>OX375884.1:54348472-55058508 GCA_947359465.1 Metellina segmentata | reverse complement strand
TGTAGAAAAAGAGGTTGTGGTTTATACAGTGGTGGTTTATTTTAAAATAGTACTGATCCAATAAAAAAAAATTTTCAGTTCATTAAATAAGAAATGCATAATTTTTCAGTGAATTATCGCAAATCACTTAGTTGTCATCAGAGATAAAACTGGCTTTACAAAAATATATACGAGTTTACGGTAAAAACTCTTGTTTTGATAAAAGTCTTAATGTAATAGAAATTACTAAAAAAAATAGTACTTGCAAAAAGTAAGTTGTTTTCGTTAACTTCTGTTGTATTTTGTACTTCAAATGCGATTATCTCCAAATCAGTTTTTTGAAATTTTGCCTAAGTTCAAAGTACTAAGGCTTTTTGATATATGCACATAGAGTCAAACTGTTTACATTTCTTAGATCTTGAATAACTATTTAACAGACATACGAAGAGCTTTTTTGTCTAAATAGTTCAGAAAAATTTATTAAAATTAATAAACATAAAAAATTGGAAATGTTTATAGAAATTTAACGTATGACGATTAAAATATTTTTTTTAAAATGAAAACTCGTAAATAAATTTGAAAAAACCTCTCCCTAGGTCTTTTGCATATACTATAACAATATTATAAAAATTTATTTCATACAAAAATATTGAAAATTAACAGAGAAGTAAGGTGTATAAAAAGTGTACTTTTCGTCTTAAAAAAATATATTAAAATCGTAACATAAAATATAATTGCAAACAAAAACTAATTTTTTTTACTGATTATTGATTTAAAATATGTGCTTAATTATCACTAAAAAATTTGGTTATGTAATATGAATAATAAGAACCCTTAACATAAAAATATACCTTCATCTCTATTATAAAAGAAAGTGTTTATTTGTTTGTCTGTTTATATGTACGCAGTGTCCTGAATCTATGGCACTTACAATAATGGGATTTGGCACACAGGTAGTCCGAATGTTTTGCAATTTTTGTACGAAGCCGAATTCTAAAATTCAATCTAGAACATTTTAAAATTAATTTAATGACAATAATAGTTTTCTGTAGAATGGCAACACCATAAAGACATGACAGATTCTAAATTAATTTTTTTCCGTGTTTCCGTTTTATTTTGCGAGAAACGATTTTTCAGCAGACGAAAAAAAAAATTAAGTTTTAATTGGAGTTATGTAATTCTTGTTTCTATCTCCTAGATCGTTTAGGATAGACTAAAAATTTCACAATACCTAACATAAGATTTTTTTTAAATAAATAATTTTTAAATTGTAACTTTTATATTTTTTCCAATACGAATTTCGCCACCGCGAAGAATAATCTTCGTTTGATTGGAGATTCATTCATTTTGATTTCCTGAGGAACGGATTCGAGTGAAGCAAGAAAAAAAAAATAAACAAAAGAAATAGTTAAAGTCTGATTGGCTTTCTTTAATGCTTTTTCTAAATCGTTAAATGTAGAATGAAAATTTCAGCGGATTTGATATCTGCGGAAAATTTTACACCAGATAGATACCTCATACGTTTGATTTTCTTTTAATAAATAATTTTTCAATTAAATATTTATATTTTCGCAAGAGATTGTGACGTCACGCCGATTGGATCGCAATTCGAATTTGGCCGCATTTGACAATGACAGGGTCATTACAGCGTTACCCGTGTGGACTGTTATCTAATACACTACGAATTCCCATTTGCGAAGCAAACCAAATGGGAATTCGTAGCAATCACCGAGTGTTAGCGAGTAGTGATCACACCTGACAACACGAAAAGAACGGTCATGGGCAACGCCGTACTGGCCACGCAGTGGCTAATTTTCAATAATATTGAAAATCGCAGGGTACACATTAGTAAATTTCTGAAATATGAATCAGCATTGTATTTAAATAATTTAATTGAAAACTACTAAATACAGTTTATTGTATGTTCCCTATATCTGACTTTTTACCATCGGAAAAATTCCTACCTTCATCGTGTTACTAGTGAAGACATCATAAATGTTATTGGTCGCATTTCTGTCTAGATTTCAACTCTTGCAATGAATATCCACCTCCTTAAGCTCATTCATTTCACTTAAATGGGGTCTTTTACTTTAAATGATAGTACGCAGAAGTTAAAAAGTATGAATTGTGAAAAAGTGCATAATTAATAACGAAAATGGAAGTCATAAAATTCTTATTTTGCAGGTTTCCAGAAAAACGCGGTAATATCATGAGCACAAAATTGTGCGATCATTATCGATTCATTTCATTGAATTGATTAAGTATTGAGAAAAAAATTATGTTGATTGTTGATAAGTTTTAATACAGTGACTGGATTCTGAAATGCCCTTTAAGCGCCATTGACTTGAACCTATGGAGCTATTTTAACGTGTTAACTTAGAACTAACCACACGCCCTACTTCGTGATAAAGTGCGCAGATCACTCACCCTTGCAATGAAAATAAGAGTGCCATAAAATCCACAATAAAAGATTCACTCATCCATGATTTCCTTGCGTGAGTATGCACACAATCCGGTACGAAACTCAGAAACCATACCATCAAAATACAAATATAATCGAAATCTATTGTAAATATTGTATCCATAATTTCTTATCAAGTATTCAGGGAAAGCTATTCGAAATTTAATTCATTGGTACAGTGTGAGTAAAACTAAAAACAAACTGGCATAAAAACAGTAAATTTCTCAAAAAGAAATAATTTTGGGCTGTTCTTTTTCGAATATATCAAACCTATGAGAATATTTTAGTTTATAAGCATCGTAAGTATAGATGTTTTTTAATACCACATGGTTAGTGTTTCATATAGAGATTTATGAATATGCGTACAAGCTAGTTTATACTTTGGTGTCTCTCGAGTATTAGATTTAAAGACTCTTAGACAGCGATGTATCTAAATACAACAAACAGTTATAATTCGGTTCTTGTGGGATTATAAGACGACTCTTCTCTATATTCTACAAAATAATTTTGTATCAGACTTCCTGAGATATTACTTGACAGTTAAGTTATAAGAATTAAACGGTTTGGATTGGGTTTCGCAAATTGAATGGATTTGTTGGTCATTGATTCAGACACATTTCTAACAACCTTATGAGTGAAGAGGCACAATCGAGACACAAGATTTCATTTTTATAATTACACTAGCAAAATACCCGACCTTACTCGGTTTGAATTGGTTTACTCTAGATTGAAGAGATAATCAAAATATATAATGACTTATGTTTTTTGTAGAATAAAAATTTATTTTAACACCTTTCGCCATCTTTATATTTTCTACAACTCACTTTGGACACAAATCCTACACATGCATATCCATTCATGTTATACATTTCACATACATCGCACAATTGCTGTATGACAAAGCTACAAAATGACGAAAGGTCATACTAAGGTTACTACTATAAACAACGATTTTGAGGGAGATTTGGAATTCCCTTTCTTAAGTTCTTTTCATGTTCAACTCAATTAATTAAAATTACGATTTACGGCGAGTGCTCTCGCACTCATAGTCAACAAAACAATATTTTTTTACTTGTGGCACTCTTGCCTCCGGTATGCGACATTGTGAAATTTTGCAATCTTCTCCTGTCATTATTACAACGAATTTTTTAATGTTGGAAAAAGTTCTAGTTTGGATTTTTAAACATTATTATTCTTTCAATAACGGCATTATTCTTTAAATAACGGCATTATTCTTTAAATAACGGCATTATTCTTTAAATAACGGCATTATTCTTCAAATAACGGCATTATTCTTTCAATAATGGCATAACTACACTTAAAATTTACTGAAAATTTATACTGACTTACCTAACATTTTTAAGTCTAATACTTTGTGGTGCTGTTGCGTGTGATGAGAAGGAAAACACATGTATTAAAATAATAAATATTTAAAACAGGAAACAGCGAAATAAAACAAAATAAAAGATGTCGCAAAAAATTGTTCTAAAGATATTAATTTGTGATTCAATTTTATCTCTTGATCTCGCACAATTGCCACAACTTACAACTAAAAGTGTACAAAATTTAGAAATGTGAAATTAATTCAGAGCGAAAGAATCAGAAAAAATATCTCTGCTCGCGCGATCTTGTTCATTCTCGTTTCGTTGAAAAATATCGTCTGTCCCAAATATTCGGAAATCGTTTTCATTGCGCAAAGAATAAAAATAAGACTCGAAATAAATGAAATATCAGAGCTAAAATTTCACCATAAAAATTAAAAAATAATAATAATAATTGGTTTTTAGCATTACTGGTAAAGCAAATAAAAGTAATCGTAATACTCAAACTACATTTCAATTTTTCGAAAACTATCAAATTGTGGATGATTTTAGTATACTTACTCAGGTGTTTTAGCATGAAACTCTTCTAAATATAACAATAAAAAAAATTTTAATATTGCATTCACTAAACTAATAAATAATGTAACTAATAAATAAAACACATTGCAATCAAATATCTGGAATACAATTCATGTGATGTCTACACAAACACACAAACACAAAATCGAGCATAGAACAGAAAGACGGACAGACAGACTTTCGCAACCAATGCCACTCACTAAATGAAGATAAGTACTCACTGTATGCAAATTTCCATGAAAATATCTTAAACCGCGTGGACGTGTATAGGGCACAACATACAGACAGACAGACAGACAAACAGACAGACAGACGGACAGACAGACAGACACCAAACGAGAAAAAGGCGGATTCGGCATCAGAAGGGTCCAAAACGGATAGAAAACTTGAAATGGGTCAAAAATATTGAATGTACAAACACTCCATTCTTATTTATATAGATAGATAATACAACACAGGGGGAAATATGAAGAAAACATTGCCGAAATATTATTTTGTGGAATATAGGAATAGTAGGTTGTGACGTTTAACAATTGGGTATCAGGCATAGAAGTTTACTTTTTGAAACAGTTATTTCGAGGATTGAAGAGTTTGATGTAAAAGAAAGTAGCTCCAATTTTCGAAGTGTTCGGAAAACCGTAAAAAAACGTTTTAAATTCAAAATTCTTTGCTGTGTAAAAATATTATTTTTGATAAATTTCCTTAATTTATCTTAACTAACGATTGGATTTGTATATTTCTTGCACCAAACGAAAGAGTTTTTTTTTTTTACCACAAGATAGTACGTGCAACTAACTCCAAACTCCCCCAGGATGGAGCTATCTCCTTTTTGCAGCAAACCCTTCAATTATCAAATATCTCTGCATTTGTTTGCAGTACGTGTGATCCAGCTGTTACAATCACAAGTTAATCCGTAGCACGTGCTTGTGAAATAGCAATAATTATTGATTTTTGAAGAGTAAATAGATAAACTAATTAGAAATATCGAAGTACTGATTTGTTGAAAAAATGGATGGCCGAGTCACAATTAAACTTTAACGGAATGATACAAGCTGTATTGATTATAAAAGCTATCAAAGCGAATAGCATTTTTACGTGAGCTTTCCCTCTTACAAAATTTCTCCTTATACTATGATTTATACTGTAATCCGTATCTGATGTGATTGCATTCATGTAGTAAGTCAAATTAGTCTTCATGTAGCGAAAGACAACCGTGTATTCGTGCATGGTGTATGAACTATGATCATTGCGAAATGTTGGGGTAAAATAAAGGATGGACTGAAGAAAGAAAAGTACTATATTGGTCATGTTACAGTGTTATTTTACTGAAATATGAAATCTAATTTAAAGTAAGGATTTTACTCATATATTAAAAGAATATTATGAGGTTAATACTACACAGTTTTAACGCAATGTTTGACATTTTTTCGATCTTACTATAGTTAATTTCTTCTCATCGGGTCAATAATTTGTTACCTTAACCTAGTATACATATTTTAAGAAATCTCGCCAGAGATTGAGAGCCAGGAAATAGACCAATGTGCTTTTTTTACGTTTCTATTAATCTAAACAAGAACTGTTTTATCAACAAGATGAAGGCAATTCCTAGCGTGTTTTACTATTCTTTAGCATCATGACAAAAGAGATAGCTTCTTTCCATATTACGGATCGCGTTCAACCATCAGTCAGTCTGCTAGATAGCGACGCGTTATGAAATGAGAAAGTGATGAAAAGGTGATGTAGCCTAAGAATATCGCGATGATTCAGGGGAGGGGGAGCAATTCGATCCTCACCAAACAGATGGAAGCCAAGAGTTCCTTCTGGGTGACGCGTTTCTTGCCACACGTGATGTGGGTCAAACTCTTCGCCAGGATTTTTCTCTGGGGCACAAATCTGCAAAAAAATGATTCTCGCAGATGAGATTACGAAGAGTGCAGTTTCATTCCTGCTTTTAATTTTCACCTCCCTGTCAGCTTCTCAGCTGTGGCGCTGTTGATCAACGAGTACGGGTCGTTTATGAGGTTCTAAAAAAGCAAATTGCATTTCGGGTCACGATTTGAAATTATTTTAATGCCAATGAGTGATTCGTGCTCTTTTATCTTCTTTGACTTAAAAGAAAGTTATTCATTTGTGGCGCTTCTTTAAATACCACTTTGGTCCTTCAATTTATGATTATTTTAATTGCATAAGTTTGATTAATGCGGCATGAAAACTGAATTTTTAAAAATAATTTTGTTTGAAATACATATTTTTCTTTTCAATACATGCCAGCCTTTTATTTTTAATGTAGACACAGGGGTTCACATGGAGAGTAAGGATTTGTTACGAAAACAAATTATAATTTACATTATAATTTGCAGTTATTATATTTTTCATAAAGCGATATTCACAGTTCTAATGCAACTGTTCAATCAAACTTCATATTTAACTTGCAAATGGAATCTGCAAGAACACACATATGTACACTATGTACAACGGTGGATAGTAAATCTACCCACTCCTCTTATCTATGGATCAAATTGGAAAGTACCATTTAAAAGGAAATTACGTCCTTAAAAAAATTATATTCATAACATTTGCATAAGAGACAGCTTGCATATGCAAATCCATAACAGAATTTCTACACAAAGTTTCCCGAATCTATTTTAAAGTTTAACCTCGGATACAAGTTTTAATTTATTTTGGTGATCGGTTTCTGGGTTTTAAGTATGGAAAATGTGGAGTATAAGTGTTAAATTAGCTGCCCAGGTTTTTATTCGTATCTATATTATTATACTTTATTTTCATAAACTTTCTATCCGGCTGAAATATTTTAATATGTAACTGTTGCGGAACCAACCCAATCAAATATAGTACATAATATTTGGTTTTTAAGTTAATTTTTAGTAGGAAATAATTATCCCTGAAATTAATATTCGAAAAGTTATGAATAGTAGCCTTCATATATTTTGATAGAAATCGATTCAATAGGAATTTTTTGAGTATGCAAAATATTTCAGCTCTTTTTCCACCTGATAGTTTTGTTGATAACTAATTTAATGTGCGTTATTTTTTAACATGTTTTGCAAAAAGAAGCTATTAATGTAAAAATACTATATATGTAACTTATACTTGGAAGAAAAAGCGGAAATATTTATAATGGAACAATGCTATATATTTTACTGAGCACAAAGTATGTTTAATATATTTTTCTGTTTTCAGTTTCTTTGTTGAGACTTGGATATATTTGGATGAAAAACACATGAGGCTGTAAGAACTATGACCTCATCATTTTACTGTAAAGCTAACTATATTTAAATATAAGATAAATATTAGTGTGAAGAAAATTTACAAACGGTCAGTAAATCAAATGGGCAGTTTAAAGTACGAAGTTAAAGTTTGCTTCTTTGGATTCCGCCAGTTCTCGTTCTATGTCAGTGAAGGAAAACGACACTATTATATACTATAGTTGTGTTACTCAACCGCAACGTGTATTCAGCTACCTTCGTACCTATTACACTAGTAAATACTGACACTATTCCTACTTTTGAAACGGATATAGCAAAAGGTGCACCTGATCTTAATTCTGCAGCACCAAACCTCCTCCATCCAATAAGGAAATAGGATTTTATTGAAACTGAATCACTGAGCTATCGTCGATATATCAAGATCACCTGAGGCACAATATAAATACTCCAGAGCATAAAAGGCTCTGGACTCTTTCCATTATCTACATCATAAGTTTAATCTTGATTAAGGGCATCTTGATTTTCTCTTCACCCGAAAACTTCACTCAAAGATAATATCCCAGTCGAAGAATAGATCCTAAACAAGATTCTTGGACTACCTCTTCCCAGAGGCGGTATCAGAAGACCAGAAAACTTGGAGCAACCCACTTAACAGTCGAAGACCAGGAGGAACTTGACTCTCTTTTTTCAATGGGAAATCTCTATGCTCTGCATCTCATGGATCAAAACATCCAATACACAAGGCTCTGACAAGATTGTTGGCAATTTTGTGAAGCTAATGTTTGGCATGACCCCCTAACACGTTCTTGATATTTTTAATCGATGCTATGCAAAAATTGGTATTTTCCGAAGTCTGAAAACAAATCATTCCGAAACACGGCAAAGGTCTCAGAGATTACGAGACATACTGTCCCATTAGCCTTCTTCCAGTATTGGGCAAGATATTGGATAAGTTTGCAATCAACAGGTTCTTCCATTTCAAGATAAAGGAGACTATTTTTCTAGCTGGTTACTAGGGATTCATGGTATTCTTTTCCACTGGACATGCAATTTGTGGCCTCATCAACACATTTAAAAGCAACTAATGTAACAGAAACTACAGAAACTACACCTCAGTGTTTTCAATTGACATTAAAGAGTCTTCTTATGGTGATAAGAGATATCCTCCCTTGTCCGAGAAATCTTAACTATATCATGGCCAGCGTCCTCCTGTATAGGATTCCACTCTTCTCCCCCCTCCAACGGAACACTCTCAAGAGAAAGGATGATGTGTGTCTAGAAGGTTTCAGGTGGATGCCCAACCAATGGAAGTTAACTGCATGCATGCACCATCCTCTCTCGTAACAGATCATAAGGCACACAACCTAGAGCATACACAGACGACCATTTTGCTTTTCCTATCAGAAGAGACGAGAACTAGAATCCCGAACCAGTGGAATATTGAAATGCTTCAAAACCTGGGTCGATGGACATAGAATCTTACTATAACCCCCCACCCTTTCCGAAAATCCCAAGCTATCGTCTTTGGGAAACCGTAACTTTTTAAAAACCAAGTCCCAACTACGGATGCGACATCGACAGCAAAGCATCGATGTTCAAATTAAAACATCGATGTTGATAATACATCACCCAAAAATCATCGATGTTTTCCCCCCATTTTTTAAAACTGATTTAGCAACTTCAAACATTAATGTTCGCCGGGGAGAGATATAATTTGTGCTATTAACTATTAGTATAATTAGGTATATACATAACAATAACTATTGTTAGTTATTAATTATTTATAAACTAATGGGGGGGAGGAAACACAACAAACTTATCTCTTATTTACTGTAGATAAAAATATTGAGGCTTTTAATTATTATATGCCATTTGTGTTATATACAGTTTGTAAAAAAAGAAGTTTGTTAACTTTCTCCACCTTTAGCCGATTTCTTTTTTCAATAACTATTCCACCAGTTAGGGAAAAAACTCTTTCTGATGGGACAGATGTCGCCATTACTGACAAATACTTAACTGTACGGTTATTATTCTTAATTTTTACTATGGTGCTTTTTTTTATTCAAAAATAAAACATCGATGTTATACAAACATCGGCTCCAATAAATCGATGATAAAAACATCGATGTTTTTATAAAACATCGATGTTTTGAAAACATCAACATCGATGTCGCATCCCTACTTTTCAGACCCTTCACCCTTGGCCACTTTGGTCTAAACGTATGTTCAATTTACGGATTATGAAAACTATACTACTTGGTTATTTTTTTAATATTAAAATGGGAATTTTTTCATTTAAAAATAAAACATCGATTAGTATAAGCATCAATGTTAAAAAACATCGGCTCCAATACATCGATGTTTTGAAAACATCGACATCGATGTCGCATCCGTAGTCCCAACTCTTGGCGGTCACCATGTCAAATCAGTAACTACTACGAAGTACCTCGGTATTATTATCTACCAACGTCTCATATGGATACCCCATTCAAAACATCTACAATAGAAGTGTATCAAGAAAATCGCTAGCCGCTACAGTCAAAATTAGAGATCCTATAGTAAATCTGAAAATTTGGTACATAACTGTGGTAAAAGATGCCACGGATCAGCTACCTGGGGATCTTCATGTGGTGCGAACTCTGTCGAGACTAACAGCACAGGTTTGTTTGCCTTCCATTTTTCCTGGACTTACCACACCACTGCCATTGAGACACTTTCCTTTCTAGCCGGAGCCCAGTTCTGGAAATAGAAGAAACAAGGCCAATCATCACCAAAAACTAATTCCAACAGCCCTTTAAAGGTAGGCTCCACAGAAATTGTTTTGTGTTGCTTGTCACAATTGAGAATATCAAATAAAAACCATTTGCAGATACTACACATCTTTCATTTTCATTCCAAGTTATTAAATTTAGAATATAAAAATGTTTTGTTAAAAAAAAGATTATAAGTTTTTAACAGCTTGGGTTCCTTGGCTAAGTATCATGAGCCTTCAGGAATCCGCGGATCACAGAGAGGTACGGCGGTTTCAGTTTAAGTTGTGAGTTGTATTTTCGTGATATTAAAACTAAGTTAAACCTTTGAAATACTACTTAAAATTTCGAGGTGACTATTTTGTCCGTTTGTGAATTGCCCCATGAAAGACAACCGAACAAGCACAGCCATTTTTCCTGGACTTACCACACCACTGCCATTGAGACACTTTCCTTTCTAGCCGGAGCCCAGATCTGGAAATAGAAGAAACAAGGCCAATCATCACCAAAAACTAATTCCAACAGCCCTTTAAAGGTAGGCTCCACAGAAATTGTATTGTGTTGCTTGTCACAATTGAGAATATCAAATAAAAACCATTTGCAGATACTACACATCTTTCATTTTCATTCCAAGTTATTAAATTTAGAATATAAAAATGTTTTGTTAAAAAAAAAAGATTATAAGTTTTTAACAGCTTGGGTTCCTTGGCTAAGTATCATGAGCCTTCAGGAATCCGCGGATCACAGAGAGCTACGGCGGTTTTAGTTTTAGTTGTGAGTTGCATTTTCGTGGTAATAAAACTAAGTTAAACCTTTGTAACACTACTTAAATTTTTGAGGTGACTGTTTAGTACGTTTTTGAATTGCCCCATGTAAGACAACCGAACAAGCAAAGCAGATAAATCAACCCACCAAAAATTATAGCTGAAATACTGCCATAAAAGCATACATGTTTTGAAGTTTTTACATTTAAATTTATTATCTTTCGAATAAAAACATTTCGAGAAGGTTATTTTCCATTTATAGTCATATGGGCAAACTGTTTGTAAAGAAAGCTTTTGGACTCCGCTGTTTGGTACTATGAACCTCCAGTAATGCTAGGTAGCTGCAATTGCTCGGCTCCAACTTAATAGCAGCAGCTGCTCAGGGATTCACTGTTATTAGTGATGGATTTTTTTCTTCTAGTATATTAAACCTTTTAACACATCTTTTCAAAACTCCCCGAAGGAAATATAACGAAGATTTGAAGCAACAGAGAACTTGGCTGAGAGCGAAAATAGGCAGGTGTTGGAACAATGGGGATACATGCGGGGGAGTGTGATGCGTTACGGATTAACGAGGTACTTGTGGTGCATCCAATTGAACGGGTCTTTTCCTTCTGTGTTTTGACTGCTTATTCTGTTTTCTAAAGTTATTTTTGATTTGGCAGTAAAAAAACGGGGACCTTGTTCTGGAACGCAAATATATGTATCTAATAATAGGCCACTCCGAGTAGAAATTGTGTCATGATTGTGTTTGTATTAAGAATGAAGGATTGAAATATTTCCCTAACAGCTCAGCCAACTACGAGTTGTAAGAAAGACTTCCAGCAGCTGAAATCGACAAGTGTCACAAAGTTTATTATTTCATACACAAGGCTTAAATTAATTGCAAATTGTGTTTCGATTATATCTTGTCAATCTTAATCTTTCTTATTTCGTTTTCGTTATAATTTTTTCAATGCATTAATATTTTTGGATACTTTATAAAATGCGTATCAAATTAAAAAAATATTTAAAAAAATTTAATGCAATGTTGCTTTAAACTCCAGAATGCACAAAATATTCATACCATGTAACCTAAAATATTACATATTTTTACTATTTGTATAGGTTTCTTGAAAATAATGTTTCGGTGCACATTTGTACTTGAAACATTTCACTCATAAATTAAAAATAATTGCTAAATGTAATTAAGTATAAATAAAATTGAGAGAAAAATTTTAAAATGAAATTGGAAACTCTAACCACCAATAATTGCGATGTAAATTGAGTACATTCTTAAATATATAAAAAATACAAAATCAACGTTAAATAAAGCAGCATTTTTAATGATACTCATTGAATTTGGTCTGTTATGTTAATTTTACAAACTTTGGATAACTGAGGCTAATACCAAATAGCCCTTTTATGTTTTAACCATTTTTAAATCTCAGGATGTTCCTCTCTCTCTCTGCAGGTTTAAAATACGACATAAATTTTTTCTATTGTTGGTTTATTTTTTATTTTAACTTCAAGTACCCACACTTTGATCCGACACGTGACATCGAATATGGCCATGCATAGTTGTCTGCCAGCATATCTAGTCTTTGTCAGATATTGGTTGCATGCATTTAGAAATATTTTTACCTTATCTGTGATTGAAAAAATAATTGATACTCAATCGTGTTTTAATTTAACCGCTTTTGGTTAAACGTCTGTGAATCGAATTATATTTATACATTTACTACTATATTACAATTGAAGAAGTAAAAAAAATGTACGTGAAATTTCTTTTTTAAGTTAATTCTTCGAATGAATATTAAGTGTGAAATTAATATTAAAAACGGTTATGAATTGCTATCGTGGTATATTTTGATCGAAATCGATTGAAAAGGATTTCTTATAAAATACAAATTTTCACCTATTTCCTCTTTGAAGTTCGTCATTTCTTTGTGCAAAAAATGACGGCTAAAACTAGCGAATATTAAATTTATTATAGTAAGAAACTACCATCGGAAAATGCTGAAACTTTGTATTTATCGCATAAGGAGCCGTGAATCAATTTTCAGCGAAGTACAACACGGTTGCCTTTCATAATTGCTTTGAACATTAATTACATAACTAACAATCACACTAAAAGTTAACATAATAACCATTTCGTAGAATTTTTCAGTTATTTTATAGTAACATAATGAAAATTTTCAGGCGGAATAGGAAACTTTTTCGAGCATATAAACAAAAGTTTGGATTAAAATAAGATTAAATTTCAGATTTTCCGGCAAAGTTCAACCCTTAAATACTCTGGCTTGAGATAGCCCAGTTGGTAGAGTAACGGATTACCAACTGGAGTGTTACGAGCTCGAAACTTTGTTCAAAGACAGTCGTGTACTCGGGAGCTGGTGCACGTTAAATCTGTCTCCTCAAATGTCCTCGCATTGGCGTGATATGGAAGTTTGGAGACTGGGGTGCCAGCTCAAGTGTAGTCCTCGCCATCTGACAGTGGTTCAAAAATACCTGGTGTTGTCCTCGGATCCTTCCATTGGAGATTGATCACAGACCACCAATAGACCGTTGTGTTGCTCCTGTGCGTAGATAATTAACTTCCTTACCGTACCATATATACTCTGTAGGATTAGGATTGTGACAAAATGGGATGGGCAGTGGATGATTACAAGTTCTCCAATTCTCTATTTCTTTTGCAGTGTAATTTCAACAGAACTTAGAAGAATATTTCGGGTCATTATCCTCCTGGAAATCAAATAAGGCTCTACCACATGATATTGCCAACCGTTGGAGAGTGTGATGGTAGCCATTATTTTTCAAAATTCCATTGATTTTGAGCGAATTGCTGACTGTATTGCCTACAAAATAGCCTCAAACCATTATAGAACCATCTCCATGTTTGAAGGAGAGGGATATACACTAAGGTTGCATTGGTTCACTGGGTAGTTGACGGACAAACTTGCTTTTGTTAGAGTCAAAAATTTTTAATTTGGATTCATTGTAAATAAGACCATTTCCCAGTGCTCAATGGTCCAATTTTGATTTCTGACCTCAATAGTCTCTTTCTTTCGTTAATAGCTCTTAAAAGTGGTGAATAGCCCGTTGTGTTCCTCCAGTGCGACGGTATTTAAAATACCTATCTACCTTAGAAATGGTGTTCTTGTCTCCACGTATTCATTCAAATTATGGTATCGCTATCTTCCTTATACTGTGGTCAATGATATTGGTGTACGTAATTAAGATATGAACATAATTCAGGATCAGTTTTGAATTGATTACGCTTGCATGTAACCATCAAATACTTCTAGTCGGTTTTGAAGTTACTTGAAGTCAAATAGATCGACAGACTTCTGTTCCGCTCTCTTTAACAAAACATTTTAGTGTCCTACACGCAGTATTTATCGAAACTTTTTGAAAAGTTATTATTTTGCGAAGTGGTATACAGTTATTCGAAGAAATACGATTCCAACTTGTATGTTGATAATTCCCCTTCTTGGGGGCCATTCAGTAAATCCAAATTCAGATTAAAAATTCAGTAAAGTAAAACATCATAAAAGTGTCCTAAACACAGTACTACAATCAAATGTCCCCGAAAAGATAAATTGCTTCCAAACTGAATTTTTAACTATTAGATGAAATGATAGAAGATCACGTGATTCACTAGAGAGAGAGAGAGAGAGAGAGAAATTCACATACTCTCAATCTTACGTTGTATTTTTCAGAAATCGCCCGGATATGTTATTAAATGTTATAAACAATTAATTTTTTTCGTATTGGATAAATAATCATGACTAGGTATAGTAATAAATTTTCCCTTTATTATTCATGCAGGGTGCCTAATTACAAAAATCTTATGAAAATGTTGGACATTTGACGTTGAAATTGGGCACACACACGTTGAAAATTATATTGATGAGTATTTTGATATCAAGACGGCTCTCTAACCGAAATTCTATGCATATCAATTTAAAGTTGTTATTACTTATTGAATCTTAACTTTCAATTTTGCTATATTATGAACTAGAGTGAATAGAGAGGTTGGTTCAAAAACTTTCACTGTACATTGTTTTCTTAATTGTCAGAAATACAATATTTTCAGACGTTATGAATGCAGATAGGAATAAATTGCCTGAAAACTCAGCACCGTTTTGTCTCTCAATTAAGAACTTTTTTTTAGATTAATTCACGGAGTCTGCTTTCCTTGTATACCTTCCAACAAGTTTGACACAAGCGTGGGTTATCTATTTGACCTATGCATATCAATTTAAAGTTGGCATTACCTATTGAATCTTACCTTTCAATTTTGCTCTATTGTGAACTAGAGTGAATAGAGAGATTGGTTCAAAAAAATTTGCACTGTACATTGTTTTCTCATTTGTCAGAAATGTAATATTTACAAACGTTATGAATGCAGATAGGAATAAATTGCCTGAAAATTCGACACGGGTTTGCCGATAAGAACTTTTTTTAAATTTAATTCTTCGAGTCTGCTTTCCTTGTATATCCTCCAACAAGTTTGACACAAGCGTCGGTTATCTACTTGACCTATGCATATCAATTTAAAGTTGGCATTACCTATTGAATCTTACCTTTCAATTTTGCTTTATTGTGAACTAGAGTAAATAGAGAGATTGGTTCAAAAAATTTTGCACTGTACATTGTTTTCTCATTCGTCAGAAATGTAATATTTACAAACGTTATGAATGCAGATAGGAATAAATTGCCTGAAAATTCGACACGGGTTTGCCGATAATAACTTTTTTTAATTTATTTCTTCGAGTCTGCTTTCCTTGTATATCCTCCAACAAGTTTGACACAAGCGTCGGTTATCTACTTGACCTATGCACATCAATTTAAAGTTGGTATTACCTATTGAATCTTACCTTTCAATTTTGCTCTATTGTAAACTAGAGTGAATAGAGAGGTTGGTTTAAAAAATTTCACTGTACATTGTTTTCTTATTCGTCAGAAATACAAAATTTTCAAACGTTATGAATGCAGATAGGAATAAATTGCCTGAAAACTCGACACCGATTTGTCGATAAGAACTTTTTTTTTAATTTAATTCATCGAGTCTGCTTTCCTTGAATATCTTCCAACAAGTTTGACATAAGTGTGAGTTATCTACTTGAGATATCGACCTCACGATAGTTAGCACACTTGAGGTTTCCTTGCAAAATCTTTATTGGTTTGAAGATAAGTGCTTTTGAATAAAATCGAATGGCATTCCTGGAGGCCAAATAAAGCACCTGGTTTGCAATCTAAAGCGTCACTTGATTCCCCTTGAAATGATACAACGAAATATGGATAGAATTCCAGCAAAATGAAAAGGATTCTCAAAAATATAGTAGCCTATATTTTTATGATTTGATTTAGAATAAATAGCAATTGATTCTCTCCAGTCCCGTCATTCGATTCTAGAAGCATCCCGCTTCGTCTATTCGATACACATGAGGTAAACAGCTGAATTTAAAAGATTGCAAAAAGAAGATGAAAATGTTTTTGTTTTGAATGAATTGAACACCTAATCATTACAAAATTAACTAAAAATTTTATAGAAAATTCATCAAACTCTTGAAAATATTTTGTGGTATACTAAAAAGAAAAAAATTGTTGATTTAATAAAATCGTATCTGTTTTGAAATACATAAAGAATTCGTCACAAACACATAAATTTTGTATAAAGTAATGCATATTTTTAAAATTACTATTTAATAATAATTAATTTTAATAATTAATAATTAATAATAACTAAAGAATTCGTCACAAATACACAACTTTTGTATAAAATAATCCATATTTAAATAATCCTAAGTAAAAATAAATTGCGTTTACTTCTAATTACATTAAACTTTCCCATATTGGAAAAGGTTTGGAACGCTTTCGATACGTCATTATCATAGTTTCCTTCTCAAATAAAAAAAACTGATTTATAACAGTGCTACATTCAACTAGCTTTGCATCTAGAATCTCAAAAAATGTACTTTTCTTACCTAATGTTACATTTATCAATTTTGTTGGTTAATTTTTACGTCCGATCATAGAACATAGCAGCATACTTCCTCTCACAGTTTTCGTTTCACAAGTACAGCTTGAATTCTCATTCATGAAAGCTGTACTAATACTAAATTGAATAATATGTTATAATTCAATTGTGTAATACACAGGAGAATCTGGAATGGAAACTACGGATGGAGTTTTGTCATTTTTCATGGATATAGAATTTTAGCCAAAATCAATTCTATGAGTTTGGGCTCAAAATACTGATGGGTTAATTTTCCATTACTTGAAAACCCTTATTTCTCATAGAGAGAAATGAGTGTTCCGTTTTGCGTGAACTCAAGGTGTTTGTTCTATGTTAGGTATAATTAAACATATTATTATAAAGAAACAATTAAGAGAAAAATAGTACTGAATATTCACAAATAAGCATATTTTAGGATAAATCATGCAATAATTTTTTTAACGCTATATTCTCTTAAATAATGGACTTTTAAAACAAGACTGAAATATTTTCAACGTCTCGAAGTACACAGATCTATTTAAAAACGGGTTCCTACTGGCTACCATGGGTTCCATCTACTAACATAGACGTATTTTATTCAGATTCCGAAATATTTTGATAATTTTCGTGTGTTCCAATTTCGGACACTTACTCTAAAAAGGTACCAACTTCAGATTGGATGCTACTTAAATCCGTAATATAATTTTATGGAGTGATTCAAGAATTATGCATTTTCAGGAATGTTTGCATTAATGTTCCCTTATTGTCCCCCTTCTTCTATAACATCTTAATCAGTATTAATGATACTATAGGTAACTAAACAACTCACATTATATTTTAATTGTATATTTTATTGCTTTTTTGGCTCATCATGAATTCTCCTTTGAAGAACTGTTCTCATAATACTATTGAACAGTTATCTAACAAAATTTCAATATACGTTCTCAACTGAAAGCTTTTTTTCAAAGCAGCAGATTTTCCTGGCATAAGCGTCTTAAGTAAATCGAACAGAAATACTAATATCATTTTATTTAAGTGTACTTTTAACGAGAAATATTTGAAAGAAAGTCTTAAATATTTTAATAAAAAAAAGTGAAAACAATACCTTACTGGCTGCTTTCACTTAAAAAATGAAAGTCCTTCAAAAACAGGAAAATTTATTTAAATAATCATGAAATTTTCAAATGTTCAAACAATAAAATAAATAAGGGGCAATTCTGTGAAAGGATACTACATTGGCTCTAGCAGTGAAATAAAGTAACTGGAAATATACTCATTTCCGTAAAGGTTGCATAAAGATTGCAAATGAAGATTTTTCGTGTTAATATTGAAGCAGTTTCAGTATGAATTTTCCATTTGAACACTGAAGTAAGTTCTAACCCTCAACTCATGCGCGCTTTTTAATTTTTTCTCAATCCCGGTTGCAGAAATTATTTTTTTAATCTTGAATTTTACTAAAATTCTGACTCTTTACGTTGTAATGATTAAAATATTTTTCTTGCCACCCCACTGCTACGTGACAATAACGGGGACAATTCCTCATAGTAATGCGGATCAATAGGGATTAGAATTTTTTGGATTCTTGGATGGTGTCAATGGATATTTTTTTATATAAAATTTGACTCAAGGTAAATGAAGAATTATCCATGATAGAGTAATGGGAAGGTTTATCAAGCGTTACAATATTATTCAACATTGTGATCTTGTTTGATGTGTATTACCACCCTACTAAATACCTTAGATGTAGTAGCTCAGGTGTTGCTTCGTAATCTGACCGTGGTTCAAAATTACGAGGTGTTGTCCTCGAATCTTTCCCTTCAGGGACTGATCCCGGACCGTCGTCAATAGCCCGTTGTGTTGCTCTAGTACGAAGTTAATTAAAAAATTACCATTACCATTATTCAATCACCACATGGACAATTCTTCCCTGTGAAGAATATAACACAAAAAGGAATAGAAACCCAAGGCAAAATCCCTCATGAATTACGGAGAACGCTGCTGTTTCCTCACACATTCAGCCGACCAACCGGTATAGTGGTTAAGGTGTTAGCCTCTAGATCGGAAGGTTCCTGGTTCGAATTCGGGTCCGGGCATGGATGTTTGTAAGCGTATGGTGTAGAGGCGGCTGGTGCACCTTAAATCTGTCGTGACCGAAAATCCTCACGTTGGGTTGATGTGGAAGTTTGGAGAGTGGGGTGCCAGCTCAGGTGTTGCTTCGTCATCTGACCGTGGCTCAAAATTACGAGGTGTTGTTCTCGGATATTTCCCTTAAGGGACTGATCCCGGACCGTTATCAATACCCCGTTGTGTTGCTCTAGTACGACGTTAACTAAAATTACCATTACCATTATCTTAGTAATTGGTAATTTTAGTTAACGTCGTACTAGAGCAACACAACGGGCTATTGACGACGGTCCGGGATCAGTCCCTTAAGGGAAAGATCCGAGGACAACACTTCGTAATTTTGATACCATTATCTTAGATGTAGCCTAGTATGTTAATATTTACTAAGCTAGCCAATAATGGAAAAAAAATGGATTGAGAATAAGACTTTTGAAAATAGTTTTGCTTAATTGAAAATGCTATCTGTTCACGGTTTGAGAAAATAACACAGGCGGACAAATGCGGTTAAATTCGAATTTCGAAGAGATCCAATCGGGGTGATGTCACAATCTCCTTGCAAAAATATAAATATTTACTTTAAAAATTATTTATTAAAAGAAAGTCAAATGTACAAGGTGTATATCTGATGTAGAATTTTCCGCAGATTTTAAATCCGTTGAAATTTTCAATCTATCGAAACGATCCCGACTTTACAAAAAAGAACTAAACAATGCCAATCAAATATTTTTGTTGTTGTATTGCTTCCTTTCGCTGGAATTGTTTGAGAGTAGGAAATGTAATCTGTGATTTCTCGACCGCGAAGGTCAAATTCGTATGGGAAAAAATATAAAAGTTACAATTTAGAAATTATTTGTTTAAAGAAAATCATATTTTTAGGTATCGATCTAATGTGAAATTTTTCGCAGATTTCAAATCCGTTGAAATTTTTACTCCATCTTAACTATCATGTAGAAAAAAAAGATCTTCATAACAACAGTTAAAACTTTTTATTTGTTTTGTTCTTCGGCTGAAAGAGTTCAAACGGAAACACGGAAAAATAAATTTAGAATCTGCCATCTCTTTATGGTGTTGTCATTCTAAGGAAACAGTAATAATTAAATTCCATTTAAATTATTTAAAAATGTTCTAGATTGAATTTTAAAATTCGGCGCGACCCAAAAATTGCAAAAATTCGGACTACCGTGTGCCAAATCCCATTTCTGTAAGTGCCATAGATTCGTCAGTACATTGATCACAAAAAACAGAAAAGAGACAAACACTTCCTTTTATGATAGTAGATACGTGTTCACTTGCGAGTTGCCACAGTATGTCTTTGACTTTAGTGCATTCATCTGTGTTTCAACACTAATGGTGAACCACTACTTTAGTTTGGGATGCGACATCGACAGAAAAACATCGAAATTTATAATACATCGACCAAAAACCATCGATGTTTTTAAAAATCAGTGTATTTAAACTTTTTTTCCTCCATTTCTTAAAACTGGTTTTGCAACTTCAAACATTAATATTCGCCGTAGGTGGAGATTTAGTTTGTCATTTGCCGTGTTTATTAATTTATTAATAAGACTTTTTTTTAACTGTCTAAACAAAGTCAAAAAAATTAATTAGAACAGTTAACAAATCTTTTATTTTCAAATTGAATAATATAAAAGAAAATAACATTTACAACAATTTGACGTAGGTACTACTAACTACTACAAGTACAATGAGGTATGTTCGTAACATGATTATTATTGGCACAATATTTTTTATTTACAGTTTGTAAAAAAAAAGTTTGTTAACTTTCTCCACTTTAAGCCGACTTTTTTTTTCACTAACTATCCCACCAGTTAGAGAAAAAAAACTTTCTGATAGGATGTCGCCATCGCTGACAAATACTTAAATGCACGGTAATTTTTCTTAATTTTTTACTATGTTTTTTTTTTCATTCAAAAATAAAACATCGACATGGATATCGCATCCCTACTTTTCAGACCCTTCACCCTTGGCCAATTTGGTCTAAAAGTATGTTCAATATACTGATTATGAAAATTATGCTACTTAGTTATTTTTTTAGGCCGACCAACCGGTATAGTGGTTAAGGTGTTATCCTCTAGATCGGAAGGTACCCGGTTCGAATCCGGGTTCGGGCATGGATGTTTGTAAGCGTACATCAGCTCAGGTGTTGCTTCGTCATCTGAACATGGTGCAAAATTACGAAGTAATTGTTAGGAGCAATGATGGTCCTCCCACTGGGTGCTCCTTCACAAGTGGCCATCACTTCCGGCCTTGCAGTGGCCAATGACTTCGGTCAAAATGTGCCCGCCATTAGAAAAAAAAAAATATATATATATATATATATATATTTTTTTTAGTTTTGATAATGGTACTTTTTTCATTTAAAAATAAAACATCGACAATGTAAAAACATCGATAAGTTTTAATATCGATGTTAAAAAAAACATCGGCTGCAATACATCGATGGTTTTTGTGAAACATCGATGTTTTGAAAACATCGACATCGATGTCGCATCCCTACTTTAGATCCGCTTTTTCAAAGCTCCGATAACTTTTTGAAGTTAGTTGACCGGGAATCAATCCTAATCCATTAGTTTCAACTCATCCACTTATGATACAAGATAGTTGATTTGCTGCTACACTACTCATTGGAGTAGTTAAGTGTAAACTGAGAGTTGAGACTATTAATATGTAGAGAATGTTTTCCTTATGGTTTCATTTATCGTGAAATCTCTCGTGATTCTGTTAAAAAGGAAAGACAAAACTGTTGGTGCTCCACTTTTGTTTATTTAAGTGGTTTCTGGTTCAAAGCACTTAGAGGCACTATTTACAAACTTTGAAGCACAAGATAGCAAAACCCTCTGGCAGAGTTTCAAAGTAGTAAAAGAGAATAAACACCGTTTTTACTTTTCAGAACGGTGGAAATACGACAAAATTCCTGATATTAATTAACTTGATAGTATTTGGCAAGTTTTCCAAGGATAGACTTCAAAGAGGAATGCGAGAGAGTGATTAGTTCGGAAGAAAACTAGGGACACACACATATATCTTTCGCTTTTTAACCTCTCTAACCCACATCCATCCTACCATCATAAGTTTAATCCGTCCTACCATCATAAGTTATCTAACCGACGATACGCAGGACACACGAAATCGCCTATCTCCAGCTAGTCAAATCTTTAAAATAATGTTTCAATCGATTTCAAATCGCCTTGAAACCTATTTAGCACTTAAAGATGAGTTTTAAGACACAAGGATCACTATGGGTCATCTATGCCAAGCAATGTCAAATAAATGGATATACACACAGGGAAAGCTTTACTGACAGGAGAGAAATACACTCAGTCAGGAATCGAACCTGTATGGTCAGTAATATGCAATTACGATGAATTTTAACTGTCTCGTTATGCACAGTAAGACGGTTGAGGGGAGGTTCTGGGTGCTCAAGCCCCCTCTCCAGAAAAAAACTGGTTTCTGATTTTTAAAATAGTTTTTCGTATTCATTAAAGTAATTAAAATAACTTCTGCGATTACAATAATTCGAT
Source organism: Metellina segmentata (assembly GCA_947359465.1). Classification (NCBI taxonomy): domain Eukaryota; kingdom Metazoa; phylum Arthropoda; class Arachnida; order Araneae; family Tetragnathidae; genus Metellina; species Metellina segmentata. Next base: position 55,035,777 of record OX375884.1, on the reverse strand, counting down.
CAAAGACCGTCATGCACAGGGGGGGGGGGAACGTTTAATCTGTCGTGGTCTGAGATGTACTCGCGCAGACGTAGTGTGGAAGTTTGGCGAGTGCGGTGCCAGCCCAGGTGTTGATCTCGTCGTCTGACAACGGTTTAAAATTACGATGCGTAATCATCGGATCTATCCCTTCTGGATTGATCCCAGACCAATAGCCCGGTGTGTTGATCCAGTGCGACGTTAATTAACTACCTACCATCTGCGATCAAAATAACTATTATTTTACGAATTAGCATTCATTATATTTTTTTAAATAATTATTTATTCCGAAGCATCAAAGCAATGATTGAGTTATAACTTTTATTTCAAACCAAACAGAGCAATCTACCGGCGAAAATGTCCACCAATCCATACATCGACGTTGTCACCATGCTTGCAATTGTTGGTGGCGGCACCTCTGAGCAGTTATTATAAAAAATAATTGCAATTAAGTACAGTACAACACAGATTAACCGAGCTAAAGGGGACAGATGTTTCGGATAATGATTTCATCGGTTCATCCATGAAGATATATTACTATGCATTTTTTTAATCTAATTGCAATATGTATGTAATTCTGAAATGTTTTGAAGATCAAACGAATTCAAAACTCTTTTTGTAGGCTAAACCTTATGTTCTGTTTTAAAGTTAAAATTACATTTTTCGCTAGCGTTCTCTCGCCCTCGGAATTATAACCGTGCAGCAAACTGCGTGTTTTTTTTTTTTTTTTTGCTGTTGATTTTGGAGGCATTTAGGATAACCCGGGTTTCGGTTAACCGGGGTTTTACTGTAGTTGTAAAATAAGGATGTAAATAAACATTTTGTTTCATTTCCTGCACAAAACTTGCGTTTGCACATAAACGCGTCATTTGCGCCCGCACATTGATTCTTCTAACACCCCTTGAAGTTTGCCCCATGAATTCCGAATCTCCCTGTAGATGCAAATATAGAAATTTCAATACCGAGTAGGTTCCAGTGTAATAGCCCTCGTGTAGAAATAAGGACAGCAGAGCGTCAAACCAAGCTGCACCCATGAGTTCCTAATCAAACCAAACCCCATGAGTTCCTAATCTCCAGGTTGATGCCAATGTATAAATTTCAATACCGAGTAGGTTCCAGTGTAATAGCCCTCGTGTAGAAATAAGGACAGCAGAGCGTCAAACCAAGCTGCACCCATGAGTTCCTAATCAAACCAAACCCCATGAGTTCCTAATCTCCAGGTTGATGCCAATGTATAAATTTCAATACCGAGTAGGTTCCAGTGTAATAGCCCTCGTGTAGAAATAAGGACAGCAGAGCGTCAAACCAAGCTGCACCCATGAGTTCCTAATCAAACCAAACCCCATGAGTTCCTAATCTCCAGGTTGATGCCAATGTATAAATTTCAATACCGAGTAGGTTCCAGTGTAATAGCCCTCGTGTAGAAATAAGGACAGCAGAGCGTCAAACCAAGCTGCACCCATGAGTTCCTAATCAAACCAAACCCCATGAGTTCCTAATCTCCAGGTTGATGCCAATGTATAAATTTCAATACCGAGTAGGTTCCAGTGTAATAGCCCTCGTGCAGGAAATAAGGACAGTAGAGCGTCAAACCAAGTTAACAATACGGTAATTTTTTTGGAATAGGCATCATACGAAATTATTTTTCAAATAAGTGCCATGACAAAAGTGTGTGTGTGACATGGCCATTTTTTCACATATTTAAGATCATATGAATCCCCTCAGTGACATTAAAGTCAGTTTCCTGAAACAAATTTTGAATGTTTGTTTTATGTTATTTAATGATTTATTTTACGAATTTTCTTGAATTAACTCATTTTGCTGTCATTCGTGTACTTGAATTAACGAAACGCGTAACTTTTCACACGTTTTTAGTCTTCCTATTTAAGTCAGATAACCAAATATAACATAAAAATACCTTTTAAAAATATTATATATTAATTTTACATAGAATTCCACTTTCAATTGCAGGCCTTCTTCGAAATAAAATCCTGACGATTACTGTCCAACATAGAAGAAAATAATTATGAAATGAGTTATATGTAGATCTTTGACCCGATAAAGTTTAAAATTTGACACTTGCAATTTTTAAAGTTTTCATTAGATTTAAGTACACAAATTTGACTTTTATAATACATCAGACGTCAATTTTTAACACAAAGACATCACTCATACAGTCCCAGATATCTGCTATATTGACCGTGTTTTACAATGAGAGAACACATTTTCAGTTCAAGCTCAGCATTGAGCCTTTCCCGCTCTATCTAATTTTGATCACATTCAAAAATATTAAAATAAGATTCATCTAGAAACATAACATATGTCCAGAACTTTTCTGAAGCTGATTAACTACTTCCCCTTACCGAATTCTCTCTCTGTGAAAGCTTTTTGATTTACTTCATCTGTGTATGGGTTACTCAACTATAAATGTTTTATTTTCTTAAAATGTTTCATACAGTTTTAGTAAAAGTGGACTCGTAAACATCCGGTTGGGCTTCAAAAGTCAATTTAACTTAATTGATTTCAGGATTATCTCGAAAACTCTTCGTGTCTCACAACCTATTTAAAGCTCACCTAGACACCAGAATTTTAAAATGAGAGAATATTTATTCACTTTAGTAGGTCTCTCCATGCCATGTGTATTTACATATCTAGCCGTAACCATTTTAAAGAGGTTCCGTCTAACAACCCAACTCCCTAAAAAGGTTAAGGGTGAAATAGACGCCGATAAAGGATTTTTTAAAGAATAAGCTGACCACTTAAGGAACCGTAATATTGATCATGAGAACCAAAAAAAAAGAATTAAAACTAAAAGAAAAATTAATGAAATGAAACGAATTACAATTATGATTAACCAGATAACACAAAAGATTTCTTTCTAGAGTTCAACAATAGATGGCAGCACGTAAAACGATTACAAATTTTTCATGAAAGTGATATTTTTGATAGTATAAAGTTGAATAGAGAGAGTAAGATATGTAGTTGAAATTTTAAAGTTAAAAAAAAAAGGATTAAGAAATGCAGGTTTTGGTTTACTATTCCTCATGCTGTCGCAAGACTTCTGACGCATCACATCGACTTTAGGTAAGGTTCTGTAAAACAAAATTACTTTTGCATCGAATCGAACACAAGTTGGTTTCATGTGTAAATGTTTGTTTGGAGTGTCATTTAAAAATTCTATCAGGTTTGGGAGAAATATATAATCGTGGGAGTTTAATAATATTTTTCTTGAGTGGTAGGTTAATACCAACAAATAAAATATTTAAGGTAATAAAACATCTGAAAAGCACTGGATTCTCTAGGTTTCACTGTCGAAAATTCAAAAGTTTTATCATTGTTGAAATATTATTCTTTTAACGAAATAAAATTTTAGCAATGATGTCAAGATAAGAAAAAGACAGGATTCAATCGAAAAAAAAAATGCCGTTGCTCATCATAAATCATGCGAACTAAATATTGTGAGTGTTAGATATGTTATGCGGTGTCAACATATAAACAAAAACCGTCTATTTATCATTTTGAAACAGAATAATTTTTCATTCTTTTCATGCATTTCTGTTACAGCTTGAAATCAAGTTAGCTCTGGATTCACGAATACGTTTTGGATTAAGAGTCGTCGAATAGACAGATCTTTATTCATAGTATAGTTACAATGTGTGAATACTTGTTCTTAATTTTTGAATTCTCGCTAATGCACTTGAGCAAATCAAACATACTTCTGTGATTCGAGTCATTTCCCCCTCAAGCTTAAAAATGTTTTTAGTAAAAAACCTTGAAAGGGGGATTTACCTCGAACAAGAGGTTTTATGAAACAATTTTATTTCGTTTCGAGACTTAGCAGATCTAATTTTATTTCTAAAAGTATGTTGGGCAAATGTCGAGTGTCTGGCTATGACGCCATTAGTTCACGGACTTCCTTGTATTTTAGTAATAAAATGGAGTTTGATTGAATTTAAAATGATACCAGAAAAGTGATTAGATAGATGTTTATCGGGACAGGTCCTCTATCATTTTCTTAAATTTCTTTCTTATATTCAAGTCCGTGTACGTGTACAAAGTAACAAATTCAGGGCATGTCCCCAGTTAGTGTGGAACAAAACATCGACATTTCGTTTTTTTCAAATCGTAATAACTCGGAAAGGTTGGTTTTTCGACACATTTGGTGCCATAAAAATTTGACCAACCTGTGAAAATTCTTCCAAAGGTTTTAAATTTTCACAAAATGTGGTAAATGTATGAACGTTTTTTATACAAGCAATTATTTATCATTTTTGCTTACCATTTACTGCACATGCAAAGTGCATAGCACACACCCATGGATTTATTATTTCATATTATACCACTTTTTGTCATTCGAATCATGAGTGGGTATTTTAAACCGGATTGAGTTTATATGGTTATTTGAACCTAAGACTTAAAACATGGCTTATACGTCAACAGGGACTATATTGAAAGTAAAGACTAGGTAATATGCGAAATGTGTAGGTTTTGGTGTTCTGAGAATAAGTGGCATTTCTCACTGATTTGTTAAGTTATGATGAAAAGTATTTTCGTTACTTGAAACGAATCTGATCAGAAAATTGCAGGGCGAGAGAAATTCGTGAGATTATAATTCCAAAATTATCTGGGTTATGGAACAAAGTTTCAGTTCTTGTTTGTCATAATCGAAATATGAAAATTTTTCGAGACTATTCCGACAGATTTAAAAATATAATTAAGACGATCAGAACCCAAGAGAATCTGTAAACTAGAATTCAAAGATGCTAGAAATTTTTTTTGCATAACCATTTCCTTCGAACCTTACTGAAACAAGACAAACTAAAGTTCTTGCGAATGCCAAAGAAAATTACACTTCAATGTAATAAGGAATTAACTTCCCCTATCAAGATATTTCGACAGATATAAAAATATAATTAAGACGATCAGAACCCAAGAGAATCTGTAAACTAGAATTCAAAGATGCTAGAAATTTTTTTTGCATAACCATTTTCCTACGAACCTTACTGAAACAAGACAAACTAAAGTTCTTGCGAATGCCAAAGAAAATTACACTTCAATGTAATAAGGAATTAACTTCCCCTATCAAGATATTTCGACAGATATAAAAATATAATTAAGACGATCAGAACCCAAGAGAATCTGTAAACTAGAATTCAAAGATGCTAGAAATTTTTTTTGCATAACCATTTTCCTACGAACCTTACTGAAACAAGACAAACTAAAGTTCTTGCGAATGCCAAAGAAAATTACACTTCAATGTAATAAGGAATTAACTTCCCCTATCAAGATTCTGAATGAAGGTTCCAAAAATGAAAATACTAGGGATTGATTGTCAGTAAAATTTCTTAAAACCGTAATGTTATCGTCCAACAGACCAAATAGACCAAAATGAGAGTTTTCGTTATTTTCCCGTGTTTGGGGTGTGAAAGAACTAGTTTGTCCACTGTTGTGCCCCAATTCGCAAACCTTATTGTAGGAGATATTGAAATGATGTTGATAAATCAACATACGCGTGTTAAATTAAAATTAGAAGCCAACGACAGAAACTTCGAAAAATATTGTAAAGAACTAAAAGATATGCATTGTCAATGTTGCAATGATCGAAAACGTAAAACTTCGGTGCAAGAAGTTAGTTTCCTGACCATATAGAAAAACAAGGTGAAAATTTTTTTTAACACACCAACCAGAAGCGAAACCATCGGACCCATCTCAACTTCATCTGAAATCAACAGCAAACATTACGTATTATTGAGTATTCGTAACGACAACATCATTAGATATGATTGCACTATTGGCTAAAGAGAGAAGTTCATAGAGGTTGCAAGAAGACTATTTGGGAAGATCATTACAACAGCTTATTCGTAACTTTATGGAAACGAGCCTCTTTTTTGATAATTTATTCAGACGAAAGAGTGCCAGGTGGATTTTCTGGAAAATATTTCTTCCTCTTCTTTTCGTCTTCCTTTTTTTCTTCCTCTTGTTGAGCAATTCGTCCTTGAGCACGCGTTTCAATGGCTTTCACCTAATATGGCACATCACCCACCTTCATCTTTTCCAGAAGTGTGTAGCCGTTCCATTCCCCAACAAATATCTTCCTTTGTCTGGGGGACTACAGACAACTGAGGCTTTGGTTATTACATGCCCGAACTTTCCTTGTAGCTCCACTTCTGCTAAAAGGAAACAGATTGGAGTATTGCTACGACTTGAATAACCCAAACATTCTCACTTGTAAGCATCTCTGGACGAATGAGGTTCTGGCCGACAAGGTAGATTGTCGATCCAGAGTCTCGAAGAATTTTCATGGGAACTCCATATATCCATCCTTCCAAATTGTTTGGTCTCATCAGGTCCTCTTCCGGTACTGTTGACAGTTATATTTGCGCTGAAGCTTCGGGTCTCTTCTTCAATTTAGGGCAGTTCGGTTTAATATGGTCAAAACCGTAACATTAATTAAATTCTTGGTCGTCTCTCAAAAGCAGCAGGCGAAGATGTTACTTTCGGTGAATCCGTACGTTCTTTAACTTCCTTCAGATTTTCTTGATTTTTATTTCTCCAATTTGAATGATGTTTGGTGTTTCGAAATTCCTAGTTTTCCAACTGGAAAATGATTTTTCTTGGTGTTTTGGAGTGTTCCCGAAATTTCTAGGTTTCCAATTGGAAAATGATTTTTTTGGTGTTGCTAAGTGTTCCCGAAATTCTTCGTAAAACCTGTTTTCGTTTCTTACTCATCCATCTTTAGAGCAAATTCTTTATCAGACATCTTACTCCACTCATCGGTGAAATGCTCTCGGTATTCTGCCGGTACTCTTCTTTTAGCCTGATCGGTAACCATCAGATCTACCAGTTTGTAAAAAGTTGTTATCTTTTGTAGAGCTATCCATTCTTCGAAATAGTTTTGAAGTTCATCAACAAATTATATCTTGTAGTTTTGTTTCTGTTGTTTAACGAACAGCTGTCTAAAGAATATTTTCGCATGTAAATAACTTCTGGTTGCTATGATATATTTGGGATAATTCATTTGGCAAGAGGCCAATCAAATTTGAAACCCATTCGGATTTATCGAGTATTATATAGCGAGTTTGCCTCTCGAACATCACTAAATAAAGGGAAATATCGACTTCTTTAGCATCGAACTTTTAAATTAGATTATGTAATTCTATTCTTCTCCTTAGCGAACGTACTTCGGTTGAATTATCAGGAATGATTATCTTTTCAATGCGCAATTTTTCCAGTTCAAATGCCATTTCCGCTTTTCTCTTCTGATCTTCGGCTTCCAATTCCTTTCTTCTCTTCTGAAGTTTTTTTTATTACTATTTCTGGGAAGAAGTTCGGTTTTAATCCTTTCTAGAAGTAATTTAACGAATTCTTAGTCGTAATCATCTGACATGGGGAATTCTATTTTCATCTTTGTGCAATAGTAAAATTCAAATCTACTCGCTCCTCGGTTAGAACGACAATGCCCTGTTGTTTCGCTTGCACAAATTTTTTTCGTTAAATTTCATAATAATTTATTACATATTATTTTCTTTTTCATCTTTTTAAAAGGAAGTAACCAAATTCTACACTTGCTCAAATAAATTATCAATTGATAATAATACACTCAAATGACAAATCAAACATGAAAACTAGATAATATTCTCATTTCAAAAGAACCTTCGTTTTCAGCCGTAACGAAATACTATTCAGTGCAAACCTCTACACCAGGCCTCGAAATAGATTTTTTAATACAGGTGCACAAGGTGCACCTAAGTTTTTAAATTTGGTGCACTGTGTGCACCTAGTGGGAAAAAATTAGGTGCACAATTATATTTTCATGTGCACAGTGCACCTGTGCACCCGGGTATTTCGAGCCCTGCTCTACACTAAAGCAAAACTAGAATTTTTCCAAAATGATCGACAAAAATCTCACACGAAATCAAATCAAAATTGATTTCACCAATCATAACAGTGCTAAAAGAACCCGTATTCTTGTATTAGAAACTTAAACGTATTTTAGAGTACAATGCACATAACTTGTTGTCAAAATCTCCTTTGCAATAATATCATTACAAACAATTAAATGCCAATCAGAACGGAACGAAACTTGATATTTCAAAACATACCAAAGTCTTGCGACTACTGAGACGAAAATAGAAACGGGATGTTTCAAAACTAAACAAGTCAGGTTTACTTCTAAACTAAAACCAGCAACCGTTGATTTCAACAATATCAAGTCAGGATGACTTCTACCTCAATTCCGAAACAGGACGTTTTAAACTCAATATGTCAAGGCGACTTCAAAACAAACCAGGAACGGTTGATTTAAACACACAAAAAATCAGATTGATTTTTTTCTAACCAGAAATGGGTCGTTTCTAACATTAAACACAATATTTACTCAAATCTAGAAATACATATCAGTTAACTGAAATGAATTTTCCGTGTGTATCAATGACTTCTTTCGATTCTAACATTTACTATGAAATTCTGGTAAGTTGGGACTTATCCTTTTAAAACAGACACTCAGACGCGCTGGTGGTAGTCACAGGTTCTCTCTAACACGGTTCCACACATAGAAAGAGAGAGAGAAAAAGATAGAACCACACACACATAAAGGAGAGACTATCTATCCTCTATGGAACCACACGAACATTCTAGAAGATTCAGGTGGTTATTTCCCTTCAATTGTAGCTTCATCGAAATTAAATTAACTAACGCGGATTTCATATCCTCTACGCTGCAACTAGGGATTGCAATCCGGCACGATTTTCAATCCGGTCGGATCCGGCCCGATTGAAACAAATCCGGTTAGATCCGACCAGATTGGTACTTTGTTAATAAGTCTTTCTAACCAGTGTGTATTTTTCCAAAATCGGCTGAGTGAAAGTAGGTGAAAAGGATATTATTCCAAATTGACGAACAAAACGTTTATTTTAGCATTACAGAATCGACTTTAATAATAATTATCCATAGGTAGGAAATCAGTCACCAACAATTAATTATAGTAACTAATAGTACTGCTAGTAGTAAGTATTAAACGATTGATTATGATTAGTCTTACTAGTTTCCACCCCAAAGAACATCAGCTTGTTTTATACGTAGTTCTTTTCTATTTATCTAAAATTAAGTAGTCTCTATCTCTAATGTCGTTGAGCAAAAGACATATAAATTGTACCTAACCTTGCCTCATACTAATACAAAAATCTAATGTTTTGCAGTATTTGGTCAACATAACAAACAAGGGAACTCTTAATTCTTCTTAATTGCTTAAATCGAAGTTATATAGTAATGAAAATCAATTGTGAATCTGAAAGAACCATCTAAAGAAACAAATCGCATTAATTGTGTCATCCCCCAACCTACTTCTCAATGAACTAATAAACTAATAACGCAAATATAACCAGCGGCCAAGAAAAGGCCCTCTCAGCTTCAACACTATTTGGTTTAACCGTCATTAAGTAGTCGTACATAAGAGACAAATATTTTCCTTTGACTCCATTTCATACATATGAAGTCATTTCTTTCTTCATTATTTTCTCAAAATCTGTTTCTTTTCTAAAGTTTGTCTTTTTGCAATAGTCTTCATTTTCTTGCAGAATTTGCTTTTCTAATGCCTTTTTATTTAAAAAATTTTATTGATAGTTTAATTTATTATTTTTGCTAGAATTCTCCAAACTGATGATTGGAAATATAAAATCGATTAATTCACAATCGATGGCTTAATAAACGATTTTGCGACAGTAAAGTTGGGTTTGAATAATCGATTATTTAATTTAAAAAATTCGGGTTTATCGGATCCTGGCTGGATCCAGTAGGTAGCTAAATGATGTCGGATCCACCGGATTACCGGATCCACTGGATCGGATTGCAATCCCTAGCTGCAACCAATTTGCTGGTCTGTACCATATCTACGATTAAAAAAAGACCTCTGTCTTAAATTAATTTTATATATTACCATAACAAAAATGTACATTCTATTTACAAGCTTCAGTTTAAACATTTACAGACGAGATCCTCCACCGATACAATACAGAAGCGAAATGTTAGCGCAATTACACTCGTCTGCGATTACACCAGACTCCCACGTCATCTCATTCCGGACCATCGCCAGTAGCCTGCTGTGTTGCTCCAGTGTGACGTTAACTAAAATAGCTACCTAACCACGTCATCTCATCTCGGACTATCGCTAATAGCCTGTTGTCTTGTTCCAGTGGGACGTTAACTAAAACACCTACCTAACACGTCATCTCATCCCGGACCATCGCCAATAGCCTGCTGTGTTCCTCCAGTGTGACGTTAACTAAAATAGCTACCTAACCACGTCATCTCATCTCGGACCATCGCCAATAGCCTGCTGTGTTGCTCCAGTGTGACGTTAACTAAAATAGCTACCTAACCACGTCATCTCATCTCAGACCATCTCCAAAAGCCTGCTGTGTTGCTCCAGTGTGACGTTAACTAATACAGCTACCTAACCACGTCATCTCATCTCGGACCATCGCCAATAGCCTGCTGTTTTGCTCCAGTGTGACGTTAACTAAAACACCTACCTAACACGTCATCTCATCTCGGACCATCGCCAATAGCCTGCTGTGTTCCTCCAGTGTGGCGTTAACTAAAATAGCTACCTAACACGTCATCTCATCTCGGACCATCGCCAATAGCCTGCTGTGTTGCTCCAGTGTGACGTTAACTAAAATAGCTATCTAACCTCATCATCTCAAGAAGTTAGCTCGTTAGACAGACTACTGTAGACGTCATGTTTAACGTCATCTGCACAGTCAGACCGGGAGAAAGCGCCCCCTATTAATTGCTCTATTCAGGATGACGGGACGTTAGTAAGGGGATGTTACTGGTGCACACGCTTTTCATGCACCCTACAGTACTAGTTAATTGCATATTCTTACATTATATCCTCAACGGAGATTGAAAATTCACGAATTCAATCACCACGTGGACAATACTTCCCTGTGAAGAATATAACACAAATAAGTATTGAAACCCAAGGCAAAATCCCTCATGGATTGTGGAAAACGCTGCTGTTTCTTCACTCATTCAGTAGCGACCACGAATACGAATCGTAGTTCGCGCCTGAAACTAAGATATTACGTGATCTACATCGCAAGTGCTCGAAAATCTTAAGCCAACGCAGTGTGAAACCTCCAAATTACGCAGGAGATGCAATACGATTCAACACACGCTATTTCCATATTGTGCTTTCCCCTGAAAATTATCAGGTAAGTGAAAATTGTCCATGTGGTGATTGAAAATTCATGAATTCACTCACCACATGGACAATTCTTCCCTGTGAAGAATGTAATACAAAAAGGTATTGAAACCCAAGGCAAAATCCGTCATAAATTGCTGTGAACGCTGCTGTTTCCTCACACATTCAGAAGTGGCCACGAATACGAATCGTAGTTGGCGCCTGAAACTAAGTTATTACCTGATCTACATAGCAAGTGCTCGAAAATCTTAAACCAACGCAGTGTGAAACCTCCAAATTACGGAGGAGATGCAATACGATTCAACACACGCTATTTCCATATTGTGCTTTCCCCTGAAAATTATCAGGTAAGTGAAAATTGTCCATGTGGTGATTGAAAATTCAAGAATTCACTCACCACATGGACAATTCTTCCCTGTGAAGAATGTAATACAAAAAGGTATTGAAACCCAAGGCAAAATCCGTCATAAATTGCTGTGAACGCTGCTGTTTCCTCACACATTCAGAAGTGGCCACGAATACGAATCGTAGTTGGCGCCTGAAACTAAGTTATTACCTGATCTACATAGCAAGTGCTCGAAAATCTTAAACCAACGCAGTGTGAAACCTCCAAATTACGCAGGAGATGCAATACGATTCAACACACGCTATTTCCATATTGTGCTTTCCCCTGAAAATTATCAGGTAAGTGAAAATTGTCCATGTGGTGATTGAAAATTCATGAATTCACTCACCACATGGACAATTCTTCCCTGTGAAGAATGTAATACAAAAAGGTATTGAAACCCAAGGCAAAATCCGTCATAAATTGCTGTGAACGCTGCTGTTTCCTCACACATTCAGAAGTGGCCACGAATACGAATCGTAGTTGGCGCCTGAAACTAAGTTATTACCTGATCTACATAGCAAGTGCTCGAAAATCTTAAACCAACGCAGTGTGAAACCTCCAAATTACGCAGGAGATGCAATACGATTCAACACACGCTATTTCCATATTGTGCTTTCCCCTGAAAATTATCAGGTAAGTGAAAATTGTCCATGTGGTGATTGAAAATTCATGAATTCACTCACCACATGGACAATTCTTCCCTGTGAAGAATGTAATACAAAAAGGTATTGAAACCCAAGGCAAAATCCGTCATAAATTGCTGTGAACGCTGCTGTTTCCTCACACATTCAGAAGTGGCCACGAATACGAATCGTAGTTGGCGCCTGAAACTAAGTTATTACCTGATCTACATCGCAAGTGCTCGAAAATCTTAAACCAACGCAGTGTGAAACCTCCAAATTACGCAGGAGATGCAATACGATTCAACACACGCTATTTCCATATTGTGCTTTCCCCTGAAAATTATCAGGTAAGTGAAAATTGTCCATGTGGTGATTGAAAATTCATGAATTCACTCACCACATGGACAATTCTTCCCTGTGAAGAATGTAATACAAAAAGGTATTGAAACCCAAGGCAAAATCCGTCATAAATTGCTGTGAACGCTGCTGTTTCCTCACACATTCAGAAGTGGCCACGAATACGAATCGTAGTTGGCGCCTGAAACTAAGTTATTACCTGATCTACATAGCAAGTGCTCGAAAATCTTAAACCAACGCAGTGTGAAACCTCCAAATTACGCAGGAGATGCAATACGATTCAACACACGCTATTTCCATATTGTGCTTTCCCCTGAAAATTATCAGGTAAGTGAAAATTGTCCATGTGGTGATTGAAAATTCATGAATTCACTCACCACATGGACAATTCTTCCCTGTGAAGAATGTAATACAAAAAGGTATTGAAACCCAAGGCAAAATCCGTCATAAATTGCTGTGAACGCTGCTGTTTCCTCACACATTCAGAAGTGGCCACGAATACGAATCGTAGTTGGCGCCTGAAACTAAGTTATTACCTGATCTACATCGCAAGTGCTCGAAAATCTTAAACCAACGCAGTGTGAAACCTCCAAATTACGCAGGAGATGCAATACGATTCAACACACGCTATTTCCATATTGTGCTTTCCCCTGAAAATTATCAGGTAAGTGAAAATTGTCCATGTGGTGATTGAAAATTCATGAATTCACTCACCACATGGACAATTCTTCCCTGTGAAGAATGTAATACAAAAAGGTATTGAAACCCAAGGCAAAATCCGTCATAAATTGCTGTGAACGCTGCTGTTTCCTCACACATTCAGAAGTGGCCACGAATACGAATCGTAGTTGGCGCCTGAAACTAAGTTATTACCTGATCTACATAGCAAGTGCTCGAAAATCTTAAACCAACGCAGTGTGAAACCTCCAAATTACGCAGGAGATGCAATACGATTCAACACACGCTATTTCCATATTGTGCTTTCCCCTGAAAATTATCAGGTAAGTGAAAATTGTCCATGTGGTGATTGAAAATTCATGAATTCACTCACCACATGGACAATTCTTCCCTGTGAAGAATGTAATACAAAAAGGTATTGAAACCCAAGGCAAAATCCGTCATAAATTGCTGTGAACGCTGCTGTTTCCTCACACATTCAGAAGTGGCCACGAATACGAATCGTAGTTGGCGCCTGAAACTAAGTTATTACCTGATCTACATAGCAAGTGCTCGAAAATCTTAAGCCAACGCAGTGTGAAACCTCCAAATTACGGAGGAGATGCAATACGATTCAACACACGCTATTTCCATATTGTGCTTTCCCCTGAAAATTATCAGGTAAGTGAAAATTGTCCATGTGGTGATTGAAAATTCATGAATTCACTCACCACATGGACAATTCTTCCCTGTGTGAAGAATGTAATACAAAAAGATATTGAAACCCAAGGCAAAATCCGTCATGAATTGCTGTGAACGCTGCTGTTTCCTCACACATTCAGAAGTGGCCACGAATACGAATCGTAGTTGGCGCCTGAAACTAAGATATTACGTGATCTACATCGCAAGTGCTCGAAAATCTTAAGCCAACGCAGTGTGAAACCTCCAAATTACGGAGGAGATGCAATACGATTCAACACACGCTATTTCCATATTGTGCTTTCCCCTGAAAATTATCAGGTAAGTGAAAATTGTCCATGTGGTGATTGAAAATTCATGAATTCACTCACCACATGGACAATTCTTCCCTGTGAAGAATGTAATACAAAAAGGTATTGAAACCCAAGGCAAAATCCGTCATGAATTGCTGAGAACGCTGCTGTTTCCTCACACATTCAGAAGTGGCCACGAATACGAATCGTAGTTGGCGCCTGAAACTAAGTTATTACCTGATCTACATCGCAAGTGCTCGAAAATCTTAAACCAACGCAGTGTGAAACCTCCAAATTACGCAGGAGATGCAATACGATTCAACACACGCTATTTCCATATTGTGCTTTCCCCTGAAAATTGTCAGGTCGGAAATGGTGGTACTCGGAATTCAACCGTCTCCACGCATCGAGCAATACTTTTTCGTTATTGAAGCTGTTATTAAACTATTTTAAAAACGCAATACGCGCAAACGTCCATTATTATCGGTACCCAACTCGCATAAAAATCAATCCTTCGAGGCGAGGTGAAATACATTGTTCTACATCAGCCAAATTTTACACAATTAAGTAGCACGTGAGGCAATTTTCCGCGCTATTACTAAACCCCATTTTAAAAAAAGGTACTGCGAGGTCCATTACCAGTTAGATGATAGGTTCCAGTATCAAATTAGGGGACTGACCGCTTAAGACTAGTTAAAATATATGCGTTGCAAGAACCCAATTTTTCATTTACGCAGAAATTCAAAAATTTCTGTAATCTTTTGTAAATTTTTATGCAGCTTTATTATAAAAACAATGGAAAGATTTATACCATTAAATGCTTAAAAAACAGTACTATACAGTTTAAAAAAAACCTGTTCTAATTTTCTGGGCCCTCAGGGCACACCTTCTTTAGCATCTCCACCTCGTGGAACCCGAGAGATCTGTTTTACCCTTGCCCACCATCCTCCTTTTTATTTTTTCGTCTCCCCCGTTGTTGCCTGTGTTTGACGAAGCTTGGCTAAATATGGTCTTTGGGCTGTAAGACCCCCAAACCAAAAAATAATTTCTGAACCCTTTCGCCTTTGGGAACCAGTACCAACGGGTACCTCTCTCTATATATATATAAGCAGCCCAAAATATTTATAATTCAAAATTTAAGCAATATTTAAGTAAATCAACAGCCTTAATTATACTTATATTATAAATACAAGTAAATTACACATACACAAGCTTGAAATTGGAAGACTCCTTCAATATTTTGTCAATTATTAGGAATAAAAATCTGCTAAATAACAGTAATAACAGTATATAGCGATAGAGGGACATTCTATATCTCCATATATAGAGCAATAAACTACACTGCAGAAATTGCTTCAATATTAGCTATGAATCTTTCATCAGGAATTCCTTCAATGTTTTACTAAATATTGGGAATTGAAATCTGCAAAAGAACAGTGATAACGGTATGTGTCGATAGGAAATTTTATCTCTGCTATTATAAAAGGAAGTGTTTGTATGTCTGTATCTGTGTGTCTTTATGTGCCCTTTTTTTGACGAATCTATGGCACTTACAAAATAATGATCTTTGGCACACAGGTAGTCCGGATCTTTTAGGATTTTTCTGCAAAGCCTGAATTTTAAATGAATTTGATGGAATTTAATTTTATTGTTTTCATTAGAATGACAACACCATAAAGAGATGGCAGATTCTAAATTTATTTTTCTGTGTTTCCGTTTGAACGCTTTCAGCCGAAGAACAAAACAAACAAAAAGCTCCAACTGCAGTTCCGTAATTCTTTTTTCTATATCCTATATCGTTAAAAATAGAGTGAAAATTACAAAAGATTTGAAATCTGCGAAAAATTTCACTTTAGATCGATACCTAAAAATATGATTTTCTTTAAACAAATAATTTTTAGATTGTAACTTTTATATTTTTTCCCATACGATCGTGTTCGAGAAATCACAGATTCCATTTCCTGCGCTCAAACGAATTCAGCCAAGGAAAGCAAAATAAAACTAAAAAATTTGACTGGCATTGTTTAATTCTTTTTTGTAAAATCGGGATCGTTTAAGATCGATTGAAAATTTCAACGGATTTAAAATCTGCGGAAAATTTTACACCACATAGATACATACCGTATACTTTTGATTTACTTTTGATAAATAGTTCTTCAATTAAATATTTATATTTTCGCAAGAGATTGTGACTTCAAGCCTATTGGATCTCTTGGAATTCAAATTTGACCGCATTTAACAATGAGAGTAGCTGTTATGGCTGTTATCCAATAGGCTACGAATTTCCATTTGATTTGCGAAGCAACAAAATGGCAATTCGTTGAGGGGGTTAGAGAGCAGTGGTCGCACGTGACCCCACGAAAAGAATTGTCATGGGCAACGTCGTGCTAGCCATGCAGTGGCTAGTTTATTTATATAGAGCAATAAACTACACAGCAGAAAATAAATGCTTTAATATTGTATTTTGAAAGTTATTAGGAATAGAAATCTGCTACAGATCACACACAGTGATATGAATTGTGCATTAGGAATTGCTTCAATGTTTTGCCAATTATAAGGAATAGAAATCTGCAAAAGGAAAGTGATAACAGTTTGTGGTGATCAGAAGATGTTCTATTTCTTCATATAGAGCAATAAACTACACGGCAGAAATTCCTTCAATATTTGGCAAGTTATTAGGAATAGAAATCTGCAACAGATCACACAGTGATATGAATCTTGCATCAGGAATTTCTTCATTATTTTGCCAATTTTAAAGAATTCAACTAGTTACCACCGTCCCAGCCTAAGCCATTCGGTGTATCGCCATGTATTTTTGAACCACGTTCAGATGACGATGCATCTGAGCTGACACCCCACTCTCCAAACTTCCACACCAACCCAACCTGAGGACTTTCGGCCACGACAGATTTAAGGTGTACCAGCCGCCTAACACCATACGCTTACAAACATCCATGCTCATATCCGTATTCGAACCAGGAAACTTTCGATCTAGAAGCTAACACCTTAACCGCTATACCGTTTGCTCAGCTAATTATAAGGAACTAGCCACTGCGTGGCAACGCCGTGATGTAAGGTATTAAGCTGGTGTACAATTTTCCGTAGATTTCAAATCCGTTGAAGATATATTCAATTAAATAATTATTTATTTAAAGACAATCATATTTTTAGATATGAATTTAACTGAAATTTTCCGCAGATTTCATATCCGTTGAAATTTTTACTCCATATTTAACAGTCTAGGAGATAAGAAAAAGAACTTTGACTTTTGTTAAAATATTTATCGTCTGGCTGGGTAATCAATCGCGCAAAATCAAAGCGGAAACAAAAAAAAATATTATTTTCCGCGTTTTGCGGGTGAAAAAAACTTGGCATGATTCCTAACCCTGACTGCATGGTCGCATGAGCAGAAAAAGTTCTCCGCGTTTGAAAAACCGATAGAGAATAAAACTATGAAATTCATTTAAAAATCTTCTAGATTTAAAATTTCGCCTCGATGCAAAAATTATAAAAAATGTGGACTACCTGTGTGCCAAATCTCATTGCTGTAAGTGCCATAGAATCGTCAGGATTTTGAGCCCGCGAAAAAAAAAACCAGACAAACACTTCCTTTTATAATATTAAGATAGATATCTGCTAAAGAACAGTAGTAAAAGTATGTGACGTGATAGGTAGACATTCTATTTCTCCATATAGAGAAATAAGCTAGACGACAAACTATGATTCTTGCATTAGGTAGGTAGTTGTATTAACGTTGAACTGGAGCAACACAGATATTGGCGACGGTCATGAATCAATCTCAATGGGAAAGATCCTAGAATCTTGTATCAGTTTGAAATCCAAATAAATACTGCAGTGGAACTTGTATCTTTAGATTTGTATAAGTATAGCTGTTAAATTTTCATAACATCAAGTAAGTGTAATGCGTTTAGTGTAAATAAGATTTTATTTTATTAAATAAATTTTTTCTTTTTCATGGGTAAAGTGGGAGCTTGGTATCATGCCTCACAGGTTCTTTTTCTAATGCGTTGTATAATTCAACTAGTTTCTAGTGGTACAAATTAAGAATAATATGTTCTTAAATACACTGAAATTGAATCCATTTCAAAAAAGACACCAAGGATTCACACTTTTTATGACAGGAAACTGTCATAAATACTAAAGGTTTTCTCATTTCCTGAGATATGTCAATTTTGGCACGATTACAATGACTGGTATCCTACAAAGGGAAGGTCGCAAATGAAATGTGAAAGGTTTTAGAATAGTAACATCCGCCCCGTTTTCTAAGCTCTAATGTAATCATTAAATTTATAAAATCAAGCTGTACAGTTTGTGTTTAAAGTGAAAGAAGAGGGGTCACGTAAACTAAAACATTGAGAACATAACTTATAATCCTAGTTGTATTTCAGGAGGGGCCTCCAATTTGAAATTGACTTGCCTTCGTATTGAACTTTCACGTTTTTCTCATCGTCAGTTTTTGTTAAAATATGTGTTTCACAGCAAAATATGTACTTTACAACAAATCCGTTTTTATTTTCAAATTTGTTTTATAACATCGTCCTTACGGTAAAGAACACATCCTAAAAGAATTCGATGAATATATATTTTTTTACTTATAGAAAGAATGAGATTACCAAACCCTTCGACATCGAAAGAAAACTTTAATACACTTTAACACATGGAGGTTCGACTGAAATATATTTAAATTAGAATTCAATTAAAAAATATATAAAACATTTAAAGCTAAATGCTGTACTTCAAAACTTAGTACAGAAATGCGGTTTTTATATATTAATTGTATTGTCTTTTATTACACAAACAACGCAAGTGGAATTCTTCAAACAATCAATTTATCGTACGCAATATCCCGACACTGTGTTATCTCAAGAACTTTGTAGACGTTGGGTCCCTATTTAAAGGAATAAAAATGAAAAATATGAATACAATTAAAACCTTAGCATCTTTTGTTATGTTCAATAGATTTGTAGTTGAGAGTGTTAAAGACAGTACAGCTTTAGTTTCCCAAAAGTACTTCACGATTAATTCGTGTAGTGGTACCGTTTCTCCCCAGAACTGACCCTTTAGATTTTAGCAGTGGCTGAATTCGATAAATGCCATCACCGTGTGCATGCAGTGAATTATTGTGTTTGTTTCACTGTACGATATTACCTTTAGCAGTCGTCCAAATGTGAGATGCCGTGTGAAGAGAAGACTGAAAGGCAGCGAAAGGGGCAGCCGTAATGAGAGTAGAAGCAGTGTCTATCCTCACAGGACGTCAGGAAGTTGTTGAAATTAGTTTGTACTTTACTACACTGTTCATAGCGGATAATCTATTGAATTGTGTACTGATTGCGACAAGCACCGTTTGGCTTGTTAGAAAGCACACGTGTTCATCTCATTCCCACCAGTATAACAAAGGGTGCGAAAGACAAAACCTTAGTCTATCTAAAAGTACTTCATGGTAAAGATTCGTTTCACTTTTATACATACTACCTTATTGAATGTCGTTTTGTAGAAATAATTTTTCAAGAGAAATCAATGTTTGTAAATGTAGAATGCATGATTCGAAGAGCACAGAAATGTCTGAATAAGGCTTAAAAACACTACCTGTAACAAAAGGAAAAACAATTGATATCAATACAGAATAATGTAAATACATATCTTCGCATTAATGATAAACTCAAACGTTTGCAAAATTTATTTGCTGAGATATCTTTTCCTATTAACTTGAAATTAAAGATCTTCAGGACATCTATGCTCTGCGATACGGATTAGGATCAAATCAAGGCATTTAAAAATTTAAATCCCCTGATTTAATCTGTTCGAACAACAAAACAAAATTGAATGAAAGTTGTGTGAAAGGGTCGCATCGAACGTTTGTAAGTTTCGTTTTCTCCGGAAAAATGCAGTATTCATCTCATATTAGACTGTATTGCTTTTTGGCAAGGGAACAATTGCTTTATGGGGAATCCAAACCAATAATCTCAATAGTAATCGGTTGGAGTTAAACTGACCACGGGACAGTGCCCAAGCGAGCACGCGGGCGAAACAGGTCCTCCGATTTTGCCGAGAACTTTATAGCTTGTGGTGGGGACATGGATAGAGAAGAGGCTTTTAATAGAGGAGTCACTGGTGCATGAAATTGTACTTCCGGTAATGGATCGTCCAAAACCAGGAAGTGTGTGGATCGGTTAGGTAATGGGAGCGTGATGCTTCTTCATGTTGTGTTCATTTCTTCCGAAACATGAAGGATTGAAAACATGCCTCTGGGATTTTGCACTTGGAACTGAAAAATTCTAGTTTTGTCCCCAAGGGTGTGTATTTTGTAAACACAAATTTTTACTTAACCCTCCTGATGGCTCTCTTGACACTATATCTCGTCTTTAGTAGATCTTGATGGAGAAAGATATATCGTCACTAGAAGAAAACTGGGCAATTTCTTGATATACAGTGAAACCACGGTATAATGTAACCCGCGTTTAACGATAGCGCATTTTTCATTGGTCCCAAATAATTTCCTACACTTTCGATGTTAAAAAATCCCGTATTTAACGTTATCACTTCGAAATATTTCCCGTATTTAAGGGGTTAGATACCTTTTAAATGTCAAAATATGCAAAAAAATCACTACATTTCGAATCTTAATATCTCCATGAATAAATTATTTACATAAATGAAATTCTGTAAGCAGATTTTAACTACCTTTATCTTTTGTAAACTATTTTTTTTTAAATTTCTACCCCTTAAATATATTGTAAATTGGACCAAAATGAAATGCATTGTTTTTGTTGTAAGAATATTATATGGTGCATTGCGCGCAGTATTCTGGGCAAAATAATTATTATTCTGAGCTGAATTTTTTTTATATACTTAAAAATATATAATATAATCACAATGACGAACTCTTGTATTTTTTATTTTTTTTATTTCTTACAAATTTTTTTTTTAATAAAATAAAAAAATTGAAATTTTTTTTTTTTTCAACACAAAATTAACTTTAAAAAAAAAACTTTCAACAGGATAGACAAAAAATTTGGTCATTTTAAACATATATGTGGTTTACATAATCAATTAAAATTTCATGTAATTCTAACCAACCATTCCAGAGAAATCTTGCGCGCAAGTGGTAAAATCACAGTTTTGAGATATCGTCGTTAAAAACAATTCGCTTGTGAAATTCTTTCGCATTAAAGGAAGGAAACAAATGAAACTAAAAGTAGAAGTCAAATACATTGTTCCCAGATAAAAAATAAAATTAATTAAACAATGTACATGGAGATTGCTTTAGCAATATAGAGCGTAGTCAAATTACATTTTTGTGATCACTGATATCGACGAAGTACAAAATGTAAACAAACCATTTGGCTCTAAATGTTTGATTAAGGGCTTCACTCTTTTAACCATAACTTCCGTTCTAGAGTGAAATTTTACACCAGGTTTGTTTTAAAACGTTGCTAAGAAACAGAGCATTAATATTAGATCATAATATTTTTTTTTATTTTTTTGAAAATTTAAAAGGTACCGAACCTCTTAACGTTTTTTTCAGCAGGGAGAACTCAAAGCGATTTTCTTAAAATAGCGAGATACTTGCAGGCCAGCATGGCGTTTCCCGTGGCAGTTCTTTTCGTGTCCTTAGTGATACTGAAAACATTAAATAGAAAAAACAATACTTTTTTTAACAATGAGTCCCACCTACACCCGACATGACCCGGGCGTCGCAAATTCGCATAAAATTCGGACTACCTGAGGTATCGATTTGATGTAAAATTTTCCGTACAGATTTCAAATCCGTTGAAATTTTCACTATCTTTAACGATCGCGAAGATAGAAAACCTCCAAATAGTCCTTTTGTGTTTTCGCAATGAATACCTTCGTCAAATGCAAATTAGATATACTAGAATGCTTACAAAAACTCATATCTGGGCAGAATGATGTTAATGATTTGGCTAGTAAAAGCAAATCGCAAACCAAAATAACAGATTTCTGTAAACAATAAACAATTGTTAAGGAAGAAATAAAAGGTATGTGTTACTTAAATTAGTCTTTATTTTATGCTTTATGTCTTATTTTTCTACGACCCCAATTTAACGTTTTCCCGCATATAAAGTTATTTTTTTTCCGGTCCCTTGAAATACGTTAAATCGGGGTTTCGCTGTATCTCTTCATTAGCAGAATTGGTGAGGTCTTCATGGACGAGATATCTGGTCGAAATCACTTGAAGGATTAAAAAAGAATGTATAGTTTCCTTTTTCAGTCGGGACTTTTTGTTTTTCAAAAATAACTACAAATAATATAGAGGAAAGGCTGTACCATCCTTTGATTTTCAAAATTAAAAAATATGTTTAAGTGTTTTGCCTCTAAGAGCAAGTAAAGCAACTAAAGATTTCAATCTGCCAATGTATTTTCATGTAGCTAGTCTTAAATAAGTGAGGAAAGATTCGACTTGGTGTTTCTCAATTTAAAAGTGAATAATTTAGACACATTTTGAAAGCATCTTTCAGACAATATATTTCATATAAATGTGAGTAAAGGTGTTTTGGGTTTTATGGAGCAAGGGCCATATTTCTCCAATCTGCGCCGAACATGTTCAAGTAAATGGACCTACACTATGAAAGGTTTATTAACGCAAGAAGAGAGATCTGCACGCAGGGAAGAATCGGACCATGTTAGTAAGGTATTCAAATAATGCTACTACATTAAACACGCTTTGATTCTAAAAATCCTGTACATGAAACGAGAGTTAAAATACACATGTGGTCTTTAGAAAGCGGGGAGACTTGACCATTCCATATGAGGACGGGTTGACCAGTGGCTTCAAGTTACACTAGTGTTCAAAGTTATCTTTACATGAATAGAATCACGGATTTCTGAGAAACTGAACTATAATTTTATTAATTTTTCTGGAATTAGACAAAACATCATAACACATAAATACACAGAAAAAAATTAAGAACACTGTACCTATAATATTATAAAACGAAGTGTTTGACTGTTTGTTTTCTGCCCACAAAGTCCTGAGGAATCTATGGCACTTACAGAAATGGGATTTGGCACACAATTAGTCCGAATTGTTTGCAATTTTGGGGTTGCGGCGAATTTTAAAATTCAATCTAGAACATTTTAAAATGAATTTAATGAAATTTAATTATTATTGTTTTCTTTGGAACGGCAACAGCATAACAGATTCTATTCTAAAATTATTTTTTCCGTTTTGATTTTGCGCGGAGGAATGATTTTTCAGTAGACCATAAAACAAAGCTTTAACTTTAGTTATGTATTTATTCTATTTCCTAGATCGTTCAAGATAGAGTAAAAATTTCAACGGATTTGAAATCTGCGGAAAATTTTACATCAGATCGATACCTAAAAATATGATTTTCTTTAAATAAATAAAAAATTTTAACTGAACATCTTTTATACTTTCGCAAGAGAATGAGACGTTACGCCAACATTCGCGTTCAAAAAATAAACAGATTACATTCCTGGTCTCTTACGATTTTAGCGAAAAAAAAAGCAAAAAAAAAAAAAACATTTTGGCTGGCATTGTTTAGTTCTTTTTTGTAAAATCGAGATCGTTAAACATAGATTGAAAATTTCAACGGATTTGAAATCTGCGGAAAATTTGACACCAGATCGATACCTTATACATTTGATTTTCTTTTAATAAATAATTTTTCAATTAAATATTTATATTTTCGAAAGAGATTGTGACAGGCTAAATTTGTTTGCTTCGAATTCTACGAGGCTACGATTTCTCATTTGGTTTGCGAAGCAAACCAACTCCACGGGAAACTCCGTTATGGCTGTTATCCAGCAGACTACAAATTCTCATTTGGTTTGCTTCGCAAACCATTAACCCCACAAAAACAACTGGCACTGGCAACGTCGGGCTAGCCACGAAGTGTCTAGTATGATATAGAACAGTATTAAGAAACCATAAAAATAGTGATAATATTTGATAAGGAGATTTCAGAAAAAAAAATGAATAAATAGCTAAATTGAAGCTTACGAATTTAATATCGAATGTGATCGCACATGACTTGTACACACATATCAGAACGTGATTTCATGCTGGCAATAATTTAGTTAACCACAGTAGTTTGGGGAATTAATTTCCACTTTTCCAGCAATGCTGTCTTTAGTGCATTTATATCTCTAGGTAATGGTAATTTTTAGTTAACGTCGTACTAGAGCAACACAACGGGCTATTGACGACGGTCCGGGATCAGTCCCTTAAGGGAAATATCCGAGGACAACACCTCGTAATTTTGAACCACGGTCAGATGACGAAGCAACACCTGAGCTGGCACCCCACTCTCCAAACTTTCACACCAACCCAACGTGAGGACTTTCGGCCACGACAGATTTAAGGTGCACCAGCCGCCTCTACGCCATACGTTTACAAATATCCATGCCCGGACCCGGATTTGAACCAGGAACCTTCCGATCTAGAGGCTAACACCTTAACCACTATACCGATTAGTCGGCCAATTTTGATTGGATAATGCTAATTATCCGATTGGATATTTTAGAAATATAATTATTTCTGGATATGTAAAGATAATTTTGGACATAGTGTATTTAGATATTAGAACAAAAACGAGAAGAGGTCGCGGTATTAAATATCAAACTTACTCTAGGCCACAATTTCCTAGAATTTTACGTTAATGGAAACTAACTTCAACCGTATAAATTATATTGTATTTTATTTACTTTCCGTTTTCAGATGTTATTGAAAAGAAAACAAAACCCGAAACGAGAGAAGAATGAGGAGAGCGTAGTCCTCAGTGAATTCCAGCCATGGCTGGGTCCAAATTTCAATATGATGAGTCTGGCTCAACATTCTTTTATTTCTAGGAGGAGGATGCGTCCGTGCAACTGCTTTTACAGTGTATTCCCATAAGTTCTCTATGGGGTTCCGGTCAGGAGATTTTGCTGGCCACGGTATTCGTTCAATGGCTTCATTTTCAAGGAATTCGTCAACGAGGTTTGCTCTATGTGACCGAGCATTATCGTCCATAAATAAAATATCAGATCCACATGCACCTCTGAAAAGCCTTACATAACGTTCTAAGACCTCTTCTCGATATCTCTGGACTGTCACAGATCCTCTGTTGAAAGCGTGTAGGTTCGTACATCTATTAATCATTATTCCACACTACATTATCACACCTGCGCTACCAAAACGGTCGCATTCCATAATATTTGTTCGAAGAAAGATTTCGCTTTCCTGACTCCCCCCAGATATAAAAACGTTTATAATCAGATGTTAAACTGAGCCTCGACTCATCAGTAAAGAGAACATGGGTCCATTAGTGTTGACTCCAGTTCTGATGTTCTTTGCACTATTTAAAGCGATCCCTCTTGTGTTGTGAAGACAGTGAAATACATACCCGGGATCTACTTAGTGGCAGACAAACGTTGTAACTAATATATTTCTATTCAGCATGAAAATATCATATAATCATTACGAATAAGTATAAAAATAAAAATCTAAAACTATTTCTATCTTTTAAAATTCTCTATCTTTTTTAAAGCATGGTCTAAGTTCCCTTGGTTCCTCTATGTATCCAGAACTTAGTGTTTATAGTTTTGTTCCTTCAAATAATCATACTTCAAGTTTTTATTCACATGAATGGTTAATATTTATTGTGGATGAAGTAAAATTTCGTGAACGTTTCCTCCCTCCCGTAGGAAATCTATGACCACGATATTGAGTTCCCAAAACCTTTTCATGTAGTACCACTACAGTAATCTAAATATCCACCAAATTGCTAAAAGTATCAGAAAAAAAAAACCTTTTCAAATGGAAATATAACTGTGAGTAACAACGAACAAATCAAAATAGGTGAATTTGATAGTATTTCTGTTGCAGAATTCAAATATGTACTCAAAATGTTCATAATAATTCAGGAATTTTTGTGGTACGCATTCAAATTTTATATTAATTTCTATGAACGCCAGCAAAATTACCCGACCTTCTCGGTTTGAATTGGTTGTAATTTATCGCAACATTATTCGATATTATTCCTGTGGGGATTTTGAATTGTTTTTAGCCCCCTCTGGCAGACCCAAGACAAATTGAACGGGGTTGATAGATAGCTTATGATTCTAAAATATAAATGAACCAAATTTGGTGGAAATGGTCAAACACTGATCGCAATGATATCAATGTTATTCCTATGGAAATTTGGAATTGTTTTTATCTCCCTCTATTTCCTTATTAGTCTCTCAGTTCGAATTGAATGAAGTTTGATATATAGTCTGCTTCCCGCAAGGGACTAAAGAATGAGTGTACCAATTTCGTGTGGATAGGTCAATCTTAGTGTGAGGTTGTTTTTCCTGGTTAGGCCTACTGTTTTATGTACCTGGTACCATGAACGCTGACGAGCACCTCGACGTTCTGAATAATTCGGTCTTGCCTACACTATGGCGATACTACGGCGACGATAGTTGTTTCTTCCAACAGGATCGAGCTCCATGTCATCTGCAAAACGTGTGCTAGACTGGTTTCCTGTAAATGTGGTGAATTTGCTTGACTGCTCTGTTCAGAACCCCGATCTTAATCCGATCGAGCAGTTGTGGGACGAACTGGAGCGACGACTACAACACCGCCACTCACGCCCATCTTCACAACAATCTCTTCTCACAGCCTTGCAAGAGGCATTTTGAGCTATTCCTGCCCGGACATACAGAGAACTTGTGGAAAGTATGCCTCGACGTGTTGCAGCTGTAATACAAGCAAAAGGAGAGCCTACCCGTTACTAAATAGAATAATCAAGCACTTTTTCTGAAAAACATGCAGTGTCCAAATAACTGTGTCCATATAGTGTATATCATCTATATGTATCAGAGGAGGCTTTACAACGTACTAGTTTATGATATTTCTGATATAATTATACAGTAATAACAAGTCCTTTGGGTTTTATGTAGGGATCGGTTCTTTATCTTAGCTGTACGTTCCGCTATGCTGTCAAACTACCTCGTACTACTAGAGGGGACCGACTGTCATAAGTGATGGTTCCCCACAGCAGTACTATAATAGTTACAGCGGTGTGCCAATTGACATTAAACTTAAATTGACTACCGAGCAGAGTTGCCTACGCCTGGAGTGGCATGTCATAGCAGCGTATCATATTTAGTGACGAACATTTGGGTTTAATGTAGGGATTGGTTCTTTTTCTTAGTTGGACGTACCGCTATGCTGTCAAAAACTACCTCGTACTACTAGAGGGGACAGGCTGTCATAAGTGATGGTTCCCCACAGCATAACTCTAGTAGTTACAGTGGTGTGCCACTTGACAGTAAACTGAAATTGACTACCGAGTAGAGTTTCCTACGCCTGGAGTGGCATGTCATAGCAGCGTATCATATTTAGTGACGAACATTTGGGTTTAATGTAGGGATTGGTTCTTTTTCTTAGTTGGACGTACCGCTATGCTGTCAAACTACCTCGTACTACTAGAGGGGACCGGCTGTCATAAGTGATGGTTTCCCACAGCATTACTATAGTAGTTACAGCGGTGTGCCAATTGACATTAAACTTAAATTGACTACCGAGCAGAGTTGCCTACGCCTGGAGTGGCATGTCATAGCAGCGTATCATATTTAGTGACGAACATTTGGGTTTAATGTAGGGATTGGTTCTTTTTCTTAGTTGGACGTACCGCTATGCTGTCAAACTACCTCGTACTACTAGAGGGGACCGTCTGTCATAAGTGATGGTTCCCCACAGCATTACTATAGTAATTACAGCGGTGTGCCAATTGACATTAAACTTAAATTGACTACCGAGCAGAGTTGCCTACGCCTGGAGTGGCATGTCATAGCAGCGTATCATATTTAGTGACGAACATTTGGGTTTAATGTAGGGATTGGTTCTTTTTCTTAGTTGGACGTACCGCTATGCTGTCAAACTACCTCGTACTACTAGAGGGGACCGTCTGTCATAAGTGATGGTTCCCCACAGCATTACTATAGTAATTACAGCGGTGTGCCAATTGACATTAAACTTAAATTGACTACCGAGCAGAGTTGCCTACGCCTGGAGTGGCATGTCATAGCAGCGTATCATATTTAGTGACGAACATTTGGGTTTAATGTAGGGATTGGTTCTTTTTCTTAGTTGGACGTACCGCTATGCTGTCAAAAACTACCTCGTACTACTAGAGGGGACAGGCTGTCATAAGTGATGGTTCCCCACAGCATTACTCTAGTAGTTACAGTGGTGTGCCACTTGACAGTAAACTGAAATTGACTACCGAGTAGAGTTTCCTACGCCTGGAGTGGCATGTCATAGCAGCGTATCATATTTAGTGACGAACATTTGGGTTTAATGTAGGGATTGGTTCTTTTTCTTAGTTGGACGTACCGCTATGCTGTCAAACTACCTCGTACTACTAGAGGGGACCGTCTGTCATAAGTGATGGTTCCCAACAGCATTACTCTAGTAGTTACAGTGGTGTGCCACTTGACAGTAAACTGAAATTGACTACCAAGCAGAATTGCCTAAGTCTGGAGTGGCATGTCATAGCAGCGTATCATATTTAGTCACGAATCTAGCTACTACCGCATTCTAGATCACCGCATTCGTGTTTGGTGGAGACCCAGTCAGCGCTACCATCCTCAGTATTCTGCCATTTCTTTATCTATTCATGTGCATCACACGTACTAAGTTTCATTCCGATCGAACACTGACTTCGGGGTGTTTAAAATTGATTGGCACAAATGTATTTAGAAGAAGATTAGGTAAGGAC
The DNA here is from genome assembly GCA_947359465.1 of Metellina segmentata. Taxonomy (NCBI): domain Eukaryota; kingdom Metazoa; phylum Arthropoda; class Arachnida; order Araneae; family Tetragnathidae; genus Metellina; species Metellina segmentata. The sequence goes on along the minus strand of OX375884.1, from coordinate 55,006,780 downwards.
TAAAATCTCTTTTAAAAACTTTTGTGTCAGTTAAGTAGCTCCTCTTAAAATCGAGCGTCTCGGATTCCCTATTTTTTCCTCCATCAAAAATTGCAAAATTTGGTGCTATGAAATTGTAAAACATGAATGAATGGAAAAGCGGGAAAACATTTTAATTTATTAGAAATTATAAAACTATAGAAATGCTGTAAATTAAATGTTCTATATAGTTCAGTGTCCGTCCGTTAAATAGAACAGAATGAAACGATGCACAAACAGAGATAGAAACAATCGAACGAAAATTAGTCTAATGAATTTGAAGATAATACCTGATATTAAATCATTAGTGATTTGAAATACAACTAGTTATCTTTAATTGCATAGGAAATAAAAAATTTTTTTTAAATTTCTTACGCAAATTTTATTATGCAAATGGCTATTTTGCTCGTAGATTGATATATATATATATATATATATATATATATATATATATATATATATATATATATATATATATATATATATGTATATACATATATATACATATATACAAAAAATTTTTTGCTGAAATTATTTTCGGAAATTTTTTTTTATAACAAACCTTTAATGGTTACTTAAGTTTTAAATATAAGGGGTTTAAAAATTCTAGCTCTTGGGAACACAATTTTTAAATTTATGTATCGAGATATGCCAATTGTTAGCGGGATTTTGCATGTTTTTATATTGATGAGTTGCTTATTACCTGAGTATTTCTAAGTGACCCATGTCCGAATTCTTGCCTTGTCAATTCGCAGAGGTTCGTTCAGTTTAAGCAGTAGATCTCGGTATTATTAGTCATCGAGCAGCAAAAATAGGATAGTAGAGCAACAAACCAACCATGTCAGATGTCAGAATGTCAGTATTTATGAACAACGTCGAATAGTACGTTTTATACGATTGCTCCATTACATCTAAACCCTCCCGGTTCCTCAAAAGCATTTTCTAATCAAACGGATCAAATGTTATTCGATGGGTTAGCAGCAGTTTTTTCTACAAATGCTTCAAAGGTTATAATGTAACACGCGATTACGATTCACAACAGTCTGGAAAGATTGCTTTGAATGTTTCTAAGTAGTCAATCGTAAAACGTTAATTTGACAGAAAGTGTTACTCAATTTTCAGATATATGATTTATACCCTATTTATAATTTTATTTCAAATACAATGATTGAAAAAAAGCCTTACCTAGTATTTAGCCTGTGAAGAAGAGCTTCGTCAATAATAAGAAAATATTAATATTCAGTCTATCAAACGAATTGGGTTGGTTTTGGTCATTGGATAGGTTAGCCGCAATTTTTTCTACAAATGCTTCAAAGGTTATAATGTAACACGTGAATACAATGCACAACATTCTGGAAAGATTTCTTTGAATGTTTTGAGTAGTCAATCGTAAAACGTTAATTTAACAGAACGTGTTACTTTCAATTTTCAGATACATGATTTATACCCTATTTATAATTTTATTTCAAATACGATGATTGAAAAAAAGCCTTACCAAGTATTTAGCCTGTGAAGAAGAGCTTCATCAACAATAAGAAATATTAATATTCAGTCTATCAAACGAATGGGTTGGTTTTGGTCAGCCGCAATTTTTTCTAAAAATGCTTCAAAGGTTATAATGTAACACGTGAATACGATACACAACAGTCTGGAAAGATTTCTTTGAATGTTTGTCAATCGTAAGTAGTAATAGTGGTAGTAGTCAATCGTAAAACGTAAACTTGACAGAACGTGTTACTTTCATTCAATATTCAGATGCATAATTAAAACAGTGGAAAACCTTATTTGTTATTTTTTCTCAAATATAATGATTGAAAAAAGGATGGAATCTTCCCTCACCAAGTATGTAACCTATGAATAAAAGGTTCATAACTTGTAAGAAAGTATTATTATTCAGTCTATAAATTGAATTGGGTCAGTTTTGAATTTTATGGTGCAAGGATCCATGCTATAGCAAAACAAGACAACAACGAGAAGGAAAAAACGCAAAATGTAGCAGTGGAGAGGGTGAAACAGCAGGGAGCACGATGTTATAGATTAAAGGATACTAGCCGGGCTGCGCCGGCTAGCGCTCGGCGATGTGTAATAGTGCTTTTTTTTTAAATTTTTGCACACCGTAATTAAACATGTTTTGAATTGTATATTTTATTTATTTTTATGAAACAATTCTTCAAATCATTGCGTATTCAATCAAATATTTAAGTAAAGTGGGTCGAAATATACATATACCGCTACAAAATTACCCATGTCTAGTGATATTTTGCAGGAAATAGACATATCATCAAAATATAACTCCTAAATAATATTTCTGCAATAGGTAGAACACATAATGCAAACAAAAATAAAATTCCAATCCTTGAAAAAATGCAAAATTCTGAAGAAAAAAAAACACTTCCTGAATATATTGTGAAATGGAATAATGCGACAAAGGACTTTCAACGATATTGACAAAGACAATAATGATTTATTAACAAATATAACACATACTTGGGAATCCTCAAATATGTCCGCAACATCTCGCAGTCAACTCAAATACCCAAACACGGAAATCTAAATCAAATTAAAAAAGTAAACATTAATTTTGACGTGGCCAGATACGTAATAGTAAAATTACGTTTAAATTACTTTTACATGAAAGGAAGAAATAAAAAGTCAGTTCAAACATAAATATTACAATTTAATTCCTTATTTTGCATAGAAATTGACCTCGGCTATTTGAAAACAGCAAGGATTCAAAATATCTGGGTTATTTTATTTACGTTGATTGTTGCCATTCGACGATAAACAAATAACGTCGATTTCGGGTCCACGTACGTTAGTGTTTTATATATATAGAAGATTAAAGGAGGATAGTACCTTGAGGTTGGGATGCACGTACACACCAAGAAGACTAAAATAAAGGAAATCAGATCTGTGTAATTTGAACTGAGTCACATATTCCTGACCAGCATATGATAGAACATTTCTTGGATAATGTTTAATAGTGGAAATAAATTAAAAACTACTGTCAATACAATGACGGTATCGTGCTTCTTAGCAGAAGCAATTTTAGTAGAATGAAAGAACAAAGATCAAGTGATCAACGACCTAAGAATCCTGGCTGTAAGCAGTTGGCAGTGAGAATTTAAATCCTCCATACATATGCTTTTTCCAACATATAACGAATATTCAGTCTTTCATTTAATCGAAAATAAATATAACTCTAAATATTTGAAGGCAGATAAAGGTTTCAAACATTGTGAGTATTTGGCTTTCGAATTAATGACCTTTCCAACTTCGAGTGGATTTGTGTTTGATTAAAAGTTAAGAAAATAAAACTTCTATAGCTTTGGAATATGATTAAACGTATGAACAAATTTATTTCTTCAAATAATGCCTTAATATGAATAAAATGTGAGTAAATTTAATTAAAAACACTACAAACTACTGTAATTTAAATTTTGTGTGTGCATGAGCAAACCATTTCAACCATTTTAACTACTTACAGAGGTTGTTCGCACATTTTTAGGCGATTTTGGTTAGCGGTAATAAAAAATCGTTTGCTGCAAAAGAAATAATTGCAGTTGTACTATGTTTTTAAAAGTCAAAATTATCGTCTGCGGCTTGAGAGGTTTGTTTTTATTCAAAATGGCGTTTTTAACGAAGCAGTGGTTCGAAGGCTATATTTATGCTCTTTCCGAAGAGAAATATTCATATTCCGTTACCCAAAAACGATGTGAGAGTCATGGTTTTGTGATTTCTAAAGCGTCGATAGGTAATATCGTCAACAACAAAGGAAAAAAACGTCAAATTGGAGCCTCAAGTGGGACAAAAATTCCAAACAAGTATCCAAGGAAGAAACGGACATCGACTATTTCAAAGGTACGTTGTTTAATGTTAAAAGAAAATCCCCCTTGTCAAAGGACAGTTGCAAAATCATTAAAATCCTCGGCGTCCACTGTAAACAAAATGATAAACGTTGATTTAAATCTTAAGAAAGCGAAAAAACGCAATGTGCTTCGTCTTCCTCCAAAACATATCGCTGAACGCAGGACACGCTGCCGAATTCTATATGCGAAACACTTATCCAAAGAAAAATGGAAAACGAGCCGCGGTAGCTCAGTCAGTAGAGCGTCGGGCTCGCATCAGAAGGGTTGTGGGTTCTGTCCTCGGCGGAGCCTACAATTCTGATGATTTCGAGATCGGCGCTTCGACCTGGCTAAAGACCGTCGTGTTCACTAATGGTGACTGGGGCACGTTAAATAGGTTGTGGTCACAATGTCCCCCATGTTCCCATACCAAATCAATACCTCTGGGGGTACCTGATCAGGGGGTTATCGGCCTCTGATTGGAATCTAAATTACGATATGTGTGAGTGAATGGATGTATGAAAGGGACCTTCCTGTAAAACGGATGTGTCATGTATGTCGAGCAAAGTCGGACTTCCTCCCAATGGGGCTCAATAACATGGAAGTCGCACCCCCCCCCCTCGCCTCTTGCCGTCTTCGACGGGCCTGGCACTCCTCTGGTCTGCCAGTGTAGGCATAAGAAACAACAAAATGGAAAACAACTCACAATAAATGAATCATGGGTGAATTTAAATGATTGCAGCAAAAAAAAGAGCATAAAAGGGGAGAAAAAAACTTAACTACATGTGGTTCACAGAATCGAAAGAAAGTTTTTCTAAGGGATTCATGATTGTTGCTGGTTTTTCATATAATAGCAAGTTAAACATAAAGATAGTGGAAAAAATTTCAAGATTAACTCCAAATACTATCAGGAACATATTTTATCGCCAATTTTTCTGAATGAAATACCATCGCTTTATCCACAGTGCCATCAATCTGTGGATTTCCATCAAGACAAATCTAGCAGTCACACATCAAAATCCACTGTAAATTTCCTAAAAGAAATGAAACAAAAAACCGGTATCAAGGCCATACCCTTCACTGATATCCCTACTAAATCTCCCGATGTATCACCTATGGATTGTTGTGCTTTCGTACCTTTAAAATCTGAATTATCCAAACGTCGTCCCACAACCCTTACAGGACTCTGGAAAGCTGTTCAGTAGGAATGGGATAGAATACCTCTTCTGACACTTCAAAAGGCTTTAGTATCCTGGAAATTACGGTGTCGAAAGATAGTTCAGAATAAGGGCTATCAAATAGAACATTTAAAACACAATAATTTTATGTAATTTAATTTTGTGAACACAATATACATTGTCTAAAAAATGTGTGTACAGCCTCTGTTTAAAGGGCCGCGGCGACAGGTTGGAAGAGTAGCAAAAGACCAAGCAGAGGGTTGGAAGTTCGAAACACGATCCAAGAAAGACGGCCGTGTACGTGACTGATGGTGCACGTTAAATCGGTCTTAACCTCAGATATTCTCACGTTGGCGTGATGTAGAAGTTTGGAAAGTGGGGTGCCAGCTTAGATGTTGACCTCGTCATCTGACCGTTCAAAATTACGAGGGGTTGTCCTCAGACTTTCCCTTCGGAATTGATCTCGGACAGTCGTGTTGCTCCAGTGCGACCTTTATCAAATACCTACTTACCTCTTAAAACTATTTACTTATTTATTTTAAGACCATAGAAAATTAGTATAGTTTAAAACAGGATAACTATAAAATTACTCAAATTATTGCAATAACCAATTAAAATGCCCCTAAAAATTAGTTAATATAGCTGTTTATACACTATATCAGGCCCCCTACTCCACATAGGAAGGAGTGCTCACTCCCTGGTATCAAGGCCCCCTGGAAACGTGAAACTGTAATGTGTAGTCTATTTTCTGTTACCAGAGTTTAAAATATTTTCATTGTGTCAATTAAAGTAAAATATTTTCATTGTGTCAATTATAGTAAAATATTTTCACTGTGTCAATTAAAGTGTACAATAGAAAAGAAAAAGTTTCGTTTTTATAAATTAAGCATTGGAGCTCTTGAGATACATGTTTTATTTTGTAAAGTACCCCTCATCTAAACTTATACTGAGGTCCAGATCACAGATGTGGGAACCCTGCTCAATAGAACTATACATTTTAAACACTGTAAATATGGCGTAAAATTTAATATGACCTCAAAAAGCTATACTATCCATGAAAAGGTTTAGAAAAGCGTAACATCTTAACCCTCCTTGTAATTTTGTGGCATCAAGATATGGACGATTTTGCTAATGACAAGTTTTTCGTCATCAAGAATGCCGATTGAATTCCGAATGAAGATGATGTCTTTTTTGGATGATGACGAGATCACGATGAGGTCAGTTTTTGCTAATGACGAGATATCTCGTCTATCGAGACCTGGTCAGCTTTGCTCAAGACGAGATACCTCGTCGAGACAACCATCAAGAGGTTTAGTGCATACAACATAAACTCTTGTAGAAATGCATCATCTACGTATTTGTTCATGTAGCGTTTTATTTCTCGGATAATTGGAAGTGAGTAATGGAGGACTCACGTACTAAATAAATTAGTTAGGAATCGGAACAGTCTTAGAAATTGAGGTGAAGCGGCTTTTTGGTAACCGAAGCGCTCTTGATCAGTTGTTGCGCACAATTAATAACTTATTCAAGAAGTCCGCCCCAACTGCATGACTAACGGCATACATATTCGGGAGAATTTTGCATGATTATCTGGAAAAGCAGGAAACTGGGTGAGACAATAACCGTCGGATCCGGACGATGAAGACAAATTGGTGCGGGATCAGCGGAGCAGAACATCCCATCGGAACTTTGTTGGCTTCTTCTGGTTGTCACAGCAACGCACGTGCCCGGAATGGTCAGCGAGTGGCTAATAGTTGCTGCCCGAGCTCTTGTTTCAGGAGAGTCTCTAGGCAACACGAAGGCAGTGAAGCCTTTGGCCTACTTTGAAGATACACCGACCAGTGGGTCCCCAAGGAGAAGGTCCCGTGGCAGCCATCAGTACTGGATGAAACTCTTCCAAATCCCTCTGGAACCTGCGTATCCAATGGCTTTTCAAGCCGTTTCTGGACCTCCCGCCTCCTCGCCAAAGTGGCAAGGCTTTGGCTGCAACAAGTTTAGAGACGTCCAGGTAAGGAACGGACGGTCTTTTGTGGCCGGAATAGCTTTTTAACTTTTTGTTTGTTCACTGAGTGTTGTTTAAGTTCCGTAAAGAATCTGTTCAATTGTATTAGACTGGATACAAGTGAGGTCATACAACTAGGATGACTCCCTTTCCTTGATTCGGTGAATCCATGTCACTGTGTAATTTATTATTTTGAATATTCGGACCATGTGAAAGCATTCATAGAGTTACTTTTACTGCTCGTATGTGTTCACGATCGGAAAAGATGCTTCAGAAACTGCAATAAATGAACTCTAAGACCAGATATCAATGCTTGAATGAACTGATGTTTCAGTCGTGGAAATGACAGATTCCAAAGCCAATGCTGAAGGGGAAAGTATTTCTTTTAAACAATTGACATGTGATGGTTTGCTTAGTTTACGTAAGTTGTATAGTTAAGTCCTCTTCGAGTTCAACGTTGTGTGGTGGAAAAGCAAGCATTATGACTTTCGCTTGCTGCCCCCTTCTTGTTCCGTTTGATGGAATTTATCACAATTTGGCACTGTTATACTCTACTTGCTTAGAACAATGACGATCCCTTTACTCTCCCTTTGTAAAGGGTCTGGCTATTTGGATAAGCCCAGGAGAAATTCCCTGGATTGTTTGAATGAAAAGGTGAGCATTACTTACAATTTTCCGCCTGATACCAGATTGAAAAGAAATGTGTGTTCCTTCGCAACTCCATGTTTAAAGATTTCACCATAAATGTTCAAAGTGTAGTAAGCTGTAACGTTTGTGTTGTATTTTCAACTTAAAACAACATAGAATTGAAATTTATATCTTGTGTTTATGTGAAATGACTAACCAAAATATATAAATACAATAGCACATAAAAATGTAAAAAAATCAAAGAATTTATATAAATATCTTAAACAACAATAATATAAATTTTACTTTATTTGAAACACTTTTGTTTGAAGTATATAAGGTGTGTTTCATAATTAACAACAAGGATTTATCTTTTTGCTGGTTTCTCGCCAAACCATACCTTCAAATAAAAAATATCTTTACAAATGACAACACCTCTATTTCGCAGCAAAAGGATGATATCAGCATAAAACTAAAGCAATATACGGTCCTCTTAGACAAAAAAAAATTCTTTAGAATTCCTTTAACTTACTGCTGCTATATTAAATGTACCTCATCTTTCAAATCTCAACTTTTCGCCTTAAAGTCCAACTACCAATCAATCACGTATTGATATATTGTACGATTGCGAAAAGATTGTTTCATCGCTCAACTTATCAACGGCTTAAGGGGTCGACCGCAAATTTCAATATTTGATTTGACGTTTCTTATATTCTATGATTATGAATTCGACTGAAATACATGAATTTCTTTCCATACATTAGTTTATAAACAATAATACAATTAATCGAGAGTTTAATTTTTGACTCAGTCTCGAAGCGTCGTAAATTATATCAATACCAGTTGATTCATAAATCTGATAAATTTCTCGCCAGTTCAAAATTTTTTATATTCCTAGTTTTGAGACAAATAAGTTCCTTAGCCCTTATTCTGTTTCAAATACATTTTTTATAAATTGTGAATTATATGAATGATAGGTTGGGAGAAACGAAGTAATTCCTGTCGCAAAATTATGGTATGATATAACATGTTACACATCATTAGTGCTTTATATCATCCATAAAATATAATTTTTGCTTTAAGAGACCGAAAGAATTGTTAGAAAGCTGAATAAACTGCTTTGCTTCTCAACGACCCGAATAAAGTTTATAAAAATAAAGATTAAAATTTTTACGCCCTTTAAAATTTCAAGAATTGAATGTATGTTAACAAAATTATGGTATGATATAACATGTTATGTTGAATGTATGTTAACAAAATTATGGTATGATATAACATGTTACACATCATCAGTGCTTTATATCATCCATAAAATATAATTTTTGCTTTAAGAGACCGAAAGAATTGTTAGAAAGCTGAATAAACTGCTTTGCTTCTCAACGACCCGAATAAAGTTTATAAAAATAAAGATTAAAATTTTTACGCCCTTTAAAATTTCAAGAATTGAATGTATGTTACTTTTCTAGAATCTGTTATACTTAAGTTTAATTTATTAATGTAGCAGTATGTTAATATTTAATATATTTACAAAGCTATTATTCCTTACCGTACAATGTAACACAGCAGGTAATTATGTAAATATGCAAGACCCTTCAGCTGCACTCCTGTACCTGGTTAGATGAAGAGCCCCCTCACGAAACATGCGTTCCTAATTCATCTTAAACTATCGTAATTGCCATTTTCTCTAATTATAACTCTTCGGTGAATGAGTGTTTAATACCTAAGTATGTTGAAAACTCGAGTGCAAGCTTCTGTCTTCTCCATCTAGGCCAAATCCTATTTTTGCAAATTTTTTATACAGTTACTAAAATGTTTTCCGTTCTCTCCCAGGACACATTCATAACAAGCAAAAAAGATGGATGAATTTGATTTGACACCCAACACTAAAGCCTATTTGTGAGATTTAATAAAAGAGAATACTGAATTGTTTTACCACTTTGTCTTAATGAACCCTTCAGAAAATGTCCATATTTCTCTCTCCGTATAAGTGTAGCTTCTAGTAAACCAGGACTCGAAATAGATTTTTTAATACAGGTGCACAAGGTACACCTAAGTTTTAAAATTAGGTGCACAAGCTATATTTTAGGTGCACATTAAAAAAATAAAACTTTATATAAGATTATTAATGTAATGTAAACTACTTTATTATTACTTACTTAAGTAGATAGTAAATAAAAATATTTGAACATCTAAATTCTCCCTTCTCTGGCGCACGGTTGTCGTGACAGTCGCTTCAACAGAGCCATCTAGAAAATGTTTCGATCATCGGAAAGTTCTGGTGGCAGTGGGACAAGTAAACCTTACTCCGGTATAAACCCGTTACGGCCCAGCGATTTTGTTTACGCACAGTGTGTAACTAGGAATTTTAATTACGTTGCTTTACAGTGAGAGAGGTCGATACTAATATTTTGTTCAAACTTCAAAATTAACATAAAACACGTTCACCCCTTTTTTTTAAACTTTAGGTGCACTGCATGAAAATTCGGTGCACAATTTTATTTTCATATGCACAGTGCACCTGTGCACCTGGGTATTTCGAGCCCTGTAGTAAACTATAAATGTGCTGTGTGCTTCACGGATACCGATTAATACAGAATTTATACGAACAACAGCTTCCGTTGACCCTTCTGGTGGTCTTCTCGACGAGGTATCTCGTCATTAGCAAAACTGACTAGATCCTGATGGACGAGATATCTCATCAAAACCACTTGGAGGGTAAACGTTACTTCGGACCAATTAGTCCTTGCTAACTCGGAACATTTCCGAGAATAAACTGGCAACAGGATCAAGGTGGAAGTAGGAAAAGGAATGCGTCATCTTAACACAAACAAAAAGTGTGTGATGGAAAAATTGATGCACTCGTCCACTTGATAACAAAAGTGGTAGTATCGTCGATATCACAGTTTACTCTTCGGCGTACCTAACTATTCCTCAGCTGAAACAAACCTCTGGAATCGACTCAAAGATACGCTCATGTTCATGTTTTCAAATTATAAAGACATTTTAGAGCTTGCAATTTTTCAAACGATGACAAAAGCTGTTGCTTAAATGAGAACACGACACAGCTTTCATCACTGAATCTCTTTCGAAGCTATCTATATAACTATAAAATTATGTGTGTATATTCTCTATACAAATCTACACCGTTTGACCAATCCACGCCAAATTTGGCACACTTATACTTTAGATCACTGCGGAAAACATAAGTTATTTCTTTCCTGTCTTCAGACCTATCTGTAACCATGAAAATTGGCACACAGGTAGACCTAAAAGTGCCCCTCGAAGCCCCAATTATAAAATCTAAAGTTCGTTTTTCTGCAATAAATGGACATGGAGAAGGAAACACGTTCACGGGGTTTGTGTATGACTAAACATAGGGAAATGTCTCGGTCATATTTTAGCTGTCACGGTAGGAAACACGTTCTACAGAGTTTGTGTATTTGAGTTAACACAAGGAAATGTCGCGGTCATATTTTAGCTGTCACGGTAGGAAACACGTTCTACAGAGTTTGTGTATTTGAGTTAACACAAGGAAATGTCGCGGTCATATTTTAGCTGTCACGGTAGGAAACACGTTCTACAGAGTTTGTGTATTTGAGTTAACACAAGGAAATGTCGCGGTCATATTTTAGCTGTCACGGTAGGAAACACGTTCTGCAGAGTTTGTGTATTTGAGTTAACACAAGGAAATGTCGCGGTCATATTTTAGCTGTCACGGTAGGAAACACGTTCTACAGAGTTTGTGTATTTGAGTTAACACAAGGAAATGTCGCGGTCATATTTTAGCTGTCACGGTAGGAAACACGTTCTACAGAGTTTGTGTATTTGAGTTAACACAAGGAAATGTCACGGTCATATTTTAGCTGTCGCGGCCATATATGAAACGCGAGCAACACTGGCTGTTAGTGCGTCATATTACCGAGTGTTTCATCTGTTCTTTACTTACAATATATAATTTTTCTCTTTTTCCTTTGGGCACATGTACGACTTTTAAGGAAAACAATGAAACGATTTATAAACTCCGAAAACAGATTGCCCATTACAAAACAAAATGCTTCTCATATTTCCTGAACCTTTCATAGATCTCGTATACCAGTACCATGGAACTGAGGTGTTCCCTCCTTTTTTGCGGTCCTGGTTATATGTAATATAAGTGCTTTGTAGCTATATTTAGGCCTGCTTACAGATCTATGGATGCTTTAGGTCTATTATAATGAATCTATAAGTCTTAACACCGCAATACAAATTGCCCCAAGCACTTCTTAATCATAAATATTTTAACGTAGCATAGTATTACGCACATTTTTGCCTCCCCAATAGGTATCAGAACCATTCTTCAATGTTCAAGGATTCTATTAACCGGATGGAACTCAATTTCTTTTCGTAAGGAAGGATCTTTCAACCTCAGTTCCATTATTATTTTGTAAGAATAAATTGCTAGTCATGAAATATGAGCGTCATTGATAAAAGATCCATAAACCGTAAGAAACTTTGCGCGTAAATATACGTCCCATCCTGAAATTTGGTAATAGAGTTTGGGAAGTTGATGGACGACTTCCTGTTCTTAGGATATTTATCGATTGTTTTCCTTTCAATATTCTGTCATATTATTTGACAAATGTTTTGTGGGAAGCATGAAAGTGTTAAAAATCTGGTGGACGAAGGGGACGAATAAAAGTCTCCAGAGTTGTTTTCGAAAAGGAGATTAAGAACCATATCACCAAAAATGCGGGCCTTTTTGCATTGAACAAATTTAAAACGAAACGAAACTGCTTAAATGAATGTAAGCAAAATATTGTTAACCTAAATATCACAGGGATGAGAAAGCATCAAATGTGAAAAGGTAAATAAAATTAAATACGCAGCTATTTATCAGTGACTTTTCCTTTAATTCTTGCAAAGGAAATATTTATTGCTTTAATAAATTTTGTATTCATATAGTACTTGCATTTTGTATAGGTTGAGAATGTTACACAGCATTTTCTAACATCAATATTTTATTTTTTATAAAATGAAAGTTCAATAGAACGGTGTTTTGGAGATGGTCTGTGATGAATTCCGAAGGGAAAGATCCGAGGACAACATCACAGTTTAGAAATAATACAAATATATATATATATATATATATATATATATATATATATTCAAGAACAGGAATTTTATAAAATTTCAACAAAAGTGGTAAAAAATGATAATGATAAAAAAATGATAAAAAAATGAAGATAGGTAGATCAGGGCTTCATCAAGGAGGAACCTGACCCAAACAATATAAAATGGTGTCTTCATACTTATGAACAGCATTAGGCTGAAAAAATTGCTCTTACCAAACACCATTAAAAAGCAAAAAAACAAAAACAAAACACTAAAAATAGAGTAGGAACAAAACGAAATCAAACCCGCAGCAGCATCCGGGAGATCAACAACACCAAGCCTGAAAATAGCCACCAAGTACCACCAATTACACAGTCCAACTAAATGCTAACAAAAAACCTCCGTTGCAACAAATCCATAAAAATAAAAAAAAAAAAAGCAGAAAAATAAAAATAAAATCCCCAGCCTCTATTGCTGTCCGGTCCATTATTGTATACGTAAAATAACAAAAATTTCATCTGAAACGTAGTGAGTTCGGACATTAACTTAATATTTATTATAAATATAAAAGCGCAAATAATCAATTCTACCTTAAATTTATCTTTTAGAGATTATGCAAAGAGCTACCATTTGATCCACTTGTTTTCATGATATCTAATAAATTTTACTAATCTATTTACTGTACAAAGATTATCTTTTTACAGAACAGTAGTTTCCAGTAGCATTTTACAAAACAATGATTTTTACTTAGCGTTATAAGAATTAAAGTAAATAATTAAAATTGAAAAAAATTCATTTCTTTCACTCAACTGTTCAACTTATTTGTTTCCTATGAGGATTTTGTTCTATATACAGCATATCATACAAATGAAAAATACGCTCAGCCAAACGGAAAAAAAAAACTATAGTTATTTTAAAAAGCTCGTTCGAGAAATAAAGGGCTATCTTTTCTTCCCTATGATCAATCAATGTATAAGATGATAACCTTCAAGATCTGAGTATTTCCCATTGTATGCATCCAGCTTGTGAAATATTAGACCAATATAAAGATAAATATTGTGGTTTTTAAGTTTATCCCAATGTATCCCAAAATGCTTATAATTGTAGAAATGTAACTTTAAGTCTTACTGATGTATAAAATTGTTTTGTAAATGTGTTTCAATCGCTTGCAGGAGTTAAAAAAAAGAAAGCCGATTTGAAGCATATTTTCAGTGAGAATATATTTGAGGCTTATTATATGAGAGATTTAATTTCGAGCGAAACGTAACATGAGTTAATTTCAGGTAAAGGCCGGCACGGAATACAATCTTGTTCTATGCTCGATTTTGAATTCGAGCATAGGACGAAAGGCAATCCTTTCTGAGGAACAAAGAGGGAAATCCTATCTCTTCAAGGTACGTTGAACGGAATGGCCTTAATCTATTCACACATTTAGCCAGAGTAGCCAAAAAGAGCAGCTTTCACCCACAAAAATGGCTTTTTTAAATAATTTCGCTTCAGATATCTAGTGCTTGAAAAGATCTTGTGTATAAACTACAGGAATTTAGCTTCCTCACTAGTGTCATAGTATATACTATTTCATTGTTTCTACTTACTGTTTATATATATGATTGTACAGTGATATGTATTTGTTGTACACTGATAGAAAATGCCTTTACAAATGTTGTACCATTTTATAATTTCATTTTTGTGTTGCAAGCATAAGGAGGCCTAGATAAACGAACACACGATTGTAAATGATTTCATTCAGTTATTTTTATAAGAGGTAATGAATCCCGATCATGACAGTCATCCCATCTTTCATCCAAAAATTTTAACTTGGTATTTTGTTGGATCCCATCTCATGTTGGGATATCAGGAAATGAAATAGTTGACAAGGCCGCCAAATCGGCAGTAAGTTATCTTAACCATACCATCTCTTATCGTGACATAAAATCTATCATTTACAAATTTTGAAAAGAGAAATGGCAGAACGAATGGAATGAACAAACTGAGAACAAACTCCACGCTATAAAACCAAATGTAACTCTATGGCAGTCACCAGATTTAAGACGACAGAATGTAATTCTAACACGTCTCCGTATTGGACATACTTGAATAACCCATAGACACCTCCTCCTCGGAGAAGATCATCCCATTTGCAATTACTGCATTTGCCCACTAACAGTAAAACACATTTTAATAGAATGTTCTCATTTTAATAGGTGGAGAGAATCCTCATACAAATATTTTTAGCTTTTTATATGACATTGGTTTTATCCATCACATATAATTTTATATAGTATTAATTCATTATGTTTTGACTCATTTCACTTTATTATTATATTATATTTCTTATTTTTATCTTTAGTTTGGCATAATATGTCCCAAGAGGACTCAATGCCACAAAACCATATTCAATCCAATCCTCCCCTTCGTGCTTCTGTAGGAAAAGTTCTTGGTATTTTATGAGAATTTCTAAACCATTCATTATTTGAAAACGGTATAAAATGCCGATTCTATTAAACAAAAATATCCATACGAACTTTAAGAATCTATACTATTATAGAAAGATGTCTATTTTTACACCTAAACGTGACTTTTCTGAATATTCCATACTACTGACATACTTAAGATGTTATTTAATAATGTTACTTTCTCACAGGACAACTATGCTGGTATTACATAGACATCATAGCTCATTAATTTGACCGTTTTTTGAAAGATTCTTGGCTTGTTTTCTCTTTACCATTTGGTCCTATTGTTTTCAACTCCTCACACTACCTAACTTTGAATTTTGAAGCTAGTTCATTTGTAGTTGTGTCGCTGGAGTGTTAGCGTCCCACATGAAAACTTCACATCTTCTAAAATACACGAGATATTTAAAATAAGTTGTCCTTAGGGATTACATTTTGGTAACTTAATGTTTGTGTTGCATTTGAGCGTTTGATCATTTCAAATACCATAGTACCTGCTCACCAGCTATTGGAAGTTATTAGGCCCCGAATTTATAAGTTTTCATCTTTTCAGCTTTATATCATCTAATTCAAAGCTGATAGCATAATTTTGAGATTTAGGACGTCATGAGAAAAACATGTGAATTTTAATGTAGCAAAAATGCCTAATGTTTATTACCATAAAATCATACAAAAGCCTCAGAGTTTGTCTTAAAGACTTATAAAACCTACGGAAACAGCCTTAAAACTGAAATTTAAACATCCAGAAGAAATGTTGTTTTTCTGAAACTTTTGGACAGGATCGGTTTGTGGTACATAAGACAGGATAATATTTCCCGAAGGAAATAACATCTTTTATAATGCTAATTGGTATTTTTTAATTAACGTCGTACTAGAGCATACACAACGGGCTATTGACGACGGTCCGGGATCAATCCCTTAAGGGAAAGATCCGAGGACAACACCTCGCAATTTTGAACCACGGTCAGATGACGATGTAACACTTGAGCTGGCAACACACTCTCCAAACTTCCACACCAACCCAACGTGAGGACTTTAGGTCACGACAGATTTAAGGTGCTCCAGCCGCCTTTACACCATACGCTTACAAACAACCATGCCCGGACCAGGTACCTTCCGATCTAGAGGCTAACACCTTAACCACTACCGGTTGTAATGCACGGAATTGCTTACAAACCATATTGGCACAGAATGGTTTCTGTGGTGTTAACGATGGGTTACGCCATCCATCTCGTCACTGAATATGTACAATCTAAGAGTACTGCTTGACATACGTATTCTACTTGTGTTGAAGATGATCTTGAGTCGTCCAACGGGATTGTGTTGGATCCTGTCTCATTTGAATAGCGGCTCAAGAAAAATCTAGGGTAAGGGATGAATCCCAGAGCGGGTAGGCCAGGCCTCAAAATAGATTTTTTTAATACAGGTGCACAAGGTACACCTAAGTTTTAAATTAGGCTTGTCCTAAGTTTGCACCTAAGTTTTAAATTAGGTGCACAAATTATATTTTAGGTGCACATTTTAGATAGGTTAGTAGTAGATAGTAAATAAAAATATTTAAACAATTTTATTTTTCAGCGAAATTATTGCTTACAAATATTTAATCATCAGACATTGGTGAGAAAAAAACATATTACAAATAAACGAGTACACTATATTTTAAGTAGATAAAATCTGAATTTAAAGATAATGAAAATATTTGTTTACGATACGCAGTGACCAGACAATTCTCAGGAATTCTTACGGCTTTATACTTTATCGAAACACGAGGTCTTTACAGAAATATGGGATGCCTAGCGTTCTCGGGTGGTCAAGTGATATAAATTCTCCCTTCTCCGGCTGTCGCGAAGGTCGCTTCAACAGAGCCATTTGGAAAAAAGTTTCGATCATCGGAAAGTTCTGGTAGCAGTGGCACAAATAAACCTTCATCCTGTATAAACCCGTTACGGCCCAACGATTTTGTTCTCGCATAGTGTGTAATTAGTAATTGTAATTACGTTCCTTTAGAGCGAGAGAGGTCGATACTAATATTTTTTTCAAACATCAAAATAACATAAAACACGTTCCCCTCCCTATTTTTAACGTTAGGTGCACTGCGTGTACCTGGTGGGAAAAATTTAGGTGCACAATTTTATGTTTATGTGCACAGTGCACCCGGGTATTTCGAGCCCTGGGGTAGGCCATACTAGCATATTAGTTAGTACCTTGTAGACATTCCCGTGGAAGGTTTGCTGTATATTAATAGACATCATCATGCTAAAATAAGGCTTGGTTCAAGTCAATTATTAAAGGGAGGAAGCTACGATCTTCTAGATGTAATGAACATACCGGATAGCAGTTAGGTTACCAGTAATGTATACCCGACCAGAAAGTGTATAACAACAGATTGATCCCCAAACCATTGAGTCTCTTACTCGAGCTACATGCTATTTTATAAAAATTGTCTCATATGAGAATTTGATCATTTAATAAGTCCAAACATTAAGTAAACAAAATAGGGATTTGTCACTGGATTCACACGCCATTCAGCATACCAAATGGTGATGCGTATACAAGTCTTCCTTATAAAGCTATACATTGATGAAGGATGAATTGATTTCATGCTCCAGCCCGAATGGCTTATTTAATCATTTCCAAACACCTAACTATCTATATCCGTGTTTCTCAACCACTGTGCCGCGGCACTTTTGTGTGCCGCCAAATTTTAGAAATGTATATAGTAAAAATTATAATGCTTTTTTTTATTACGAGTAAAGTTTGTTTAAATTGAAGAAAAGTACACTGTAAAAGAAAACTGTTGTTTTTACAGTTAAATACCATATTTTTTAACTGTTTTTATCTCCGATAACTGTGACCTTTCATAAAGTGAAATATTCGCCCCAACGTGATGCGATTATCCCATGATGGCCAATAAAGCTTTAAAAATATTATTACAATTTTCTACATCTTATTTGTTTGAATTCGGATTTTCAGTATTAACCAACATAAGAACGAATAAAGATCGAGACTGTTAAATTTAGAAGACGATATGAGAGTAGCAGTCATTTTTACGACCAAATATAAATGAAATTATCAAAAAACATCAAGCTCAAATTACTCATTAAAAGTATTCTTATTATTACCTTGTAATTAATCCCTTAATAAACATACTGTTGTTTTTGTAGCACATATTATATTATTTTATTTTACATTCAAAATTATTACCATAAACTATTTTACACAGTGTATTATAGGTAAGTAAACAACTTTTAAACTTATCTCTTTCTTTGTGTGCCGACAAATTTTGAAATCGTTAAAAGTGTGCCGCGACAAAAATAAGGTTGAGTATCACTGATCTACATTAGGACATTTACCCATCCTCGTAGACTACGTAAAATGATAAAATCATCCTTCCGGAATAAAGTTTTCTTAAATACATCGGTTTTAAAGTCGATTCAATACAACTGTTTGGAAAGTTTGCAGAACAATTGGTCATGTTTTGTCTTATATCAGGGGCAGCTTTTGTGGGATGGCTACGAAACTAATCATTTGAATACATCCCAGTGACATTCTCGAATAAAAATTTCCAAAGAAATCAAATAAGATTTGTGTGTTACGATTTTACTTTTATTCAGTTTAATTCCACTTCAAATGCCTTTTCATAGCTATTTATTGAAAATGGTGTTGAGAAAACGCTTCATTTTGAAAAGCATAAAGTTTTCTGAATTCACTATGTACGAACTGTGCTTAATAGAAAATGCGGATTTGAAAAAGATTTGAGATATGCAGTTTTTTATAAAATAAATTGAAATTTACTATACCCTAGAATTAGGGAAAGGAAAACATCAACCCATAGCAAGATTTATTCCGGAATAAACCACTGTCCATTTGCGTTTCAGTCATGCCACCCATATCGAAATTATGGCTTAAGCTATTTCTGACGAGTTTCAAGAACTCGAATACCTTCATCGTAAATCTTTGTCGCCCAAATACCATTATTTTCCCACTCATTTCCATCTGTCGCACTATTTTGATTGTAGGGTTCCGAATCTGAAATTGGTTTTCACTTTTTTATTTCTCCCTCTGTACCGGTTTTAAATTTCGGAATTAAATTCGCTTCCTTTCAAGTGAAATGCGGTAAATCCACGCTCGAAATTATTTCAATTTAATGGAAGTTTTCATTGCTCAACGTGTATTTTTCATTTCCTTTAGTGGTAGAGGATGAGGTATAATTAATTTAATAAGTTTTACTAATATTTATTCTACACACACAGCGAAATGGTATTTTATATTTTCGTATCATTCAAATGGGTTTCGCCTTGCTATAAAAAAGACAAGTCATATCAATATTTAATCTGTGATATAAATGTGTGATTTTTTGTGAAGATTATGTCCAAAAGTCCATGCGTTTACAATACGAACAAGAGACAAATGGAATATTAATATTAATAAAGAAAATGCTATTTTCAGTTTTATGGTATGGTGAGTACACATTAAAAACCATGATAGTTTTCAGCTTAAATACTGTTCAAAAAACAAGATTTTTGTCTGCGGAGTTAATAAAAATGAACCCAAAAGTCATGTCAGCTGTAAACGAGAGATGTACGATGATAGGGGCAAGTTCAACACATTTCCTTTGAAGTTAATAAAACACTTTCAAAATCATTTAGCTGATATTTTCACAGGCCGACAAAAAACGTTTCTCCCTTGCAACAACGGACAATTTTATGTTTTATGTCAATGATTATGCTTGCATATTTTATATTTTAAATTGCTTCATAAATTTATGTACAGCTCATTTAACAGGGCTCTTTTTAAACGCCTTATGTTTTGCCATATATCACATTAAAACCTTGCAAAGAATTATTCAAGTAATTTTGATTTAACGTATCACACATAAATACTGTATTCCTATAGAAATATTCTTTCGTTAATTTGTATTGCTGAATCTGTTATTCATAAAACTTAACTGTTCTAATAGAGTTAAATTTTGTCTAACACCTCTCTTGCGATAATCAAAGTACTTTAGAATGATTCGGCAAATCCACACTGAATACCTCATTGTTCAACTTTAGCATGTTATGAAACAGACAGCATTGTACTATTATAGTTAACAATACTTATAACTTATTGGAAAGTGTCACTTTAAATAGTAGCCTTTGCACGGAGACAATAGTGATGTAAGATACAATGAAAATGAATGTTTATACTTGTACTTTGTTTATCCGTGCAATAAAACCTCTATGTTTTCCTGTTCTTTACACATACTCACTAAATGTGACAAATTAAATTCCGTCCATGACATTTATCATGAAAGTAGTTGAAGATATATATTCCCCTTGTTCTGCTCGCAATAGTACCCAAAGCGAGTAACTCTCAGTATTCTCAAGAAAAGAAAGGAAATATTTTTTATGACTCGAATGAAGTATAAAACCTACACCAAATCACAGTGCAAATATTTTCAGGTCTTATTGTTACTTGAAAGAACTGTCTTTACTTTGATTTTCATATTTTAATATTTGCAATACAACCTCTCGCGCCTCTACCTCTAATTTAAAGTAGTTGTGGTCCTTATGAGTATTACAATACTCATAAGGACCACAACTGATGGGCCTTAGATTTCTTTAATGATGATATTGCAGTGTCACAAGAAAGCAAATCATCTTATCTTTAGCATAAACAAGATAAACTGAAGTGTCAGTAAAACCTAATGTAGCGTAGGTTCACCCCGAAACGCAGAACTGCTCCAACACGACGTGGCATGGACTCCACTAATACGCGAAGGTATCTTGGAGGCAAAGCACACCATGAATCTTGCAGGGCAGTGCACACCATGAATCTTGCAGGGCAGTGCACAATTGCGAAGAGGTGCGAGGTGAAGGAGATCTGTGTTGTGCAGCTCGTTGCAAGGCTTTAGAGATATGCTCAATAATGTTCATGTCGGGGAATTTTAGGGGAGAACTTTGAACTCAGAAGAGTGTTTCCGAAGGCCATTTGATAACAAATTTCGACGTGTGTGGCACCGCGTTGTACTGTTGGTATTGTCCAAGCCCGGCGAAATGCACAAATGACATGAATGGGTGTAAGGGTTAGGAAAGGATTCTGACGTACTGATCATCTGTCAAGTTCGTCTCTAGACGTACCAGGTATCCCAAACCATGGCCTCTACACCCCCCATACCATCACAGACCTTTCATCACCTTGAACAATCCCTGTTGGCATGCGGGTTCCATGGCTTCATGGAGTTATCTCCATACCAGTACAAGGCCATCAGCCCGATACAACTTGAAACGAGACTCGTGAGACCAGGCAACGTTTTTTCCAGACTTTAACAGTTCAATGGCGGTGATGGCGAACCCAGACGAGGCGCATAGCTTTGTACCTTACTGTCGACAAGGGTACTCGACTGGCCCTTTGGATCCGAATACCCGTATCATGGAGGGAACGTTGCACAGTTCGCATGCAGACACTTGTTAATGCCCCAACATTGAAATCTGTAGCAATTTGAGGTAGTGTTGCACATCTATATCGTGAAACGATTCGGCTGAGCCCTCGATGGTACCGTTCTTTCGTGGTCTTTTCCCGCCCGCACATCTGTCGGAGATTTGAAGTTTTTTCCCGGATTCTTAAAATTTACTGTAGACTCTTGCAAAAGTCGTGCGCGATAATCCAAATTTCATTTCTACCTCGGAAATACTATGCCCTGTTTGCATACTTCTGATGATTTTATTGGTGTTGGCTGCATCTATCGAAGGGTTTCGAACTATAATTTCAACAAATATTCCCTCCCTACGAAGAATACTTATGCAAACTACACTTCACTGTTCCGATGTTTCCTTTTTTTTTTAATGCATTTTTCAAGTCCTTTCGACTTATCCTGTACTTCTAAAAGAAGCAACTGGTAGGATTAAGTTAGTTTTACTTAGCAAAAATATTACCACAGAGCAACGAACAAAGCCAACATCCTTCTCTAATTGATAACATTAGTGCTGATCAGTGAACAGATGAGCTCTGTCAAAGAAAATCTAATTCAACACGCGCTCCACAAAATCTGACGAATGCTTATGACAAAGGATATGACTGGTAAGGTCTTGTAATGCATGTAGTAACAAGAGTTCGTTGGATGGCTGTTACTCTAAGCATTGGAACATGACTCAGAGAATCACATCCTCCTTGACTCAGTGGTGACCTTCACACATGTTTTCAAAAGAGCACACAAAATTGTTAAGTTTCCCTCCTCCCGTGATTGATTGTTAAGTTTCCAGTCTTAGTAATTCGCAGCATCCGTGTATTCTCTGGGGGACGAGATTTTTAAATTCTTCAGAAATGTTTTTACAATAAAGGTCTTCGACACAATCTCATTGTTTTTATTGAACGTCTAGGCCAGGGATTCATAGACCGTAGTCCACGGGTCACATGCGGCCCTCCTTTGATGTTTTATTTTAACTTTAACAATTCATATAATGGTTACTTTTCAAAGTTGCACATGCGCATAACAAAGTAGATGTGGTTCCAGGTGCGGCGCATATATTTCTGAATAAACTTTTCAGTCATGAATGTCAACAAAACGAAAAAATAGGAACCGCTTGACGGAAAATTTAGAATCGATTTTGCACTTGGATACTGCAAAAATTGAACCAAATATAAAACAGTTGTTAAATTGATGTAATGTCAAGCATCAAATTAAATTCTTCATTTATTATTCCTTATATATTTCTTTGTGATACTAGGGGGCTCCGCCCCCTGCTCGCTTACTCTGATATAGCTTTATTCAGTAGGCAGCACAACTTCAATACAAATTATATTAGCATCGCACCACGCACACATATCGGTAAAAGCTGTTCTGTACTGTTTTGTTATTAAATGAGAACAATTTATTAAGTAGCAGGACAATATAGTACACCTTAACCTTTTTAGTACGGCTATAGATAAAACTCTTATATAACTTTTCAAGGTACAACTGCTTTTCTGGCCGTAGTATAAATTCTTTCTTGGCGCGATTCTCATTTAACTCTCAAGGTACAAATACTGTACTGGCTGTAGTCTAAATTCCTTCTTGGCGCGATCAAGGTACAACTGCTGTGCCGACCGGAGTCTAAAGGTTAAAAGAAGGACAAGTTTCAGGGGCATTGCAATCTTAAATAATTAAGTACGTAATATAATGGTTTTTATACATTGAAAACTACCTTTCTTTAAGTTGGAGGTCTCACGCTCAAAATTTACTAGTTCTTAATTTTTATTAATGCAATTTTATTGTAGAAAGGAACCAAATAGGTTCATGAGCTCATTTAGCTTCGTTTCGTCAGATAATGCATATGATACCGAATCACATTTACCCTGAAAACATATTTCAATAATGTGTACCATGATCTTATGCTTGCAACTTTAATAAAAAGTATTTCCAACCAAGAACTTACAAAGCTGTTTTTGATTCATTATACGTGTGTTAAAGTTTTGCCGTGTGGTTTCAATTGTTTAATTTCAGGCTCTCTCCACCATGAGGGACACTCCATCCATGGTCCAGAAGCTTCTGGAGGAAGAGAGGGAAGCAGTGAAGGTAAAGTAACAGATTCATCCTGTATATACTGTACATTTTACTTATTGCAGGAACATTTTGCTTCCTTCAAATTAAAGTACATTTTGATATGTGTTTACTCTGCCTTGTGACAGAAGGTTACAGGTTTGAAGTGATGGGAGCATTTTAAATCAAAATCATATCTGTAAATATAATGATTATTACATATGATTAATTTCTAGCATAATACTCAAGAGTGCAATTTAATTGCTAATAACGAGAAAGTATATTTGTAGAAATTGAAAGATTATGAAGAACTGGTAAGCTTGAAACTTTACAAGACTTACAAGATATATACTTCTGGCTTGCAACATGAAAATTTTGCAATGCCAGTACATGCCGTTTTGATTGGTTGTATTTGGGTTTAATAGCATAAGGGCCATGTTTGGCCAATCTGCCCTAAATGCAAGAAAACAACGAGAGGGAAAAGCAAAAAACTAAATGGTTCCTCGGGGTTGTGGAGCAGAGCTATTTGGACTTCCAGTCAGTTATAAGCTACTGAAGTTAGATATTGCGATTCTTAAATAGATGACATTTAGTTCAACTATGTATATTTACTGTTTTTCACTATGCTCTGAAACAGATATTTTCACTGCCGACTTTGAGCGTAGAAGAATTTGTTGGGATGATTAAACTGTTTTTTAATACTGTAGAATTATTTTAGATTACAAATAAAAGAGCTCCGCGATATTGAGAGCGTGACATTAAGGGATATACGGAACTCTAACGTATAAAGGGTACAGAAATATGGGATATGAATTATAAAATCAAAGCGGAGAGAAACACCTCTACCTGCAGGTACCGATAGTACAGACCCATTCGGAGTTAGCAGAGAAAGGTTTTTCCGTACAGAATTTGCTCTTTGTTTAATGCAAGTAAGAGAACTGAAAAGATGTGTTCACTTGTTCTTGTTTTTTGTAGAAATATTTTGAACCAAGCAGCAAATAAAAGCCGCTCTCATTTTTTGAAATGTTATGATTACCGGCTTACACGAAACTTCTTACTTTTTC
Source organism: Metellina segmentata (assembly GCA_947359465.1). Lineage (NCBI taxonomy): Eukaryota > Metazoa > Arthropoda > Arachnida > Araneae > Tetragnathidae > Metellina > Metellina segmentata. The sequence goes on along the minus strand of OX375884.1, from coordinate 54,981,996 downwards.
TGACTTAACTCTTCATTATCAAGAGCATTCTTGATGATGGGTTTAAATAATTAAATGCAATGGTAATTAAAAGTTTTCATTTCAAGAATTATTAAATACGTTAGTTTTGTAAGATAATAATGGGTATTATCTTAATTCCACTAGATATCACTGTAAGAAAAACCGAACCACCCATTTTTATTCGTGCTTCCTCAGAAAGTATGAATAAAATAGAGTCGGCTCGTAAAAAAGCTATCTCATTTAGAAAATACGTTTTTCTTTCGCATAATTCACTTAGTTCAGCTGCATTTTTGATTTTAGCAATAATACGGTAGTAGAAATTGTCGCGAGCTTCAAATTATAGCTTCAATTTCTGATTCATTAAGTGAATCAATAAGTAATATCGGAATTTCAATGAAAAAGTACTGTTACATATTTAAATTTAAAATACCTTATCAAATATAACATACTGACAATTTTGGTACAATTCTGCTTTTTTTTTTTTGGTTTCATAGTTTATCTTTCCCAGAGCTTGTGAGTTTGATGAAAACTTTGAATGTGCATTTCAAAAACATTTATGGACTGAGAAGTGTTATCGTCAAACGTGTTTAGCACGGAAAACGGTATTTCAAAGATACAAGATCTGGAGAATATGCCAGATGGATATATGAACTGGTTGAAAGTGCCCCAATGAAGTGTTTTGCGTGTATATAAACAAATGGTAAATTGGAAATGGAAGATTGAGAAAATATTTCAGGTGGATACGAAATTCTATAATAGTCTCCGTGAAATTTTACTGAGTCTACAAAGACACGCGTTTTCGTATTAGAAAATAACTTTTACATTGGCCTAGTTCTGGTCGCTTTTCCATACCATTTATCATCAAACGGTCCAATAGGAATATTATTTCTCAGAATGAAAGCTTCCCTTTGATGGCAGAAGAAAATAACTTAGTATTTTTTCTAAATCCACCATATGTTGAGCATAACCTTCTTGAGGTGACGGCCAAAGTCAATCAGGCCCACCAAGAAATCAAGAATTTCGGACTGGCTGGTGCTTCGGGGAGGATATGACTTTCAATAGAAAAACACTGGGGCATTAGACAAAGGTAGTTTATTTCATAGGGTAATTTAAATGTTTTTAGGATTTAATGGACAATAAACATGCAGATATTAATGAAATCTTCTCTGTATATCATAATACGGCGATAGCACTAGTTTTCTGTTGTAGTTGATCGTCGACAGAAGAAACGTCAAAGCACGTTTGAGCGTGGTTGAATTAGGTGATCAAATTATGCTAGAAGTCTAAAAGCTTTGATTTTAAAAAGCTACTAGTGTGAAAAACACTGCCATATTGATAAATAAGGACATGTATACCACACTTTTAATCAAAAAGTATAGATTCCCAAGTCAGTTTGTTAGAAATATATCTCATTTGATAAATATGCCTAATCTTAAAATCTAACTTGTATAAATATTATTCTTTTGCTAATATTTAATCAATATATTTGACTAAAACAAAGTTAAAACTTTTCAACAAGATGAATATCTAAAGGGTTATTTCCTTGAATCTATGTTGCTAAAGTCACATTACCTTATTTATAAGCCATCAAATTATTTAAAATTGCATATTTCACTTTCGACAGTTGAATTTTGATTTACCTGAGGCTGATAGATGGATAAGTTTTCCGGATGAATCTGACTTATTCCAGTCTATTTTGTTCTACAATCTTTACTATTATAAAAGGAAGTGTTTGTTTGTCTGTCTGTTTGTTTGTTCCATAGCCCCAAAATCCTGACGATCTATGGCACTTACAGCAATGAGATTTGGCACACAGGTAGTCCGAATTTTTTGCAACTTTTGGGTCACGGCGAATTTTTAAAAGTCAATCTAAAAGATTTTTAAATGAATTTAATAGTTTTATTCTCTACCTGGCTTCTCCAAGCGCGTTTTGTCCGAACGAAAGAAGAAACCTCCTAAAATGAACCTTTTCTCCCCCACGTGACCTTCTGTTATATTTTCGCAAGAGATTGTGACGTCACGTGAACTTTCTCTTTCCAAAAAAACAAAAAACAAATTGCATATTCTGCCCTTTGCGTTAAAAAAAAAGAAACATATTACATTTCCTGTCCCCCCTTTACGGCGAATGCGAGCAAGGAATAAAAAACATATTGACTGGGATTGTTAAGTTTTTTTTCATAAAATCGGAATTGCTAAAGATAGATTGAAAATTTCAACGGATTTGAAATCTGCGGAAAATTTCACTTTAGATTGATACCTAAAAATATGATTTTCTTTAAGCAAATAATTTTTAATTGAATATATCTTCAACGGATTTGAAATCTGCGGAAACTTTTACACCAGATTAATACCTGACATCACGGGCACGGGCAACACCGGGCTAGCAACGCAGTGGCTAGTGTCTTATATATAACCCATTTCTTATCGTCTGTAATACCCGCTAAAGTGATTCGTCCTTACTGCGTTTCAATAGTGACAAACTGAAACGCAAAACCCAAACATCGTATCTGAAACCCATTAAAAGTTAGTGTAATGTTTTTCACCTCTAAATTGTCACTATCTTAGTATTATGCCTTGTGCAAAGCGAATGATTTTCATATGTAAAATATTGTACGCTATTCCATATCAGTCTAGAGTGTGTCATCGACTACAGAATTAAATTTTTTTTCATCCCAAAACATTTAAAACTATTACTCATTAACTGCACTTCTGTCATACCCATCATTAAGCTTTCTTGTTTTCTTGTAAAAAATGCGTATATTTCTTTCAGAAATTGCAAAAAGCGTAATTCTCGAAAATACTACTTCTTATCAGCGATTTTCAAAACTGTTTTAATTTAAAGCATTAACAAAAAGCAAAGCTGCTTTAATCCACACCAGCGTTAGTATTTTTACTTTACGACAAGTAAACATAACACGAAAGTTTTATGCATACGCTAGAGTTCGATGGTTAATTATACGTTGAAGTATCTGCTTTCAGAATTTCTAACGTTCTGTAAGTTAAGAACCATATGTATTGACAACGAAGTAGTCCATTTCAAAATTCGACATTATTCGAAATAATATTTTGTTATGTTTGAACTAAAAACTGTGATTTATACAGATACTTGGTGGATAATGTAAACGATAAGTCAACTCTAAACTGACATGGTTCCATTCTGGCTTAATGTTGTTTGTCTTGTGTTAGGCAAAATATGGCCATTGCGCCTTAAAACCCATCCCAACCAACTGATTACGGCTGATAATACGGTTTTGATTTAATAATGAGAGTGCAAATTGCAAGTCCACTCTCATTATTTGGGCCAAAGCAAGTACGAGTAAAAAAAAGTTGTATTATTTAACCTCCGATTAATTATTAACTGTGCAGTAAGTAAACGTACTGCAAAAATTATGTGGTAAACATTAAGAAAGCTAATTTCTGTGAAATTTGTTTGGTAGGTATAGGACGGTAGGTAATCTTAATTAAGATCTCCAATAGCGCATAATGTCACTGGAGAAACATAATGCGTTATTGGAGACGGTTCGGGATCAAACCCTAAGGGAAGGATCGAGGACAACACAACGCAATTTTGAGCCACGTTCAGGTAACGAGGTTGCACCCATGCTGACAGCTTGCTCTTCCAAATTTCCACACCACGTCAACATGAAGACATTTGAGGCACCTTAAGTCCTCACGTTGGGTTGGTGTGGAAGTTTGGAGAGTGGGGTTGCAGCTCAGGTTACCTCGTCATCTGACCGTGGTTCAAAATTAAGTATCGTCATCGGATCTTTCCATAAAAAGATTGATCCGGGTTGAAAATTACCAAAAACCTCCAAATCCAATCCTTTTCCCACCACAGCCAGGAAATTTGCTTGGAAAAGTCCTTAAAGTTTCAAAAACACTCTATATCTTGTAGTATTAAATCAACCAAAGTAAAACAATGTACTTAAGGTATTGTTTCATTCCAAGTAGGAGGTTTGAATGAAAAACGATTGATTTCCCTTCTGTTGCACCCGGAAACTAGTTAGTTTAACAAGCGATGTAATCGTTGGGAAGAGCGCTAAAGGTGCTTTAATTTCCTAATGGAAATCAATGATGCATTTACAACTAGGTCAGGAGGGGCAATTGCCCCTTCCTCGATCCGCCAGTGCATAGAATTGTGCTGATGATTCACCTGTGGGTTTCATATGTGACAGCATAGGTGTGTATGCATTCTAATGCATCTCTTCAGACCACACCCAACCATTTTCTTTTCCTGTTCATTCCCCGTCTTTTCATGATTGCCTTGTGAAAAATACCGTGAAAAAATTATTAACGACTTTCCCCTATAATGTATTGAAAATATATTGTAACTAAATGATCCTGTGGCGAATGTTGTCCCATATTTCACGCACAGTTTGTTTGATTAAAAAATTTTTCGTTTAGCTAATAGTAACGTATCGAGTTAAAATAGATTAGTTTCATGATATAGAATATTTCAAATCTGGTATAATATTTGTAATTAATGTCTCTGCAAAAACTTCGCAAGGCTCAATATCTACGGCCTCTCGATTACATTAAAAAAGATCAAAAGGTAAAAGGATCTCCAATTCAATTGAAAAGATGAAACGATTTTCGATGAGATTCTAAAAGAAATTAAATTTGTATTTTAAAAGAAAATGTAGAAAATTACCCGAGTTGACTGTCGTTTTTGCCGGGAATAAATGTAGTTTGATACCAAAAAAGTTATAAAAAGACGTATTTTTCAGGAAATAAAAAAATACTACTTAATAAAAATAAAAACTCAATGTAATTGATGCAATATTGTATTTTCTATTAACACTCATCTAAGGCTAAAATTTTTGAGTTCGTTAATTTGGTTTCTCAAAAAACTGGTTAATTTGAAGCCATCACTCACCCATGACTATTTTTGTAAGATGCGTCAGTTTTAAACACTTTGAACTAACACCTATTAGTAAAATACGCTTCATTGCTTGATATTTCTGTGCCTTGATAGGAAAGGTGTCCATGTTTATTTTGCGAGTTTTTGGTAACAGCTTATTCAGTTATTTTAAATAGTTTTATTTCTAATAATTAATTTTTTATAATAGCAGCATACAGAAAATATTTTCCAATGTTTTGGTACTTTTATCGTATTTTTAAATATTGGCACTTTTTTCTATTATACACTCATTGCCATAAAAATTTGCGCACCAAGAAATAATTGTGGGATCGTAACGATAGGTACATGTACATGAAGGTACATGTCGGCCAGATATGCAAATGATTAGAAATGCAGCGTGATTGCGCATTGCGTAATGCCACTAGAGGGCGTTGAATTTCGTTCTCCTTGGAGTATAAAACAGGTAAGCAGAGCTTGTTTGAGTGTACTTAATCTTTTGCAAATTAAACGCTGAGGTTGACATGCCGTTACGCCACCATCACGACAATGTGAGCATCTATCAGAGTTCGAGAGGGGAAGAATCATCTGGATGATGGAAGCTGGGTGATCAGCTCGGCGAGTAGCTCGTGAAGTAGGCCGTTCTGATTTTACTGTGAGGAGGTGTTGTAACCAGTGAACAAAAGAGACGTCATTTACACGGCGACCAGGCTCAGGACGCCCTCGACAGACGAGTTGTCGAGAAGACCGTCACATCATACGAAACGCACGCGTAGAGCCAGCTGCCTCATTGGCCGCTATCCAGACAAAGGCAGCACCTTCACTACGGGCCCTTGTGTCTTTCCGAACCATCGCAAGGCGCCTGGCTGAAGGACATCTGGTATCGCGGCGCCCATTACGTGTGCTGCCAATGACACCCACCCACCGACGCCTCCGTTTGGAGTAGTGTCGCGCACGACGAGATTTGACTGCAACTGAATCTAACCAGGTCGTCTTCAGCGACGAATCTAGATTCAATTTGAGCAGTGATCACAATCGTGTTCGTGTGAGGAGGCCCCGTGGTGAACGCCTCTATCCTGCCTTCGCTTTACAGCGACACACCGCTCCCACAGCTGGTGTGATGGTATGGGGTGCCATTGCTTACGATACACGAAGGGCCCGATTTAGAAAATTTGGTATAGTAGGCACAACACGCAGGAAGGGGCCCCCATGTTATTTGTTCATCACAAAAACTGATTTTATAACAATAATTGGTACTTGCGTATTTGACTGTTGACCATTTCACATAATAGTTAGATGATTAATGTAATTACAAGAATGTGATAGTGGGGGAAACGGTCGACGGACATTTACTTAAATACCCAATAATTTATGTAAACTACTTAAAAACTTTACAATTTTTTTAGATACATTGGAAACTTAGGGGCCCTTTAAATTATGGGGGCCCTAGGCCCGTGCCTCACGGGCCTAATGATAAATCAGGGCCTGGATACACGGTCACCCCTAGTATTGATTCATGGCACAATGACAGCCCAGCGGTACGTCCATGACATCCTTCAGCCACATGTGATGCCACTCATGGCAGGGCTCCCAGGAGCCATTTTTCAACAAGACAATGCTCGGCCACACACAGCAAGGATGTCACAAGACTGCCTCGCCGCATTACCACCCTTCCCTGGCCTGCTCGATCCCCAGATTTGTCACCAATCGAGCATATCTGTGATCATTTGGGACGGCAAGTTAGACACTCTACGAGTTTGGCCGAACTAGAGGCGCGTTTACAGCAACTGTTTAACGAGATGTCTCAGGACATCATACGGAACTTGTATGCCTCAATGCCCGCTCGTATCGCATCGCGCTAGAGGGGGTCCAACAGAGTACTAAGGCTTCCGTTCATTTGTACTTTTTTCTGCAATAAATGATCCTTTTTCTTTGATTTTCTAATAACACTTATATCAAAGTAGTACTTACGTGTGTATAATTTCGTTTCATTTTGACGACTTTTTCTTGGTATGCAAATTTTTATGGCAATGAGTGTAACTTTCAATACCTTAAAGTGATATTGTGGACATAACTCAAAATCATTGAATTGGGATATTGTCCCTATTATTAATTACATAGTAAATGGTAGCCAATTAAATTGTAGTCAATGTATTAGCGTGTGGGGGGCACCAATTATTTAAAGAACCATCTTGTTCCCCTTTTCTATATGGTCATATTTTAACTAAAATGTTACTCTTAAACAAAATATTATCCAACTTTTACTATTAGGTGCTCATTATTATTTTTATAATGAAATGTATGACACTTTGACACACTCCTTTAACTATGTGTGGTAGGTTGTTCAAGTGATAGAGTAAAAATGACTTAACATTTGCATAATGATGACTAGGGCTAGGACTTTAATGATCTTTTTGGCAATACGGAAACGATACTCGAATGCATAGAAATATGTTTAGTAAACAATCCCAGCTGATTTAAGTCTTTTTTCGGAACTTTCATGCATCTTTCATAGTTTTCACGCATAACTGTATTAATTCAGGTTTTTATAGGTCACTTGAAATCATTTGTTAATTTTGAATCATCATATCGAGGAAAACCTTTCCCGGTGAAATATCAGAAGACAATCAGAGTCGCGTAGCTTAAATTAAATGTGTTCCTGCGGTTTAATTAGAAGTGAGATGAATTTTTTCAATGTTTAAAATTTTGTTGGGTAGTAGAATAGAAAATCATTCTTTTAAAAATTTGCTCCAAATGGTTTTTGTTCAGCTAAACTTCTTTTACTTAACCGAAAGTGGCCGTTAAAAGACCAAGGACTCAAAATTTAAATTTAAAATTTACATTTTTTTTTTGCAAATATAATTTTAGAAAGTTTTATCAAATGTTTAAATGGTTTCTCTTTTGGAAATATTGCGAACATTTTTAAAGAGAAGTGAAGAAAAAAATTGTTTACACAAACAGTAAAAGAAAATTTCAAACTATTTTTTACTCTAAATTAATTTTTATGCGTTATTTCATGTCTTCAAATGTTACAACACAAAAAGTTATCGATGGATTCTCGTAAAACTTTGAGAACTTGTTCTTTAGAATGTTGTCTAGTGAATTAACTAGAATAATTATGCTGAGTTGAAAAGTTTTTAAATTATGGCCATTTATTTAAGAAATAGGACTAAAATTATCAAAAATCGTGTATTCATTTTTAGAACGCTTGTAAAATTTTTGTTTATTTAATTAGCCTTTTGATTCTAGTTCATTCCCTAGAAAAATGCAGGTAGTTTATTTTGTTAGCATCATTTTTTAAATTGGCTGCATAAATTTCATGTAGTACATTTGAAAGGTTTAACACATTTTTTAAAATTTCATACATAACTTTCATTTTTACAAAATTATTAATATTTATTTTAAATATTAATAGCCCCATGCTATTGTTTAATAACACTAAACATAAAGATATCATTAAAATGTTTCTATACCACATTTGAAAAAAGGGTTCTCGAACGTGTTAGGATACCTTAAATGTTTTTTTTGTAAAATCCAATCTTTCTATACAAACTAAAGATATAACACTGTAGCGAGTTAAACTACCACTCAACAACTTAACTTACAAATGGGTTAGTATAAATACCAGTGTAACCCAACTCTACCATGAAGTACTTTTTGGTAGACACTAAGTTACGCTGGTTCATTCGCGCTTGCTATAAGGTGCCTACGGACGTGATTTGAACATGTAATAATTTGAGAATTCGATGGATGACCCACGATGTACACTGTACAGTAGAAATCGCCGTGGTTGATGCAAATTACTTTCAACCACTAGGGGGCGCTGTCATAGCAGACACTTATAACGTCGTATCTCGGCCTCCATCTGTACATTGCCGCTCAGACCTCGGCTGATAAAAGGCAACACTGCGACTGTGATCTTAATACAGCTCTCACAGTCGAACGCAAAAACTTTCAACCACTAGGGGGCGCTGTGGCTGATAAAGGCAACACGGCAACTGTGATCTTAATACAGCTCTCACAGTCTAACGCAAAATGGCAATCATTCAACTAGCGACATCATCTATCGAATTTCGGTTTCTGCTAAATTTCTGGAGGGGGAGTACTGAAGAGAGCTTAGCTACCACTCCACAACTTAACTTACAAATGGGTTAGTATAAATACCAGTGTAACCCAACTCTACCATGAAGTACTTTTTGGTAGACACTAAGTTACGCTGGTTCATTCGCGCTTGCTATAAGGTGCCTACGGACGTGATTTGAACATGTAATAATTTGAGAATTCTATGGATGACCCACGATGTACACTGTACAGTAGAAATCACCATGGTTGATGCAAATTACTTTCAACCACTAGGGGGCGCTGTGATAGCAGACACTTATAACGTCGTATCTCGGCCTCCATCCGTACATTGCCGCTCAGACCTCGGCTGATAAAAGGCAACACTGCGACTGTGATCTTAATACAGCTCTCACAGTCGAACGCAAAAACTTTCAACCACTAGGGGGCGCTGTGGCTGATAAAGGCAACACGGCAACTGTGATCTTAATACAGCTCTCACAGTCTAACGCAAAATGGCAATCATTCAACTAGCGACATTATCTATCGAATTTCGGTTTCTGCTAAATTTCTGGAGGGGGAGTACTGAAGAGAGCTTAGCTACCGCTCCACAACTTAACTTACAAATGGGTTAGTATAAATACCAGTGTAACCCAACTCTACCATGAAGTACTTTTTGGTAGACACTAAGTTACGCTGGTTTGAAGTACTTTTTGGTAGACACTAAGTTACGCTGGTTTGAAGTACTTTTTGGTAGACACTAAGTTACGCTGGTTTGAAGTACTTTTTGGTAGACACTAAGTTACGCTGGTTCATTCGCGCTTGCGATATAACTATCAAAAAATGGTAGTTGTCATTTCATTTTGTCTTGTTTTCTACTATACGGCGCATTTATTTACTAACAAAATACTTGTTTAAAAAAGTTTGTCAGAGCAATTGAAACGCTAAATTCGATTTTTGTTGTATCGAGGATGATTCTTTTTTATTCCATGCACTTATTTTTTTACAAAACGTTTTGCTATGTTTTGGTAACTTTTTTGTATTTTTGGGGTAATTAATTTATTTTGTCGAGTTTTTTTAAGGTATTAAAAAAAATCACAGCTGTGCAGTGAGAAAAGCATAATTATATTCCAAAAAAAAAGAGAAGTATCGCAAAACGTTTTAACTTCATAAATTTTAGAAATGCAAAAATTGTACGAAATATGAGCTAAATAAACAAATAAAAAATGTGCAATTTGCATGAAATACAGATGCGACAACAGAGTTATCCTTTTAGTAAAATTATGTTTCTCATTTTATAGATTTTATTTAGTTAAAAAAAAGTTTAATCTATTTTTAAAAATGGGGGTGGTAACCATTAAAAATTATGTATTTTCATGAAAACCTAGTAGCAAAAGCTGTTACTAATTTCCATATAGATCGAAAATTGATAAATAATATTCTGCCAGAAGGGTTTCTATTGAAAATATTTGGTAGGTAAGCAAGTTCATGTTCCTTATATTAGGAGAATGAAAAATCATCAATACAAACACTATCAAAGCATAATGGTGAGATCTCCCTTATGGGGCTTTTTATACACCAAAACGTACAGTAGCAGTTGCAATAGTTGAGGCAAAAAAGTTGGAAAATAAAAGTTTCAATCGAAACCAATGCCCTCAAATGGGGCTTTTGAGCATTCAAAAACTGAAATACTCATTAATAACAAATATAGAACATTTGTTTAAAAACGTGAAAATAATTAGACTGTACACTATTCTGACAAAAATCACCGGACGCGTGGAGTAGAAACAAAACAGTATTTATCTTCGGGTCTGACAATAAATTTAGATTTTCCATTTTAAGAGTCCACATCTATATGAGTTACTACAGAGCTAACTACAAGTGAGTAGAGACTGAAGTTTAAGGAATAAATGTCCTTTAGAAATGTGTGCAAAAGTTTTACATCAAAATATAAACACTGAATTAGTAATCACTTTATTATAAATATCCATATTTAGAATGTTAAATTCGTACCATCCTGAGCAGTTCTAGGGGACTTTACCATTTTGGCTAGTCAATAACTTCATGAAGGGGCTCTAGCACAGTTCAGTTCCCTGGGATTTTGTACTTATGATGTTACGTATTTAGCATTCTAAATATGGATATTTAGCGATAGTAAAGTGACTGCTACTTCAGTGTTTATAATTGGATGTAAGACATTTCATATATTTCTATAGGCATACCTTCCTTAAATTTCCGTCTATACTCACTGGTAGTTAGCTCTGTAGAACCCATGCGGATGTGGACTCTGAAATTAAAAATTTTAATTTGTAGTCAGACTCCAAAATAAATTATACGTTTTGTTTCGACTCCAAGTGTCCGGTGACTTTTGGCAGTTCAGTGTATTTATTTACACTATTGGCAACAGTCCTTTGAAACCATGTTTCAAATGCATTCAACTCAAAAAGTGTGATTTAAAAATTATTTTATTCTCTGTTTGACAGTCTGCACTCCAAGCTGTCGATGAGCACATGCAGCTGAAGAAAAAGGAGGTAGAGGAAGTGCACAGGAAATTAATGAAAGATGAACCGATGAAGGACCAGTTTCGTGCAGCTTTCAGCATGGATATGTCAAGAACTAGCACTCGTAGCAGTAGAGTTTCATCAAGTTATACTCCAGTATACAACCCCCCGATAAAAATTCAGGTACAATTCCGGAAAAACCAACTACCTTCATTCAAACATCGTTAATGGCGCTAATGTTATGGCAGACAATGCGATTGTTTATAATTGTAACTACAAGAAATAAATTCTGTGAAAATTTTATTTTGTAGCAGCAAAAGCCCATATTTCTGGAGGCCATATATGAAGAAGACAATGATTCTGGAGCCCTTTCTCTCAGTAGCAATAAGAATGACAAGCGACCTGAAAGGATTAGGCACAGTGCTATGCCTACAAGAACACTCACAGCCAAGGTATAGCAATATACTCGTTCATATAATTTCTAGTGAACTTTGTTTATGAAGTCACTTATGTTATCAAACTATACTTAATGCAAATGATAAAACAAATACTTCAGGCCTTAGGTAAAAATCAATAACTCTTACGGCCGTATTCACAAGTCCGAGTTAACTCGAGGATCAACGATAATCCGCGAGTTATCGTAAAAACCGTATTCACAAGTCCTGATCAGTGGTTTAAACTGCCGTTTCGGTGTTACACTTTGATCCTCCGAAATCGGCTAGTTAACTCGCGAGTTACATTTAACGCATGCGCAGTACCATCTTTTTGGAAAAACAAAATGGATGACACATTTCATTCTATTCTCAATTATAGAATTCTTGTGACGACTGAACTGGATCTGTCATTACGGAGCACCTACTAAATAGCAGCTAATCTCCTCATCATAATATTGCTGAAATGGAAAAATTTAAACATATTTTTATTGAAATTCAAAAGAAAAATGAAAATAAAGGTAGCTGCGTAATCTTAACCAAGCAGCTTAGCGAAAAGATAGATGGCGCCACCTCTGTCCTCTAAACAGGAGAGAGCGAACGGTAGAAAACGATCATGGCAGATACAAATTCGTCGTAGAATAAAAATTATTCTGTTGATTTATTACGAATGAAAAAAAAATTGACAATGCAAGTTACTTTTCACTCCATCAACACACACCCACACTGACAAGTGCAAAGTTAATCGGATTACATTCATTGGTCAAGACATTGTGTACAATTCTTTCTTGAAAAATTTAGGTTTCCATAAAAATCTAATTTGAAATTAAATACCTTTGTATTTCTTTTCCCAAACACAAATTAAAATGTCGTATGCGTTGTATTTAATCATAATTTGAAATCAATTCTTCGACGAAGTGCGTTTTTGATCAGTATGAATGCAGATTCGAGCGTCGTAACCAATATAAACAATATCACGTGATCTTGAGGAGACGGTAGTAACCAATCACAGCGAGAGTCTCATTTTAATCCCCGGATCACTTAACACGCTGTTTGAGAATACCGTTCTTGCTAATCCTCGAGTTAACTCTTACTCGCGGATCAACTGATCCTCGAGTTAACTCGAGACTTGTGAATATGGCCGTTACGCTATCTAAAAGGTTATTTCAATATAAATATATATCATATGTACCAAAGTGATCGGAGTCCCCAAGTTGGTTCAGTGGCGTGCTCCTAGAGCAGAGAATGAAGGTAAGAATGGGTAGAGGAGCCTGATCATATTTGCGAACAAAACGGATTGGTAGAAATGTAACTGAGTTTGAAGGGTTATCATACGTGGAGGTATAAGCCTTGTTGAAATGTTTCAAAATCGACTGTTCTTTGACAATGATGCGTGGAAAAGAAAAGGTCAATACATTAATGCAAGACACACGAAACTCAACCTCAAGAATGCTGAACAGGGAATTGAGCAGAAACAGGACTAGTCCCAAGCAGACCATTCCTAGCTCACTGCCAATATACCAGACGCCAACTAATGTGTAAGTATCGATAAGAACCCTTCCTAGGGATACACCATCGGTAGAATGAATCGACAGTCTCTTCTAGTCTATTATATTTGATTCGAGCACGCATGCATGGCGTATCACGCGTGCTGATGCAACTTTTTTTTTATAAAATGGCTTTTACCTTGGTGTTAATTGTTGCAGACCCATGATGCGTGAAGTAATTTCATCCATATTGACGCTGTCTTGCATTTTTGATGTTGATGTAGTAGGTTTTAAATTCTGTTCAGAGGTAAAACACGTGTAGTTTGAGTTACGAGTGCTTCCAGCAAAGGGAATGTTTAATGGAAGCATTATAGGCAAAACTGACTACTTTTTCTACTTCTAACTGATTATGAATAATATTATCGTACTACAATTTTATGAGAAAACCAATTAAGAATACTTCAACATGTTATTGTGATTTATAACTGTATTGTGATTTATAACTTATTAGTCTTGGTCCACATTAACTCGGTTAATCGGGACTCTACTGTATACATGGAAGTATTTCTATGCCGGGTTCCAGCTGAGGAACGATATTTAAGCGCGTCAAATCAAACGGTACACTCTAGCCACGAGAATGTCCGCCAACCCCTGCATCGACGCTGTCATTGCATTTATGTTTTTGGTCGCACCTGGGATTTGAATAGCTATTGTAAAAAAAAATCACTACAAAAAGTAACTATAAAAGGATGTAAATAAACATTTTGATTCATTTCCTATGCAATTCTTGTGTTTGCACCTGAACATGTTACTTGACATTACTATTCAAAAATGATGAGCTCCCTTGAAGTGTGTTCTATCCGCCGAATTCACAAGTCCGAGTTAACTCGAGGATCAACGATAGTCCGCGAGTTATCGAAAAAACCGTACTCACAATGCCTGATCCGTGGTTTAAACTGCCGTTTCGGTGTTACATTTTGATACTCCGAAATCGGCGAGTTAACTCGCGAGTTAGATTTCACGCATGCGCAGTACTATCTTTTTGCGAAGGACACGAGAAAACAAAATGGATGATACATTTCATTCTATGTTCAGTTACGGTATTCTTGCGACGACTGGACTGGATCTATCGTTACGGAGCACCTGCTCCATAGCAGCTCATCTCCTCATCATAATATTGCTTGAATGGAAAATTTAAAACATAATTTTATTGAAATTCAAAAGAAAAATGAAAATAAAGGTAGCTGCGAAAAAGTTTGGCGAAAAGATAGATGGCGGCACCTTCGTCCGCTAAGAGCGAAAGGTAGAATATGACCATGGTAGATACAAATTAGTCGTAGAATAAAAATTATTCTGTTGATTTATTACGAATGAAAGAAAATTGACAATGCAAGTTACTTTTCACTCCACCAACACACACCCACACTGACAAGTGCAAAGTTAATCGCATTACATTCATTTGTCAAGACATTGTGTACAATTCTTTCTTGCAAACTTTAGGTTTCCATAAAAATCCAATTTCAAAGTAAATACCTTTGTATTTCTTTTCCCAAACACAAATCAAAATGTCGTATGCGTTCTATTTAATCACAATTTGGAATCAATTCTTCGGCGAAGTGCGTTTTTGATCAGTATGAATGCAGATTCGGGCGTCGTAACCAATATAAACAATATCACGTGATCGTGAGGAGACGGTAGTAACCACTCGCAGCGAGCGTCTCATTTTAATCCCCGGATCACTTAACACGCCGTTTGAGAAAATACCGTTTTTGAATAATACTCGAGTTAACTCTTATCCGCGGATCAACTGATTCTCGAGTTAACTTGTGAATATGGCCGTATGAGTTCACTCTATATGTGAACTTGCTTTTACAAATGCTTGTCTTTCAGTCCCGTTGCTCTGTGAAGGAAAAAGTGACGTCTGCGCGGCCGCGAGTATCCGAGGTGTCTGTCCTGCCTCCCATTGACATGGGCTGGAGCAACATCCCCACTGATGGTTGTTATACGGGTCCTCTCAACTACAGGTGGCAGAGGGTCGCTGATAACTACATCGATAGCGATGTTCGAGTACGAAGCAGGTAAACCTCTCCTTACTTCCCCTTCGTTCATATGTTGGGGGATTTTGAAACCCTATCACTCCGCAAACTCCCCTCGTGCCTTCGAATCAGTTATAGTTTTCTTGACAAATCGAATGTTTTCTTTCTATCTGACTGTTCAGTTGGAATATATTTTGTAGACTACAGATAAAATTTCTCAGAAATCTTGCGACTCTCTGAGGATTAAATTATGTACATAAAGATAAACGGTGTAAATGTAGTTCTATCAACTCTCCAAGTGGTTTCGACGATATATCTCGTAAATCAAGATTTGATCACATTTGCTAACGGCGAGATATCTCGTCATCGAGATATTGCGGATTATTTTTTGATGATTACGAAATCAAGATTGTGGTCCGTTTTGTTCTTACGATGTGATATCTCGATGAACTCTTATCCTCGTCCATCAAGATCTGGTTCGTTTTTTTCTAACGATGAGATATCTCATCCATCAAGATCTGGTTCGTTTTCTGCTAACGATGAGATATCTCGTCCATCAAGATCTGGTTCGTTTTCTTCTAACGATGAGATATCTCATCCATCAAGATCTGGTCCGTTTTCTGCTAACGATGTGATAGATCGTCCATCAAGATCTGGTTCGTTTTCTTCTAACGATGTGATATACATGTGTGTCTAATTGACAATTGTTTTAGCTTTCCAATGATTAGTGATGGTTTTTTGATAGTATAATTTTTAATCTTATTTCACACAACCTTTCAAAAAAATAGAAGTTTAAATTTTAATACCTCACTTAAGTACACAGAGTTGAAAAAAAAATGCGTCTGCATCATTCATTTCTTAATTTCTGTTTCCGTTTGTAAGGGTAAATAAACACACAAACTTTTTTAGTTTCTTTACGTTTTAATTTAAACCTTTTTTCAATATCTCACGAAGATCGTGGTTGCTTTATAAAAATCGTTGAATTACGTTTTTCTAGTTGATTGAATTTTTTGTTTGGTGGCTTCTAAGTGCTATATATATATGAAACTGCTATAAACTGCTGTGCTTTTAATGTGTAGTGTGTTAAAATTAAATTGAATACATGTTGGCTAGTAAAGTTGTTGAGAAAATCAGGCAATATTTCAACATAACCAAAATTTATTACTCTAATTAAAGCCATGGATAACAGACAACATTTACTCTCGCTGGGAAAAGCATGAGTGTATCTCTTCATTCAGTTCTGGCAAATCGGCTACTTTTTATATAATTTATGATCTCCCACTGATGCCACTAAAATCAAAAGCGGTACTCAGCGGTTTGCTCATCAGCAGGGTTGCCAGGTAGCAACATACAATTCAACTTTACTACGTATGTTTCTATTCTCTTGCAACAAGCAACAATAATCATAATGTGATCACCAAAAATTAACAAGACAGCATTGCCTATTCCAATTAGCGGTCAGTTTATTTTGCATTTACTTCAGTGTCCCGAAAGCAAGTTGATTTTATTCACTTTGACACCATAACTCATGGTACACCAATTCAGAGCTTTTGTCTTCCACAATTTTCTGTTGAGATATCATTTTAATAATTTTAACTCAACCTTTTCGTCAAACACTTTTCAAAAAGTCAACAACTTTTGCCTTTTTTTAAACAGGAGCAATTTAGCCTAAATAAAATATTTGCCACCTTCGTAGTTTACTAGAAAGTCATTCTTAAATCTCAGCTGGAAACATTTTTGATTTCGATTGGAAATGAAACTACGAAAAACCTACGAATCTTGAACTTTTTTAAGCCGTTCAAACAGATAAAGCAATCTACCTAAATCTTCTTCATTTTGTTCATAATATATATCTGTATAGTGCTAGTACTTAAACATTTTACTAGTAGTAAATAGTGTTCGTAGAAACTATGCTCTATTGGTTTCATTTAAAATGTACCTAGATTTGGTCTTCAATATTTACTAAATAAAGACCACCGATCAGAGTAAATTGTCGGGAATTCTATTTAGTTTTTTAACTTGATTATTATGATGTTAATTCTTTAATTAATTAGATATTTCACACACACACACACACACACATAAATTAGAATGCGATTATTATGATTATGAACTGTTCATATAAAGATAGTTTAAGCTATTGTTAAAGATTATATTTTTCTGCACAGATTTCAATTCTCTTAACAACTATCTACAATATTTTTTGCGGTTATGATTATAAGTATACATTTCAAAAACTCGGAATTTTATTTCCTGTATTTCATCGTTGCATTACATTCGATTATTGTTTTATTCTATAAAGACAAAAAGTAATTGACTTCTAATTTTTACGTCTAAATAAGGAATATAAGTTGATATTTCTGCATCAGCCCAATTTCATTTTAACAAGTAGAGAATGTTGGGGCTTTATAAGTTTGCAGGTGAGTAAAATCCTAATTCTATCTTTAGTCATATCGTGTTATCTGCCGTATAATTTTAGAGGTTAAGGTAAGTGTATCCTTTTATCTATTCCACGAAAGGACTTTATGGCTCTGATGAGTAGTAAGTTTTTTTTCTTCAAACTGCAATAAACAGAGTACATTTTCATGTCTCTTTGAAGTAGTTTTAAAGGGTCGAAATAAATATCCAAAGAGTGAATCTTTTTAAGGATTTTCTCGAATTTATTTTTGAATAAAACTATTCCCATCCGAAAAGAACTATTGATGTTTTGGTCTCAAGAGTCCAGAAGGAGTTACATTCAAGGGAGCAAAATTTATTCTCTCAACCGCAACACCTTACAACATAAGGTTTCAGCACCACGAAATTTTTCTTCACCCGTAAAAAATAAAATTATATTACGAGAGATTAGATTCCATAATTCATACTTTTTAACCATCATAATGCGTTTAACTTCCATTGTGGCATCGTAATACCACACTTCATTTAAGAAATCAATAGTATAATAGAAGTCTTGTACTAGTTATTAAGAGTATATTAAAAAATTTCTTCACTAGTAATAAACAAATTTTAAGGTTTACTAATAAACATATATACTATTAATAAAAACCTGAAATTAAAATAAATTTTTATGGATTATTTTTTTTGTTTGTAATTGGAACAATATTTCGAACAGAACAAACCTATTGTTCCATTCCGGATAAAAATAAAGATGAATACAAATTCATCAAAACGAAACCGGTTTTAAACAAGACCGTTCAAATTTTAAAAATTGTAAATTTCAAACCGATTTGAGAGGAACAGCTTATTTTAGTGCAAATCATTTTTCTCGTTGCTTATCACAACTAATAAAACTACTAAATAGCAAACAAATTATAGAAAACTAAGAAACAATAAGCAATTAATTAAAATTCAAGAACTTCTACAAATTACTCAACACGAAAGTTTACTTGTTAAAAATTTTTAAGACGATAGGTATTTCGCGTCACCTATTTAAGAAAGCTATGCATTTTTTGTTTGTTTTCAAATAACCTAGAAATTATATTTTACATTATAAATCAGGTATCCCAACATTTTAGTAGTATACACGAAAGTAACTGCGTACCACTTGAAATTTTTAGAACTTTTTGGCTTACCACCAATTCTATATTTTTTTCGAAACATATATCTAATGTCAGAAAAGTGTCCTATGGCTTGTTTTATTTTATTTAAAATACTAAGAAAGCTTCATATTTTATGATTAATGCACTTGTACTTCGTACTAATGATGTTTTAATAAAGAAAAAAAGATAAAACGATTGTTGAAAATTACAGTTTTATATTTTATTCACAGGTCTAAAAACAAACAATTTTAAATAATTTGTACAAACTAAGCAAACAAAGATTAACATAACCTAAAAACAATTTTTAGTGCGAAACTTGTTGTTGTTTGTCTTTTATTAAAATATCAATATCAGGAGCAATGGAGCTTAACTTCACTCTTAAGTCCTCTTCAACACTTATTCTGTTTCTATATCTATTTTTTATATACAAAAATTCAGAAAAACCACTCTCACACAAGTAACTAGTAACAAATGGCATAAGAAATAGTATAACATACATACATAACATACATGGTTGTACATACTAAAAAATCGAACAAACTTCATAGAATATTTGGGTTGCTCGTATCATCCTTGCTTACCACATGAAACATTGCCGCGTACCACCAGTGGTACGCGAACCACTGGTTAGTTTCCTTTGCACATTTAACGTTTTATCTTTCTTAAGGATGGATAGATGAAGTCTTTCTTCACGTTTTAAGCAAGAATAAATGAATTGTGACTATTTTAGCATGAAATTACTTTCAAACTTTAACTGCCTTAAAAAATTTTAGAAATGTATGTGTATTATTTACATTGAATGCTATACTATTCTAAGTACAGAGTTGTATTATTTTAAGTACACGGAAGTAAAGAATGAAACGCTGGCGATATCGACTTATGGCGTCAAGAGCACAAACTGAGAATTTGGCAAAGTTCTAGGCGCTTGCCAAGTACATGTAAAGTTACGCCAAGTAAGGAGTAGCGCCAACAACTATCATGGAGAAACCGCTCGGCGCGAGCACTATACTTTACTCTAAAGTTCTCTAAATTTGTTATTTGATCTAATGAGAATGAGAAGACAATTTGAGGGACTTTTATAAGTCTTATAAACGAGAAATAGCTTTCTTATGAATTAATATGCCAAACTAAAAGATAATTCAGTTGATTTGTCATTCTACGAAACGCAAACGTACACTATATTCCTGTTACATTTTAATCAACGAACGTGAGAAAAACTTCCTTTTTTATAAACAGAGTAATTTGTACATTCAATTCTGTAAGACCGAAATATTACTCTAAATAATGTTTCGATATAAAATGCAACTCTATTTTGTATCACTTCTGTTCTATAAAATACTTTTTTCAATAATATTTTTTGTTCATTGCCAGGCGAAGGTGCCGATCTAGAGCAATGGAGACAAAAATTCGTCTCGGCTACCAAGAAGACGATGAAACCGAAGACGAATGCAACGGGCTCGTCGAAATGGAGCTCAGATTACCGCGAAAGAGACAAATAACATTTGGTCCACCCCACAGTACATCGTATAGTCGATGGTTCAGTCATTTCAATGGTTTGGACAACTACAATTGATGGACTATGATCTGTGTCGTGACGATGTGGGTTTGCCTATCTGAGAGCGCAAAGATTCTGAAAACCCGAGAGCTTGCGAATTCGACTTGCAAAATAATAATGCACAGCCGAAGTTTTCTGTGAGTAAAAATGAAAGTATGGAAAAGTAGAGAACAACGGACAAGCGCTAATTTTTTACTTATATCCCTAGCTGTTCGAGTAACCATATGCACCGAATTCCCGTCTTGTTTGTCATCCTTCAATCCGAACAGATTTTGTTTCGACCGACCGTGATCTCCAATTTTTTTCCTATTCGTAATGTCAATCTAGTCCGGCTTTTCGACTCGTGCCTTTCTGCATTGGTGATTTGCTATAAAGGAGAAAAATATCGGATGCTGTCATTGTAATAGCCTATTTATTATCATTAGAAATTCTCACTGACTCGTATGCTACAAAAAATCCTGCGATGGACATTGCCCTTCATGAAAGCTTGCTCTCATACAACACGCCAGAACAATACAACCGGAAACTTGAATGTCTCGCAACGATGAGTTAAATGCATTTGTGAGTGAGGACGCATTGTAACCATTCATGTACAGCCCTGTTTCGTATCGACGTTCTTTGAAGACTTCTTGCGATGACAAAGTATCCAAAAGGATGCATAACAAAACAAAGCTGAATATTTGATTGGCAAGCTCAAAATGAATATTCATTCACAAACACATTTATTGACTTACTTTTTCTATACTGGATTTGCGCTCTTTTAATAAAAAAAATCTAGTTCTTATTCGAGAACATTGATTTTTTAAACTACTTTCCTACGCTTAAATTGATAGTATAGCATTGTAACCTTTAAATTTCAATCAGCACCATTGTTGCACGACTTGTTCATTTAAAGTAAAATTAAAGTTACAAACCGTAAGCGACAGTTGAGTGGTACATTATGTGTTAGTTTTAATTCTTTAATATATTTAGTTACATTGAACTTTTAAGCATCTCAATGTCATAGTCAACGAAAGAGCTAACATTTAGTAAGAAATTAATAAATAAAAGGATTTCAAAATGAAAATTATGGACAGCTTTTGTCTTATTGATACGAGTTCCAAAAATGTTTGGTATCCACACCAGTTCCAAAGTATCCACACATATTTGTTTGAGATTCGGTTTTAAGCACGATTGTACCTATCACAATTACTGTTTTACATAAACGTTTGTGACAAATTTAAGTGAGATAAAGAATTTGATTTATTTCAGTGAAGTTTAACTTTGAATCACCATCACTTCATACATACCATATGAAACTATGTTTTTAATTTAAAACTTTACTATACAAAAACCCTTTCATTTGTTTCTTTTGTCCAGTACATGTACAATCAAATTATTACTTTTAAATAATTTTGTGCTACTTATTTTTAAATAGGTTCCTATTTCAATATCCAATCCTACGTTTAAGCTTTTAGGTGAAACATCAAACTTTAAAGACTGAATTTTTTAAAAATTTTGTTCAAAATGCTGTTAATTCATAAAATTGTACTTATATAAAATGGTTTAATCACTCCCTTTATTCACTATTCCATGCTATAATGTGTAATGTATGTGATAGTGATTATTTGTATTGCAGATTAATTAATTACGTATTTAGATAATGTAATGCAGAATGCTTTGCAATATAAAATTCTTGTGCTTATTTGTCGTATACCTATACTGGGTCAAAATAGTGAATGAAGCTTTCCAATGAAAACATTTATAAAAATAATGAATAAATCATGATCCTTCAAAAGAAATTTATTTCCACTTGTAATTATTTATGGAAAACGAAATCAGAGCCAATAAAGCAAAGTGAGATATTTATTTTATTATACATTTATTGTTGTAACAGCCAGATCACAATCAGGGCTAAGAGTAAATGCTTTCAAAAGAATAAGATGTTCTATAAAATTATCAAATAGAAATGAAAGTGCTAAGTAATATATTCAATTTGAAATTGCATTTGATCTGCATTTGTTTATCATGATATCTCAAACTATTATAAACAATTAGCTCTAAATACTTTTTTGGGTTATTAGTGTTATGTCGGCGATAAACAATGAATGGTTTAATTATTATTAGTGTTATATGTTACGTCTTTTTAAGTTTAAAAAATTAAATTTCTTAATTTTTTTTATTCGTTTAGTAATGAAATACAATTGGATTGCATTTTAAAATAATTGCTTCAGTTTGATAAGTATAACCAAATTCTTTAAACATAGTACAAGTACTGGGGGTGTTTATACGACTAAAGAGAATGGAAATTTTAGATTAAGAAGTTTATAAATATTTACATTTTGTTTCACATTTGTTTAGAATAAACATGTAAATAATTAATAATAATTATTGAGTATAAAATACTCATTTTTTAAAATCATAATTTTATAGATAATACTGTTTTGTTACTAAGCGGTAAGAAATATAATTTCAAAACTATTAACATCATGCAAGTTGAAGCCGTAAGATGTTAACATTTCAAAAATGTTTCTGAACACACACACACATGAAACAAACTCTGGCGAGGATTCCAATGCTGCGTTTTTGATTTACGAGACCTGAAACTGTTTTGATACTCGAGGAAATGGAATTTCCTGCCACCGCTCTATCAATTGAATAGAGTGCTCATGCATTGGAGTTGATAGAAAAGAATCCCCAATACTCACTTTTCAATGAAAAGTCACGTTATTGGAATGCAGAATGAAGAGTTGGATTTTCAATCCGCACATCCTTTCCAAATGCGCTTCAAAACGTATTACTTTATCTCAGTATCGATTGAAAGGTCTAGTACGCATTAAAAAGTATAAAAGTTCACCTGCAACGGACACAACCCAAAAAGTGGGCAGTAGAAAATTATTTTCGAAAAATACTGGATCATCCTAAAAGTTCTGCGCGTTTTTTAAGATAAATTTCAACGAAGCAGTACAAAAACATAAATATTTTTATTGAATCACATAAGCACAAGTTTGTTCTATGACTTTTTGTCATCTTTCCTGCAGCTGGAAATTCTTTTTTTTTTAAATCATTAGGCTTATTTTTAAAGAAGTTGTCGAGGTGCTATTTGACAGTCTCCAAAGAATTGGAACTCCAGGTACGTTCAGAGAATTTTGAAGTGACCTGAAGAGGTGAAAATCTGAGGGGAAAGGTCTGCTGAATATGGGGTGACGCAAAACATTTCAGTCATACTCAATAAGTCTTTGTCAGACATTCAGTGAAATGTGGTGCCGCGCATTGTCATGCTGGAAGAAAACACCTCGACGATTGGTCAGTTCTGGCCGCTGCTTCTATTTTTGCTTTTGATATTGCCATTTGAGAACTGTTTATTTCCGAATTTATTGTCTGACTTTGTGGCAATTATTCATAATAAACAATTCCTTTATAGACCCATCATACAGAAAGCCGTTTACAGAGGATGGTCGTCCAGAGCGGGCATCAGCTTCGAGGCCGAAATTTCCACGTTTAATTTATCAAACCACCTTCGAACTGTGGCCTCAGAAACAGCACTATGTCCATATACAGTACATATTTTGCGAGAAGTCTGAGTAGTATTTTTCCCTTTCTTAAAATAAAAGAGCATAATGTGACGAAAAGGAATTTCCTGGTTCTCCATTCTTAACACTGCAGTGAAACAAAAATTATGCCACAACACAAGCTATAATTATGCAGTGTAAGCAAAAAAGACTGAATCCTTTGTACATCTGCTGACAGAGCTAATAATCCTGACATCTGCTTCAATCAAGGTCACTCCTTATCAGCGGAAGCAAAATAATAATAACAAAGCTAGCTTCGATTTGAAAACGCGCATAACTTTCCGGATGACCCAATACTAAATAAGGATATAATATTAAAGGAAAAATATTAATTTAGAAGAAACACTTCTTGAATATAAAATACGCCTTTTCTGCAAAATATTATTTGATTCCTATATCATTAAATAAGCCATCAAGCACACTTCAACATATTCAGTGTGTATCCAGAATTTCAATCATGAGTGTAGGGCTACACATGAAGTAAACCATTTCGACATATTCAAGGAATGAGTCCATTTCTAAGTCATTTACAAATCTCAGCAGTCACTTGAACCTGGTATAGTAAAAAATGATCGTGGAGCGACAAACCAATTACTTCAACATATAAGCAATGTAAATGATCACTAAAATTATTTGACCGTTGATAGTACGTTGTCATAGTTTGAGTAGGCCTCATGTCGCTAAGTCTTGTGTGAAGGAATTTTCCCAAAAATATTCCAGTGTTATCAAAAGTGAGTGAAATAATATTGACACGTTAAGTGTCTGAGTCTGTAAAATTCATAGCGAAAAGAAAACATCGCGTAATTTAGAAGGATTTGTGGCCATAATGTTTACGTATCGTTTACACGATGACCTATGAGTAAAGAGTCATACGGAGATTAATTTACTATTAAGAAAGTCATGTAGAATTGACAAATATTTTTAGCATCATATGTCAGAAATGATACACAGAAAATGAACAGCTAGCCTTTAATGAATTTAAAAAGGTAAATCTAATTTTGAGAGATATATTTTTATCTTTAAACACAGCTATTTATAGACAATTTGTATTTCTAATACAGAAACTATGGTTTTTCTTCACGCAAAGCAGATAGCTCTAATTTAACCTGTAATTTTCGATTATAAGATGCCAAACAATGGAAATTCAAAAATGTCAGGTCTTTATACCTTAATTTGTGTCTCAGTCGGTTAAAGCTTTAAAAATGCTTGCAGCAAAAATAGTACTTATTTGTTGTGCGTATTTATGGGGTTTCAACTACTCTCAACCTAAAATTCTAAAATTTTGAAAGATCGTCATCACAAGGTTTTAGAATATTTGGAAATAGCTTAGACTTAAAGCTTTGGAATTATTAATGCGCTTTTATTTCAATGTTAAGCAGTAGGATGAATTCTTAAGTCTTGTGATCGGCATTCAAAGGATATTAATAACTATTCAATATTCGTCATGGTTGTATAAGTAAGATATGGATAGGGCTTATTGAAAAAAGTTAGTTTTGATGTGATTAAAACTTTTACTTCTAGTTTACTGTATTCATGTTTTAATGGAACACATACAGATATGTTTGTAAAACCTACTTATTTAGATATATATAGTTAATTCCGTGGGTGTTATAAGAATTTTAGTTAATACTCTGTATAGAAAATCTTTTTATGAAAGAAATTATTAAAAAAACTATTTCTCTCGAATATTATTTGCAGATGGGCGTTTCTCTTTTATTTTCAAGAAAATAGACATAAAACTTTAAAAGCAAGTTTTATAGTTTTTTTTTTTTAACTAACACATTATATATGCTGTCAGAAGTGCAAGACACTTTAAGTCTATATTGTAAAAATTTCACACGCGCAAGTTCAAATTAACGTTCAAATGAAATGTGCATTTTTTAAGTTTGTGCTGATGAAATGTTTCAACTATATTTTGCAAAAATAGAGTTCTCTGTAAGAATCCGGAAATAATCATGCTAGTTTAAGTTTCCACCGGTAGTGACAAGAGACGTTTCTTGACAGAAATTTATTGTTTCAACATAGTTCGTAATGTTAAATTTGTGTGATTGATGTTTATACCGAAGTTCAAAAATAAATTTTTATATCTTGTTGTCAGAGGAATTTATTTTTATCGCGATTTTGTACTGTATACACGACTAATATAAAACATTCTGAAATGATGTCTATTCTTATATATTTACGTCCGAATTAGTTTATAAACTAAAGCGAAAAGGAGAATTTTAAAGTCAACATCTCATTGATTCAGGGATATTATATCCGAGGGGATTTTCTTTTGCCCCTAAAACTTACCTCATTTTGGAAGATTTTTAGTATTGACGAAGCTATGTAATCACATAATCCCAAACTGTGTACGTCTATTTATTCATCATCACTTTAAGTATTCACAACATTGTTTTTGAATCCTTTTCAAACATGACACCGCGCTAAGCTCGTGGTTGCTGGTTGGCTTGATTTTTCAACTCTATAAGGGATCTTAAACAAAACAAAAAAACCTGAAAGGCTTTTTTCTTCATAGACTTGTAGCTATCGCTTGATGAACCAGAAAAACGTTTTTTAAAATATTTAAGAAAATGGTGACTTGTTAAATCCGAGCAATCGATTTAGCTAAACGAATTGGCCAAGATTTTTGCTATAAAATATAGTGACGTAATACATCAATCTTCTGTTTCATTAAAGGATAATGTTTGCTCGACCTACTGTAAAAATTACAATTGATCAATCCAATAGTTTTATAGATATCAAGCCAACCACTTTCGGAAAATCTGTTTCGAAATAAAAACGTTTGAGTACAGTTAACCTTTAGACTACGACCAGTACACCAGTTGTACCTTGATCACGTCAAGAAATAATTTAAACAACGGCCAGTACAGTATTTGTACCTTGAAAGTTATGAATCGCGTCAAGAAAGAATTTAGACTACGGCCGTTACACCAAGTTGTACCTTGAAAGTTAAGGGAAGCATACTCCGTATTTTTCTCCTAATGTGCTATACTAATGCCGTACAGTGCTGTATATAAATGTAGATAGGTGTGATGATCTTTTGGGAACAAATCGTTGTAAATAGGCTGTATAGAAGTTACATCTAAATTAAATGGCCCACACTCTAAATTCTACATCTGCGCACCTAGTCTCTCATTGGCTTATAACTAGTGCAACTTTTTTGTTGCAGTACAAATAGGAAAAGTTGCATTTATCATCCCCTAAAGTTGCATTTATGGAAATAAAGTTGTATTTATTTTTGATACACTAAATTCTAAAATATATTATTCCTAAAAAATGAAAAAATTCAAAATATATTGACAATTTTAGTCGTGTACAACAGTAGTATAATACATTCTTAAATACAGAAGAACGTTGAATGGTCGATCCTTGTCCAGTAATTTCTTTAACATTGAAAAACTGCGCCAGCCGCAGTCATATAATGTGCTGCATCGGATAGCAGAAGCGCAAAATCCTTTCGCTCAACATTCAGAGATTTTAAAACGTCCTCTACAAAGCGAACAACATATTGACGATCGACACTCGCCTCGCAAACTCTGCAGTTGATTACGCAAGTTTCCTCTGGATTATCAAGAATGCCAACCAATGTGTTAAAAGTTACTTCTTGCCATTTATTTCACTTTCGTCTGTTAGGACGAACCCTTTCTTTCCATTAACTTCTTGTTTGATCCGCAATACTTCGGCGTTCGCAAGATCAGACACACGCGATAGAAGGGTTGGTTCAGAGGGCAAAAAATGAAATAGTAATTTCATATTAATTAATTGTAAGCTACATTTTAAAAAGTTGCAGGTGGATGCATTTATGCAAAAAGTTGCATTTATGTTGCGGTTATAACTCACTTACAATACACCCCATGTAGGAGGAATTTTGGTTTTAGTACTTTACATGCAGCGTAGAACGTGTGAAAAAAAGTTGAATTTGTTGCAAAAAGTTGCCTTACTTATAACTAGACCAACTGTACAAGTTTCGAATTGAAATTCGGCATACATGTTCTTAAACCCTACAAAGTAAAATTGCGTACAAATACAGTACAAATATTTTTTTTCGCCAAAAAAAGGATATCCTTTATTAAATGTTCAACGAAAAATTAATTAAAGATACCGAGAGAGATTTATTTTATGAACACTACAAACTCAACAATCCGCTATTAAAATTACTTGAGTGACTGTACTTTAAATCACAAAAATCAGTTCGTGGTGATAACGCCAGAAGACTTCAAGGACAGTAAATTCCAATTTGCAAAAGAGTTTATCAGTAGATTAACCCTATGAGGTTCTCACTCATTTATTCGTGTAGCAACATACCGTCCTCTCTTGAATGACTTCTAACTAGTTTTGAGTTTTTTTATCAATATTATGTTTCTCTACGATTCTTTCCACTAAGAGATGGGTTTTTTTAGTAATTAAGCATGTTGCGGGATAAAAGTAATATACCACACTAGGAAATCTCATAATCTTCATTGGCTTAAAACATATTAAATTTCAACCCTTTATTAAATAATTATATTCTTAGAGCTGGAAAGATTGTGCAAACAGAGAATTTTCTTTTTCAGATTCCAAGTATCAATACGAAAATGCAATTCTGCAATAAGACGAAGTCTTTTAAGGATAGTCGTAATCTTCACATGATCAATTTGGAAAACGTCGAAGCAAAACAATAAAATAACTTCATTGTGTAAAATTGGTTGCAATAAATGCACGTCTATATTTTTCTAACAAACAACACTCTTAATTTCTTTAATTTTTAGGAAGTTAATAAGCTTTTGGTTATCCGTTTCTGTCTGAAGAACTATTGAGAAAATAAATGGTATTTTATAATTTCTCTAACCTATTCAATTTATCGTTATTTTACAGTAATACTATTTTTAAATAAATTTGTACAATTATTCACAGTTATTTCCACTTTTTCAATTGATTAATTCATTTATGAAAATAAGCTTTCACACCTGGTTTAAAAAATTACTCTTTCAGTTATTGATATGTATTCATATATAAAAAAAATCTCTTCTAAGCAATTCCTTGAGAGTTGATGTTCGGAACTTGATTTAACGAGATTCCAAGTACATTTGGTTACTATTCAAATATTACTTTAAAATGATTGACAGATATATAACTCAAAAATATTTTACTCTTTTCTTTAAGGAAAATAAATAATTTCTCCTCAAAAAAATGATGGATCTCTCTCGTAACAATCTATAATATCAAAATATTACCACGTCTTTTGAACATTGTCTTTCATAAAAGTATCTCTTACAAATCACATTTCAAGAAGACGAAGAAATCCTTTTTCCCAAGAAGAGCTAGTAAAAAACAATACCAGCTTAGGATTAAAAAGAATTTAGTGGCATATATATTTTCTTACCAAGACAGACGAAAATCGCATTGGTTGATGAAATCTTATGAAGTCTGAGTAAGAATCGGTGACAGGCTGTATAAGGCCGAAGATAAAACTGCTAGATACTTTGAGCACCAACGATTATATACCACCACTCCAGTTTATAGATAAGTCTTATATTGAGAATAAATTGTTATTGAAAATACTCTAAATATATATCTTAAAAATACTCATTTTACTAGGAACTGAACTGGTATAGGTACCAGGGAATTCGCTTTGCGAACTAAAGATCCCCAAAGGCCCTATTTAATGTAATATCATATGTATTTTTTAAGGCATGAATTCATTATTTAAGTCTATTATTCGGATAACAGGGATTTCGTAATTGAAGACCAGTTCTAAAATTGTCCAAGATATGATGAAGTCAAGTACCGCAGTTATTGCGCAAGAAATTCGATTTTCCAACGAATTGCAAGAATTAGAAAACAAATTGTTTTTATCATTAAAATTGTACTGCAAAGAAGAGTACGGTGGTAAACGAGAACTCTTCGAAAAAGACCACAAAGTCAAGAGGGAAATGGAGTGATTCGAGTAAATGTATGGCATTCGATCCTCATTATCGAAGACTGAAATATGAAGAAAGATATTGCAATCCCAAAAAGTTCGGCAAAAGCAATCTCTAGTTTCTGATTGGGAAAATCTTTTTGTACGAATAAAGCTTCAAAGTATGAATTAACAGCAGTGTAGGGGTTTGTTTTTATCGTATTGAATTGCAAAATATATTTGACATAAGAAAGATAAACTGTACTTTACTGAAAGCAACACACGTTAATTATCCGTCTGGGGATTCTTTCTAAAATAAAGTGTATTCTCAAAACATAACACAACACTAATCACATAAGTGTTTTTCCAGATTAGGTATCCAATTTGTTGTCAGGAAACGCAATGTATTCAGAATATTGCATTTCTTGGAAGTTTATTCCGGAATTTTTTGAAGATTTTTCAATGATATTGAACAAGGTAGAAGGTAATAAATTAACGTCCCAGTGAAGCAACCCAACGGGTTATTGGTGAAGGTCCGGGATCAATCTCGAATGATCCGAGCGCAACATCTTGTCATTTTTGAACCACGGTCAGATAACCAGAACAATACCTGAGGAGGAACTAGGGATTGCAATCCGGCATGATTTTCAATACGGCCGGTTCAGGCCGGATTGACACTAATCCGGCAAGTCACTTTTCCAATCTGCTGTCCCACACGACTTAGTTCGGGTAATTACTTCAGTTCTAAATAAAATTAGAAAATATAACATCAATTCTGGTATTGCCAAATACTGTGTAGCGAAATAACACTTGACTAGTTACCTTACAAAATGTTCGGATCTTTCCCATCGTGAATGATCCCGGACCGTCTCCAAAAGACCATTGTGTTGCTCCAGTGTTCTCATGTCCAAAAGTTAAGCATTGTTGCTGTTTATATGAATATTTCAGATTTTGATCCATTGCATCCCTATTTACTCCGAATTTTTCGTATTTTACGAATTATGCTTAACTTTTGGACATGAGTGCATGCACTGCATGCTTATTCGAATGTGCCCCTTCTTAAAGTACAGAATAGTTGTAAGGGAAAATGGCTAATTGTTAAAATTACAGGTAAAAAAATCTTTTAGAACTCAGTACAAATTGTGTCCTTGCGTAAATCATAATGTCACAAAAACAATTTTATCAGATTCTCCCGTTTCTCCAACTAACACATAACGTGTAAGAATGTAAATGTCATAAACGTATATGTATAGTAACTCAGATGTCATGAATATTAAGGCAAAAAAAGTTGGGCAACGCATTTCATTCTAGTTGCAATTGCATTCTTGGTCGTCCACGCGTCATCAAAGAATAAGAACGTCGGAGACTGTCCCGCTTGGTAAAGCAAAATCCGCCCGAAACAGTGGCTCAGCTGACAGCCCAATACAACTCGTTAACTCGCAGATCAAAGATAATCGAAAAAACCGTTTTCACAATGCTTGATCCGTGGTTTAAACTGCCGTTTTGGTGTTACATTTTGATCCTCCGAAATCGGGGAGTTAACTCCCGAGTAAGAGTTAACGAGTGCGCAGTACTATCTTTCTGCGAAGCAAGTGAGCTAAAACAAATGGATGACACAATTCATTCTATGCTAAATTGCAGTATTCTTGCGACGACTGTACTCGACGTATCATTACAGAGCACATGCTACATAGCAGCTCACCTCCTCGTCATAATATTGCTTAAAAGTAAAAATTATAAACATAATTTTATTGAAATTCAAACGAAAAATGAAAATAAAGGTAGCTGCGAAAACGTAAACAAGCAGCTTGGCGAAAAGATAGATGGCGGCACCTCCATCCGCTAAGCCATTTACTCAGTCGGTCACACTCTCAAGTGCTGACCGCGTCCGGAGCATTCAACTGATCTTATATGAATCGGAACACGAACGTGATTACATTTTCCATAAAATAGATTGCCCAGGTGTGTTCTGGTTTGAACAAAATTTTGAGTCAACAGAGTAGAACCCAATGAGAGAGGAACGGTAGAACATGACCATGGCAGATGCAAATTCGTCGTAGAATAAAAATTATTCCGTTGTTTTATTACGAATGAAAGAAAATTTGACAGTACACGAAACTTATCACACCACCAACACACACCCATACTGACAAGTACAAAGATAATCGGATAACTTTCATTTGTCAAGACATTCTGTACAATTCTTTCTCGCAAAATTTAGGTTTCCATAAAAATCCAATTTGAAATTAAATACCTTTGCAACCGAAATTAAACGTCCGTATGCGTTCTATTTAATCACAATTTGGAATCTGTTCTACGGCGAAGTACGTGCTTGATCAATATGAATACAGATTCGGGCGTAGTGAGGAGACGGTAGTAACCAATGAGAACGAGCGCCTCATTTTAATCCCTGGATCAACTAACTCGCAGTTTGAGAATACCGATCTTGATAATCCGCGAGTTAATTCTTACCTGTGGATCAATTGATCCTCGAGTTAACTTGGGACTTGTGAATATGGCCGTTAGTCTTCTCGTCATAGATACTACCACTATTTATTAATTAAAATACTTCATATATAAAAATAACTGGTGTAATTCCTTAGTTTTGGTAACGGCTGCTTTTTAAGAATGTACAGTCAAAAGTTAACTACAAATTCAATTTGAATAGCATACGGCAATTTAACTAGAATTGAATCCTTAAAAAAATTGATAAAAATAAAAAGTGAAAACTACTAAACATTTTAAAATCATTCACACAAAATTAATAACGTTTGTACTGCCCTGCCGTAACGTTTACACTAGCAAAAACTTAGGATGCATGTTTCCTTTCTTAATTTAACGTGTTCAGTACAATACAATTTGTTGTATCAACTATAGTTTGTTATACACAAGATAGGTCAGGGCATTGAAATTGGTTCGTGTTCAAGGGAACCTGAATCTGGTGAAAAAAACATTGTGTGAGTTGAGTCTATTGCTACTTTCCCTTTCAATTGCAACACATTATTATTGCGGGATTTATCCCGGATTGTTGTCACTGACCCGTTGTGTTGTTGCAGTGTGAAGTAAATTTACTTCCTACCACTTGTGATTTGAAATTAGTGACAACGTTATTGCAAAAGTTTGTATAATCCATTTTATCTGCGTCTAATGCAAATGTCGACAGTTTTTCATACATAAACAGCGACATATTTTCCCCTATCGACGACTTTTGGAACTGATATTAATTATCTGCTTATTGTTTACATCTCCACTTGTTTTGAAAAATCTTTTAAGCAGTTTACACAGAAAACATTCCGTTTATTCGATTTAGCTACAGATGTCTCCAAAGAGTTGAACATTATTTTTATGACTAACTTGTATATATGGATAGTATCAAAAGTTTGAAAAGGCGTTTTAACAGCTTAAAAATTTGGCATCATCATCTAGAACAAAAGCATCATTCGGAACTATTTTCACCATTAAACGTTGCATTTAAGTTTCTCGAACACTAACCCTCTAAATTCGTAAAAGTATATAGACTTTCCAGTTTTAGAAATCTTGGAATTAAAATTAAATTTTACATGACATTTACCAATCAAATCAGCAATAAAAGTATTGCAATCTTCAGAGAGAACAGGTTCAGTTCTAAAAAAAAATGTGCAATAAAAGCGTGTGATGTTGGAGTAAAATTTCATTCGACTAATTTCGCTATCTGTACGAAGTTTGGTCACCACTTTGTTTGCTTTGTACTTTTTATTAGTTAGCTTTCGATATCAAGATCGAAACCCTCTGAAAATGTTCAAGAATACTCATAGAAATTTGTGGTTCCTCAGCAATGTAGCCTTTAGAGAAATTCATAAATGTAACGAGTGAGCTACGAGCGCAGCGCCAGGTGCAAACCTCCGAACTGTTGACGAATTAAAAGTGTGAACCTAAACAACATTTTACGCTTGCTCCGATCAAGGACACACCCTCTGTGAGTCAGAGAGTTTTCTGCGTAGAATGAAGACGCGTCGTAACCTCCTTTATATCGAGTATCTATGAAAAGTTCTGAAAATATATATGTTGTGTTCACGTAATGTAAATTAGATTAATAAAATATTTGTGAGTGAAATGAGTTTGTCGCTTGTTCGCCCTCTTCAAGGAAGAAATCTCTGCACACGGTCACATAAAGTATTATAACAGGGGTGGTCAGGTACACACTAGGGATACTACGCTTCTAGGGATGCGACATCAATGTTTTCAAAACATCGATGTTTTTAAAAAAAACATCGATGTATTTAACATTGATGTATTGGGGTCAATGTTTTTGTAACATCGATGTTTATACTTGTCGATGTTTTTACGCTGTCGATGTTTTATTTTTAAATGAAAAAAGTACCGATATAAAAATTTTAAAAACTAGGGGGCTCCGCCCCCTGCTCGCTTACGCTCTCCAACGCCCGGGGATTGCTGCGCAATCCCATTTGGTTTGCTTCACAAACCAACACTCCTGTCACAGATGCCATTTGGTTTGCTTCGCAAACCAACATTACTTTCACAGAGTGAAACTATCTGAATAATTCGTATTATGCTGATTTCACTTTCCGGTTCATGACGTCACAGCGAGGGCTTCGCTGCGTCTCGCTTACGCTCGCCGACCCCGGGGATTGCTACGCAATCTGTTTAGTTTGCTTTCTCAAACCAATACTTCTTTCGCAAGTGATTTAACTTTTTTTTGCTTTAACACTTAATGCACCCTAAACTAATAGCCGCATCAGTAAAAAATCTTCTGCATCTTGTTCCCTGTACAATTTTAAGTAAACATTGTTAATATCCAAACTTTACGATCTGTAAACTGTCTTGAGAACAGAGGGAAAAAAGCGAGCCTTTTTCCTCGCCAAATAAAAAGAAATCGTTTTTATGGCAATTGTTGCTACGATAAATTTGATATCTGGCAAACCCGATAGTCAAAAGTGCAACCCACTACTGCTTTCGGAAGCAGCTATGCGAACTGAAAAATACGAAATTTGTGACACCAACTTTTGATTGCATCGAATTTATTTATGAACCAATTTTAAAAATAATTGTACCGTAAGAAAGAGTATATTCTGAGGTATACTGCAATATTTTTAAAATTAAAAACCAACAGTAATACTATACAGATATGACCATTTTAGTTTTGTATCGGAAGTTACGATCTGAAAGTTCCGAAAATTGTATGACCAACTTTTAATTGCATCGATTTTATTTATTAACCAATTTAAAAAATAACTGTACCATAAGAAAGAGTGTAATGTAATGTATTCAGTGATGTTTTCAAATTTAAAAAATAATGGCTTTTGCCGTAGACAAAACGGTTTTAACAATAAGTAGCGAAAATATCCAAAGATTCCGAATTTTGTATGACGAACTTTTGATCGCATCCAATTTAATTATTAACCGATTTCAAAAATAATAGTACTGTAAGAAAGAGTATATTCTGAGGTATACTGCGATATTTTAAAAATTAAAAACTAATAGTAATTAGATATAGATACGGCAGTTTAAAAAAAAAGTAACAAAAATGTCCCGATTTTTCCTGAATTTCAAAAAAATATTATCAAGAACCAAATTTAAATTTAAAAAAAAACTCGACGAGCTGCAAAATTTTACGTTGAGAGGTACTCTTAAAAAAAACTCACGACTGAAGACTGAAAATTTGAATGTGTTTTGCTCACTCGCGGAAGAAATTTCACTTCTTCAACTTTAACACTTAATAAAACCTAAACTAATAGCCGCATCGGAAAAAAATCTTAATAATTATCCAGGGAATACGATGAAGAACAAAGCATGTTAATTTCATTTTTTTCCGATCAGTACTTTCTCGGGAAACCGTCTAAGAATCGAGCTAAACAACACAGTTTTCAATCCTGCGGCGGCGGCGGCGGTAACATTTTTTTAATATAGAGAGATAACCAAGTAGCATAAATTTTATAATCAGCAAATTGAACATACTTTTAGACCAAAGTGACCAAGGATGAAGGTCTGAAAAGTAGGGATGCGACATCGATGTCGATGTTTTCTAAACATTGATGTTTTAGAAAAAACATCGATGCATTGGAGCCGATGTCGCATTGTTACTAGTTGCTAAACCAGTTTTAAGAAATGGGAAAAAAGTTTAAATACACTGAATTTTAAAAACATCGATGGTTTGGGGGCAATGTATTTATCAACATCGATGTTTTCATTTTGAACATCGATGTTTTGCTGTACTACTTCAAAATACGATTTTGAGGAAATTTTGGAATTCCCTTCCTTAAGTTCTTTTTATGTTCAACTCAATAAATAAAAACGACGATTTACGGTGAGTGGCTCTCGCACTCATAATCAAGAAAGCAATATTTTTTTACTTGTGGCAATCTTGCATCCAGCATGTGACATTGTGGAATTTAGCAATCT
Organism: Metellina segmentata; assembly: GCA_947359465.1. Classification (NCBI taxonomy): domain Eukaryota; kingdom Metazoa; phylum Arthropoda; class Arachnida; order Araneae; family Tetragnathidae; genus Metellina; species Metellina segmentata. The sequence goes on along the minus strand of OX375884.1, from coordinate 54,945,699 downwards.
TCTGTTCATTAAAACAAAGAATTTTCTAATGTTTGAAAAGTTCTAGTTAGGATTTTAAACATTATTATTCTGTCAATAACGGCATTATTGTTTCAATAATGGCACAGTTACACTTAAAATTTGCTTTATTCTAACTTATCTGTCCCTTTAAGTCGAATACTTTATGGTGGTTTTGCGTGTGATGGAAAAGAGACACAATTTATTAAAATATCAAATAATTAAAACAGAAAACAAAAGAAAACAGCGAAATAAAAGATGTCGGGAAAAAATTGCTCTAAAGATATTAATTTGTGATTCCTTTGAATCTCTTAATCTCGCAGTTGCCACAACTTACAACTAAAAATTACACAAAATTTAGAAATGCAAAATTAATTCAGAGCGAAAGAAACACGAGTTTCCGTTTTATTCCCGTTCGTTGAAAAATAACGTCTGTACCAAATATCGTTTACATTGTGCAAAGAACAAAAATAAGACTCGAAATAAATAAAGTTTCAAAGCTGAAATTCCATAAATATATATATATATATTTTTTTTTTTTTTTTTTTTGAAAAATGTTTCAATTTTAAGCAGTTCTGGCAAAGCAGATCAAAGTAATTGCAATTCTCAATATGCATTCCAATTTTTCCAAAACTACCAAATTATGGTTGATTTAGGTATACTTACGCAGGTGTTTTAGCATGAAACTTATCTAAATATAACAATAAAGAAATATTTAATTTTGCATTCACTAAACTAATAGATAATGTACAAAATAAAACACATTCCAATCCAATACCTGGAATAAAATTCATGTGATGCTTGCACACATACACAAACACAAAATCGAATATAGAAAATAAAGATGGACAGACAGACTTTCGCAACCAAGTTCACTTACTAAATGAAGATAAGTACTCACTGTATGCAAATTTCCATGAAAATATATTAAACCGTGTGGACGTGTATACAATACATACAGACAGACACCAAAAGCTCAAGTGGTGGATTTGGCATCAGAAGGGTCCAAAATGGTTAGGAAACTTGAAATGGGTCGAAAATATTCAATGTACAAACAAACACTCCATTCTTATTTATATAGATAAGCATCGGTCTGTTTTAACTGATCAGCATTTAACTGAGCTTGTGCGATATTCCCTAACAAGTCAGTCAAACTTTCGGCAGGTAACTACTGAGATGGACAACATTCGTATGGCGTCCACAAGCAAATCTAATTTTTAAAGATTATCTTTGCAAAATTATTTGATAGAATCAGAACAATATATAGTTCTTGAATAACATTTTTATTTTTATATTTTTGAATAACTTTGTAACTTTTATGTTTTTGAATATACAGGGTGGTCCCGAATTCATGGTACAAACTTTAATGGTAGGTACAGGACATTGTAACAATGATTTATTGTATAGGAATGTATAGTCGCAAGTGACGCGGTGAGGCGAAAACAGGGGAAATAACGGCCGAAAGGAAAAACAAAGATTTTATTGAAAGCGTTGTTGACAAGTGTCATGTTTACAGTAATTGTTCAAAATTGCGTCCACCAGTATCGATACATGCTTGACAGCGTCGGTGGAGCGATTGGCGTACACGTTCAAAGATGCCTGGTATTTCACGCACATCTGCAGCAGCTACAGATAAGAGAGCGACGAGATCCTCATCTGAGTCAACTGGAGTCTCATAAACAAGATGCTTTAGATGTCCCCATAAAAAGTAATCGAGGCTCGATAAATCGGGAGATCGGGGTGGCCAAGGGACTGGTCCACCACGCCCAATCCATCGAGTACCAAACGTGGCATTCAGGTAATTCCGTACATCAATGCTGAAGTGTGCTGGCGCCCCATCGTGCTGAAACCACATGCGGTTACGAATGGCGATCGGAACATCATGCAGCAGTTGTGGTAACACTTCTTTCAGAAAAATAAGATAGCTTCCGCCAGTGAGCCGCGTGGGTAGTAAGTATGGGCCAATCAAAAAGTCGTTCACAATACCAGCCCACACATTAATACTGAAACGTTGTTGAAACGCATGTCGACGCGTTGCATGTGGATTATCGGTTGCCCACACATGGGAATTGTGCGCATTAAAGACACCCTCGCGTGAAAATGTCGCTTCATCTGTAAATAGCACATAATCTACGAAATCCGGCTGCAACGCACATTGCTGCATCACCCACAGGCAGAAGTTCACGCGGTGAGGATAATCTGCCGGATTCAATGCTTGTACTTTCTGAAAATGGAAGGGGTGTAAGCGATTTTCGTTTAACACTCTGCATACAGTCTGATGACTCACACCTACGTCACGCTCAACAGTTCTTGTGCTTGACTCGGGTCTATCAGCCACAATGTTCAAGATGCTTTCTTCCAGCCTTGGAGTGCGTACAGCTCTTACTCGACCAGCGCCATGTCTGTTGACGTCGAACGCACCTGTTTCACAAAGTTGACGATGTAACCGTTGAAAAATTCTATGATCCGGCATTCGTCGATCAGGATACTCCGCGCGATACATTCGTAACGCAGCTCTGCCGTTACCATTTGCACGGCCGTACATGTAATGCATGTCTGCTTTTTCTGCATACGTAAAGTCACCCATCGTCTACGGCAGCACAATTGTGAATGGCGCTTTTCCCTACTGCGATGCATCATGTTCAACAGCGGCTAGACATCTACTGCCCTCTACCGGCAATGATACCAACCGATCACTCCATTTCTCTTTCCTTTTATTTCCCCTGTTTACGCCTCACCGCGTCACTTGCGACTATGCATTCCTATACAATAAATCATTGTTACAATGTCCTGTACCTACCATTAAAGTTTGTACCATGAATTCATGACCACCCTGTATTTGTACCCAAGAAATGAAAAAAAATTACTTTTAGACATCAATTTATTTTACTATATTTCATACATACATTTTATTTGCATTAGAGCCGCGCTATGGCTACCCTTGTAATATAACTACCACAATTATTACTTGCCGGCATTACTGACTTAAACTGATAGGAGAAAAACAATAACGCTAACATGGCTTTTAGGGATATTTGCTGCGTTGTTCGGAAAATGTAGATTTTATAATCATCCCGGATTTAAATAAAGAAGCCACAGTTAAAATTGTGGCTTCTTTTACTTTGGTGTATTTGAAGCAATTGTGTTTTTCCATGCGACAAAATTTATGTTGAAAAGGAAATAAATCATAAATACCATTTTGTAAATTACAAACCAAAATTCAGATACCAGGAGATGTGATCAGATATTTATTAATGTTTATTGACATCAAAATTATTTAATGTTTTTAAATAGTTTAGATATATCGCAATATCGTCATAGCATTTTTAATTCAATAAATATATACTTGTTTTTAATTTTCAGCTTGGTATTTATTTTCATGCTTTTAAGAAATTTATTTATATGTAAATGATACTTAACAAAAAATTATTAAAAGCATTGATCATTTTGTTTTGAAATTTAAAAAATCTTCAACTCCTTAATTGTGGATGTTTAAAGAATTCTTTACTATGAATTACAATTTTTAATCAATTTCAGGTTCTCGGAAGGAAATTTACTATTTGTCAATAATTGTTTGTTTGCCAAAAATGTTTACACCCCCCCCGCCCCCCAGAAATTTTCTCAAATCTAGACTTGTGTACCAGAATTGGATCCACTGCTTAAGACATAATGATTTATAACTTAGAAATATACTTCTAGATGGCGCCAGCAGTATTACTGGAATTTTATTCTATGTCGTCTTCAGGTTGGCAGGCATTGGTCGAGCCTAAAATGTTTCTGAATCCCCTCTCCAAAGAACACGGAGACCACCTCTGGCGGCTCGCCAAAGGCTAGTCTAGCATCTGACTGGATTTTGTGCAACATTGCGATCAGAAAGAGTCTTCTATATGCCAGGTAAGTTCCATTTGTTATTGTATCACAACTTTGACAAAGATGTTGTGTTACAATCTAGAATTTTCCGTCGATTCAATATTAGTTTTGTTAGAGGCCACCCGGTTCTTACACAAGGTCAGTCAGTTGTCATTCCCGCTGTGTTTACTTCTGGAATCGGAGTTAGCGTTTGACAAGTGAAAGTAAAATTCGGTCCATTTATTTTACCTATAGTATTCAGCACTTAGAATTGATAAATAATCATGACAACATTGCACGGAGATCTAACATTGTGTTTCACATAATCACATCATTGCAATTCACAAAACACCTGGTGATAGAGGGTCCTCAAATGCCGTGAAAATTACCCATGTTTTTGTCTTGGAATTCGTGATAAAAAATATATTCTATCACGGAGGGAAATGTTTCAAACATGTCAGTATAGAAAGCTAATACGTTGGGTACAGTAAGAATAAATATTGTCATAGCACATGGCATAAGTACAAATACAATTCTATGAAAGGATTCGGACATACATTTCAGTTTTATTTTATTAAAATCTAAAGTTGATAAAAAGTTACATAATTTCTATCGTAATAAAAATGTATACATATAGGGAATTGTTATATGTATATATAAACATTAATACAAACTTTAATTTCATAAAAAATATTTTCTTTGTTCATTAGCAATTAAGTTTGAGTGACTCAATTAAAAGATTTTTTTAATGCAAAAATAAACTGTAGACAACTATTATAGGGTGCGAAATTATCCATACCACCTCATATTCTAATTTTTTACCACCTCACATTTATTTTTGCAGAACGCTTTGAGAAAATTTTCAGTCATTTTATCCGTATGAAAAGTTCCTTCTTTTACCAAATCATGTTTACGAATTTCATTTAGCATGTTTTTAGTTTTTGTTTACAGAAACATGCACAAATTATATGTCGGTAAAAATTTATCAAGGCATTTTATCATCATATTCTAATTTTTTTTAAATATGCATCACATTTATTTTTCCAGAACGTGATATAGAAAATTACTTTGCGATAATTTTAGAAACTTTTAATACTTTCATCCGTTTGAACATTTCCTTTTTTTAAAACCTAAACCATGTTTACGAATTTCATTTAGCATGTGTTTAGTTTTTGTTAACAGAAACACACACATTATGTCGGGGTAAAAATGTATTAAGGTATTTTAGCATTTGTATTTTAAGTAGTTTTCGGCACTCTGTATTTTACTTTTCTCTAACATTTGATGGTTCAAATCGTTGTAAATAGTCGTTTAATATATATGACATTTGCTAGAATTAGAAGTAGAATGCTCTCGTTTAATTTGATAACTGCCCCGAAAGAATTTTGGATATTTAATGTGGAATTGAAAACAGCCCGCTATCTTAACTGAAGTTTCATGTTTGAATTTTATTTGTAAGTTATCTGAAATTATTCATTGCATAAATATTCTTTATTTCAAATCAACGGTTTATGTTTATACTCGAAGGAAATTTGTGAGAGATAAAGAGAATCGAAGCAATAAGTTATTCAATAATAACATTTCAGAAGATTAATAGCGTAAGTCTTTTCATGCATATTGTGTGGGTATCTTTAGAGTTATTTTTGATCAATAACAAAATTTGAAAAAAGTGGAATACTGTCAGTGAAAAACAGCAAATCTGAAAAGTTTTATTTTGGGCAGTGAGTATATATTATCTTAAGATTTATTTAAAAAAATTAGAAAATTTATTTTATATAAGTAATATATTTCTGAGGAAAATGTTTCTTCAATGTTTATCTTTGGGCAGTTTTTATATTTGTTGGAGTTAATTAAAATTTCTATCGTTTGATTAAGTAGTAAAATAGTATATCTTTTAGTGGAAAATTTTGAACAATATGTGTGTGTGTGTGTGTGCACAAGAAACTATGAATTTTCTGAAATTGAAAAAATCCGGAATTGTGAAGACGTGGGTGCTAAAAAATTCTTGAATGTTTGGTAAAAGTTGTATCGAAAATTGTTGTTGCCCAATTAGAGAATATTCCTAAACTGTGAAACAAAATTAGTTGTTCGTAAAAGCATTTTCAAGGAATATTTTTGTCTTCAAAGTCATTTGTTGCTGTTCTTTCCAAGCTGACTCGATTCCAAGCACTTACAATTGTTGTAGACCGGTTCCCCAAGCAATCAATTACCATAGACACATTAAGTTTGCAGGAATTAGACTAAAGTTCTATGATCGATTTTTTTACCCTTGTGTGTGTGTGTGGTTTTTTTTTTTTGCTTTTCCCTTAAATCGCCTGAAGAGAATCTGGATCAACGAAACTCCGCTCCTTGAATAACAAGGACTCAAAAAGCAATTGCCGTCCTTGACGAAATACGACCACCCTTATTCAATCTCCCCGCAGATCGCGAGGAAAGGATCCATTTGAACCCTTGGCCTCTGGTATTGAGTTTTCCGTTTTAGAATTAATTTCCCTTTTGTGAGGATTCCTGCATTTGTGAAGCGGGATGAGGAAAACCTGAAATTTAATATCGACGGTCTGTTGTTTTTTTGTATGCTGAGGATTGAATTTTCATAATCCATTTTGGGTTCAAGTGTCCAGTAATTTTTTTTCTGCCACTACCTCGTTCCTCTGAATATTTTCAGAAGCAATGGATTGACCATTTTGTGAGGTGGCTGCAAAGATTTAAATCAAATTCATTCACGAGGCAGCGTAAATCTAAAATTCCACGAACTTTTGTTAGATCTTAAGATGGTAACTTGAAGATCGTGGAAAGATTTAAAAAATTATACCAAGCTTGACACGCAACATACATGCTATTCGATCTTTAATTTACAAGCTCATTTCGTATCTAATTTATGTGATAGATGTATGCATATTCATGAAATGTCTGTTGTAGTTTTGGATGACATTAAAATCGGTGTAATTTTTAAAATCATTTCTAAAATCAAAACATATTGGACATTATTAACTGTAGCTTATCTCCATTTCATAATAAACTTGATGATTTCTGGGTGCAAAAATATTTCACCTTTTTTTATCTGGAAATGCATTATTTACGTCATCATCCAGGTTTTTTTTATGTGGTCTTGTAACAGATACGAGAACAAACTAGCAGTGCACTTCAAAACAAAACATTTTTTAAGCGTTAAAGATAGGCGAAATACGACAGAAATTATGCAATAAGTTTAGTTGCCGTCACAGAGAAATTGTTAAATCTCCAATTAGAAAGAAAATTTCCAACTATTTTAATTTTTCAAAACATGAGTATTTTTAAAAAGTGATGGGTTTATGAAACTCAAATGTGACTGAGGTTATTTATTTAATTAATCTGTTGAGGTACATTTCAACTAAGAAAAGTGTGTAACTAAGAACAAAACTTTATTTTTGCAGACTTTTATTTTTTCTTTGTTTCTTTATTCTTCCTAAGTTGTGTTTGTTAAATGATTCTATCCTATTGACCTGAGTAAATTATCTCTCGAGGGCACAAGTGTGCTGTCTTTTTTTTTTTTTTGAAAAAGCAATACATTTACCATACTGGCAGGTGTGTTCTTGCGTTATTAATTTTATTAGTTTAGTTTTCTTAGCACCGTTTCGTCGGAATAATCTCCAGTTCCCAAAAATAAAGAGTTCAAGTATAATTCTCACTTCATCCCAGACATAATATTTGTAATAGCACTTGGATAGGCAATTTTTTCAGCATACGTTTTAAAATCTGTATATAACAGGCAGATGTGAAAGCATCTTTTCCCAAACATGCCCTATTGCTGTACGGTATTTTTTCAAAACATGTTTCCGCGATCAATTAGGTTTCATCTTTTTCTCTATAAACGTAACTTTCCTTTTATGAAATTTTGCAATCGCAGAGTTAATAAATAAGTAGAACGCAATTAAATTCTATTGAACTCGACAAAGTTGGGGAAAATATTCCTCGCATAAATTAACCCGAACATCAATTTTTAGATTTTTATTTTTGATTAAGTAGTTTTAAAACTTTAAAATGGTGCATAATTCTCTGTAGCTGTTTGGAAAGTATTTAAAAATATTTTTTAAGTTCTAAACATTCCCATCTGGAGCCATTTAAAAACGCTTTAACTCCTTCGGGCTTTTTGGGCATGTACGTCCTAGGGGTTAGATTGCATTCCCTATTGGGTAAATAAATCCCACTTCTTTTAGCAAGTCAACATTAAACTAAACTACTTTTTATAGTTAAATGTTAATCATGCAAAAGTCGGGGCGAAAAGGTTAAAGAAAGATTTCTCACAAGTGACTTTCTTTTTTAAAAACAATCACAGTAAACACTTGACATTTTTGTGAACTAATTTTATAACTCTAATACATGTTTTACATACATACCCCAAACCAAGTAAAAAAAGCTTTAAAAAAAGTTTTTCAGATATTTGGCAGTGTATCTCATATTTTAGTTACGTCAACAGAGATAAAATGTTAACAACCACAAGGAGCTAATCAAAATATCGACAACTGCCCAATGAATACTATGGTACAAATATAGATCCTATGTTAATCAGCTATTAATTTTAACATGGGAATTAATGGGGGTGGCCCTAGACCCCGGGTTATCTTAAATCCCTCTTAACTTCATTTCAAGGAAAATATTTATCTTAAAATCACTTCTGATGTAGATTCCTACATCAGGAGAAAAATCTGTTCGTTTTAGTCTTGATGTGTTTTCAATCTATTTCTGTGCGTTTTTAAACTCTCCTGATGGTTGTCATAACGAGTACCTCGTCATTAGAAAAAAACGGACCAGATCTTGATTTCGTCAAAATAAAAAACCAATATCTTGATGACGATAAATCTCGTTATTAACAAAATTGGTCAGATCTAGATGGACGAGATGTCTCATCATAACCACTTGGAGTGTTAAGTAGGCAAAAGTAGAATAGCACAAATGTAGCAAACATAGGATTCCTTTTAGAAATTTGCGCACAAATTTTGATATTTATCTTGGCAAGCTAATCAATCATTGTTGTTAAATTTTTTTATTCTGAGCGGTATCCGTATGAAATTTTAAATAGAACTTCCCATTTCTGGCCGTCAGAAAGGTAAATCCTTCAGAGAATAGATCATTGTCATCAGAACGGCATCTACCGGGACATTATTTAGGTTTTGTTTTAACCCAGGACAACAGTTCTAATAGGAACACTATGTAGCAAACCTTGAACTAATCTGGTGAACTTAAAACATTTATAATTTGTTTTAAATTCAAAGATGTAATGTAAACAAGGATCGGGGATTGACAGGAAATTGAGTCGTGGTTAAGATGAAACCGGAAGATGATGTAGGATGCAATGATTTTTTTCATGTTTTGTGAGGGAAGATTGGACTCTCTCCGCTCAAGAGTAAAGTACTGTGACAGCACTTAAATGTTTTCTGCTGGAAATTACGAAGTTGGCTCACAATTCTATACTAAGACGGGGTAGATTTCTGTCGAATCAGTCCTCCTATAACAAAAAATGTCCCTAGCCCAACCAGTCAATGATATGAAAACGACCTCTTTGGCAAACTTTATGCATATGAAGATGTCATTCTCTACAGAAAGGATACATTCAAATTTGTTCTTTTCCACAGTTTCCATTCAAACGAATGTGTTTAGTTATGATTGTTAATCGGAAAATCAATTTGATGTTTTATTTCACGAACCTTTAGTGTTCTATTGTTATATTTGAACTCATAAAGCAATTCTTGATTTAGGGTTGAAACCACATTAGATCCAATGTAATTTGAATAATAAAAGATAAGTTTAGGTTAAATACAGACGAGATGTCAACCTTATGAGCAAATTTGTCTCTAAAAATCGTGGCACAATCCCAAAAATAATATATTATCCAATTTAACTTGGATTAATTCAAGACACAAAATTCCATGGGCATTTATTTTCGGAATAGCTACAATGATTGAACTTGTCTCAGGTTACTAGACAATGATCTTTAGCAAACGATCTTGTACGTAACGATTAATTTTTGTATTACTTTAATCTAATGAATCATGTTAGCATTTTTGAAGACTCCTTTTCTACCGTTGTCAAGAAAGGTAGCTACAAGACGCTTACAGCACCTACTTCTCTTTTCCCTCGTCTTAATCAACTCTGATAGAGGACTACGCTAAAAAGAGTTTTGGGTTAAGACCTCTCACCTAATAATCCATTTTGTATATAGCAAAAATATTTGTTTATTTAGTTCTTACAAAGGATGGTTAGATTTCCTTATGGGCAATACATGTAGTTGAAAAGGGCCCTTACAACTATAGAGAAAAAGCTATGTGTACTATGGTTTGGGTTTGGGATTGTTAATTCGTGAGAAAAGATCAAGATGTGTTCCAAAATATCAATATTCCAAATATGCATACAAAAATCCGATTCTACATCATCCAACACATTTTAGCCCAGTGAAAAATAATTTTTATTGATTCTACAACCTACTGATTGATGGGTTTCCGATTTTTTGCCATTGAATCTAAAAATAGTCGTCAATCAATCCCCTTTAAATGATCCTGTCTATCAGGAAATAAAGAGGAATGAGTGATAGTCACGTGAAACAAGAGAATACTTTCGAAGGTGTTTCTTCAACAAAAGTATTTCCTCCTTCCCATTGGAATTATCTCGAACGTTTACTACATTCAATCAGATAGCGTTTCTAATGATTCTTTGCGAAAACCGTGAGTTGCATTGATTTCCGTTTCTTCCGAGCGCTCGCAATCAGTGAATATTTTTAGAAAGAAATTCGAGATATTTGTTTGCATGTTGCACTCGGAATGCAGTTTCTCTGATGCAATGTTGGGATAATATTAAATTAACTTAATCAACCGCGCATGTAGAATGCTGACACATCTCTCCTCTTGGAGTTAGCCTCAAATTCATCGCTGAACTTACCAAGAAACTATAAGAAGTGATCCGAACTGTTTACGTTTTGGTGTGCTATAATTTTTCTTCTGTAACTGCTTTAGTTTAGATGTGCATGTAGAATGCTGATATATATCTCCTCTTGGAGTTGGCCGTAGATTCATCGCTGAACTTACCAAGAAACTATAAGAAGTGATCCAAACTGTCTACGTTTTGCTGTGCTACAATTTTTCTTCTGTAACTGCTTTAGTTTAGTACATTTAAACATTGAGAATACTTTATTGTGTTTACTCTCCAAGGGGTTAGAATGGACGCATACTAACTGATACCTCCCCTTTTCCCTAGTAAGCCCTGGTATCCACATTTATTCGTTGCACAGATCGAGAAACGTGATCTGAATTTATATTTATTCTATACAATCCTATTTTAGTTTCACAATTCCTGTTTAAACACAAGTGTATTATTTAGATTTTTCCACAAGTAACATGGAAATGTTTTCGTCTCACTTGTTCATTGCACAATTTTAAATGACCGAGTCTAGACAGGCTGATTGAGCTGTAGCTAAATTGTATTGATTTTAGAATTTTTTGTGTCCAAAACAATGAGGCATGTTTCAGAAAAATACATTATAAGCTGTAGTACTAAAGATCGGGAATGAATACTTTTAGTTTATTTCGATGTTTGATATACCATTTGATCTTCCACCATTTTATCCAGTTCCATAAGCCAGCGATGTGTTACGTTTTCTTCTAAACAATAAGACTTATTCCAATAAATGTCACATAAAAGAAGTTCTCAGGCTTACGTGTCCTACGATTTGTTCAATTATGTATATACACATACAACTTTGGTCTATCGTGGCTTTATTCAGTTATATAGGTCTCTGGTTCTCAACCAGTGTGTCAAGTAATACTTTGAAAGTAGCTCTAAAGTAACTAGTTTAATATCTCCTGTAACCCTCCCGGTGGTTGTCGCGACGAGATATCTCGTCATTAGCAAAACTGGCCAGATCTTGATGGACGAGATTTATTGCCGTTAGTAGATAACTGACCAAATTTTAATCTCGTCATCATAAAAAAAATCGGCAATATCGTGATGACGAGATATTTGATCAGGTATTAGCAAATTTGGTCAGATTTTGATGGACGAGATATCTCGTCAAAACCACTTAGAGAATTAAATATAAATTTGAATTTAAGTCGGGGGAGGGGGAAGTAATCGGAATAGTTTCCGTCTCAAAAAGAAGTTTTCGTTTCATCTTAGAAGCAAATCTAATTTCATTGAGTTTCATTTGGTTTCACGTGATTTCTTTTATATTATAAATGTAGAGTTCTTTTTATTTATATAGACGAGAAAATTGGGAGTAGAGAATATTGTATTGCCCTATTTTGTGATGGTTTTCGTAAGTTAAATATTTTTAAATAGTTAATCGTATGCCATAGTAGTGCGTAATTCTTTCCTTGCCATGAATACTTTATTTCCAGAAAATTTTGACTGGTGGAGACTGTTTTATATACTTTTTATGAAAGGATGAGGTTATAAAATGGTAAAAAGGACAGCAAATAAAATGAATATTAGTTTAATTACTTGCGAAGTCGAATTGTGAAATTTGAGTTGCTTATACCGAAACTGAAGTGGGAGTCAAGCGGTGCAATAACTCTATGCAAGTGGGCTTCTTACACGACACAGATTTATAGGCGCTTGTTTATTATTCGCCAATTGAACTTTCACCCAGTAAAGGCTTACACATGAAATGTGGACTTTCTCGACAGTCTACTTCAAATGCAATAAGGAGCGTTGTGCAATTTTGTGCGCTATTTTATACGTGAAAATGTCGAGAGATAATCACATAAGCTACTGATTTTGTTCCTCCACTACTAGTAGTGGTTATTGAAAGCTTAGATGATTAACTATTTGCAGGGTAAAGGTCGTATTCCAATAAAGAAATGGTTTTCTGAGGCTAACTTTGGATGAATTGCTGGGCTTTTAAAGGAACATTCAATAGAAAAAGACACTGAAAGCTTTGTTTTAACCACTAGCTTATGACAATAAAAATTAATATTTTCTTTTAAAACGATTTTATTTGAATTGACTGATTGCAAGATATTCCATTGGCTACTGTAAAATTTTAAGTGCAAGTGCGTTCTATATATCTGTTATTTTAGCTGTTCGGACAGTGCCAAAGTGCGCGCATTTTTTGTAGAATATATTAAACCCTAACGTATTCGTTCAACGAAAGTCATCAATGTCCTTTATTCTTGCCAAATTTACAAAATCTGTATTCTTATAAAAATGCCAACCAGAAAATTGTTCAAACACTTCCAAATGTGATTCATTATAAAACTATATTCAAAAAAAAATTTTTGCTCAAAGATTATAAAAATAAACACTATTCACACACGGCAAAAACTAGCTCTCCAAAACAGGCTTATACAGACAAACTTTGATCGTCATAAGCGCCAGAAAAGTTTGAACTTTTCTGGCACCAGGAAATCTCAGTTTAAATTATTTGAATTTTCGTTCCTCAGTGTAAGGTCTTATACGTTCATGTGCACCGCTGCAGTAATATCGACCCAGTAAATCTCCGTATGTGCAAACCTCTCTGCAATCACATTCAAAATCCTCAACATCTACCTCAATTTATCCGTGATTCATTGCCAATGTGTCTTAATGAATACCATTTTAATTGTTTTAGCAATCTACTTATCAGAAGATAAGGAATAGCGATTTCTCTAATGTAAATACTTCCATTCATCAGCTCGATAAAAATTTCTACTCAATCTAATCTGCTCCAGTAGTAATCTTCTACCCCTCATGACATTCGGAAGTACTAATGAAGCGAATTGTTCGGCTTTAGTCATACGTAGGTCATTGGGAAAGAGTTCCAACTCTAAATTTGTCATTTTTAGTAAAGTTGTTAGCAATTTACTAGCGGTAATTGGTGTTCTATCAACTCAATCAGCAGAAATATAACTTTCAAGGCGGTTCTCTTGTTTTCAAACAACTTAAAGAACTCATTTGAAGTTAGATGGTAATGAACCACTGTCACTTGTGTAATTCAAGGTTTCAGTTTTCTCTTTACGGTCATTTTCTTCCTAATTCCACGGCTTTCAGGGTACTTTAATACTATAGAATGCTAAGTTCTGAAAGAGACTCACAATAAATGAAAATATAATATAAATGTGTACAATTTTTCATATATTCTCTACTTTTGCTCTCTGGAAAACAAGAAGAATATTGTTTCAAGTTTAGGCTGAATCCTGTTCAAAAAGACACGGTTAGAAAATCAGAGTATGTTTTGTGAACTCTGGATTTTCAAGTGAAAAGGCCTTCAACATAAAATGCAAGTATAGATAAGTTTTGCTACCACAAAATTACAGTCTAGTGTTATTAACTTTGGGGTACTGCTGGCTAGGGCCCATTGAATTGATCGCAGACCAGGAGGTCCAGTCGTCGACTAAAGATGGTACTCACTATAAAATTCCTAATCAATATCCTTGGTTTCTAAGTCTTATAAAAATGAAATTATCTCCGATTATACAGAGTTAGGAGGTACTGCCGAATGACCTCAGAATAATCGATACTATTCCAGGTGTTACTAACCAAATAACAAACATATTTTTAATTTTATTTTTGGACATGCTATGGCTACTTTATACAGCATATTAAACTGATTTTCAATTAAAAATGCCCCCTTCTGTCGGTGTGGAATTGTAGACGATGCCGACCACTACATCTTCGATTGCATTTATGCTACTTTATATCATGGGCAAGATCAACTGACAACCACAAAAAGATTTGGCTAATGGGGTGATTAAAAATCTCAACTCCTTGAAATACATCGAGATATGTGATGGGCTCATTTCCCACGTAACAGATAAAATAACAAATTACTTAAATTATTTTGTCTCTTCTTTTTGTCTTCACCATTAGAAAATGTCTATTTTGTTGTAAAGGGAAATTTTTGCGATGTTCAGTATCCAGTTATTGAAAAATAATGACCGCAGTTGTCTTTTATTATTATTTGTTGTTGTTGTCGTGTGATCAGTGCAATAGTTGAAAAAGGATGGGAGAGAGGCGGGGAGAGCATAGTTAAATGGATCCAAAAAGCGTGGAGCACTGCGTAGGCCACATCTACAGCTTTGTCCGTATAACGGGTCTCCCTGGAACAGTTCAAGTCGATCTTGAAGGGTGCTGCAATTATGGAAGGGTGGTTAAAGAGGTGCTTGGGATTAAGCTACATGCCCGGACAGTGCCTGCATTCAGGGTATGTTCTTGATCCATCTGGCAAAATCTTGATACCTCTAAGGTGCATCGTCCTCAGCCTGGCAATCGTTGTTGTTACTTCTCTGTCGTTATTATTATTTCTTTCGTGTAAACTTTTTTCTGTTTGTCCATTCTTTGAAGATTTTTACGTATGTTACTTTATAATCCTTTACGTACGAATCATACTTGTCAACCCTGGGACAGACCTTCTAGTGGTCTTCTGCAGGTCTCCCTGGAACAGTTCAAGTCGATCTTGAAGGGTGCTGCAATTATGGAAGGGTGGTTAAATAGGTGCTTGGGATTAAGCTGCATGCCCGGACAGTGCCTGCATTCAGGGTATGTTCTTGATCCATCTGGCAAAATCTTCATACCTCTAAGGTGCATCGTCCTCAGCCTGGCAATTGTTGTTGTTACTTTTCTGTCGTTATTATTATTTATTTCGTGTAAACTTTTTTCTGTTTGTCCATTCTTTGAAGATTTTTACGTATGTTACTTTATAATCCTTTATGTACGAATCATACTTGTCAACCCTGGGACGAACCTTCTAGTGGTCGTCTGGACGAGGTATCTCGTCATTACCCAAACTGACCAGAGCTTGATGGGCGATACAT
Organism: Metellina segmentata; assembly: GCA_947359465.1. Taxonomy (NCBI): domain Eukaryota; kingdom Metazoa; phylum Arthropoda; class Arachnida; order Araneae; family Tetragnathidae; genus Metellina; species Metellina segmentata. The sequence continues at coordinate 54,930,094 of OX375884.1, read as the reverse complement.
CCCGTGATACTTTAGAAAACTGACTAAACCTTGAACTCGCCATTGTTAAAAAGTAGGCAATATCTTGAAGGCGATCTATCTCGCCATTAACAAAATTGGTGAGGTATTGATAGACGAGATATCTCGTCCAGAAACTACTTGGAAGATTGAATCCCTTCTGTAAGTTGGACGTGAATTATGAATGATTTTATCTGCAGAAAAGTGCACAGAGTTTTACTAATGAATCCAGCCTTTGGAAACCGTGAAAACTGCTTTTGCCTGTTTGCATTACAATAGCTCACGAGTTATATACGGTAACAAGACAATTCCATGCTGTTTCGGCTTAGGATGTATACTGGAGATAAAACAAAGGCTATTAATTGATTGAATAGAGACTTTATTCTTGATGACTATTGTTTATTTACAACGCTCAGCGAAATAATAGAAGCAACGCTTTTAAGTAATTAAAAGTTTGCATAGATTTAAGAGTGTGATTTTGTAGCTATGAAAGGCATGCCGGCTCTCGGGAAGTATTCGTGCACTGAGCAACATTGAGGCCTTGTGGTTTGGTCTTCAAAAAAGAAAATGTCAGAAACCTTGGAGCGTGTGGAGTTCGTTGTAAAGGGTTATTGCATCGTTTTATCTGTGCCTGTCACGCTAATCGCCCTTCTGAAAACAATTAGCAAGTGTGCAAATGAGTAACAATGACTTTTTCTAAAGCACTGAGTATAATGTTTGCCCTCCAAATGGTTTCGATGAAATTGTAACGATCTCTCGACAGGTGATTGCGAACACGGATAAATTATAGGAACAGTTGTTCTTGTGTTCTGCTTGCTACTGTTCTGGTAGACGAGCATCGATATATGACAGTGGTTCTGATACGATCAAGAATACGAAATGTTGGGTGCTGTTCTGAAAAAGAACCGGAATAAGCAGATTTGTAGTCGACTTGAGAGGAAATGAGACGTGTTTTTGCACCGGACGGTGTGGTGTGTATATCTGAAATTTTGTATTATATTGTAAAAGTAAATATGCGTGTCCAATTTAGGTACGCAGTGTCCCTCTGTTCTTGGCCACTACTAAACACATTGTCTATCAAATTATACATCGCTCGGTCGCTCTGACACAATTGGTCTGAACAATATTGTAAATGGTGAGGCATATCGTCATCAAGATATTGTCAATTTTTTTATAATGACTTGGGCAACTTTTTCGTTGCAGTAAAAATGGGAAAAATTGCATTTATCAGTCCCTAAAGTTGCATTTATGGAAATAAAGTTGTATTTATTTTTGATACACTAAAATCTAAAATAAATTATTCGTAAAAAATTTAAAAAAATTAGAATTTATTGACTATTTTAGTGGTATACGAAAGTATTATTATTCATAATTAAATTCAGAAGAACTTTGACGTTGTTGAATGGCTCATCCTTGGCCATTAATCTCTTTAACATTGAAAAACTGAGTTTAATAGAGACAGATGTTGCCTAACTTGTTGCAGCTGCACATACCAACTGGGGGGAGGGAGGGGGGATCATTTCGGGAAAGTGTAGCAATAATCGTCGGGTCATTATTTTTTCAAATCGTTTTTTAAGGTAGCAAAGATTTTCTTTAAAGTCCATCGATCTGATATCTTCATTCGCCCTCTCGATGTTGTGCTCTTTAATCCGATTTTTCTATGAGACAAATCAAACATTCGTAGCTGCTTTTAATTTTCAGCAAAAGTTTTGGCACCTCTGGGTGAACGAAGTTTTGAATTCCAATAATCTGCATTGTCTGTATATATATATACATTCGGAAATATTACTTTACAAAATATTTGCCTGTTTAATTTTGAGCTAAATTTGCAAAATTAAATAGTTGGCTATTTAATTTTAAGCTAAATTTTAAAAAGTTGCAGGTGGTTGCATTTATGCAAAAAGTTGCATTTATGTTGCGGTTATAACTCACTTAATATATACCCCATGTTGGAGGAATTTTGGTTTTAGTACTTTACTTGCAGCGTAGAACGCGTGAAAAAAAGTTGCATGGTTGCAAAAAGTTGCCCTAATAATGACATGTTCAAGATCTGGTCAATTTTCTTCTAATGACGAGCTATCTTGTCCATCGAAATCTTGTTATGGTTTTGCTAATTATGAACTATCTCTTCCATCGAGATCTGCTAATGGTTTTGCTAATGACGAGATATCTCGTCTATCGAGATCTGCTAATAGTTTTGCTAATGACGAGATACCTTGTGGAGATAACAACCAGAAGGGTGAAAATAGACGCATTGCAAACATTCGCTTTAAATTAATTAAACACTAAACAGCATTTTGTATTGAGTGAATGTTATGAGCGCTGTGTAGAAAATGAAAGCAAATACTCCTTCGTACCAATTCTTTAACGTAACTGCAATCTGTTTGAAGACACCCTTTTGGTCCGTGACATCATATCTGCTATACGTTATTCAGTAAAGCGATTTACACTCACAAGGGGGTCAACTAAATATTTTTCTATTCATTTTACTGTAATAGTGATCCATTAATATTTACGCTTCTATAATCTTCGATTTACAACATCCTAAACCGTACCTCTCACACGGTATGAAAATGTCGCTTTGTCACTTGTGCGAAATTTTGTAGTGCTTTCGTCGACCGTTTATATTTCATGGCACCTCAACCCAAAAACAGTTCTTCCATGTGTCGTCGGCTTAGAGCTGAAACCCATTAACTGTGCGTTTCTAATCATTGCGAAAAAAAGGCATTTAATGTCTCCGAAAGGATGTCGGTTAATGAGTTTCTGCTCTAAGCCGACCATATCACCCGTAGTCCATCCATTTGGTTCATTTTATTTTAGGAAATTGTTATTATATACTTGAAGATATATCCGACTCTCAATTTCAACTCATGCCGTCTCAATCCAGGAATGTGATCTTGTTCGGTTTGCGCACATCTATGGTAGGTATTTTAACTGACGTCACACCGAGTGACACAACAGGCTATTGCACATCCATGGAATCAGATTTAGATGACTTATATTGTCAGTGGCACTTAATGCGTATATACACTGTTAACGAAAAACGAGGTTTGAGTTACCTCCTTAAAAATTAGTAAGAAATTGAAACAAAAAATATTTATGTTAAGCATATGGGGATGTTTATTTATGTCTCTAGTCTACGTTTAATAACAATACACTTTGATGTCATTCTGTATCAATGAGGATTTAATTCTAATAAAAAACATCTGAAAATATCTAAAATGACAAAATGTTCATTCCAGTTTAAAAAAAAAAAATATGATACGCTTCATTACACACACTAAAGACCATTTGTGGTTCGTTTATTTCGTTTTGTGGTTCAGGTAATCAGCCGTTAGAGGTTAGAAAGACCATTTTCTTTCTGTTTTATTGTTTTATTTCATTTACTATTCAGCAAATTTCATAAATTTCCCATACGAAGGATTATCCTAATAAAATTTTAAAAGCCGGGTTCACAAATTTATTATTCCGATCATTTTGTTTCTTATTTGGAGTAGTTTCGTTACAAAGCAACGTGATTTCTATTAGCAATAAATTTTTCAATTAAATAATGTCAGGTATTTTGTACTCTAAAACATTTGTCCTTAAGATATGTTGGAATTGATTGTTGATGCTCTGATACGTCTAAAAATTGAAATAAAAAATTCAACATTTCTTAACAAACTTTAACATTTAACATAAACTATAATCACACCGATCATAATATTTCTAGAGGATCATGTATGAAATTTTCTGTATTAAAAAGTGTCTCCTACAAAGATTTGTGTGAACCATAGTTCCCATACTACTTAAAATTAAGATATCTTAAGATTTTTCAATCGATTCTAAGGATAGATTCTTACGGAAATTTCATTGGCGACAGATCTGACTGACGTAATCGATATTCCCGACTTAGAGTTATCGTCATCGGATGGGTGTGTCAAAAGACCTTGTTGTCGTCGTCTTCCCATATACGTTCTTGTCAGAGAAGTCACTTGATATTCATGAAAGTATGACGTATCGTCTATTTTCGACATGCATATTTAGAAGAAAGAGGACATACTATAAATGGAGGATCAAATATTTATGAGGCAATACGGTATCTTCAAATTGCGTCGGTTGCAATTGCGCTTTCAATATATATCCGACTTTTTTCCTGTCTCCCTAAATTTTTTTTATAAAAACGAAAGTTTAAAGGTATGGAATCCTGGCGCAGTTTAAAAATGTAATACCCTATTTTTATTCAGTTATCGTGAGAGAATCGCATTTTGATAGGAACGATAACTTTATTGTTCCTAACGAAATAACAGAATTTGATTGGGGGAAATCAACACTCAAATTTGTTTCAATTTGAACGTGCTATAAAATTTTCTAATTCAATCGAGTGTTTTATATTTCACTTTAAAAAAATTCTGTTTTATTAAAAAGTTTAATTGAAAACGTATGCTGCGAACAAAGATAATCTTGTTTTTTACTTTTATAATCGACTGAGTAGGAATTAAAATTTTTATTTTTATTCTGAAAATTTGGATTTTTCATGTTTTAAATCTACATTTTATGGTTATTTTGGACTTTTAACTTTTAACGTTCTTACGGTTTTTTTTTAAAATTTTTTTTTTAAATTTTTTTTTTTTACGTTCTTACACAACGCTTTTAAACATGTATTGTATGTAGTTTCCCTCTTACGTACGTTGTTTGAAGTGAAAAAATAATATGATACTTTAGCAGTTTTTAACCTTCCCCCATGTGGGTTCAGTATCATTCAATATTTGTCTATCCTACTTTTGTTCAACCGCAATTATGACATCTATCGGTGCTTCGTTACGCACTGTGGTTAAGTGACCAAACTTCATGTAAGTGAAAACACGGCGTTCAGTTTGAGCATTGTACAAACACTGCAGCAATGCACAGTAGCACCTCAGTGTAAAATGGGAGTTTTGAGATCGGTTGACTGAACTCTCTTGTTGAGCTCCATTAAATCTATCAGCCACTCAATTGCGCTCACCCCAGAATATGAATCATAGGGTTGACCTCACTAATAATGGATGCATGTTCTGGATTTTGGGATAATGGTATTACTAAAGCACACAGACAGTGTGACATACCTTTTGTTCGAAGGGCGTGTATTCTCATGTCACCGGAATTTGCATTTAGTAATATTCGTTTTTGCATTGCCAATGTCTGATTGTTTACTAAAAACGAATTACTGCCAGGCTGCTGGGTGGTATAGGTTAGTATTGTATTTCTTAGATAATGTATCCTGCGAAACATATATTTGCCTTATGGATAATGAACTTGAATACAGAATAATGTTTGCGGTTCAAGAAGAAACGATTGTCATTTAGACTAGCACACACGAGTTCTTATCATGAGTAAAAATAAATATTTTGTGGATCAACGTTTTCTATTTCTATTTAAAACGCTGGTATATTTTTGCAATAATGGATAGACAAACAGCCGAAATGTTCAAGAGGAGAGTGATCAAATCAAAACAGGATAAAGGCTCGTTTTTTATCACTGATGTATGTATATATATATGGTTGCCCATTCTGAGTACCACAAATCAATCAAAAATTGGTTGAAATTTTCGATTGAACGAATAACAGATCAGAGGTTTCGTAAATATCTGAAAAAGCACCGCTTGCATTATCAACTCTACTCTCAAGATTGAATCCTCAGGTGCAACACGGTATGTATTCTTAAAACTAACTATACTTTTTTTTACCATCGCAAAAGTATGCATTATTTTCTCTATAGATTGCATCAAGTCGACGTCTATGTATTGCGTTGCTAATCTGATAAAAAAAAAATCACAGCAATGCAGAATTCTCTAGTATTCTTCAGCTTCATCGGGCATCTAACACACAAACGGCCTTCTTAATTGGGGAAACAGCCCCACCGCTGCGACTAGTTCAAGTCACTACGGATTTGGGGAAGACCCCGAGACAATTTGGCAGGGGTCTAGACAGTTATTGGCGAGAATCGTTTCGCACATGATCGTGAAAACGAAAATCAGGCATAACTTGCTTACAGAATTTTGCCATGTTTTCAAAGTGTACATATGTAGCCGGTGGTTGGCGTCCTTCAAACCATCCTTACTTGAACCCTATTTAGTATCTTTAAACGGGGTTGGATAGGGCCTTAGGACCGTCCTTCAATGCTGGAAATAAGGAAGTCAGACACCCGAACAATTTTCCTCAGTTGTCAAAATAATCTACTTGGGTGCAATTTCAAAACACGTTTTGCTTGTATGTATGTGTGTGAAAGAGTTTTCAGTAACTAACTCTCCGATAAAAAAAATACTTCCAGTGAAGAACTAATTTGGTTATCTTCGTTTGGGTAGGTAGTTAATTAATGTCGCACTAGAATATCTTCTTTTGGGATATGTTTACCTTTAAAATAGGCGACACATTGAAATTGCAATCGAGCAGCCTGCCAAATTTCATTCCAAATAACGAGAGATTGCCAAAACTTTAACGCCACTCTCTGTGTTGAGCTTTACTAAAGAAACCTTTCATAAACAAACGGTGTAATTAGTGGCCAGAACCTGGACTCGATGTGTGTGAAAGAGTTTTCAATGTAATTAGTGGCCAGAACCTGGAGACTCGATGTGTGTGAAAGAGTTTTCAGTGTAATTAGTGGCCAGAACCTGGACTCGATGTGTGTGAATAAGTTTTCAGTTACTAACTCTCCGATAAAAAAAAATTCTTCCAGTGAAGAACTTATTTGGTTATCTTCGTTTGAGTTGATAGTTAATTAATGTCGCACTAGAATATCTTCTTTTGGGATATGTTTACCTTTAAATAGGCGACACATTGAAATTGCAATCGAGCAGCCTGCCAAATTTCATTCCAAATAACGAGAGATTGCCAAAACTTTAACGCCGCTCTCTGTGTTGAACTTTACTGAAGAAACCTTTCATAAACAAACGGTGTAATTAGTGGCCAGAACCTGGACTCGATGTGTGTGAAAGAGTTTTCAATGTAATTAGTGGCCAGAACCTGGACTCGATGTGTGTGAAAGAGTTTTCAGTGTAATTAGTGGCCAGAACCTGGACTCGATGTGTGTGAAAGAGTTTTCAGTGTAATTAGTGGCCAGAACCTGGACTCGATGTGTGTGAATAAGTTTTCAGTAACTAACTCCCCGATAAAAAAAATTCTTCCAGTGAAGAACTTATTTGGTTATCTTCGTTTGAGTTGATAGTTAATTAATGTCGCACTAGAATATCTTCTTTTGGGATATGTTTACTTTTAAATAGGCGACACATTGAAATTGCAATCGAGCAGCCTGCCAAATTTCATTCCAAATAACGAGAGATAGCCAAAACTTTAACGCCGCTCTCTGTTTTGAACTTTACTGAAGAAACCTTTCATAAACAAACTTTGTAATTAGTGGCCAGAACCTGGACTCGATGACTATTTGCACATTTGAGGGTATTTCTTCTCTTGGATGACATTGGTTTGTTATAACTATGTGTATTGCATTCACACTACAGATTGTTGTGTTTCCAGATAATTTGGAGTACTGATTATTAGAAGAGGGAGAATGAGCGTTATTGTTTGGAATTTTCATGATCCAAGTGAAGGAAAAAGACAAGTTCGTTTAAAAACTCTGTTGTCTAGACTACATTTAAAGGTGCGAACTAAACTAACTCATTTCAAACCCTAATCAAGTTTTATTCCCTTTACTCTTAATTAGAAGCAAGTTGTAAGATGAAACCGTTAGGTAATTCGAAATGCAATTGTGCGCAAACCGAAAGCTCTTTCAACATTAATGAGCTCTTCGATGGCCCATGAGAGACAATTACTTCAACCCCTCTAGCACAACTTTAACTTAATTGGCCTTTCAAAGGAACACCTCTTTATCCAGAATTAAGAAGATAACGTGCATTATTGTTCGCAGTATTTGTGTGTGCTCGGCTTATGAATGTTGATTGCTGCAGAGCGGCACATCGATGTCAGTTCATTCGCTTAATTTTGATTTATCTTTATCTTAATGCGTTTATTTCTGTTTGGCAAAGTATTTGATTTTGTAGTGCAATTTTCTTTTCTTTTGCATTTTCAAAATCACGTGTTTATCTTATGATAATAATAAATTCCTATTCTTGTAAACTTTTATGTTTGTTTGGTTGCCTTTTATGTTTGTTTGCTATTCTTAAAAACAGTTGCTTCAAATCGCCTTCTTTTCTCTTTCCCTTTTAAAAGTAATATTTAAACCAATTTTTTCTTGGACATTTTGATCTAATGACTTAACATTTTTGATATTGTTAAAGCTGTTTTAAAGCTTGAATATAGTAGTAACAAAATTTTATATCCTATAGATAAGTGTTTTATTCTCTTGAATGTGGAATTTTTTTTTTCATGCTATGTGCAGCTGCGGAATAAAATTGATCCACCCCTCTAAATTCGCACATCATTCATAGTATAGCAAAATCAGAGGTGCCATTCAATAAGCCATAAATTTGGTTTTAGGATATTTTTGTTCCGGAATTTGTTTCCAAAACTCAATAGTTGAACAGCCATTTTGTTTTACCTGTTTCAATCCTTCGTCTTCTTCAAGCTCCAGTATCTCCAACAGCTGACTGAGGGAGGGGATCTATGGGTAGATTTTTAAAATTTTAACTAGTTTTCAGTTTCGCATTGTTTTGTTATCAAATATAAATAAATGGCTCTTTCAAATATTCCTTCCTGAAATATGGCTTCCAAAGGTAGTGTAGCTGGCCACCCCTGCTCTATGGCATTCTCTCTCATCGAGGCATATTTTTTATGGCCTTCATTACTTTCTCGACATACCTATGTGCTTTCGACTCGACATCGTGCAGAAGCAATTTAATATTATTTTTATAATTATTTGTGTTCAAAATTAATTTTGCACTATAAAAATTAAAATAAAAAAAAAATATGTATGTAACAAAAAGTGAAATTTTGTGTGTAAAATTTAAAAAAAAATTTCGAAATTTTGAAAAATGATAAAGAGCGTACAATTTAAATTAGCAGCAAAATAACATGATCAGAGTAAATTTCATGATGTTATTTAGTGCTTCTACTAGAATTAGAAAGATATTTAAAAAAATATCGGTTTTATGACTTATTGAAAAATTGTTTCAGGATTTTTGACCAATTTGCAACATCGATATTCAAATGCAAGCTCATAGAAAAAAATTAAAGATATCAATTTGATTCTAGTGCATGCACTAGCAAACACTATTTCGAATGTGCATAAAAAATTTTATAAATATACATCAATAACCTTTTTTAGTTATCATTTCTGGAATTTAATGTTTATGCCTAAAATGTAATTGTGAGAAAAATGCTTGTAAACAAAATCCAAGACAGTAAAAATATAATGCGAAATTCTTCTAACAAATAAGTGAATTTTATTAAAAAATTGTCGTGGCCAATTTATAGAAACATAATTATTATATGTTTAAACTTACAAAACAGATAAAAGGTAGAAATTATGGTTAAAATAAAATATTCTTATTATTAGTTCCGGTTTCGTTATGCTACTTCCTATATAATTAACAATGTCGTTCAAATTTTAAATTGACCTAACATTTTTTCTATTATTCGCACATTGAAAGTTTAAACTGTTTTAGAAGCACAAAAGTACATGAAATTTGTTAGTAGAATAAAAAAAAATATTGCAAATTTTCGTCATAATTGTCATAATCGTCATAATTTCGTCATTATGTAATCTTTTTCTATACCTGTACATCGTGTAATATAGTAATTAAACTTTAATTTAACTGAAGAATCTCTCCAATCGTCATTTTTGTATAGATCTAAAAATACCACTGAACCAATTTGATATTAGAAATCCTGCCATTCTGCGTCACACATCTCATCTATTGTAAATATTACCATCGACGTAAAACTCTTTTTTCCCCTTTTAAATTAGTAATTTGATCTTAATTGTCTTTAATGTAGTCTACCCCTGCATCAATTCATATCTATTTTTGTTATTGATCTGACTACAACTCTTAATATTTTAAATGTTTTATTGCGTTGCATTCTGCCTTACGTTTGGATCAGCCTTTCCTTCTTTGGTTTTAAAACCCAATCCAATCTACCATTGGCATGAAATTTACTTACACGGTCTTCTTCGTATAACGCTATACAATGAAAATATTTCCTACTTAAGACTTAAAAAACAGACTGCTGTTGCAGCACAAAAAACGTCGTATTTCCGGATCCCGATACCATAGAATTTATGACAAACTTAAAACATTTATTGCTATCATTAAGTATTTACACAAGAATATGTACATTTTTAAGCATTATCATGTTGGCAAGCATCAGCTCTCGTGACATAACACAATCTGCCGCCAAAAGGGAGTTCAAAAACAAAGGTTAGTTTTCGCAGCAGTGCCGCCAACTACAGTCAGCAAAATAATTAGTCTAGTTCGCAGTTGTTCGCGACATGTATAATACTTTTCGAGAAACATAACTCTCGAATTAATATAAACAACGAACAGCATAAAATGAATCAGAGGTACAGATTTGTTAAGCTCAAGGGCCATGTAGAATCTCTGTGACCTTATGGGAAGGCTCCCAAAAAAGTCACGAAAATTACCCATCGTATGTTATTTATTTTATTTATATTTATTATTCATATTTCAGGAAGATTACAAAAACGATAAAGGTACTAAAAAGTAAATAAAAACTTAATTTGATCCTTGACATTGGATCGATTTAACAATTAACATTTGGTTCGATTTTTGTAGGGGCCAAGCAAAAATTGCTTCGAAATTTTCATCCGTCAAGCGGTTCCAACTTTTGCGCTCCGTTAATATTCATGATTGAAAAGGGACTGCGGTAACTTGGTTGAAAGAGCAATGGATTATCAATCGGAGGTTTGCGAGTTCTTAACTTGGTTCAATCAAAGACCGTCATTTACACGGGGGCTGTCGTGACCTCCTATGACCTCATATGTATTTGGACGTTTTAAGAGTGGGATGCCAGCTCAGCTTAGACCTCGTCATCTGACCGTGGTTCAAAATTACGTGGTGTTGCTCTCGGATCTTTCTCTGGGGGATTGATCACGGACCGTCACCAATAGCCCGTTGCGTTGCTCCAGCGCGAAGAGAACGAACTATCTTACCTTACCCATAGAAACTCCTTCGGATTAAGATTGTGACAAAATGGTATGAGCAGTGAATGATTTTATGCTCACCTATTCTTTCTGTCTTTTGCAGTATAATTTCAACATAACTTAGAAGAATATTTCGAGTCATTGTCTTCCTGGAAACCTAATCAGGCTGTACCACATGGTATTGCTTCTGTTGGAGAGTGTGATGGTAGCCATCCTGTATCAAAATTCCATTGATTTTGAGCAAATTGCTGACTGTATTGCCTCCAAAATAGCCTCAAACCTTTATAGAACCATCTCCATGTTCAAGTTGGGTGCCAGCTCAGGTGTTGCCTCGTCATCTGACCGTGGTTCAAAACTACTTGATTTTGCCCTCGGATCTATCCCCTCAGGTTTATTCCTGGATCGTTGTCAATAGCCCGTTGTGCCTGCTCCAGTGCAACGTTAATAAATTACCATTCCATTACCGAAAAATTTTATTCAGATATATTTGGTGACCCAAAAAGGCTTGTGGTTGTTAATGACCATTTTGTTGCAACCAAGTTTTAACCTAAATTACCCATCGTGTGTGATTTTCTAAAGTTAAAATTACGTATAGTGAGGCGGGCATCGAGCAAATCAATAGAGGCCCGCAATAAATGAACAAACCATCAACCAAGCTTCTCTTAAGATAAAATATGCGAAAAGATTTATTTCATACCTTAAAATATTTGTTATTTTCTCCTTACTATTTATGAATATGTATGTGCAATTTTCATCTCTCGGAATGTTCTTGTAGATGAAGGACGGAAGTGTACGTCAAAAGTAGAATTCGTTTGTGTAGGAACCATTCCCTGAACTGTGAATGTGTGTTTCACAGAATTGGAATTTGAGTATTTCGTATTATATTGACTTTTTTCTCGCCGTCTCCAGGTTTCATAAATCACAACGTTAAATAATGGCTCAATTTTTTAAAAGTGAGATTTTCAACGATTTGTGTAACATGACCCTGTGAATGAATGACCTTTTAAATTTCCAAGGTTACTTAAATCGATCAATGTCCTTGAATTTTGTAAAAAAAATTTTTTTTAATGAATTATATTAAAAATATGTTTTTTTAGTAGGTATTTTGTTTGTCTTTGTTGTAGAAGGTTTCAAGTTCGGACATGCAGGGGGGCTAAGTAAAAAAAAAATATTTAAAAAACATGATATTTCTCTTAATAAATACTCTGTAGAACAAAATATTCTATCGGTATTCAACACCACACTTCCTGCAAAGCGGTTCACAGTTCTGTTGTATTCCGAGGTTTCTGCGTTCTACAGCGCGTTGCATGGTATCCCAGATATGTTCAATAACATTGCCATCTTGTGACCTAGGTGTGAATGGCAAGACCCCCAAACAGATAAGTTTTTCTCTTGTCATAATTTGGCGTGTCTAGACATATATGGCGGTCATTGTCCTGTTGGAAAAGGTAAAACCCATCAGAAGCAGAGAATTAGCAGAGAACTAACTCGCCAGAAAGAATGCAGAAAGCGTTCACCTATCCGAGACGTTTATAGACGTTACTGGAGTTCATTGACTGCCAGCTTTCCTTCGCTGAAATCGTATGAGCGCAGGAAATGTAATCTGTTGATTTTTTGAACGCGAAATTTGACGTCACGTCACAATCTCTTGCGAAAATATAAAAGATATATTCAATTGAAAAATTGTTTATTTAAAGAAAATCATATTTTTAGGTATGGATCGAATGTGAAATTTTCCACAGATTTCAAATTCGTTGAAATTTTTACTCCATCTTAACTATCATGTTGAAAAAGATCTTCATAACTACAGTTAAAACTACATTTGTTTTGTTCTTTGGCTGAAAGCGTTCCTCCGCAAAATCAAACGGGACACGGAAAAAATAAATTTAGAATCTGTCATATCCTTATGTAGTTGTCATTCAAAAATAAACGAATTAAATTTAAATTCCATTAAATTAATTTTAAAATGTTCTAGATTGAATTTTAAAATTCAGGTATCGCACAAAAATCTCAAAAAATTCGGACTACCTGTGTGCCCAAGTCCCATTATTGTAAGTGCCATAGATTCGTCAGGAACTTGCCCATACCGGACAAACAAACACTTTCTTTTATAATCGAAGAGATAGAAATTTATATTTGTGCTACCACTCTGAGGAAAAAGTTAACTAATGTCATTTTCTCATACTTTTCTTCTCCGTAGGTATTGCTACTGGTTTCATCTCGCCAATGAAGTATCATCTGAATGTCTTTGTTCACTGAACGGAATGATTTCTGCGGCTAAAGCATGCGTTGTACTCGTTATTGCATTGGTCGCCACTGCGGAACTCATCTCCGAAGATTGCGGGGACGTCCAGCATGATGTTGAGAATGGCATGATCCGACTGCCCGACTTCTCGGGTGAGAGCATTCGCGACCTCAACTGTTCGTGGACGTACACGGCACCAGCAGGACGAAAGCTGCTCGTCAAAGTAGACAGCGTTCACCTACCTCCGCTAGAGTTGAGAACTTCGCAATTTCAACTGTACGTCGATGACACCTTTTACGACATCCCTCGAAACTGTGTTAAGTGCCTTAGAGAAATGGTCGGAGGAAAAGTCCTCAATGTCATCTTCACATCATACGTAGTTCCTTTTTCTGAACACCACATTAAAGACTCGAACGAAACATCGGGGGATGGTATTGGATCATTTCAAATACGCTACAAAGCATTCGATCCTCATCGGTGCGGGAAAGCCGAACAGATCGAGAACGGCTATGCGATCAGCAAGGGCAGAAAACTGGGGCAAAGTATTTTTTATCATTGTAATCCGCCGTATGATCTGATAGGAGATTCTGAACTGAATTGTGCAGTGAGTGACGAAACTCCGGTTCCAACATGGAGTAACAAAGCACCTAAATGTGTTATTTCGGATTGTACTGGGGAACCGATCGTCAAGCAGGGTAGTTATGGTGCCATTGCCAGTCCTGGGTACCCGAATTATCTGCATCCCTTTTCAACTCCTTGCATATGGGAAATAATTGCTCAACCGAATCAGCAAATTAAAGCCAGCATCACCTATCTCAAACTTCCGAAACTTTTAGATAACTCCTTTTTCGAAAATGTTTCTATGTTGTCATTGCTGGATGGCGATTCAAGTACGAACTCTTGGAACTTAACGGAATCTCTTGGAAATACTCCAGTGAATTTCACAACTTTGACGAACAGACTGACAGTTCAACTTGTGGTCGAATCTGATTCCAAAAGCAAAGAAGAAATTGGGCTGTATATGGAATACTCTTTCGTTTCCAGTTCGTGTCCGAAGCCCATGGCCCCTGAGAATGGGGAAGTGATTGCATTTAGCACTGAGTTAGGCTCTGTTATAGCTTACAGATGCAAGCAGGGTTTTGTACTCGTTGGAGAACTTCACGCGGAGTGCTTGTTCAACCGACAATGGAGTCATCCGACACCATCTTGTGAACAAATCAACGACAACCCCCCACCGTTTTTCACGGCTTCTAATAACAGCGACACGGTGACAGATAAACTCGCGGAGATTCCTGTATTGACAGACAATGTAAAATATCCCAAGACTGATAAAAAGAAAGCGATTGAACTTGTTTCAACTAAAGAAGGCAACCTCACCGAGACGAAAGAAAAAGTGCCAAAAGATAATCAGTTTGTCGAGAGCTTTCCTCCTAAATTAGTCGACGCAGGTGATATCAATAGTGGCAAGAAGTCCGAGAAAGAAGGTGGAAACGGGGTAAGTGTTCATACATTTTTATTCACTTTTACTTGTCGCGTTAATGAGTGACACAGTAAATCCAAATGAAGAGATCGTTTCAGCCGAAAAACTCAGGGAGGACTCCTTGAATTCACCCCCAAGGTTTTGTTTGAGATGTATGGCTCAAGGGTTTAAAATAACCATTGTAAAAACAAATTAAACAGTGAAGGTAGAAATATAGAAGTAATATTTATACTTGTCATTTTCTAAAACATCTCACGTTAAAATTGTTTAGGTAAATAAATGTAAATGTAAATAATAAAATGAGGGTTAAGGGCTTTGTGAAGAAAACCTGGCTGAATGTGTGAAGATGATGTGGGTATTCCCCATCCACTTGAATAGGTAAAAATAAAGAATTGTGTACAATTTCAAACACCTTTTAACTAAACTAGACAAGTGTTGAAGGTATAAAAAGAGCAGGGTGTGGAATATCACTCAGGAAAACTCATAAAATTAGAGTAAGTGGTATAAATATCGAAATATGGAACATAATGCCAAGAAATGCGTAATGGTCAGGAATTTCCCAACCATTGAAACTTGAATAAACCCTGGATTTTTAAAAATTTCGATTGTGATAAAAAATAATTCAAGAAAACCGTTTCTCTAAATTTAAAACTCACGTCCCAAAACTATCTTTAATATAAAAAGGAAATATTGTTTAATATGCTTCAACTAGATGGCACCACGAAAAAGTAGTTTTCACTGGTTTACGTAATAGTTACACGACAGGATATTATAAATTTGGGCGGAAGATCGACCCAGTTTAAAAAAAATATGCTTACATTTTCTTTCAAGTATGTTAAACGGTAAACAATACGTAATACATGACAGGATATCATAACTGGAGAGTAACAGGAAATCATAACTTACGTAACGGTAATACATGACAGGATATAACTTTGGGAGAGAGATCGAACCTGATAAAAAAAAAAGAAATGCTTAAATTTTCTTTCAAATAAAGTATGTTAAACGGTAAACAGTGCGCTTGAAAAAGAGAATCAGCAAATCGGTTCCCAAACTTCTGAGAAGAGAATCCAACGGCGTTGAATTAACGATGAATCTGTGTCTGGCAACTAGTCGAGAAATGAATAAATAGCAAAAAATTTTATTGAACATGTTGAAAACAAGTGCTTCGGGATATCGAGACATCGAAAAGCTTACATTTTCTCTGCTAAAAATCTCACATTTTGCCGGTTTTGGCCGTAGATTTACTTAGCCTTTTTAGAAATGCGATCGCTGAGAATCGGTAAAACGAAAACATCTCACGGATATGTAGGATTCAACTGCACTAGCGACAGAAGTGGGAGCAGATATGAAACTCGTGACATTATGCAAAATTACATTTTGATTGTGTAACAAGTTCGTACCCGCTGCTACCGACCATTCATTCAGACAGGTGGCGTTAGTTAATTCAGTGAGTACGGTGAATGAATATTGCAATGAGCGTTAGAAAAATTTATGATTCATGGAAGATACCAAACAACTTGAAGGTTAACTTGTATCCATAAATGACTCACTGCACACACACACACACACACACACACACATAAATATTAAAATTTTATTCTCTTTCAACTTCCGCTTCTGCGAGCTCAAGTTACTTCGGTTATTCATTCACATTACTGTTTTCTCTTACACTCTAATTATCTTAATTGTCTTGTTTTTAATGCCTTGTAAGACAATAAATAGCACTCAGTGTTGCTTCTGTTTTTCCCCGAGCAGAACCAGGTACTTCAGCTGCTGTTCAATATAACCCATGAGCTGGGCCGAATTTTAACTCCATTGCACAGATAATTGTGCGAAACAACTCGATTATATCATATTCTTATTTTTAACTGCCGCAGTATTTATGGTCCAATAAAACTTTTTCATAGTTTTTTCCTGTCTGCAGCTTCTTTTTCCAAGAATGGCGATTTGAGCGGAAAAGTCATTGCTAAAGGTCATTGTGCTTGCAACTGGACTCTAATATGCTCTCAGTTTGTTCTCTGGTGATGCATGATGACTTTAGGAATGTCCTAGATTAAAAATTATCTGAAACTGAAGTGGTTCTTGCGACGCTCTTTCAAATATGTGTGAATTGAGTTATGTTAATTGTGAACTGAATCTTTTCTCTGCTTTAGGTGCAAAATAATTTTATGGTTTAGACTTTAAATTTCGAGCAACTTTCGTTGACTCGATATTTCTTAATTTTTATCATAACTGAAAAGAATAGAGAATTATGTTTTATTTTGTTCTATGTTAGAAACATAGTTCACCTGTCACAACACATTGAGTGACTTGGACTCGAATTTAAAACCCGCACGAGACTCGTTATTTGTATTTTTTCATTATTTTTATTAGTACATTGATATACATAATTTTTATGTTCACATAATTCTAGCTGTTTCTAGAGATATTTTTATGCTTATGTCAGAAATGTAAGCATGTTTCTATCACATACAAATTTATTTTTATTGCAGATGCTAACTTCATTACTTAACAGTAGCAAAAGGTTTCTGAGACAGTGCACCGTTATCCTTAGCTATGTAGAACACAGTTCACTTTCTAAAGTAATACAGAAAATAATCGGGATACAATTTTTGTTTTGTTTGTTTAAACTTGATCGAAAAGCAATGGGAATCTGGATACCTCTCATATCAATTAACGGTCCAAAACAGCTGTCCTTTTAATGCTTTGCCATCTCAATGGTTTTGTCAAGAATCTGAGAGCTTTTAGGACTGTTATTTTCACATAACTCATATTATTGCTTACAGTAAAATATATGGGCATTATATATCCGAACACACATACCGCATTAGCATTAATTCCTCATAACGCTATTTTAGTCTCTAACTCTGAGATTCAGACTTGTAAGTAACAAGGGCCACATAGATTCACCATGACTTATGGGAGGGCCGCCAAAGAACCATGAAGTTATCTATCATATATTATTTATATTCATTAATATTTATTATTTATACGGGTATTTTATGTTGTAAACGAAAAGATAAATATCATAAAAAGTAAATTAAGAATTGAATTTGGTGTGTGACATTACATTATTTAATAATTATTTTAATATTTAGTTCGATGATTTTTTTTTGTGGTAGCCAAGAGGAAAATTGATTCTAAATTTTCATTAGTCAAGCTGTTTCTATTTTACGATTTGTCAATTTTCATGAGTGAAAACATTTGCTCACGGATGTGTTGACTCAAAGAGATTTGCGCCAGTGAAAGTAACGTGCTCAAAAAGTAATACAGATGTCGAAGCAATAGATATTGAACAAAATATCTATTGATCTAAAATAAGACGCCATGTTGTTTAATCAGCATGAACTTGAAGATTTGTTCGTGATAGAAATTTACTATAAGTGAAAAATTGGTTCGTGAAATCAAAATTTCACTTTCAATTTAAACTATGTCACGGTAAACGATATATTTTTTAAACATTCACACAAATGTGTTTCTGAAGCTTATTACTTTCCGTAGTAAAAATAAAAAGATATTTGAAAGAAAAATATTTTTGAAATAATTATTTCCTTGGCGACTAAAGAGAATTAGAAGTTTGCCGAAATTCGAACAAAAATCGACGTCGTATATTACAGCACCACTCAAAATACTTAATTAAACACACGGTACAAATTCCAATGTTCTAAAAATTTCGTATCAGTACATAATTTATTATAAACGTGTCTAGATTAGTTTTTTGTATGACATTCGCTTTTTCCAGATGAACGAAAATACTTGAACCCACTAAAACAAGTTTTTCCCCATGTGCTACAATTTCTGAGTGATACCGCAATGATTATGACCATGTCGTTATTGCAATCAAATACTCGAGGAATGCTCCTTGAAATCGACAATTTCTTTTTACCTTCAAGTTGTAAACCGGCCCAAACGGGCTTTCATTACAAATGGCAGTCCCGGTGCCTTCACTGATCACGTGACTGTTTTCTTAGTATCAGCCTGTGAATTCTGACCACTTACGATGCACTCATTTTGATACGCGAGCCCGCTGGCTCCATGCGGCCCTCCGTTGATTTGCTGGCTGCCCGCTTCACCATGTATTATTTTAACTTTAACAAGTCGCACAAGGGTAATTTTTTTTAACCTTAAAGTTGCACACGCGCGCGACAAAGTAACTGTGGCAAAATATATCTGGGAACAAACTTTTTTGGTCATGAATATTGTCAAATCGAAAAATGGGAACCGCTTGACTAATGAAAATTTATGATCCAATGTGGCTCTGAGAAAATCCAAATATTAAAACAATTGTTAAATCAATGAAACAGCAAGCACAAAAATAAAAATTCTTTCTTTGTAGCAATATAATAACAAATAATAATATATGTTAGATAATTTCATGTTTTTAGGCGGCCCTAGCTCAGAGTTAATCTATATGGCTCTTGGTTTTAACACGTCTGCGCATCCCTGCTATACAGAAACAAGCATCAACAAAGTATGGTAAAAGTTTTAGCCTTCAATATTTTGGTACCTATGGTATCTTACATGAAAGCAAAGTAACGTGAATGCAAAATTATATCATATAGCTGCTTTTTGCGCCATTCAATTCAAACCTAATTATTTTGAAAGGAGTGATCTCTTTCATTTGTGTGCTTTTGAAAGTGAAAGATGAATAATCCCACACCTTTTATCGTACATTGATACAAATTAACGTGAATGCAAAATTATTTGATAGCTAACTTTTGCGCCATTCAGTTCAAACATAATTATTTTGAAAGGAGTGATCTCTTTCATCTGTGTGCTTTTCGAAGTGAAAGATGAACAGTCCCACACCTTTTATCTAACATTAAAACAAAGAAACTTGAATTCAAAATAACTGACTCCCCTTTTGCGCCATTCAATTTAAACAAAATTATTTTGAAAGGAGTGATCTCTTTCATCCGTGGCTTTTGAAAGTGAAAGATGAATAGTCTCACACCTTTTATCTTACATTAAAACAAAGTAACGTGAATGCAAAATTATTTCATAGATGACTTTTTTTTTTTGCGCCATTCAATTTAAACATAATTATTTGAAAGGAGTGATCTCTTTCATCGTGTGCTTTTGAAAGCGAAAGATGAATGATCCCACACCTTTTATCTAACATTGAAACAAAGTACCGTGAATGCAAAATTATTTGATAGCTGACTTTTGCGTCATTTAGTTCAAACATAATTATTTTAAAGGAGTGATTTCTTTCATCTGTGTGCTTTTGAAAGTGAAATTTGAATACTCCCACACCTTGGCGCGCCATTTGCTTTGCAGTCACCTGGCGCCGACTTATTTCATTTCTTTCTTTCTTAGCCCTCCATGCTTGGACACCTTCAACTCGGACCCTTTGAACATGACAAACGACCCACAGTTTCACTTTTGTTTCATCTTTGTTCTCGGGTGTATCTTTCCCTTTCAACTTATTCGGATACTTTTGTCCTTTACTACATTTCCTATTTTCTTGCATAGAGCAGAATCATATGTTATCAAATTTTATTTTATCATACGAATTGACAGAAGGAACTAATCATCTCTCACTTTCGAAAGTACACACGTGAATAGCTAGAGAATAGAAGATTCAACATGCACCCGCCCCCCAAATACGCGATGGTCATTTTGATTGGAACTAGTTTCGAAATCGCAACCCTCCGATTGCAAATTCGCGACTACCAACTGAGCTACCGTGACCCCAAAATCTTTCGTAAACAATTAGTTGACCAAAGAGGATTTTCCATTTGCTCTAACTAAATTAATTTTTTTACTAATAATTTATTCTAAATTAATGTGAACAAAAGGACCAGATTATTAAGGTAGCCGTCTTTGACTTATTCGACAGAATTATTATTCAGTTGTAGTGATTTCAAGAATAAAAATTACAGTGAAATGAATAGCAATCGTAAAGGTGCAAAATGTTTTGCTATTCGGTTCGTAATGTAAAATCTCTTTGTCAGTAAAAGTCGATTTTAATCTTTTCCTTCTATTATATTAGATGGTGTACCCGCTCCACTATAAATATTTGAGCCATGTGCTAGGAAGGGGATCTGAATACAATTATTTCAGACTTTACAAAGCTGTTAATACGACCCGATAATAGTTGACTGTATGATTGTACACATTATTAGTAATTAAAACTATCAAATTTTTCGCATAATTTTGTCCTGCTAGTGAAGAAGACATTACCTCGAACTCTGGGGTTACGGTTGTTCAAATGATCTGGTGCCTTATAATACACTCAATCTGTACGTCGTGTTGGAGCAACACAACTTCCTATTGCGACTATCCGAGATCAATCCCGAAGGGAAACAACCTCGTCGTCTGAATCATGGTCACATGACGTGGTCAACACTGGCCTTTTAGAGTAAAATGAAAATGAATTTGAATGTATTTTCCAACGCTTACGAAGGAATTCCTGATTGCAGAGATCAAGGGGATGTGAACGTATGTACTTGAAGTCATAGTGAAAAACTATCATCCATCCTACGGGGTTTTATCGGAACGAACGAAAATTTCGCTGCCATTCGATAAGCTCTCCAGTTGCTAATTTATTTCTTGTTTTGCAGCCGAAGTCGGAGCCGCATCTTTACCAAGGGATCCCTCCCAAAGACGGTGGTAAGAAGACTCCGAAACTCATCACCACGACCACGAAGCCGCAAGAGGAGCTTCCGTCTCTGGACAAGGGTTACGCACAAGAAATCGATTTCGGAGCTTTTAAGTTGAGTCTCATGGTGGTCTACATTATCGGTGGAGCAGGCATCCCCCTTATACTCATCATTATAATCCTCGTGATCGTCATCATCTACCGCCGGAAATATCCCGTACGAATGAGATTCGGTCGTAAATTTTCCACTTTCGAAAACCCCATGTATGTGACAAAAGACGCTCAAGATCCCAGAGAACTTAAGAGATTGACAAACTGAAGCGTTGGCGGTGTTTCGTTGTTACTCTTTGCGAGTTCACACAAACAGTGTGAGAACTTTTGTACTTAGCTCTAGCTTTTGATATAATTGTTGGATTATATTCGATCAAAATGCCAAATCTTCTGTTGATACAGAAAGCTGCTGCGAATTCGACTTGTATTGTCCTTTTATCACTTTGTTTTACAGCATTTGTTTCGTCGTTTTAGTTTGTTTTTCCTTATATAAGTGAAAAGTTTGCTCTAGTAGTCAAATATTTTATATTTCACATATCTTAATGAATCTTCAAATACTTTCATCACTGCACTAAAGTTATCAGACCACACATTGAGATCTAATATCTCGTTAACTTCTCATGAAAATAATCTGTACTAATATTTTTTCTTATTAACAGATGTTATTCCGTATTTACCCTTTGACGCTTATTATTTTCTCAAATGATGAGCATATCATAACAAATTAGAGTGCAACGAAGCTTTCGTACCTGTGTTTTACGACCTAGATGTTTCGAGATCAACGCCGACTACACTCTGCAATGCTTTCTTCATTGCTGAATTCAGATCATTTAACAAACATTTTACGATGACTTCAGAAGGGCAGACTTTGTTCAGTTGGTGACAATTTTAAAGTTGAAATAATTTAAATTTTGATTTCTGTAACATTGAGCTGGTGTCCACATGCTCACTGTCTGTGCAGAAATGCGTACCCAAATTCTTAACTACGTCGTTATACAATTGAACGAAACATAAGCATCTCTGAATTTGTCATTCCTGTGTTGAAAAATGAAGAAACGAGATAATGAACACAAAAAAATTGCGTCTTTTTTATGTCCGAACTTTCTAAATTATTTATGTATGATATATATATATATATATATATATATATATATATATATATATATTTATTTTGTTGGGAGTACTTAATATACTTAGTTTCTTAGAGTAGTTTTCCTGTCTGCGTATTTAAACTCGTATTTTTTCCTTTTATGTTTAACTATATATTTACTCGTATTACTTAATTATTTCTACTATTACGAAACTAGGCTTGGCATTAGCAATATGTATCGTTTTATTTTTCATACCAATTCTATTTTACAAGTATGTGAGATCGCATGTTTTAGAACAAATCCTTTTCACTCATCCATTCCTACTGCCTCTTACGATCTTTTAAAAACCGGAGGGGATTCTCATGAAGCAATTTTTCTACTCACTGCTTATTTTTTATTATTTATTATTTTATTCACATTAAAATGAAGTGAAGCGGTGTTTGAAAACCATTTTGTAACTTTTTACTGAGTAATGATATTTTACGACTGAGCAGAGAAATTTTGTATTTCATCGAATACCTCAAATTGTGTAAACGATTTTAGCATCGTAAGTATTTTATATTAACAGTATTGACATTTCATTGGGTAGCTTATAGAAGTCTGAACGTACTGAAGTCACCACGAGTGAATATTTCTCATTTAATATCCAAATATCTGAATCATCTTTATTGTACATGAAGCGAATATAAAATATATGAAGTTACAAATATATGTCTGTAAAAATGTTGAGCATTGCCTGTTAACATTGTTTGCCGTTTGTGTTCCATTAAATCTTAAACTAATGCTGCACCTTTTCCAGTTATCTTCAAGTGCTGAGCTATTCGTGTGTAAATTTACTACAGCTCATAAATCGTATATATTTTGCAATTTGTATTGAATTGAAGATATTGGGGCCTACATCAAAACATAAACTTTACTTTATCCAATACCCACGAAACTATATACAGTGATCTCTCACTTATACACGCTCTCTTTTATGCGCGTTTTTCAGTTATACGCGTTTTTTTCGCGGTCCCGGCCATGAATATAGGAAAACAATGATAACACTTATTCATTTATACGCCACAAAAAAAAAACCAGCTCTCACTTATGTGCGTCGCAAAAAAATTTTCAGTTCAAAAAGTAGGTTCCTCAAATCAGGTGTTGCTTATCGCAAGAACTTTTCCTTTTTAGTTCTGCTTCTAGGAATGCATTCCCTCGCCCTTCCCCTGTCGTTTGGATTCCCAGAACATATTCATCTGCTATATACACGAGTGTACCGGAGGGCTTGTGACTGATGCCAGTAAAAGTAGCTATACAGCAGCCAATTCGAGTGGTTTGGTTAGTACGGTACGTACCACGTGGAATTGATCGCTAACGAAAGAACCTTCTTTGGAGATTGGGTTAGATGGTTGCATTTTAAAATGGCAAAACGAACAAAATTGTCGCTTTCGAATGCGAGTGTCAACAAAGGAAACGTAGAACACACACACACACACACAATGGATATTATAAAAAAATTCGAAGAAAATCCTTGCAACTCGAAAAAAGCTTTAGCGGAGCATTTTAATGTTCCAGAATCGACATTGAGAGGGATTTTAAAAAATCGGGAGGTGATTATAGTCGCTCATCAAGAATGTGGAATTCAGTCGAAGAAAAGAAGCATAATTCAAGGTGGAAAGTTCAAAGAATTTGAGAAGGTTTTGTTGCTATGGTTTAAAGAAGCTCGTGCCTCGAACATTCCTGTTAACGTTGAGCTTCATTTTTCTGTCCATTTTTCTGTAGTACTATATGCATAGTATTAATTAACAATACACTGTGTACACTGTATTGATTTTTCACTTTTAAGCTCCCTTTTTGTGGTTTTTCACTTATGCGCGTTTTTCACTTATACGCGTTTTTTTCGCTGTCCCCAACGCCCGCGCATAAGTGAGAGATCACTGTATTTTCTTTTGAAAAATCGTTTAATATTCAAGTATGTGAGAATCTATGCATATGGAACAAAATGTAAAATATCAAGTAACACGTGTGTCTACACGTTTTTTGAACATTTGTCCGTTAACTTTATTTACAAATGATGTCCCGTTAAAATATAAGCCTATATTAAAACATATGTTGAACCTATGCCAGTGCATTCTGTATTCTGCGTGTGATAAATGAACAATATATATATGAATGTTTTTACTTTTAAATATATACTTAAAAAGCTAATGTTTATAATGCATTTATTGCGAGTTATGCTCAAAGCATTTTGTATTGCATTTATCACTTGTATTTGAATATATTCTTGTTATACCCCTAGATCATACATGAGTGCAATAGTTGTTCATCAATGTTTTGCTATTTATGGAATAGGGAAACGACTGCGAACCCTGGTTACTTACCATACAACCTTTAACCACAATTCTCATTTCATCCAGCGCAGTTTCTTGATTGCGTCCCCTATATAACAGTTGAAGGGTTAAGGTTGCCCGGAGTCTACGGTTAAGGTTGCTGCTTCCCATGTTAAAATAAGTAATGTTTAATGTACCTCTTTCAGGATCTAATTGTCATTTCCACTGACTGTTTAAACTATCTATTTATTGGATTAGTTGTAAATATTTTAACAAGTCTTTTTTTTAATGTTTTTCTGCTGATATAAGTAAAATATGTGATAAGCAATTTGTTTGAAAAAGCAAAATTTACAGTTCTTTTATTTATATATTGATTTTTTAAAGGTACATAATGTGTGATAAAAGTTTTTGAGAAATAAGCCATTAAAGGTCATTTAACACACACGAGATGGATATGTTTACACATCCTAAAAAAAAATAAAAAATACTTTTAAAAAAATACTTTCCGGGCAACTACAAAAAAATGATACATCGTCATTTTAAAGCTTGAAAACTACTTACTTAGAAGCAAATCTGAAAATTGGTTTTTTGATTATTTCGTTTCCCAGGTTGTCTTAAAGCATTTACCAGTCGAAAAAGTATTAATCACCGTTTTTAGAAATATCCTATTCCAATAAAGAGTTCTTAAGAAGCACTGAGCATACCTTTACGAAATATGCGCTCTTTTAAATCAACATCTTGATCAAATCATGCTTAGGTTAAATTTGGTACTAGATCATTCGATAGTTCGTTTCATTTTATTTTGAATGCCTTGAAGTTTGTTTTTGACTCGATGTCTTGAGTTGCGCTAAAGAGATCGAAAAGGGAAATATGTTGTACTATATTATCTTGCCGTTTCCAAAATCTTAGATTTTGCATAAACTGTGTCATTTCTGCTTGATTAAGCTATGAATCTGTGAATATTTTTTTAATATACTAGAAAATGTGGAAATGAAATACTTCCGTGAAGAATGCATGCGATCGTGAAGTGATCGATATCTTTTAGAAAAAAGATCGATTTTTTTTCAATTCATGAATCAGAAGTGGCTTAAAATAATTTCCATAGCATTGTTTTTAGCAAATTATCGAAGTTCATGTCTATACAATGGGGAAATTCTACAATGTAGGAGAAAGTTCAGCAACAGGCATTGACTCAATCTTCCTCTTACTTCCTGCTTGTACACAATACTCACAATGTGCAGTCTGCGTGACCTTGTAACTCGATGTGCATACATGAAAATCACGGCCATTGTCTTTCTTTTTTCAAACTAAATCACTTATTTTGTTATTCCATTTTACTGTAGTTGTGAGCTTTTTGCCTATTGATTTCATTCCTTTGCTATACACCTTCACACTGGCATTAGCATTGCTATATTCTAAAAAGTTTTCTGTGGATCCGAACCATATTGAGCCGCTTTTGCGATTTTACTGAACTTTGTAAGCACTTATTTTTCATTTCTGATACTCCTCGTGAACGAGTTTGTAGTACCGTTACTCGCTCCAAGAGAAAGGAAATCAAAATTATTACTTTTTAGTGACATCTCTCATGGACATATTTAGAGATTTTGGTGCAAATGCATCACAACAAGTTAGGTTACTTGCATATCCATACCTACTACTGTAGACCGTGATAAAAACTATTATTCTATGTTCAATCATCCCATCATCATTGTACAGTTTTCTAAAGTGACCCTTGGGTGATAACTTCTATTTTTAAGTTCGTTTCGGCTTTGAGGGGCATTTTTGCAATGTTTAAAATAAAAACAGTTGTTTGAAAATTTAAATTCATTCAGCGAAGAAAATAAATGAACACTCTGAATAAACGGATTTTTATTCGGGAGTTTTCTTCGTTGTTTTGCAACTTTTAAGGAAAGATAAATTTTTAAACAATCCTTAAAAAGCCTGTTTTAATCGTTATTTTATAATAAAAATGTTAATATAGTAAAAAATTATATTTATCTTTAACTATTTCAAAAAGCTGAAAACTGAACTTCTGGATCCAAGAAACTTAACGTATGAAATGATTTAATTTCTATTTGACAAGATTTAGTAAAAATTTGTAATAGTATATACCATGCGACTAACATTAAATACAACTAAGTGTATTTTAATGGAATAGTAATTAAATTTAACATCATTGAAGTTAACCGGAATAATAGATTTTTAACATAAAAAATTGTTTATTGCAATTGGTCTTTGATTTTCCGAAGTTCAGTTTTCAGTCAAACGTGTTCTATAATTATAGGTTCGACAGAAAAAGATATGATCCGTTTATTTTTAGCCACATGACTATTACTAACCATAGAGGTCATGAACAGATCTTATGTGATGTTACTGTGATTCTCTTTTTAAGTTAGTACTATAAACATAGTTTCGATTAGAAAAATGGTTAAAATGGAGTATATATGTTGTTTAACAAGATGTCGTATATTATCATGTATGAAATTTAACTTTGTATACTGGTCTTTTATCAAACTCTTCCAGATAAAAATGTTTTTCTGCGATTAATTAGGGGAATAAAAATCCATGTTTCTAAGTGTAGTATCCGCGAAGTTACAAGGACCACTCTCTTATTTTATACATATACGACCACTTGTAAAATAAATGATGCATCCAACACTTATACAAGATTTTAACTCTTTTCTAATTGGAAGTATGTTTCTACGACAACGATTAAAAGATAAGCAGCATGTAACGTCAATTTTGTTTCCCCATTCATATATTAAACATATTCTAGAACATTTTTACGTACAATGAGTCAAAGTGAAAACAAGACACCTGAGTGAGAGTAATTGATGAAATCTCGGAACAACAAAGATGATTCCCAACATTAAATTAACAGGGTTTTTTTATATTTAATGTTGGCATTCACTATTTTATAACAATTTATATTTCTAAGGAATGATATGAAAAAGAAATTCCGACATATTTTTATCTCAAAACTAGCCACTGCGTGGCCAGCACGGCATTGCACGTGACAGTTTTTTTCGTGGGGTCAGATGTGACCACTATTCGCTGACGCTCGCCAACCCCCGGTGATTGCTACGCATTCCCATGTGCTTTGCTTCGCAAACGAACTCCACAGGCAACGCCGTGATGGCCTCGGAAGTGGCTATTATCAACAACGTTAATCAAAACATGCTAGTATCGGAAAAAATGGCATGGTTCCAAAGGCATTAGGACGAATAACGCTTGTGACGTCGGCGGTCGAAAATCGCAAAATTCACTCCTTCATTAGAGGTAGCTAAGGACAAAAGGTGAAAAAATTAATAAATTAATTTTAAAATATTATTGTAAATGCCATAGATTCGTCAGGATACTGAGTACAGAAACACAGACAGAGAAACACGTCCTTTAATAATAGTAGAGATGATAACCGGACAGAAAAGTTCAATGCATTTTAGAAAAACAAATTTTTGTATCATATATTATTTGACAGTTAAAAGTCATTTGATTCAACTAATTTTTACGACATATTTAT
The DNA here is from genome assembly GCA_947359465.1 of Metellina segmentata. Lineage (NCBI taxonomy): Eukaryota > Metazoa > Arthropoda > Arachnida > Araneae > Tetragnathidae > Metellina > Metellina segmentata. Next base: position 54,901,718 of record OX375884.1, on the reverse strand, counting down.
GTAAGGAATTCTAAATGAATAGACAGATATCTTTGAGATAAAAATAAGCCAATTTTTCTTCTTTTTTTTTGTTCATAAATATAAATTGTTATAAAGTTGCAAATGCTAGCTTGAAGAAGTGCGACAAATGACTTTGAAGTAGTGTAAAGCAATATGGAATTATCTAGTTGTTCAGAGCTTAACACTGTGTCGCCAACTTCACTCGGTGTCTGGTTTTCACTTTGATTTACTGTATACATTATTGAGATAGGTAGAGGTAGCTGAATTTACGTCGCACTGGAGCAACACAACTTGCTATTGGCGACGGTCTGGGATCAATCCCGAAGGGAAAGATCCGATATTATTAGGTAACCAAGAAAGTTCGTGCCTTTTCAATCAATAGAGATAAATGACACACAAAATGGATCAACCAATACTCTATTTAGAAAAGTAATCACCTTCAGCTTCTATTACGTTTTCCCAATATTTTATTTCTCCTAATTTTCGACGTCTAGTCGATTTTAGAATCACTGATTTCGTAAATATCGCTAGGAAATGATGATTGGTCGAAGTTGAGATGTGTGGGGAGTATAGAAGGATAGGCTAGAAGTTTCCGACTGAGTTTGTAGGTAGGTACGTACTTGAATTAATTTCGCACTGGAGGAACACAACGGGCTATTGGCGATGGTCTTGTAATTTTGAACCACGGTCAGATGAGGGCATAACCTAGCCGAAAATTCATTTCTTTGATCGCTGTGGCATTGTCCTGGTAGAAGAGAATTCCCTTTCTGTTGTTGTTGCCAAGTTGATTGCTTGTTGATGATTGATTGAACCAAGTTGATTGCGTCTGGATCCATGCAACTGAAACTCATTGTAAATGTGCTGAGCAGACTTCATATCTAATGGTCTCCTCATTCGGCTGTTGCTGTAAGTGAACAATCGTAGGTGTAGTTCATCAAACACAAATGGTGAATACTGGATTTTGCCATCAATGGCTTTAGATTTTTAGACGACAACCAATGGTAAGAATGTATTGTACCCACTTTTCATAGAATGTCAATATGCGGTCCTTAAATGGTTTTTTCTGACAACAAATGGTTGCCTCAGTTAATGTGAAACTACCTGGATCAGTTTCCATGTTTTTCCAGGTCGATGTAAATGGCTACTGATGGTATTATCACTCGCATAAAATTGTCTTGAAAGTTCTTGGCAAGTTTGGTCCTTTAGCATCGAGACCTGATGGTATGCTGGAGTAGGGGCATCTGAAAAGTATAATTTCCATATGCAAGTTTCTGGTATCACCTTCGACCATGACTTTCACACACTGTATCATCTGTGAATACGAAGAACATCTTTCGATTAAGAACTGACACACGATTTGAATTCAACAATTGACTTAGATAACAGTCATGAGATCACTTTTTCAAAACTTTAAATGATTAATTTCCGTAAGTGTTGAGCTCCCTTGTATATTCTCTGTTAAATAACAGTTTGTCTAAGCCTACAGAACCACACTTTTAATTGATGGATGGAGTGCATATGCAGTTCGATAATGACAAACCTAGCAACGACACGAACTTACTTGACTGCCTGATACAAAAGGACAATTGCTTTTAAAGTACAATTTGTCTAATTGTTACCGTTACCTGTTATTCTTGAGTATCACCGACTGCCAAAAATGTTCACAGCACTTTGCACTTTCGTCTGAACTGATTTTATGTGCATTTAACGCGCGCGCGCAATGTATTAGTGAGCATCTGTTGCTTGTTGAGGATCTGAATCTCGAAAAAGCATTGAGAATTTGATTTGTACTTTTTCAAATATAATCCGACCTATTCATGTTGAAAACTCTGTGCGTTCATCATTCAACGATTTGCGTCCAGTTACATTGATTCGTGAGAATGGAATTTTATTTTAATGTTTACTTGTTCCACTTGAAATTATTTTTTATAACAGTTCAAAATGCCCCCCAGAAATCTTTTGCAACCATTCAGGACTGCAATTATACAAAGCCTCTTGCTATCAGTGTTTTACGTTATGCACTCCTTTACAATAGTATGGCTGTTGCAGTCCTATGTGTTTTTCGAAATTTTTGCAGGCCACCGTCCACTTTTAAATATTGAGTTAACTCTAACAGGTTGCAGATGCTCATTCAGATCCATTTTTGCCAGATGTTTGCCACTAAAAGTTTGTATTCTGTGTTACTGTTTTTACTTTGAAGTGGCTGTAAATTTTATTTATGTATCTATGAAAAAAACATTATCTATTGTGTGTTTTTATTCTAGTATATTTTGTTATGTTGTAAAGTCGCAGTTTAAACAATAAAATATATGAAAACTTGTAGATTTTTCTTGTTAATTATTTATCCGAATTAAATTGAGTAATGTGACCATACGTTCCGTTGTCCCCAAGCACAGCTTCGGGACGCCGAAATGTCCCGTTTTCAGAAAGTGATCAACCCACAGTAACAATTTCAAAAAGATGCGCGAAAAAAATTCCGGCGGACATCATCTTTTTGTAAGTACTTATTGTAGATAAGCAGTGTTGAGCACAAAAAATTACTGCCATCGTTTTCGCGATCGACGAATTTTTATTGGGAAAGATCGAGAAGGCCTTTTTTTTTCTCTTTTTTTTTAAAGAAGAAAAACGAGATGATAGTGCTTACTCTCTCAATGTTATGCTCTTTCAAAAGGCGAACTGTCACTTACGGGTGCCTGGGCCTATCGGGATTGGCCGTACTCTTATTCGGTACAACAAATTGGTACTGTCTACTAGGGATGCGACATCGACAGCAAAACATCGATGTTCAAAATTAAAACATCGTTCCAAAAACATCGATGTTTTTAAAATTCAGTGTATTTAAACTTTTTTCCTCATTTCTTAAAACTAGTTTAGCAACTAAGGATGCAACATCGACAGCAAAACATCGATGTTGATAATGCATCGCCCCCAAACTATCGATGTTTTTAAAATTCAGTGAATTCAAACTCACCCCCCCCCCATTTTTTAAAACTGGTAAAGCACCTAGTGATGCTACATCGACAGCAAAACATCGATGTTCAAATTTGAAACATCGATGTTGATAATGCATCGGCCCCGAACTTTCGATGTTTTTAAGATTCAGTGCATTTCAACGTTTTACCCCATTTCGTATAACTGGTTTGGCAACTAGTGATGCGACATCAGCTCCAATACATCGATGTTTTTTTATCAAACATCAATGTTTTGAAAACATCGATGTCGTATCCCTACTTTTCATACCCTTCACCTTTGGTCACTTTGGTCTAAAAGTATGTTCAATTAGCTGACTATGAAAATTATGCTACTTGGTTATTTTTATAACGGTACTTTTTTCATTTAAAAATAAAGCATCGACGAGTATAAACATCGATCCCAATACATCGATGTTTTTTAAAAAACATCGATGTCGCATCCCTACTGTCTACAACATATTGGCCTTGTTTTGCCAACAAACGAATGCGCCGGTGCATTTATTCAAATGCTGACTGAATATTTAAATTTAGTACTTGTAATTGCTTTAGGTGTCTAGAATTTTGGAATTCACATTGTAAAAGAACATGTTACTTTTTCCCCATCACTAGTCAGAAATATGCTAGCTCGGTCCTCGATTGAGAGTACGCGTAGACAGCTCGTGCAACTTTCTTGTCGATTGATTATTGTTTTTTTTATCGACGTGTGTTATTATAGTCCATTTAAATTTCTTATACGTGAAACCTTCACTTCAACAATGTCTAAACGTAAGTGCACTTTTAATGTTAACTTATAAACTAAGTACCCGTTTATAAAACACAACAGTAAACTTTAAGAAATTCTGCCAAGCAATTCATTTTTATTTGAAATCACCACCAAATATACTTGAGCAAATTAGTTCTTCAGGAAGTATAAGACCACATAAATTATTTATTTTCACGTGTTCCACACACACATTCCTGTTCTTTCATTAATAAATAAAAACTATAAAGATATATGTTTTTTCTTGAATACTCATACTATTACCTAAAAATTAGTAGATGTCCCGTTTTGAGGGGGAAAATAAATGGTCCCTTTATGCATGAGGGTCACGGTAGCCAGGTTGGAAGAGTAAAGGATTAGCAACCGGATTACAAGGTCAAATACAAACAAAGACCGTCGTGTACAAAGGGTGCTGGTGAACGTAATATCTGCCGTGGCCTCAAATGCCCTCTACGTCATCAATAGCCCGTTGTGTTGTTCTAGTACGACGTTAATTAAAAAGTACCTTACCTCAAATGCCCTCATAGATTGGCGTGGTGTGGAAGTTTGGAGAATGGGTTCAGGTGTGCCAAATGCCAGTTCAGGTGTGACCTCGACTGTGGTTCGAAATAGGGATGCGACATCGATGTCGATGTTTTCTAAACATTGATGTTTTAGAAAAAACATCGATGTATTGGAGCCGATGTCGCATCACTAGTTGCTAAACCAGTTTTAAGATATGGGGACACAAGTTTAAATACACTGAATTTTAAAAACATCGATGGTTTGGGGGCGATGTATTATCAACATCGATGTTTTAATTTTGAACATCAAAGCTTCAAAACATCGATGTTTTGCTGTCGATGTAGCATCACAAGTTGCTAAACCAGTTTTAAGAAATGGGGAAAAGTTTAAATGCACTGAATTATAAAAACATCGATGTTTTTGGGTCGATGTATTATCAACATCGATGTTTTAATTTTGAACATCGATGTTTTGCTATCGATGTCGCATCCCTAGTTCGAAACTACGTAGTGTTGCCCTAGGATGTTTCCCGGACCGTCCAATAGCCCGTTGTGTTGCTTCAGTGCGACATTAATCAAAACTACCTACCTTTTATGTGCGAATGAAATGATTTTGGGTGGAAGAAATAGAGTTACAGAGAAAGTTCGCTTGATTTCGAATTTGTCTTCCAAAAATTGAGTCCAACGTTGAATATAAATATATTCCGTGTCAGGGCTAAATGACGTTGTTAAGTCTGACTTTCGATGGGTTCACAGAAGCCCATAACCGTTATGGTCTGGGGGGCCATCTCCTTTGATAGCCGGAACCCTTTGGTAATCATTTCTGGCCACAGTGGTACATAGACGACATTCTACGACCGGTTGTGTTACCGTTCCTATTGCGACACCCCGGACTTACTTTTCAACAAGATAATGCCCGGCCGCACACGGCTCGTGTTGCTAGGCATTGTCTTCAAGCTTTCCCAACATTTCCTTGACCAGCTAGGTCTCCTAATCTCTCTTTCATAAAGCACATTTGGGACCTTATGGGAAGTCGATTGCATCCATCCCGGAATGTTGACCTTGAAGCCCAACAGTTAGAGACAATGTGGCTAGAAATTCTGCATGACACCATCCGGGAACTTTTTTAGTCTATGCCACGCCGGGTGACAGTTTGTATCCAAGCCATAGGCGGACCAAAGCCTTATTGACTTCCACCCTTTTTAACGGTCAAACTCGGAAATAAATCATTCAATTGTTCTGAAATTTTAATCCTTTGTTTTTCTATATATGTTCTTCACCATCCACCAATTTTTATCGCAATCGGACAACTCCTTCTTGGTTCGTCGATTATTTTGTTATGGAGTATATATGTTGTCTAAAATTGTTATTTCTAAATGGAAAAGAATTATTTCACAGATTACAAAAATATAAAACATTGTTGTCTATGTTAAGTAGACAACAATACTTTATATTTTTATGTTTTATAACCTTTGGGGAAACAGATATTCTAACATACAACAATAAGCGATTTCGCAGCCGCTCTTCAAAGTTACAAGTCCTTAAAATGCTTGAAACTCAAAATAAATGATGCAAAAAATAAGAAATGCAAAACCTCAACCACTGCATATCAAATTTCCTGAAAATCCATAATTATAAGGCCACAGGATTTTCTTATTTTTTTTCCATTTCACATAGAATGTCCCAGTTTCTAAATACAAAATTTTTGGGAACGAAACTTAATATTACATATTTCCATGCTGTCAGTGACCGAGCAATGCGTGTAGTAGTGGCCACGAATAGACGGACGCAACACACTTTTAATTATACGTGGACACTTTATTTGCAAACACAACTAAGAATTTAAAAGTTTACTCCGCACATTGCCCGGTGCAAACTAGGGATGCGACATCGATGTCGATGTTTTCAAATCATCGATGTTTTATAAAAAAAACATGTATTTAACATCGATGTATTGGAGCCGATGTTTTTGTAACATCGATATTTATACTTATCGACGTTTTTACGTTGTCGATGTTTTATTTTTAAATGAAAAAGTATCATTTTAAAAATGAAAAAATAACAAAGTAGCATAATTTTTATAATCAGTAAAGTGAACATACTTTTAGACCACAGAGGCCAACGGTGAAGGGTCTGAAAAGTAGGAATGCGACATCGATGTCGATGTTTTATAAAAACATTGATGTATTTACCATCGTTTTAGTGGAGCCGATGTTTGTTTTACATCTATATGTAACATTGTCGATGTTTTCACGCTGCCGATGTTTTATTTTTGAATGAAAAAAAAATTAAGAAAAATAACCGAGTCACTAAGTATTTGTCAGTGATGGCGACATCCGTCCCATCAGAAAGAGTTTTTCCCCAACTGGTGGGATAGTTAGTGAAAAAAGAAGTCGACTTAAGTTGGAGAAAGTAAAACTTCTTTTTTCACTAAATGTAAAAAACACATATTGGGACATATAATAATTAGAGGCCTGTTCCGCCCCCCCCCCTCCCATAAGTTGATAAAGAAGTAAGAACCAACAATGTTAAGTGTTCTCATTAATTTTTTGACTTTCTTTTGACAGTTTAAAAAAATTTTTAGCTATAAATTAATAAACACGGCAAATAACAAATTAAATCCCCCCCCCCACGAACATTAACCTTTGAGGTTGCTAAACCAGTTGCTATACCAGAAAAAAGTTTAAATACACTAATTTTAAAAAACACTGATGGTTTTTGGTCGATGTATTATCCACATCGATGTTTTAATTTTGGACATCGATGTTCAAAATTAAAACATCGATGTTGATAATACATCGCCCCCAAACAATCGATGTTTTTAAAATTCAGTGTATTTAAACTTTTTCCTCATTTCTTAAAAGTGGTTTAGCAACTAGTGATGCGACATTGACTCCAATACATCGATGTTTTTTATAAAATATCAATGTTTTGAAAACATCGACATCGATGTCGCATCCCTATTTTTCAGACCCTTCACTCTTGGCCATTTTGGTCTAAAAGTATGTTCAATTTGCTGATTATGAAAATTATGCTGCTGGTTATATTTAAATTTTTATAACGGTACTTTTTCCATTTAAATATAAAATATCGACAACGTAAAAACATCGACAAGTATAAACATCGATGTTACAAAAACATCGGATCCAATACATCAATGTTAAACACACCGATGTTTTTTTTTTTTTTTTTTTTTAAATAAAACATCGATGTCATGAAAACATCGACATCGATGTTGAATCCCTAATCCCTAGTACAAACATGTCTAGTTATCCTCGCCTTCGTCTCCAGTGTCTTGATAACCCTTTACCCCTCCCTGTCCTCCCACTCCCCAACCCTGTTTCAGGACATGGTCTCCTGTCGGTTGTATCCGCTTCATTAACAACGAGGGAAAAGACAGAGAATCGTGTCACACGTAATCAAATGGAAAGATAAATTCTCGGGGATTAAGCTATATTGTAATCCTCAAGCCGCGTTTACACCGGGGAGTTGCAAATATATTTCTCCCCTTTTCGTGACGAAGACGTTTTACGACCCCTTTTGCTGACACTTTATTCGACCCATTCCGGTGTAAGCGCTTTGTCGACTTTTATCGGCAAAACAAAGGGGTATACACTCTTCTTGCCCTTTTGTAGAAAAGAGTGATCACTAGAGCTCGGATCGATATGCAAAATTGTGACCTGAAATATGCATTGCAAAATTGTGACCTGAAATATGCATTGCAAAATTGTGACCTGAAATATGCATTGCAAAATTGTGACCTGAAATATGCATTACAAAATCCCAAAATATGCGAAATTGCAAAAAAAAAAATTCATTCTTACAAAAAGGGTAGTGAGGAGGATAAAGTGAAAATGATCCAAATTTTCATTCAATTAATTCACAATTTTATTTTTATAGCGCAGTCAGAGATAAGTAAAAATATTCAAAGCAACTAACATACAAGTATTACAAAATTGAAAAAATGGAGGTTAAAAAATTAAAGCACTTCAAACATCCTCAGGGACGTAACTGGAGGGGGTGGGGGCAGACGGGGCATGTGCCCAGTAGGGATGCGACATCGATAGTAAAACATCGATGTTTTGAAACATCGATGTTCAAAATTAAAACATCGATGTTGATAATACATCGACACAAAAACATCGATGTTTTTAAAATTCAGTGCATTTAAACTATTTCCCCCATTTTTTTAAAAATTGGTTTAGCAACTTGACATCGACAGCAAAACATCGATGTTGAAAATTAAAACATCGATGTTGATAAAAACATCGCCCCAAACCATCGATGTTTTTAAAATTCAGTGTATTTAAACTTTTTTCCCATTTCTTAAAACTGGTTTAGCAACTAGTAACAATGCGACATCGGCTCCAATGCATCGATGTTTTTTCTAAAACATTAATGTTTAGAAAACATCGACATCGATGTTGCATCCCTACTGTTCAGACCTTCATCCTTGATCACTTTGGTCTAAAAGTATGTTCAATTTGCTGATTATAAAATTTATGCTACTTGGTTATTTTTTAAATTTTTATAACGGTACTTTTTTCATTTAAAAATAAAACATCGACAACGTAAAAACATCCACAAGTATAAACATCGATGTTACAAAAACATCGACCCCAATACATCGATGTTAAATACATCGATGTCGCAAACCTAGTGCCCAGGCGCCGGATTGGAAAGGGGTGCTGAACAAGTCGAGTATTTTTTTACTATATATATTAACGCATAATGAAAAATGAAGCAAATAAACTTATTAGTTGACTATAAAAGGAGCTAAATGCAGAATGTGTGAAGAGTTGCGTGAGTTTGATGTGAGTAAAGAAAGGGCTAAACGTCGTAGCGCCCGGGTGTTTAGGATGATGCGCTCGTGTCTCTCAAGTAGATTTGATGCTTTGCGCCGGCAAACGAAACTGAACTCGGTTAGCTTTTAGAGTGTCTAGTGGAGACGAAAGTTTTGCAGTCTGATTATTTGTCAATGAAATATCTTAGCAGTAATTTAGTATTTTATCTTGGACTAAAAATGAAATTGCTGCAAATTAATCTATTTACCTTCAAAATCAAGTCTACCATCTAAGAGTTGAATTAAAAAAATTTGGAATAGTGAAATTAATATAGCGGTGACAATAACAGGTTTTGTCGGGGAGGGCCAAGGCGAGTTCTCGTCCCGGGTGGAAACTAACCTAGCGACGAGGGCTGTTCAATAAAGATTGATCATAAATTAATAAAAAATAATTTTCTGTACTAATTCTCCAAATTTTTATGGTCTTTCTCAAAATACTCCCCAAAACATACATTGCACTTATCTCACCTCTTTTCCAGTCTTCAAACACATGCTGGAAGCCATTTTTTTGACAGGTCCTTCAAAATCGTCTACGCAACTTTTACCAATGCCTGTAATGATGAAAACCGCTTTTCCCGGAGGTGTGTCTTCAAATTCGGGAAAAGGAAAAAATTGCATGATAAATCAGGACTATAAGGAGGATGGGGAACACACATGACTCTCCAAATAATCTTCTTGTAGCAGCACATAGACTTCAGCTGACTATTTTTAAGGCGAAAACAAAATTTGAATACAGTGTATTGCACTGCGCGTGGGACATCCATTTTTGCCGTAGGCGAAAGTAAAACTAGGCGTTCTTGGCCGGCTGCCAAGGTTTCAGCAATGACGTCATGACCGTGAAAGTTGGGCCTATCTATTCTCCACTTATCCCGCTACACATTCAATATGAATTTTATTTGTCTTGATTTTTTAATCGCCTTTAAAAAAATTATGATCATTCTTTATTGAACAGCCCTCGTACATCACTGAACCTCTTCAACGAATTGAAATTACATTGAATAATCAGTATTTTTTCAAGGTTTTCAATCTTGAATCTTGGTCTTTTATCACTAAAAATATCCTTTAATGAGGAGAAAGACCTTTCCACGTCACATGAGACGGTGTGGAATTATCGGTAAGCTAATATTTCTTGGGGCTCCGTCAGGTCGATATATAATTTGGTCACCAGAGGAGTTCCGGTTCAGATTTTAGTTAAAAAGGGAAAGTGGTGGACAGGTCCTTGTTGGCTATGTCATAAAAACGAAAGTTAGCCTACGGAGTGTTGCAAGGGGTCACCTGCTTTGTACGTTCTAGAAAAAGAATTGAAAGGAACTGGGTTAATAGTTTGGTGGTTAGATTGAGTTTGGTAGAAGAGTTGTGGACTAAATTTTCATTCTGGACTAGATTGTTCAGAGTCGTCTTGGCGCCTCAGGTTCCTGGGAAATCTTAGAAGGGCTAAAAGTATCGATACCATATTTAAAGGTGGAAGAAAGAACGAAAGCGGCTCTTAGTTAATATTTTTTTGTACGATAGGGATACCCCGTGTATGAATGAAAAAAGGCCTTTCAACGTTACTACAAATATTTAGATTATTATGGAATGGAAATTCTGTAACCCTTCTTCCCCCATCAGTTCTTAAATCGAGATTCTTTTAGAGTTGATCTGGAGTAAAAATTTCCAAGTAATAACACATTATTGGAACGGAAATCGATAGAGTTAAACTCGTCAAATAGAGAGTCAATAGTATACCGTAGGAAATTAGACACTTCTCCCAGAAGGAGATTATTAAAACTAATTATAATTAATTGTGCTAAGGAAATTAAATTTAAGACGCGTTATTAAAAGTGGGTTATAAAAAAATAACAATGATAGCAGTTATTTAATGAAATATTTTTTGACGGTGTAATTTGAATTCCCATTCAGAAAACATTGATGGGCAATCTATTTGGATTATAAAATGTTTAAGATGTTTTTGACAGCTTATCGAGCGTCCCAACCTCAAAAGCATTTGATACTCCAAACTATTCACTGACGTACATGATACAGAAATCGACGTTATTTGCATATTGTCAAAGTGATAATGGAAATAAACAATAAAAAATCGACTCGTCCACCAAGAAAGCTAATGGCTTCGCTAATGACGAGTTATCTCGTCAGGACAACCACTAGGAGGGTTAAAAATTTTGAATTAAAAGCCACGTTATAGTGTGACATTATACACTATATGGACAAAAGTATTTGGACACTGCATGTTTTTCAGAAAGGAGTGCATCATTATTCTATTTAGTAACGGGTAGTAGGGATGCGACATCGATGTCGATGTTTTTAAAACATCGATGTATTGGGGTCGATGTTTTTGTAACATCGATGTTTATACTTGTCGATGTTTTTACGTTGTCGATGTTTCATTTTTAAATGAAAAAATACCGTTATAAAAATTTAAAAAATAACCAAGTAGCATAAATTTTATAATCAGCGAATTGAACATACTTTTAGACCAAAGTGACCAAGGATGAATGTCTGAACAGTAGGGATGCGACATCGGTGTCGATGTTTTCTAAACATTAATGTTTTAGAAAAAACATTGACGCATTGGAGTCGATGTCGCATTGTTACTAGTTGCTAAACCAGTTTTAAGAAATGGGGAAACAAGTTTAAATACACTGAATTTTAAAAACATCGATGGTTTGGGGGCGATGTATTTATCAACATCGATGTTTTAATTTTGAACATCGATGTTTTGTTGTCGATGTAGCATCACAAGTTGCTAAACCAATTTTTAAAAAATGGGGGAAATAGTTTAAATGCACTGAATTTTAAAAACATCGATGTTTTGGGTCGATGTATTATTAACATCGATGTTTTAATTTTGAACATCGATGTATTATTAACATCGATGTTTTAATTGTGAACATCGATGTTTCAAAACATCGATGTTTTACTATCGATGTTGCATCCCTAACGGGTAGGCCCTTCTTTTGCTTGTATTAGAGCTGCAACACGTCGAGACAGACTTCCCCAAAGTTCTCTCAATCTGAGCAGGAATAGCTCACAATGTCTCTTGCCTGGTCCGGTCAGAGGCCCATGCGACAGATGCGGCCGCAACGGGCGTCAAGATGAGGGGCGCCGGCCAGTGCCGTATGAAGGGCTTGACCCCCGCCAAGGGTGCTCGGAATAAGGGCGAGTCGGTTGGCGTCCAGTAAAACCTCATTAAAAAACGCCTTCCACACATAGGCGGCAGAATTTCTGCTATTTTGTTCCCCAATGAAGATACACTACCATACAATAATGGACCGGACGCTATTTTCCAAACCCTCACAGATAGTACAACTGGGGGCGGGGCTAACTATAACGGCCAATGAGACTGAAATCAACCAAATATAAAATGATGTCTTCTTTTAAAGAGCTTCTTTTAATGAAGCAACGATGGCCTAATGGCTAAAGTCACCTACCTTTAATTTGGCGTCGGCAGCGGAGGATGACTTCCCGAGTTCGAACCCAGCTGGCAGAAAAATTTTTAGATCCTCCAAAGTATTTTTTAAAAATTTCAATTTAATTCCTTTTGATTCTAAATTACTTTTCCTAATTTTTAATACCCTTTTTATATTTTTCCAAGCTTCCGTTGATTTTACATAAATAATCTAAGAACCACTCATGAACTCACTACCAGCGGGTATTTTTCCGCCCCACTGCCGTCCCCTTTGCTTTAGGATGATGGTGTCGTATCCACCCCTGGTTTAGGACCATTCTGATGTAACAAAAAGCATACATAAAACACTAACTTATATAATTATTAACTTATATAATAAAATGATACAATTTTCGGCTCCCACCTCTACCCACCCATAGCCATGGATCTGAAAAGAAAAGAAGAAAACAGAAAAATTATTTTACATGTTTCATTTATTAAACTGCAAACAGGATCAGACAGGATTTCAGTTGTCTTTAGCGTAGTGAAGGATATTCCTATCCAGCGCTCGCGATCATTGGCTGTTACGGTTAGCCCCGCCCCCAGTTGTAGTACCTATGAGGGTTTGGAAAATCACGGACCGGACGCCAGAGGATTTGAATAAAATCCGACTTCTTGTTTGCGGGTGTTATAGAGAGAAATATAAGTTTAAAGTGTGTGTGATATCGATATCAATTGCAGGCCCCGATCCCACTCCTTCCCTATCGAAACAATACTGCGAATCTTCGAAATGGGGGCGGGTCGCCAAATCATCATCTCGCATCTCTAATATTATAAAAGGAAGTGTTTGTTTGTTATCTGCACGCAAAGTCCTGACGAATCCATGGCACTTACAGTAATGTCATTTGGCACACAGGTAGTCCGATATTTTTTTGCAATTTTTGGGTTAAAATTCAATCTAGAACATTTTAAAATGAATTAATGAAATTTAATTATTACCGTTTTCCTCAGAATGCAAAAGCATAGAAGATCACAGATTCTGAATTTATTTTTTCGTTTCAGTTTTCATTTTGCGAGGAGGAATGATTTTCCAGCAGACGATAAAAACAAATAAACCTAAAACTGGAGTTATGTAGTTTTTTTCTGTATCTCAGACCTTTTAAGATAGAGTAAAAATTTCATATCGCGGATTTGAAATATGCGGAAAATTTCACGTTAAATCGATACCTAAAAATATGATTTTCTTTAAACAAATAAAAAAATTTAATTAAATATCTTTTATATTTTATAACAAGAGATTGTGACGTCACGTCAACCTTCGCGTTCAAAAAATAAACAGATTACATTTCCTGCACTCTTACAATTTCAGCGAAGGAAAGCAAAATGAAAAATTTTTTGGCTGGCATTGTTTAGTTCTTTTTTGTAAAATCAGGATCGTTAAAGAAAGATTGGAAATTTCAACGGATTTGAAATCTGCGGAAAGTTTGACCTTATACATTTGATTTTCTTTTAATAAATAATTTTTCAATTGAATATTTATATTTTCGCAAGAGATTGTGACGTCACGCCGAATTCCCCTATTTGGTTTATACAAATACAAATACAAATACAAATATTGACGACCAGCTACAGGCTCAAGCCCAACAAGGCTGGTCCTTTGTTTATGAATTCCCCAATTCCCACTGACTATCCAATTGTATCTTAAATTCGTACACTCCCTTTGAAGCAAACCAACACCACGGGCAACTCCGTGATTGCTATTATACAATAGGTTACAAATTCCCATTTGGTTTGCAAAGCAAACCAATAACCCCACAAAAACAACTGGTACGGGCAACGCCGGGCTAGCCACGAAGTGGTTAATCCGCAATAAATTTCTCTCGGACCGGCCCTGCCTTTTGCAAGGCTGTGAGAAGAGATTGTTGTGTTGTCGTCTACTTACGACAGGGCAAACTTAACTTCTTTGAAGGCGTTGGATGGCAATACGAAACTCACTATAATACCATTTACATATGCACTACTTTAATTACAGTTTATAAACAAGCATGGCACCCTGTGCCTATTTCACATATCAATCGACACCAAGGGCCCTTCTTAATTACATTTAAGACGACGGTCCTAGGCCGTCTTGGCACATTCATGGATAACTCGGAACTGACAAAAACGTATATACATGCCATTTCACAGTGACGACCTCTAGTGACAATTAATAACTAAGCAGCTCACATTTGGCCTTTCCTGATAAACATTTCGCCTTCGAATATGATACTCTGGAACTTGTTACAAATGGACCCAAGAGATCGATGTGGAGAATGGTCTCTTTCCAGGCTCAAAAGGGTGTAACAGTCCTTGTTGTTTACCCCCGGGAACCTTGTTCACTAAACATTCTAAAAACATCTATATGTGTTTCTTCACGTAGCGCTTCATTCTTGGGAACCAATACAGTTCTTTAATTTTACTCACAGTTCTGTCAACTGAAAAATGTCCGATTAGGTCGTGAAATTTGACTACAGTACTTTTGCGCATGGTATGACGTAAAGCAGTCTTTCTTTTCCACCGTCTTTTATGGTTCGTTATAGTATTTCTCTCTTGAAAACGTAATTTGCAATAATTTGGTTTTCGGCTTTTGTTCTTTCAAATTATTTTTTCTTGTAAATGGTAATGATCCTATCCAATTCGGAATCTCCTCGTTGAATCATAAGGATTTGTTCGTCAACGGACATCGTAAGATAAACTTTTAAATTCCTTTCAATCAGTTCAGTGATCATGTCATCAGCTTCTAAGGCAGGAGCCCATTGCATCCAAGTGAGTCATCCTTGCACCTGATATGTGCTTCACTTCAAAGTCGTATTCTTGGATAAAATTGCTCCACCTAGCAATTTGAGAGTTTGTTGACTTCCTTGCGTTCATATAGACTTAGCTTGACAATCGGTAATGATAGTAAATTTTATTCCGAGCAAGAATTGTCGGAGTCTGTCCCAAGTACACACTATCGCCATCATTTCTAGTTTACTGGAATGATAGTTCTTTTCAGTCGGTGTTGTCTTTTTGCTGACAGCGTACAATAGATTCTAGCGACCATCTGTTCTTCTTTGTAAGAGTTCACCTGAAAGTCCATCAGATGAAGCGTCGGTGTGTACCTCAGTCAATGCTTCGGGCTGGTAATGAGCAACTATCGGTTTGTTAGTTAGGTTACCCTTGAGTTCTCGAAAGGCATTTTCCTGTTTTTCTGTCCATTCAAAGTTCTTGTCCTTTTGAATTAAACAAGTTAGATGTACTGCCTTCTCAGCCTACTTCGGAACAAATCTTCTGAAGAAATCATTCAAACCCAAGAAGTGGCGAACTTCGTGAACATTCTTAGGCTACAGGAACTTCGCTACTGCTTCCACCTTCCTTACTCCTGGCTTTATACCTTCCTCATTGATCACAAAACCCAAAAAGACAACTTCCTTCTTTCCAAATTAGCATATAGGTAATTTGAGTGTCAAGTTAGCCTTTTCTTAAACAATCAAGTACTCTTTCCACCATCTCGCACCAATTTTTTGACTGGTATCAATATATCGTCCAAATAACACAAAGCTTTTGTGTTCAGTAGTGGCCCTAAGAGCACCTTAACACGAAGGAGATCGATCGCTCAGACCGGTCTGAAGGCGACGACACTTACATAGAAACCATAGGAGCACTTCACACGAGAAGACTGGCAGGAGACCGGTAAGAGAGACCAAAAAATAGTCGCCAAGGAAGTTCAGTCGTCGAAGACTTTTTTTTGTTTGAAGGAGTCTGGTGTTACATTGAGAGGTGATGCGTCATTCACACGAGAGAGACTATCTTCTGTCGATTTTTGATTCCTAGCAATATCAGCTGCCGTTCTAAATTTGTTTTCCTTGTTTCTTTGTCTTATATTTTTCTTGTTTTGGAAAGTTTAGATATTGATAAGTTAATTACTGCTTTGCAAATGCAGCCTGCATTGTGGGTACAAAACTCACGAAGATTATGCGAACAAAAAAAAAAAAAAGAAAACGTATGGAGAGCGGGGATGGTGTTTATTTATGGCGAAGAAATGCAAGAATGTGATAAACAAAAGAAAAATATGCTTAATGAGTTCTTTATTTTTTATTATAATAATTTAGCATTAATTTATGTTGACATACTATAGTAAGAATACGAGGTATAAAAAAAGTAAATGACAAAACGATAGCTTGATAATATTTTAAATAAGTTACATTAATTTCTTTTGTTACTTAACAACAATTTATGTTAATAAACTAATAGTAAGAATACGAAGAAGTAAAAAGTAAGCGACAAAACGGTAACTAAATAATATTTTAAATAAGCTGTTGCATTATTTTATTATATTTTCACATACTGCCATGGCAAATCGCCTTCACTTACAAAATAAAGACGGAAATGATCCCGAAGAGCCGTTGGTTCAGGTCCAATGTAACCATTAAAAACATAATTATCATCGTTTTTCATCAAACCGGTGTGCTTTAAGGTGTCTTCGTGCGAATAACCATCCTCCAGTGTGAGCGATCGATCTCCTTCGTGTGAAGGCGAACTAAGACATGGTGCATTAATCTCTGAAATTCCGCCGGTGCATTAGCTAGTCCGAAAATCATTCGTTCAAATTGACCCGTTTCGTCCGGTGTTATAATTTCGATTCCTCACTCAATGGTGTATTTGTAAATATCCGTAAGCGGCAATCTAGCATTGTGAACATTATGGACCTTCCTAAACATTGAAGTAAGTCATCTATTCTAGGGAACGGTAATTTATCTTTAATTGTTTAACTTCCTGTAGTCAACAGCTAACCTGTGCTCCCCTGTTTTCTTTTTGACCAACAGTACCGGGCTAGCATACGGCGAACGTGATTCAGAAACAATACCGTTTTCCTTCCATTCCCTCACTACATCCTTGATAATTCCCCTCTCAGTTGCGTTCGTTTTATAAGGTGGTACACTAATTGGTTTACTCTCCTCTACTTCCTTAATACTCATTTTAGTTACCATTGTACACCCTAATTCACCCAATTCCCGTGCATAGCAGTCACTAATTCTAAAATTTCCCTTCTATTCTTCGTCAAATTTAATTTCACTCATTTCGATTAAACGCTTATTTTCCTTCATAACGTTCACGTAACAACTATCCTCCTTAACCAAACAAATGGGGTCTAATTCAACTACTCTTCCAACACATTGATTTTCCCTCAATAAAACATTCTCATTTCCAACATTAATAATTGGAACTACGGTTTCACCATCTTTTATTTCTAACAAAGAATCACGACACCCTTTTCTTCCCTCTATAATTACCAAACCGTCGTTAACCAAAGTAGTCTGAGCCCTTACAAAGTTTGACGAATTTCTTTCAAGTAACAATTCTCTTACGTCCGAATTCTTTTCACATTCCATATTAGTAAACGGGTTACCCTCTGCATAATAAACATTAAATTCACTCCCAATGCGAGCAAACGATATGTTCTCCCGATCCAAAAATGATCTCCCAATCAACAAGTCGTGAGGTAAAGCGTCGTCCTAACAATAAGCATTTTAATCCCTTTTACCTCAACATTATGCAATGAAATATCCACTGTTGATCTTCCTAGTGCGCGCGCCGCACATATTTTAACGTTGCCAAATTCGTACATCACATTTGAAGCTGGTTCTATTTTTATATCTAACTTTTTCGCTACAGAATTCCTACAAATAACGAAATCGCTCCTAATATCTATCAAAGCTGCAAACTCCAACGATGACTTGTTTATCCGCGCAATTTTAACATAAGATGACGCCTCACCGTCTATTCCACCCCCACTAGTCGTAACTAAGCTGTGACCTCTTTTCAATACATTCCGTTCAATTCTTTCCCCCTGTCTGTCAACACCCTGTCTAATTTTATCGAATTTATTGTTTTGTCTAGGAAAATGTATATTTCTATTACAAATGAAACATATATCTTTCTGGTGGTGCCCTTCTGTCTGCCTGATGTGGTAGTTATTATTACTTCGGATTGGCAAAACGTCCGTTACTGAAACTACGATTTGTTTTTCTTTCATACCCAGCTGCCTCATTCAACGGTAATCTCGGTCTAGACATAAACCTCGTATTTTTTGTCACACAAATTTTGATTTCCGTTTTTGAATTTTGACAAGTTACTTTCGTTTTGCACGTTTTCATATTGATCTAGTTTATCTGCTAATTCTGATGATTTGACTATTTTCACCCATTCGTCCACGAAATGCTCTTTTACTACAACGGGAACTTTTCTTTTCAATTTATCTGTTATGATTAACTCTCTAAGACCATCAAAATCACTTACGTTAGTTCCACGTAACCATTCGTTAAAGTAGTTTTGTAATTCGAAAGTACAAATCTCTCCATGTATTTTTGGATAGTTTGGCATGGTCAAAGAACTTCTGTCAGAATTTAACCGGACTTAATTTAAACTTTTTTAATAGCAAATCTTTGTTGTGTCCATAGTCATTTGAAAGTTCTTCCGGAACTCTCGCGATAATTTGATACGGTAATAAATTAACTAAATGACTAACCCAATTCTCAGGACTTAGATTTAGACGTTTCGCTTGTCGTTCAAACAATATGAGGTAAAAACTGATGTCCCCATCCCTCATTTCATATCGTTGCATAATTTTAGTAATCATGCAATTACTAGAAATTTCATTTTCGTTTCTATTTTCGCTTTCGTTTCATACGTTACTTCTTTCTATTTTTAATTTTTCTAGTTCGAACTGTCTACCTAATTCGTTTAGCTTTTGCTTTTCTTCTCTGGTGCTAACTATCGTTTTTAACAAATGACGCGTGAATTCCTCATCACAGTCCTTACTTTTCATAATTAATTCTTTAATTCTTTACAAGTGCGTGATTATGTAATTTTATATTTAATTCTTTCGATAAAGAAATTAAATCTACCTTTTTAGCAAAAAATGCCATTTTTTACACACTATTTCAATGTTTCCTTAACAATTTCACACATAAAAATAAAATAAACTCCTTAACACAATTTCACACAGAAATTAGAAATAAGGTCCTCAACAATTTCACACAGAAATTTAAAATAGACTCCTCAACAATTTCACAGAAATTTAAATATAAATTGTATCACGAAGGAGTTTCAGAAATTTCATGCCATATACCTTCTTAAACTGTTAGCAGTAGATGCTAAGTTCCGTTTGCACATACCGCGTTGTATGGCTTCCAGATTATTCATTTTAAACTTCATACGGATTCAGTTTTTGTTGTACACATTAGGGATGCGATATCGATAGCAAAACATCGATGTTTTGAAACATCGATGTTAAAAATTAAAACATCGATGTTGATAATACATCGACCCAAAAACATCGAGGTTTTTAAACATCGATGTTTTTAAAATTCAGTGTATTTAAACTCTTTCCACTCATTTCTTAAAACTGGTTTAGCAACTTGTGATGCTACATCGACAGCAAAACATCGATGTTTTTAAAATTCAGTGTATTTAAACTTGTTTCCCCATTTCTTAAAACTGGTTTTCCAACTATTGATGCGACATCGACAGCAAAACATCGATGTTGAAAATTATAATATCGATGTTGATAATACATATCGTCAACAAACCATGGATGTTTTTAAAATTCAGTGTATTTAAACTTGTTTCCCCATTTCTTAAAACTGGTTTAGCAACTAGTGATGGGACATCGGATCCAATACATCAATGTTTTTTTCTAAAACATCAATGTTGTGAAAGCATGGACATCGATGTCGCATCCCTACTTTTCAGACCCTTCACACTTGGCCACTTTGGTCTAAAAGTATGTTCGATTTGCTGAATTTAAAAATTATGCTACTTGGTTAGTTTTTAAATTTTTAAAACGGTATTTTTTTCATTCAAAAATAAAACATCGACAACGTAAAAACATCGACAAGTATAACATCGATGTTACAAAAACATCGATGTTAAATACATCGAAGTTTTTTAAAAAACATCGATGTTTTGAAATAACTTCTATGTAGGCGTTGGATGGCAATACGAAACTCACTATAATACCATTTACATATGCACTACTTTATTTACAGTTTATACACAAGCCTGGCATCCTGTGCCAAGTTCACATATCAATCGACCCCAATGGCCCTTCGTAATTACATTTACGACAATGGTCCTAGACCGTCTTTACACATTCATGGATAACTCGGAACTGACAAAAACGTATATACATGCCATTTTACAGTGGCGAACTCTAGTGACAATTAACAACTAAGCAGCTCACAGTTGTGAAGCTCGGCGTGCGTGGCGGTGTCGTACTCGTCGCTCCAGTTCGTCCCACAAATGTTCGATCGGATTGAGATCAAAGCTCTGAGTGGACCACTCAATCAAATTCACCTTATTTTCAGGAAACCAGTCCAACACACGTTTTGCAATATGAAATGGGGCTCCATCCTGTTGGAAGAAATAACCATCATCGCCATAGTACTGCCACAGAGTAGGCAAGGTTGAATCATCCAGAACGTCGGGGTACATGTCAGCGTTTATGGTACCAGGTACATTAAGTAATTGTCCTAGTCCTAATCAGTGCTGTAGTCGTAAAAAAAACAGAGGGTATACCATGGGCGCCCGCGGAAGTTTTTTCCATTGGGAGGCGAAACGTGCACCTACTACTTACACTTTCCGTGGGGGCAAAAAAACATGCACACACACGCACATACATGTATAGTTGTATAGGAAATCCATAAGCGGGGTTGACCCCCCCCCCCCTCCGGGCGCTCAAGGGGTATACTCAAAGAACCAAGGAATATGTTCGAATTAATCGAAGTTGAAATTATCGAAAGAAAAAAGCCTACATTAATTTTATATTGCAGGAAAGAAATAATGAAACTTTGAGAAACTTCGACTTAGCAGAAATTCCTGTTCACAAGGTTCGAGTTATTGAGTTAAATGTATTTATGCAAAGCAAAATATTCAGACTAGCATCGAGTTGTATTCAAATTTGAAAATATCACTTTTTTAATATTTAACTATGATATAAAATAATTACAGGAAATGTTAAGAGAAAAATATTTAAACACATATAAAGTTGGACGTGATTTTTTAAAACAAATTTAAGGCCTATTTCTATCATTTTCATTGAAATATTTTCCAAACTGGTTGACGAGAGAAATCCGTCTCTGTGTCTCTTTTTGAAGCGCACACTCTTGATCTATTGACTAGTGAAGAGCGATGGTTGACCAACCAAGAATTTACACATTTTTTCCGGTTGAAAATGTTCTATAGGTGGTCCATTTGCATTAATAAACATTAGATTGGAAACGTTTGAAATCAATAAAGATGATCTCAAATCTGTTACACTATGTTATTCATTAAACTAAACTCCGCGTTCACACTCGGCCGTGGAATGGTAATATTTCAATTGTTCTTAAAAGAGGCTTTAATTTTTCTGGAACATCTTGGGGAGTTTTCATTGTTTCCTCAAACCCTGAATAGTGCACATTTTATCTATACCAAAAAGTCGACAAATCCTTTTTACCCCTTTTTCTCCATGGCGAATATCCCCTGTATTTATATTTTCTGGATCAAGCATGAATATATCTTTCAAAAGTTGACTATTTTCTTCATTACAAACATCAGAACAAAGTCCCGATTTCATTTTATCGACAGTACTTGCTTTTTTCATTTTATTGAACGAATTGCTTTTGATTAAATAGGTACGATTTTGGAATTATGTACCAGGGTGATATCTTAAAATAAAAACTTTTCTTTTGATTCTACAGCTATCTGTGTTTCACGTGATGTTTTCTAGGAAAAGCAAAGCGTGTACGTAGTTTTTAAGAAAAAGCAGAGGGTATACGGAATTTAGCTGGAAAAACCAGAGGGTATACGGCGTATACCTACGTATACCCTCCAGAACGTCGAGGTACACGTCAGCGTTTATCGTACCAGGTGCATAAAGCAATGGGCAGAGTCCTAATCAGAAAAAACAACCCCACACTAAGATAGATCGTCTACCGAATTTCTGCAGCACCAAAACATTTTTGTCCATATAGTGTATTGTTATAAGTTTCGTGTGAAAGCGGGGTAAAATATTTTCAAAACATGGAATACGATGAAATTTCCATTCTATTTTAATGACTCTACATTTTTAGCAGTAGATTAGGGTAACAAAATACAGCATTCAACCTTGTTTCCTTTCTACAAGGAGATCGTTGTGTTGCTCTAGTACGACGTTAATTAAAAAAATTACCAAAATTACCAATTACCTTCCTACAAGAGCCGTGGTTGCTAGGATGGAAGAGTAACAGATTAGCAACCGGAGGGTTCAGAGTTCGAATCCAACAAACACCATCGTGTACCGTGGGAGCTTGTGCACGTTACATCTGTCGTGGCCTCAAATGTCCTCACTTTGGCGTGGTGTGCAATTTTGGAGAGTGGGTTGCCATCTCAGGTGTTGCCTCGTCATATGGTCGTGGTTCAACATTACGGGGTGTTGTTCTCGGATCTTTCCCTTGTGGGATTGATCCCGGACCGTTGTAAATAGCCCTTTGTGCTACTCCAGTGCGACCTTAATTAAATACCTACCTGTCTTTGGTTGGATTTGAACTAGCAACCCCCGGTTGCTACTCCGTTTCTATTCCATTAAATTTACGTCACCTGACCGTGGATCAAAATTACGTAGTGTTGTCCTCGGATCTTTCCCTTGGGGATTGTTATCGAACCGTTGTCAATAGTCCGTTGTGTTGCGACAGTACAAGGTTAATTAAAAATACTTATCCATCTCCATTAAATTTAGGTAGGTAGATTTCAATAGCCGAGAGAACAATAAAGTGCCTCTAAACACTAGTTAGCTAAAGCAGTGGTGCAAAAACTATTTTCATTTCCGGCTTCCCACTGTGTTAACTGTTTTGTCGCGACCCCTGGATAGACAATAGACGTATTTTAATCACAAAAGACGTAGTTATTTTAGAGACAAAAACAGTTTTTCTGAAAATTATTTTATCTCTATTGATTTTTTAATAAATTGTTTATTATTACCCTCCGAGCATGCTACTGAACTGTTCAGTACATAAAAAAATATGTTATGTACCTACCCAATTGCAAATTTTACATAGACTTAACAAAAGCAGTGTATAAACAGAATGCACTTGAATGAACGTAAGAAGCAGCAAAACCGAACTGCTGAGGCACGGAGGGAATGAACTTAATGATCCTTGCTGTGATCACAGTATAAAAAAGACTAAATAGCAGGGGACACACAAATAGAAAAAGCTGTAGTAAAGATGGGCACTGCTAAACTTCAGACCGACTCACGACCGGTTGGCGAAGTATAGGTATTGTATACTAACTAGGGTAGGTATTACAGGGTTCCCACTCTATTTTTCTAACTAAAAATAAGGACTTTCTAAGCACTTTCTAAGACAAAATAAGGACTTACATAAAGCATTATAGAAACCGTATAACACAATGTAATACCTAACTTTCGACCAAAAGGGGATGCTCTTACAGATTAGATAATCTTATAAGAATAGTAGTATGTAAAAAATTTGATATTCATGTCTATTTTCTAAAAATTATACACGAATAAAGCCACACAAAAATGAGATTTTTCAAAAAAAGCAGTCTGATTTTTACAAAATTCAGCAGTTAATATGTGGGCATTTACGTGTGCATGTATCTATACTATAAAAAAAAGTGTTTATCTGTCTGTTTGTTTCCTGCCCGCGAAGTCCTGACGAATCTATGGCACTTACAGTAATGAGATTTGGCACACAGGTAGTCCGAATTTTTTCCAATTTTACGGTTGAGACGAAATTTCAAATTCAATCTAGAACATTTTAAAATGAATTAAATAGTTTTTTTTCACCATTCTTCATTCTACTGCGGTAAATCAGAGGAATAAAGAAACATCAAAATTTAGACTTCTTGCCCTCACGTGTCCGCTTGACGTCAGCCTTTGGAACCATGCCAAGTTTTTTTCATCTCCAAGGAGAGAACACATTCGAATGACCTTCGTTTGTTTCGAGATTCATTCATAAATTATAATTAGTGGCAAACTATAAATTTACTAAAAGTAATTTAAATTAATGTAAAAGGATTGCAAGTTGCATACGTCAGAGTCAAATTTGACTGGATCGATAACCGAACGAGTTTCCAAGAAAATATTTTCCCGTGAATCAAAACAGGTCCCCCATAAGAGTTTTGCAAAAAAAAACTTTGATAAATTTATAAAAAGGTTAAAAAAATAAAATGCAACTTTATTGAATAGATATTCAACTAGTTGCCACAGTCCCAGCCTAAGCCATTTGGTGTATTGCCACATAATTTTGAACCACGGTCAGATGACGAGGCATCTGAGCTGGTGCCCTACTCTCCAAACTTCCACACCAACCCAACGTGAGGACTTTCGGCCACGACAGATTTAAAGTGCACCAGATGCTTCTACACGATATGTTTACAAACATCATTTTAATGAAACAAAATTAATTTGAAAATAATCATCTTAGCTGACAATGGAAACAGATTGCGCATGGCATAACAAAAGAAAGTGAAGTTCAAGCACAGAGTCAGCCATTGAGTATTTGTCACCCGCGAATACAAACAGAAAAAAATTATAAAGCATAGAAAAATTACTTTCGTTTTCAGCAACCAAATGCGCTAAGAGTCCTAAATTTCCAGTTTTCAAACGACTTTTCCTGATTATTGAAATTCCCTGACTATTCTCGGTTCTCCAGCACTAAGGTTTACATTTTTGCGATCTTTTCCTCCAAAGTTTTTTTTAAACGAGTGTGTTGGTTTTCTTTTGGAACTAATAACCGATTGCTTCAAATTTTCAAAACAGAATCACCCCCGAAAATCTTCAAATTTTTTTTTCTGGGATAGTTGTACAAAGAATTAAAAACATAAAAAAAAAGCTAGATTTTAAAAAAATTACCACTCACATAGCAGTATTAATTAAAATAAATTATTTTTATATTGTTTTCGATTCACCTACACAAACTTAAAAATACAATTCCCCATAGTTATAATAAATTTTTAAAACATTGCACCCTTGAGTAACTGAATAAAACAAAGTTAAGTAACATTGGATGATTGTATTCTAGTTTCCTCTATCAGGACAACTATTTTATGCATTGCAAGAGACACTCATAAGTCGAAAACAGACCGATTTTCATGGGTTTTCAAGTTTTTAGTATTATGAGATCATATCAAGATACGTACTCATCAAGAGTCGATCGGCGATTTGTATATCGCGTATCAAGGGTTGCCATTCTAGCAAGCCAGTTCCTGAATTATCATTAAAACCGTACTTGTAAGCAGTTTTATCGCCGATCAGCTGCTAAAAAGAGGTCGGAAATATTGTGAAAAAATATCGTCATTTGAAAACTGAATTTTGTTTTTAAAGGAAAATAAGCACTTTCTAAGGACTATTGATGCAAAATAAGCACTTCTAAGGGCCCTTAGAAATGGAAGGTCAAAATAAGCACTTAGAAGCACTTTGTAAGCACCCGTGGGAACCCTGTATTATACACTAACTAGGGTAGGTATTATATACTCATAGGTATTATATATACTCATAGGTATTATATACTCATAGGTATTATATACTCATAGATATTATATACTCATATAGGCATTATATTACTATAGGTATTATCTACTCATACTATAGGTATTATATACTCATAGGTATTATATACTCATAGGTATTATAGGTATTATATACTCATAGGTATTATAGGTATTATATACTCATAGATATTATAGGTATTATATACTCATAGGTATTATAGGTATTATATACTCATAGGTATTATAGGTATTATATACTTATAGGTACTATATTACTATAGGTATTATCAACTCATACTATAGGTATTATATACTTATAGGTACTATATTACTATAGGTATTATCAACTCATACTATAGGTATTATATACTTATAGGTACTATATTACTATAGGTATTATCAACTCATACTATAGGTATTATATACTTATAGGTACTATATTACTATAGGTATTATCAACTCATACTATAGGTATTATATTCATTGCTGTAAGTGCCATAGAATCGTCAGGATTTTAATCACAAGAAACAAACAAACAGACAGACAAACACTTTCTTTTATAATAGTAGAGATAGAGACAATTCTTTTAAAAATATAATTATTTTCTTATAAATAATATTATCTCATTTCAGCCGACCAACCGGTCTAGTGGTCAAGGTGTTGGTTAGTCAAGGCAAGGTGTCGTTAAAATGATCAAACGATGATCCGGTCCGCGGCGATAAAAAGGTTGGGGAGCACTGGTCTAGGAGATAGAAAAAAGAACTTTGACTTCAGTTTAAAGATTTATCGTCTGGCTGGGAAATCAATCGCGCAACATCAAAGCGGAAACGAAAAAAATAATTTTCTCCTCGTTTTGTGGATGAAAAAAACTTGGCATGATTCCAAACCCTGACTGCAAGATCACATGAGTAGAAAAAGTTCTCCGCGTTTGAAAAACCGATGGAGAATAAAACTATGAAATTCATTTTAAAATGTTCTAGATGGAATTTTAAAATTCGGCGCGACCCTAAAATTGCAAAAAATTCGGACTACCTGTGTGCCAAATCTCATTGCTGTAAGTGTCATAGATCGTCAGGATTTTACGGCCTCGAAACAGACCAACAGACAAACCAACACTTCCTTTTATAATAGTAGAGATAATAACTATGTAAGGTAGTATTGCAAATACCTACTTTTACATTTTTATATTTAGGTGTGCTGCAAATAATTCAAGATATTTGTAGTGTGCCGTCAACTAAAAAAGGTTGAGAAGCACTGACCCACGTAGTTCAGGCTATTGTCCCCCCCCCCCTCTCACTCTCTTGTTGGCGAGAAACGAGAATATTTACTTTTTTTTCGAGCGCGATTTTTAATATGTTCCGCGGGCCGGAGTTGCCCATATATGGTTTTGCATCTCGCTTTTTCTGAGGTGTGTCGCCAACATTACCTAAACTGATCGCCAATCACTAAACTCACTAACGTTGATTTTAATACTAATCTTTGCTCACAGCTGGGGCGAAATTTTAATGCTTCTAAAAAAGATGTTGAGTGGGAAGACAAAATAAAACTCTTGACAATGTCATTAAGTGGTGGTAATAGCTATTAATCAGGAAAAATTTAGTGCTATCTCTGAGTAAAGCGATATAAGTCATTTTAGCCCCTACCCGTCTATCTAGGCATAGGGTTCATTATCTCCTCTATGACAGCTAGGCCAAAGTGATTAAATACAGATATTATGAGCTAAATTATTAAAACTCATGAAATATGAACTTATTCAATCCATGAGTAAGTGGGTCATAGGGCGAGAGGGTAAAAAGTCCCCATACGTTTTTCTAAAGTTTTATATTTTAACCACAATTTTCCTATTTAATTTTCTGTTTTATGTGCACATTTATTCCAATTTAAAACTGAATAAATATGTCAATACATTCTCGGTCCAATATTTGTTTTTTAAATATCTGTACAAGTTAAGTGCTACAATGTATCTACAGAATGATGTACTGCTGCTTCCTTTCAGTCAACTGAGAAGTAGAGAGAGTTATGCTTTTTTTCAAGGTGGTCACCACTTAGTGTAGTTTGGAATTGCGTGATTGTAAAGTTCTCTAAGAGAGAGTTCACACTATCGACTTTGAATTTTCTTCTTCGGGCAAGAAAGAACTTTCTTTCAGATCACGGGGTTCTTGTGGTACATCACCATGTTTCCTGATGAATTCAATCCATCCAGGGTGGAGTGTAACGACTTCTTTCGTCGGATAGAAAATTGATCCATACTTTGTAAACCGTCTGATGTGCACCAATATGTTCCCTCGAAAAGTATTTCGATAAACGAATATGGAATCCCCGATGTGAAATATCTCTTCCGGAATTCCATCTTCTGTAAAGATTCCACTCTGAAAAATAAAAGTAAAAGGAATACGAAATTGAATATACATGTGACAAGTAATATCACTAACATTGCTGTTGTCGTGCGGGCCATATATGGCCCAATTGGGGGTGCCATTGCCCCGGAGGGTTGGACTTCTTCATACATGACACATCCGTTTTACAGGAAGGTCCCTTTCACACACCCATTCACTCACACATATCGTAATTTAGATCCCAATCAGAGGCCGATAACCCCCTGATCAGGTACCCCCAGAGGTATTGAGTTTTGGTATGGGAACATGGAGGACTTTGTGACCACGACCTATTTAACGTGTCCCAGCCACCAATAGCGAACACGACGGTCTTTAGCCAAGTCAAGCGCCGGTCTCGCAACCATCAGAATTACAGGCTCCGCTGAGGACAGAACCCACAACTCTTCCGATGCGAGCACGACGCTCTACTGACTGAGCTATCATTAACATTAAAATCCATAACATTAAAAACATTATAATCATTAACATAAAAAAACATTATAATTATTAACATTAAAAACATTATAATCATTAACATTAAAATATTCTTAAATCATGACCAAAAAAAAAAATTAAGACTATCACTTATTTTATAAATATTCTTAAATCTCTTGTGACTTCCTTCAGCCAGCATTTCTTCCGCAAGATTTTGCTTCATATTATGACTAGGATGAATTCATATTATGACTTTTATTGAATTTCTTTCTGTGATCTCTTGAACAAAATCAGCACGAGTCTCTTCATGCTGATGTTTCACCGGTTTTACGAGCGAATTCCTTTATTAATCACTGTGTTCGTGTTTCGATTAGGTCGTTTAACGGTACGAATCTGTCAACAACTTCAGTTCGATGCAATCTATTCGTTCTACTAATATAGAAATGATACTATTAGGCCATAAATAACAAAAAAATTCCGCTTGTTTTAAATCAAAAGGACTCGCGTAAAGAGAGAACGAAATGTTTATTTTGAATTCGTGTCAAATCAAATTCGTGTAACAAAATGGTACCTGGAAAAATGGTTCCTAACAAATGGCAAAAACAAAATTAGGTGTATTTTCTTTTGAAAACGTTATGTACTATTTTTTTTAATATCGTGACGTCTGCCTCATACTGAACAAGGTGACAAACATCCTGCCACGTTGAGTGTGGACGAAAAAAGAACCCTATTACGAGGCTAAATGAAGAAACATATTTCATACAATACTTCTAAAAATATATATCTCTCAGCACCGCTATGGGATAACGTAATGTAAAGTGGGACCCTTCAACGAGGCTAGGAAAGACATCTCATACTATAGACAGGTGTCATCGAGTCTAGACGTGGAGTCGGGGAGACGATAAGGCTGAAGCTCTCAAAAGGAGATGATCGTTTGAAAACTTGGAGAGAATAACGTTTTGTTCTGGCTCCCATCCTGGGAAAAACTTTGCTGTAGAACGTCTACCAGAGTTCGATATTGAACAATTTTCTCGGATATCCCACCCTGGGATGAGATTTAATGTGCTTCGACCAACGTCATTGTAGCCGAAGTGTGATTAATTAAGGTTTTGTATTTACTGTAAATAAAAACTTGTTAGTCAAGAGTTTTGCTTAAATTATTTAGTGCCAAACGCTACAATATGAAGGACTTTAAAAAGCTTTGAGTCTAAAATAGTTAGCTACCCCCCCCCCTCGGCTGACCGCGTTAAAATGATCAAACGATGATCCGGTCCGCGGCGATAAAAAGGTTGGGGAGCACTGGTATAGACCTATAATAGTATCATATTACTATTTTAAAAAATGGTGAATCAACTGTACAGTTGTATTTAAAAAATCTTAACATATATAATAAGTTGCTTAAATATAGCTTCAACTCGTAAAATAATCCACCTTAACATCCTATCATTATGACAGAGTCTTTTAATATTTCAGAAGTTCTAGTTCATAATTTTAATAAATGTCATTCCACGTGAAATGAGCATAAGTCAGGAAGAACCTGTGGCCGTATGGAAATTGATTTTCATGAAATTTGGTACAGGGGTTTAGTTTATGCACAAATAACGATATCCAAAAAATGTAGGTTCAAAATTAAATATTTTTGAAGTTTGAGGCATTTTAAGGACTTCTAACTTTGAAGAACAATTGTGAGATCGCTCAATGTTGCATGTTTGAAGTTCTGTTTCTCAAAAACTACTTAACGTAAACAAGCATGTTTTACATTTTTATAATATGTACAAAATTTTCTTTTTTCACTTTGGCAACAACAATTTTAAACATCACATTTAATCTAAAATTTAGTTGCAAAAAATGGAAAATTGTCATTTTTTACAAAAAACAACAACATTTCTATAGGCTAAAAAATTTTTAAGACATCCTTTAAATTCATACCAGCTACAGTCCTAGGTATGATAATATTACTGATAGAGTTTGGAAGTCGCATTTTAATTCTTTCATCTTCAAAATAGCTAACGAAAATAACAAAATGACAATTTTCTACTCAAAATAGGCATAAGAAATCAAATGGACAGCTCTGAGAAAACTGATATTTCACAGGAATACAGTTTAATATGTACTTGTAAAAAAATCTGTATTGAGTTCTGGATTGTAATCTGAGTCCTAAAGCAACAATTATAAAATTAAAATCACAACATTTGATTCCCAGTCCATACGTCCCGTTTTTAGGTAGGCTGTCCCGTTGTCCCCAAACACAGCTTCGGGACGCCGAAATGTCCCGTTTTCAGAAAGTGAGCAACACATTTTAACAATTTCAAAAAGAGGCGTGAAAAATAAAAAAAATCCGACGTTAGCGCATAGAAGTGCGGCAATGTCGCCACGCACAATACGTCTCACAAGTCTGCCAGAAGTAGGGATGGAAATACAGTATGAAGTCCCAAATACGGAATCCTCCGGACCTCGGCCGTTCCGGATTTCGGATTATTTGCGTTTTCTGTCAAAAAACCTTAATCTAACCCCACCCTCGCGCCAATTTTGTGATTGCAGTAGTAAAATAGCATATATATAAATAGGAATAATTTTTGTAAAACGAGAAAACCTATTTAATACAATGCAACGATTTTTTTTGCTTGCAAATCTTCTAATTTTTCTGCGTGGTATTTATTCTGAACATGTCCGTTATTTTGCTTTGTTTCATCAATTAGGTCCAGGTTTAACTCCTTGTTCTTTAAATCTTACTGATCGGGAAGCTGTAAAAAAGTGAGAAAAACCAAAAACGTCGGTTGGCAAAACGTCCGGATTTTGGAGTCCGGATTGCATATTACCAACCTTTTTGGAGTAGAAGACTGGGGAAATTTTAAGCCGGCTGATTCGTTAGTTTCAAACTGTCGTCTATGACGTCACTATGTGACGCCTTAAATAGTACGTGATGCCTTCACGTGGACTCGGTACGTAGTTTCTAGTGAAAGCCGGCATCAAACGAAAGCAACCTAGATATTAGCCATCTCTAATTTAATAATTGGTATTACTTTAAGAAATACTAGTTTTGGGTTATAATAGGGCTTTCGGTATGACTAGGTAATTTTTTCGATAAATAATTTGTATTGAAGGATGAATTTAGCTGCTACTGATCACATTTTTAATTACTCCTATGGTTTTATGATGTATGTGATTTAATGACAACTAAAGAAATACTAAGCACATCATTTTTTCGAATTTTTAAATGTTTGCGAAGCAAAAAATCTTCATTCTGCTTCATGTCAATAATTACTATTTTCGCGAAACATCGTGAATAAACATGTTTTTTGTTTGTTCGGGTTTTCATACAATATGGGAACTTTAATTATCCAATTTAATCTGTAATGCAAGAAAATTCCGTGCTATTTAGTAAATATCCCATTCAGAATGAAAAGGTTTTAAAGTTCCTAAAGTTCACACATCCCATACAACTCCGTGCGAAGAAATTCATCGCCTACGCAAGCCAAATCTGTGGAACTACAAATAACAACACTCTTGAAATCCTCCAATCTACCACCCTCAGAACCTTCTCCAAAGCCAGATGGTTTCTGCGAAATACCAAAAAATAAGACACGATCTTAAAATTAACTCTCTTAAAACCCACATAGCAAAACATCTGGAACATTAATAACAAATCCATACAACAGATCTCCAGTAATAACGGAAAAGCTTCCGTTTCCGCCTTCTATTCTGTTCAAGGAACCAAAGTGTCCTTTAAAGTTCGAAAATGGTCTATTTTTAATTTGTGCATGTAGAATCTAAACTGCAATTAAAACTGCATTTATCACAAAACATTTTCGATCACAATTACGAGTATTCGGCACAAACCGTTGAATTATCGCTTGATATAATCATCTAAAAGCTATCGCTTTCTTTTTTATTAGTATTCTATTTTCGGTTGAAACAGTTTCAACTTTTTTTCGCAAACATTGCAAATAAATATTGATACATCTCACGTATGGCAAAATCTCTATTTTTGCTGATCCCTGAGAATGAGCTTTGAGGGATATAAAACTATATTCTGTCATTTCCTAAAAGACCTTTTACTGAAGAATGTAACAATATAAAAATTTTTTAATTTGTGTCAATAACTTATTGAAATATAGGGTCTCCAACAGGCTACTATTAGTGCTAAAAAATCTACATTTGTGTGGCCTTGAAGTTTAAAAAATTCAATCAAAAATAAAATATACATTAGGACATCTAATATTTGGCAGTTCCTCCTTACTATATGTGATCTATTTAAAAAGTGATTAGCCGACCAACCGGTATAGTGGTTAAGGTGTTAGCCTCTAGATCGGAAGGTTCCTGGTTCGAATCCGGGCCCGGGCATGGATGTTTGTAAACGTATGGTGTAGAGGCGGCTGGTGCACCTTAAATCTGTCGTGGCCGAAAATCCTCACGTTGGGTTGGCGTGGAAGTTTGGAGAGTGGGGTGCCAGCTCAGGTGTTGCTTCGTCATCTGACCGTGGTTCAAAATTACGAGGTGTTGTCCTCGGATCTTTTCCTTAAGGGACTGATCCCGGACCGTCGTCAATAGCCCGTTGTGTTGCTCTAGTACGACGTTAACTAAAATTACCAATTACCAATGATTGAGTATTTACTTACAATCAGCAGAAATTAATGAGAAGTTTGCACTTGAACTTGAGAAACAAGAAAATCAATGTTGGGATTAATCCCACTAATACACAGGCGCATAGTGTTTTCCAAATTTTCATCTGTAAGCCTGCTTCTCTCGTTACTTCGATTTATTAGTTTTCATCATGGAAAATAACTGCTCACATTTATAAGTGCTTCCAAATGCACAAATCATTTTTCTTGCAAATGCTCTGAGCTGTGGGTACTTTTCTTCGGCAAGGTATGTTCTCCACGTCTTCAAATTTTGACTTCAAATGTATGTCTTCTTGATGCTCGATCAACTCCATTTGCAGGTGTGTAGGAGCCTTTCCTATGTCACTTTTCATCGGAGTAGCAAAAAGGTTAAAACTGCTATCCATGTTTTTAAAGTCCGTAATTATATTAAAAAATTGCTCCGACAGTGATTTTAGTTCTTCAGCATATTGAGTGTAGTCAATATTTTCGTGACTGGATAGTGTTGAAAAATGATAACAGCTTCCAGATCGCATTTGTGTTTCCCACAAGCGAAGTTTGTTTTGGAACGCTTTCAGATGGCTGTGCAATTCGTTTACCAACTGACCTTGTTTTTGAAGCTCTAAATTCAACTCGTTTAAGTGACCCATGATGTCTACTAGAAATGCTAAATCGCATAACCATTACTGATCACTGACTTCAGGCAATGATTTTTCCTAGATTTCCATAAAATCGGCTATTTCCTGTCTGAGATCGTAAAATCTTTTCAGCATTTTGCCTTTGTTTAACTACCTTACTCCGCCAAAATATGTCACATCACCGTGTTCTGAAGAAAGGTCATCCAAAAATGCTTTGATGATTAAGCGTACTGGATCTAATAATATTGTCTTTATTACCACATCCATAACGTTCTGCAATCGGATGGACTTAGTGCACAAGTTTTGTTGGTGAATAATGCAATGTAGGATTACTAAATCGGTTTTTTGCACATTCAAGTCAATTGCTTTTTCTTTCAAACTTCCTATGAAACCTTTTCGTGAACCGACCATAGAAGGTGCACCATCTGTGCAAACCCCAATTCATTTGCACCACTGCAAACGATACTGTTCAATAGCACTTTTGACTTCATGAAAAATATATTCTCCAGTAGTGGTCCCTTTTAGAGGCTGTAAAACCAGCAATTCCTCAGTTGCAGTAAATTCTTTGTCAACGCCTCGTATAAAAATAGCTATTTGCGCTGTATCAGACAAGTCGGTGCTCTCGTTCAAAGCAATTGAAAATCAGTCACACGATCAGCCAATTTTTCCTTGATATCACCAGCCATCATATCTACACGTCGAACAACAGTACGTCTTGATAAGCTTATTTTCTCAAATTCTTTTTTCTTTTCGGGGTATAAAATATCTGAAATTTCTTACAGGCACTCTTTGACAAATTCTCCTTCAGCGAATGGTTTCGATGACTTCGCTATTTTTGAGCTGACTATGAAGCTAGCTTTTACAACATTGACCAGTTGTGTCCTTTGTTTACTAAAAAATTGTTGCTATTTGTCCAAATTGGTGATTAGCTTTTGAATTTTATCCTTTCGCAACTGACCCGTGAGTGTATGCTGAGTAATATGCTTACTGGAATAATGCCGCTTCATATTGTATTCTTTTAAAACAGATATGGATTCATTACGCAACAGGCAGATAGGTTTACAATTGTGCATCATAAAGTATTCATCAGTCCATCTTTCTTGAAATTGGCGACATTCCGTGTCTACTTTTCGCTTTTTAACACCATACATCCTTTCAAACACTTTCGCGCGCGCGCGCGAACCAAGAAAACTTAAAAACAAAACAAAAACTATCTCCACGCAACGTAACGCGATGAGTGTACCACCGACCTAAGAGGAGTAGGACATATGACTGGGCGCGCGATCGGACATTTCACAAATATGTAGGGGAAATGCAGGGGTTCCAAGGACATATTTCAAAACAATTTGAAAGATGGTAAAATCAGACGGAGATGGTTTTTGACAAATTATTAAAATTGTAACTTTGAAACACCGTATTTCTCCGAAAATAAGACCTAATCAAAAGTTAAATCATAGCACCACCAAAAAAAGAGAGATCGTTGATGATGACACCTTGCCTGTCTTTGATGCGAAGAGACCAATGACCAGTGCTGTAGTCGTAAAAAAAACATAGGGTATACCACGGGCGCCCGCAGAATTTTTTCCATAGTGAAACATGTACTTACTATTTACACTTTCTAGGGGGGGGGGATATGTACACACACGCAAATACATCTCTGCTATTATAAAAGGAAGTGTTTGACTGTTTGTTTGTTGTTGTATGTTTAAGTTCCTGAAAAATCTTTGGCTCTTACAGTAATGGGATTTGGCACACTGGTAGTCCGAATTTTTTGCAATTTTTGTTCGAGGCCCGAATTTTAAAATCAAATCTATAACATTTAAAAATCAATTTAATGACAGTTAATTATTATTGTTTTCCTTAGAATGGCAACAGCATAAAAGATCAAAGGTTCAAAAAATATATTTAAAGTTGTTTTATTTCATATTTATTGTTTAAGGATATTAGGATGTGTCACACAAAGATATATTACATAATGTATTTAATATATATATATATTTGTAGCTGAAGCAAAACATTTAGTTTTTTTCAAATAATTTCTTTTAGCATATACAGTACAAAATCCCAAATTCGTAATCCGAAGTCCCGAATTGTCCAAAATCTGGACTATTTGCTAACCAACGTTTGGCAAGCGTAAGCGAGCAGGGGGCAGAGCCCCCTAGTTTTTTAGTAAAAGCAAAACGTGTACGCAGTTTTTAAAAAAACGCAGAGGGTATACGAAATTTGCTGGAAAAACCAGAGGGTATACGTCGTATACCCTCCACTACAGCCCTGCCAATGACACAATGAAAATATCTAACTCCTCCTCAACAAAAACAACTAATCTTTATTGTATTCTAAATACTATGTGAGGACAGTTTAACTTTTCTATGAGGGAAAGCTTTCTTAATATAATGAACCACAATCGCTTCAGATCGGCAGCCAGACGGGCGTCAGACTTTTTGACTAAGTTTCAGAATGTGACCAAGACACCTGCACAGGAAGTAACAGGATTTTATGCCGGTGGGCGCCAGAAATCCGAGTATTGTTGATATGTAACAGTGTTTTTTTTTAACAATCACATCCGCTAGTAAGGAATGGAATCAATAAGTGCAAGGCCGTTTCTCCGATACAATCAATAACGAAATTTATAATTATTATTCCCGATTATCCGTGTAATTAGGTGGCGGGATGTGTCGCCGATAACTTGTCTGGCGACTTCGAAACCTCGTTTTGATTTAATTTATTCAAGAAAACAGACTCATCCATCTCGTATATCCAATACTAATATTATTAGTAATAATAACTATATAAGATAGTATTGGAAATACCTACGTTTACATTTTTATCGAAATTTTCCTGGTTCGAATCCGGGTACGGGCATGGATGTTTGTAAGCGTATGGTGTAGAGGCGGCTGGTGCAGCTTAAATCTGTCGTGGTCGAAAGTCCTCACGTTGGGTTGGTGTGGAAGTTTGGAGAGTGTGGTGCCAGCTCAGTTGTTGCTTCGTCATCTGACCGTGGTTCAAAAGTACGTGGTGTTGTCCGTGGATGATTTTTTTTCCCTTAGGAGATTGATCCCGGACCGTCGTCAATAGCCCGTTGTGTTGCTCTAGTGCGACGTTAATTAAAAATTACAATTACAAGTCCCGGCAGATTTACAACCGAGCTACCGCGGCTTCTGTGATACAAATTAACTGAACAGAACACTTCATTAAACTTGATATCAAGTGTTTATATTTCAATACATTACAATTTAAGCGTTGATTATTAATTGAATGTATTAATATTATTCCCTACTTAAAGGATCTTCAAAAATATACATTTGAAGACTGAACCAAAATATAGTAAAACAATCTCAACAAATATCTGAATATCGTGAATCGTGGTAAACGTTTTGTGTCGTTTACTGCAGTAACGGCTGTGGAAAAATCGCTCCCCTTATCTTTA
Organism: Metellina segmentata; assembly: GCA_947359465.1. Taxonomy (NCBI): domain Eukaryota; kingdom Metazoa; phylum Arthropoda; class Arachnida; order Araneae; family Tetragnathidae; genus Metellina; species Metellina segmentata. The sequence continues at coordinate 54,864,222 of OX375884.1, read as the reverse complement.
TGATAGTGCACAAGGCAATTAAGCGAGCATTCTTTCGGATTCACTCTCATAAACAAACTCTGAAATATATTGAACAGGATGGTTTCCGGTTTTAAATTCGTCTCCGATTTCGTTGTTTGAGTTCAATCATTAATTAGAGGAATTATCTTTTGATTATCACCATATTTCGAAATCCTCTCCCGATCAAACTCCGAATGGCTCAATTTTTACCCACTGCTGAGGTATCGTCCATGTTTTCTTAAGCGAACCGTTTGTTTGTATTTCGTTTCATCAAAATCTACCACGAAGCTTGAAGTCCGTTGCGGAAGAATGCTCTTCCTGGAATCTAAAAACAAAACGATTAAAAAATCTCGTGGTGTACTTCCAAAAACAAATAATACCTATGATACTCTGTGATTGGACGAATTTTTCTTTCAACAGCTCATTTTACCTAAAACAACAAAAAATACTCGAGTGATCAGTATGCTTTAGAACGCTTCGTCATTTGGTTGTTTGATCTCCTCTGGATCACCGTTTTTGACTTGTGAAGATGTTCAAAGATATTGTTCAAATTGTTAATAGCGAAAGGTTCGTCACTCCTAATAGAAACCGAAGTAAGTCGCCCTTTCTTTCTATTCAATAGAAATTATTTCTGAAGAAACTTTTTTTTTTCTTTCTTTCTTTTTTTTTTTTTTTGAATCTGAGAAGCGAAGTGATTTAAAAATTAGTTTATCTTATTTTAGATTCCGAATCTTTCTTCGACACCCAAAGTCCTTCTGAAAGTTCGGCCAGGTTTACTTATCTTACGTAAAAACTTGTTTAAATTTTGTTAAAATCTTGTTAAGTGATTTAAAAATTAGTTTATCTTATTTTAGATTCCGAATCTTTCCTCGACACCCAAAGTCCTTTTGAAAGTTCGGCCAGGTTTACTTATCTTACTTAAACACTTGTTTTCTATACTTCTAACCTCGTGTATTTTCAAGGGCCCGCTAAAACCCGGTTCAAAGAGTAACGGAGGGTTGTTAGTTCAAATCCAATCAATGACAGTCGTGTACAAAGAGAGTTGGTGTACGTTAAATCGATCGTGACATCAAATGTCCTCACGTTGCCGTGGTGCGAAAGTTTGGAGAGTGGGGTACCAGTAGGGATTACAATCCGGTACGATTTTCAATCCGGCTGGATCCGGCCAGATTGGTACTTTGTTAATAAGACAATCTAACCAGTATGTATTTTTCCAAAATCGGCTGAGTGAAATTACGTAAAAAACATATTATTCCAAATTGACGAACAAAAAACTATTTTAGCATTAGAAAATCAACTTTATTAATACTGATCCATAGGTAGAAAATCAATCACCAATAATTAATTATAATAACTACTAGTACTACTTGTAGTAAGTATTAAACGATTGATGATGATAAGATTTACTAGTTTCCTCACCAATAAACATCAGTTTGTTTTATACGTAGTACTTTTCTATTTATCTAAAATTAAGTAGTCTCTATCTCGAATGTCGTTGAGCAAATGATATATAAATTGTACCTAACCTTGTCTCATACTAACATAACATAAAAATCTAATCTGTGGCAGTTTTTGGTCGACATAACAAAAACGGAACTCTTAATTCTTCTTAATTGCTTAAATCGAAGTTATATACTAATGAAAATCACTTTTGAGTTTGAAAAAACGATGTAAAGAAACAAATTGTATTATCTGTGCCATCCCCCAACCTACTACTCAATGAACTGCAAATATAACTTGCGGCCGAGAAGGCCCTCTCAGCTTCGACACTAGTTGGTTTAACCGTCATTAAGTGGTCGTACATAAGAGACATATTTTCCTTCGACTCCATTTCATATATATGAAGTCATTTCTTTCTTCGGTATTTTCTCACAATCTGTTTCTTTTCTAGAGTTGGTCTTTTTGCAACAGTCTTCATTTTCTCGCATAATCTTCTTTTCTATTTCCTCTTCATTAAAAAAATATTATTGATAATTTAATTTATTATTTTTGCTAGAGTTCTCCAAACTGATGACTTAAAATTATAAAATCGATTAATTCACAATAGATTGCTTTATAAACGATTTTACGCTTTTAAAGTTGGGTCTAAATAATCGATTATTTAGTTTTAAAATAGTTCGGTTTTATCGGATCCGTACCGGATCCGAGTGGAATCAATCCCAAAGGGAAAGATTGAACCACTCTCAGATGACGAAATTTCAGAAAGTAAATTGCAAAATCATGAAACCATATAGGACAAAAATAAAGTTTTCATTGGTACTATGGATCGGAATTTGTAGACAAGTCATGTTTTTGACGGACATGTGGTGTTCATAAGAATCGGCTTGCTCGCATAGTTCGACATTAGAAGTTTATGGACACTCTCGTAATAAAATAAAAAATAGATTTCTATAACTAGCATTGATATTTTATTACACGCATTCTACGTTTTTTTCCACAAAATTTAAAACAAAACGGTTTGCTTTGCTTCATAGAGCATTTGTGCCTCAATCGTGGATTTTATTTAAAAAGTTTAATTAAATCACATCGCTTTTATCATGGACTTGAGATCATAGCAGTTCTTAAGAGGTTGATGCTTCGGAATAATTCGAAACACCTTAATTCGATTCATCGTCTGTCAGATGTGCAAGTTTCTTTGAGCACAGACAATTCGTCTGCGTTCTCTGCTATTCGGATAACCGACCTTTTACTGTATTTCCTAAACAGTCAAGTTACGTTCCAGAACGGATGTCATCTGAGCGGTCCCCCTATTCCGGACTAGGGATTAGAGATGCGACATCGATGTCGATGTTTTCTAAACATTGATGTTTTAGAAAAAAACATAGATGTATTGGAGTTGCTGTCGCATCACTAGTTGCTAAACCAGTTTTAAGAAATGGGGAGACATGTTTAAATACACTGAATTTTAAAAACATCGATTGTTTGGGGGCGATGTATTATCAACATCGATGTTTTAATTTTGAACATCGATGTTTTGCTGTCGATGTCGCATCAATAATTGCTAAACCAGTTTTAAGAAATGGGTGAAAAAGTTTAAATACACTGAATTTTAAAAACATCGATGGTTTTGGGGCGATGTATTATCAACATCGATGTTTTAATTTTGGACATCGATGCTTTGCTATCGATGTCTCATCCCTACTAGGGATGCTACATCGACAGCAAAATATCGATGTTCCAAATTATAACATCTATGTTGATGATACATCGCAACAAAAACATCGATGTTTTTAAAATTCATATTATTTAAACTTTTTTCCCCATTTCTTAACACTGGATTAGCAACTAGTGATGCTACATCGACAGCAAAACATCGATGTTTTGAAACTTTGATGTTCAAAATTAAAACATTGATGTTGAAAATACATCGCCCCGAAACCATCGATGTTTTTAAAATTCAGTGTATTTAAACTTTTTTTCCCATTTCTTAAAACTGGTTTAACTTTCAAAAATAAATGTCATCAGTGTAGACGAAGCAAACTCACAATCGATTAAAAATTTTCAAAAAACAAAAGGCCGATATTGCAGAGTGTCTTTTTGTAAAAGAAAAATCACTGCTCTTTCAACGAATGTGGGAAGTTTGGATTTTCCTTCCCGTACGATTAATACTATGATTCCTTTGAGTGCGTGGCGTCTGTTCTTCGGTGTGAGAAAGCGCGCGAAAGACTTGTGTCACCAACATTGGCGTCCCGTGTTGAACTCGTCATCGAGATATAGTATCGGGTGTTTTGCTTATGTGTTGTATTGTATTATTCGTGTGTGCCGTTATGTGATGTTGATAAATGTGTCGTGCCAAAGAAATAGTCTTCCACCGTTTTTACGAACCAACAAGCCAAATTTTACAGAATATTTCACATATATATATAAGTTGCGTAAAGCCGCGTTAACACCGAATTTGCAAATATATATCTCCCATTTTAGTGGCGAGGACGTTTTTACGTTCCCCTATGCTGACCCCTTTTTTCGAATGACTCAGGTGTAAACGCCCCCATTCGAGCACACTCTTCTCACCCCTTTGTAGAAAAGAATGATCACTTTTCATCAAGAAGTCGAGTGTGGAGCACAGGCGTATTTTTCTAATATATATATACATATATATATATATATATATATATATATATATATATATATATATATATATATATATATATATATATATATATATATATATTTTATATATATATATTTTTTCTTAAACAAGAGGAAATTCACAAAATAAAAACCAAACGGAATTTATTGAAAACGAAAGTGTTGGTGGATCAGGGCGTCATCAGGGAGGAGCCTGATCCATACAACACAAAATGGTGTTTTCTACGAATATGAGCCGCGAAATGCTAAGAAATTGCTCATATACTCCCCCAAACACCATTAAAAACAAAAATTCGAATAATAAAATTTAAATCAAACCTGCAGCAGCAGTCGGGAGACCGGCAACACAAAGCCAGAAGATCGCATCAAATGCCGCAACTCACTTAGTTCAACAAACCGCCAACACCAATGACTCAAAGGAAATGACGTAATAGAAATAGTCATCGGTGGCGTAATTGTTGATAATAATAAATTAGCTTCATCTTACTTTATTACTTTTCTTGAAGGATTTATTTGTGAGCAGTGAGTTTTAAGGTAATAACATATTAAAAATATAATAAATCACACTGTCAGAGGAGTGCGCTAAAGCTGCAACTAACTGTGACTGGTAAATACTTATATCATTCAAATACGTAATTTAATGAAAGATCAAAATAAAAATAAAAATCATATGTATTAAACCAGAAAACGAAAGTGAAAACGAAAGTTAGAAGAAAAGTTCAGACTAACCATGCAAGCGCGCTGAAAGCTGCAGACATAGCATGGCAAGAAATATATTTTTCTTAAACAAGAGGAAATTCACAAAATAAAAACCTAACGGAATTTATTGAAAACGGAAGTGTTGGTGGATCAGGGCGTCATCAGGGAGGAGCCTGATCCATACAACACAAAATGGTGTTTTCTACGAATATGAGCCGCGAAATGCTAAGAAATTGCTTATTTTGTTTTTAATGGTGTTTGGGGGAGTATATGAGCAATTTCTTAACATTTCGCGGCTCATATTCGTAGAAAACGCCATTTTGTGTTGTATGGATCAGGCTCCTCCCTGATGACGCCCTGATCCACCAACACTTTCGTTTTCAATAAATTCCGTTTGGTTTTTATTTTATGAATTTCCTCTTGTTTAAGAAAAATATATTTCTTGCCATGCTATGTCTGCAGCTTTCAGCGCGCTTGCATGGTTAGTCTGAACTTTTCTTCTAACTTTCGTTTTCACTTTCGTTTTCTGGTTTAATACATATGATTTTTATTTTTATTTTGATCTTTCATTAAATTACGTATTTGAATGATATAAGTATTTACCAGTCACAGTTAGTTGCAGCTTTAGCGCACTCCTCTGACAGTGTGATTTATTATATTTTTAATATGTTATTACCTTAAAACTCACTGCTCACAAATAAATCTTTCAAGAAAAGTAATAAAGTAAGATGAAGCTGATTTATTATTATCAACAATTACGCCACCGATGACTATTTCTATTACGTCATTTCCTTTGAGTCATTGGTGTTGGCGGTTTGTTGAACTAAGTGAGTTGCGGCATTTGAAGTAGTGATGGGGAAAATGACTCTTTTCAGGGATCGGATCGGAACCGCTCACTCACTAAAAAGAGCTAGCTCTTTTTGATGACTCACCGCTCCTTTGAGATATATAATAATGTATATAACATATCGAAATGTATACAATATGTTTGGGCCATCGAACATCCCTCGTTGTCACGTGAGCGCATGTGTCCAGACGAAGAGGCGCCAAGCGTGCTTGAAACACCCACGCACACAACACTTGAAACACTCACTCATCCAGCAATTGCGCAGTTTACCTCTAAAATCAACAAAAGGAGGGAGACGGGGCCCGAGGACGATAGGCATTGCAGCATAGGGCTGCTAAGCTGTAAAATTTAATTGCTAAGGCATAAGATGGCCCAAAACCATGTCAATTCATATAACTTTGAAACTGTCCATAAAGAATAAATTACTTTGAGGACACTTCTACTTTTGTAATTCCCGTCATGAACCCGTTGAGATTATAGAAGTAGCAATTAAAATATCCAAACACGTTAAAAATCTCATTTTTGACCAATAATTCTAAAAAAGTTTTCGATTTTATTGGATAGAGTATTTATTTGACTTTCCAAAACATATTTAATTTTTTCTCTGTTAATTACTTAAAGAAGTATTAAGATTTTAATCAAGGCGGGAAAACAAGAAGTAAGAATGGAAAACACTGGAAATGGCCATTAAAAGGCCAAAAACATGGCAAAATCTAAATTTAAACCTTACTTTTTTTGCAAATATAATTTTAGAAAGTTTTTTCAAATATTTAAATGGTTTCTCTTTTGGAAATGGAGTGAACTTTTTTAAAGAGAAGGAAGAACAAAATTGTTTACACAAAGAGCAAACGCAAGGGAGCAAGCGATGCACTTGAAACTACCTTTAACTCTAAATTAATATTTTTGCATTATTTCCTCACTTCAAATGTTATAATACAAAAACTTATAACTGGATTCTAGTAAACTTTTGAGAGTTTGTTATTTATAATGTTGTCAAGTGAATGAACTAGAATAATTATGCTGAGTTCAAAAGTTTCTAAATTATTACTATTTATTTAAGAAGTAGGACTGTAAAACTATAAAAAATCTTCTATTCATTTTTCAATCACTTGTAAAATTGTTGTTTATTTAAATATCCTTTTATTCTAGTTCATTCCCTAGAAATATGCATGTAGTTTATTTTGGTAGCATCATTTTTCAAATTGGTTGAATAGATTTTCATGTAGCACATTTGAAGTTTTTGACACATTTCTTTAAAATTTCATACATAATTATCATATTTTTACAAAATTATTAATATATACTTTTAATATTTATAGCCCATTGCTATTGTTTAAAACACAAAACATAAAAATATCATTCAAATGTTTCTATACCACATTTAAAAAAAGTGTCTTGGACGTGTTTGGATACATTAAGATTTCTTTCTAAAACCACTTAGTTACCAAATGAGACTTCCTAATAATTTAAATGATATTTTAAAATCATATAATAAAAATATTAATAATTTATTTAAGTACTTAAGATTTTTAACTATTTATTTTAAGATATATGCCTTGTTTTGTGAAGGCAATGCAATAAAAACGAGTTACGTTTAATTTAATTTTGTGTAGCTTTATTAAAATGATATCACTCCCGAGAAATCAAGGTTTTATTATAATTATTATATTAATGTTAAGTGAATAACATAATAACTGTTAGAATATGTTTTAATAACAACCTTAAGACTAGTTTTAATTATTGCTAAAAGGCGTGATGTGACTTAAGCCGTAAAAACACCCTTTCAATCTAAAATTGAATTAAATTTAAAAAAATAACAATTATGATAATACATAGATATTTAAAAATTTGAAACTTCAAAAAAATAACAAAAAGCTAGGGAGCGCAAAAGAACGAATGCGGAATTGACTCTTCGAGAGCGATAGTTATCGAAAAGAGCCAAAGAGTTAACTCCTTAAAAGAATCAACTCCCAAAAGAATCAGTGAGCGCAAACTATCGAATGCGGAAATGATTCTTCGAAAGAGCCAGATCTCGAAAAGAGCCAGAACTCGAAAAGAATCAACTCCCAAAGAATCAACTCCCAAAAAGAATCACTGAGCTGGTGATCGCATGCGGAAATGACTCTTCGAGAGTGGAAGCGCTGATTGGTTAAAAAAGAGTTACCGCTCTTCAGCCCTGATTGGTTAAAAAAGAGCTATAGCTCTTTTTTGACGAATCAGCGCTCGCTCACTCCGTCAAGAGAGTTAACTCTTTGAGTCAGCTCCTGAGCGGATCGCCCATCTCTAATTTGATGCGATCTTCTGGCTTTGTGTTGCTGGTCTCCCGACTGCTGCTGCAGGTTTGATTTAAATTTTATTATTCGAATTTTTGTTTTTAATGGTGTTTGGGGGAGTATATGAGCAATTTCTTAGCATTTCGCGGCTCATATTCGTAGAAAACACCATTTTGTGTTGTATGGATCAGGCTCCTCCCTGATGACGCCCTGATCCACCAACACTTTCGTTTTCAAAAAATTCCGTTTGGTTTTTATTTTGTGAATTTCCTCTTGTTTAAGAAAAATATATTTCTTGCCATGCTATGTCTGCAGCTTTCAGCGCGTTAGTTTGAACTTTTCTTCTAACTTTCGTTTTCACTTTCGTTTTCTGGTTTAATACATATTATTTTTATTTTTATTTTGATCTTGAGAGAGAGAGAGAAAGAGAGAGAGAGAGATAAAATGAGTTTTTCATAAATAAATCCTTTATTAATAACTACTCAAACTATTCATAACTTCATTTTTATTAATTTAACTAGCAAAATACCCGACCTTACTCGGTTTGAATTGGTTTACTCTAGATTGAAGAGATAATCAAAATATATAATGACTTACGTTTTTTGTAGAATAAAAATTTATTTTAACATCTTTCGCCATCTTTATATTTTCTACAACTTACTTTGGACACAAATCCTACACATGCATATCCATTCATGTAATACATTTCACATACATCGCACAATTGCTGTATGACAAAGCTACAAAATGACGAAAGGTCATACTAAGGTTACTACTATAAACAACGATTTTGAGGGAGATTTGGAATTCCCTTTCTTAAGTTCTTTTCATGTTCAACTCAATTAATTAAAATTACGATTTACGGCGAGTGCTCTCGCACTCATAGTCAACATAACAATATTTTTTTACTTGTGGCACTCTTGCTTCCGGTATGCGACATTGTGAAATTTTGCAATCTTCTCCTGTCATTATTACAACGAATTTTTTAATGTTGGAAAAAGTTCTAGTTTAGATTTTTAAACATTATTATTCTTTCAATAACGGCATTATACTTTAAATAACGGCATTATTCTTTCAATAACGGCATTATTCTTTAAATAACGACATTATTCTTTAAATAACGGCATTATTCTTTCAATAATGGCATAACTACACTTAAAATTTACTGAAAATTTATACTGACTTACCTAACATTTTTATGTCTAATACTTTGTGGTGCTGTTGCGTGTGATGAGAAGGAAAACACATTTATTAAAATAATAAATATTTAAAACAGGAAACAGCGAAGTAAAAGAAATAAAAGATGTCGCAAAAAATTGTTCTAAAGATATTAATTTGTGATTCAATTTTATCTCTTGATCTCGCACAGTTGCCACAACTTACAACTAAAAGTGTACAACATTTAGAAATGTGAAATTAATTCAGAGCGAAAGAACCAGAAAAAATATCAATTGCTCGCGCGATCTTGTTCATTCTCATTTCATTGAAAAATATCGTCTGTCCCAAATATTCGGAAATCGTTTTCATTGCGCAAAGAATAAAAATAAGACTCGAAATAAATAAAGTATCAGAGATGAAATTCCATAAAAAAAATAATTTTGTGAAGAATAATTTATTTTTTCAGCAGTACTGGTAAAGCAATCGAAGTAATCGTAATATTCAATAGACATTCCAATTTTTCCAAAACTACCAAATTATGGTTGATTTAAGTATACTTACTCAGGTGTTTTAGCATGAAACTCAACTAAATATAACAATAAAGAAATGTTTAATATTGCATTCACTAAACTTATAGATAATGTATAAAATAAAATACAATGCAATCAAATATCTGGAATACAATTCATGTGATGTCTACACAAACACACAAACACAAAATCGAGCATAGAACAGAAAGACGGACAGACAGACTTTCGCAACCAATGCCACTCACTAAATGAAGATAAGTACTCACTGTATGCAAATTTTCATGAAAATATCTTAAACCGCGTGGACGTGTATAGGGCACAACATACAGACAGACAGACAGACAGACAGACAGACAGACACCAAACGAGAAAAAGGCGGATTCGTCATCAGAAGGGTCCAAAACGGATAGAAAACTTGAAATGAGTCGAAAATATTGAATGTACAAACAAACACTCCATTCTTATTTATATAGATTTTAATTAATGTTTTACTTGTGTAATAATTAAGTGTAATCAATGGTACATTAGTTCATAGGCGTAAGCAGGGAAAGTTGGGGGTTCAAACCCCCCATTCAGTTCGTCGAAAAAGATAGTCAAATTTGTTAATGAAGAGGAATCGGAGTTTTAAGCTTTATGGCTATTTAAACTAGATTATATCAAATAAAAATTATTTTTACACTCAGAATATAAATAATTGCACGACAAAAGTGAAATGTTTATTCACTTAATTTTTATGTTTAACTTAGAATATGTTTTTTGAAGAACTAACTAGGAAAATGTTTATATGTATTTACCACATCCAAAACTGATTAATTTTGTCCAAATGTGACAGTTCATGAAGTTCTAGTGACTATTTTTCTATTCTTTTTTATCTGAAAGTATGTGCATTCTTACCAATGATGTTTTTTTTTCAATAGTGATAATATATGTAGTCACTGATTTACTGTATTTAGTTTCACAAATTTTAAAAACAGTTGGTTCGGATTGACCAAACTGAGATAAACTGGGGGTTGAATTAGCAGGGTTTTAGTGTAATTCAAGACTGTCCTTAAATAACTTGTTGTTAAACCAAACAATGTGTTTCTCGTGTATAGTACAATAAAAAAACCTTGTTTAAAATGACTTTATTTGAAATGAAAGTGACTAAAATTTGCTAAACACAAAATTTTTAATAATTTTATCAATGTGTTACGAAAAAATTTATTAATATACCAAGGATTTTTTACATAAAAATGCAAAAATTTCCATAAGAGGTCTCCAGATGCTTCACTTTTTGTTGGTGCACAGTCTATACTTCCCGGGACTAACCTCCACTCCCACTCAGTCATCAACCCTAGTAACGCCTATACCTCTGAGTATCACAAGGGTCCGCGCAAATGAATTCTCGATACTTACTCGTCAATGAATAGAGATTTTTGGTGGCTCACATTTCCTTTTCGACATACATATATATATATATATATATTACTCATTAAGAACAGCCTACATATTATTAGAAGTCTGAATTCCTTAAGGTTTTTTTTAAAGCGGTTTGATTGATTACACAGTGCAACCAGACAAGCAATTTACCTCTGCAATCATTCAGCTGTAAAAAACGTGTTGGGAAGGCAGTGGTATTCCTTGGCTATTTCTTACCTTGTGGCAGCTCAAGAACTCTTAGTTTATTTTGTTACAAACAGGAGTCCGCAGCACATCTTCTGTACATTTGCTTTAGAAAATGTTACAGTGTTAAAAAAGTTGCATTCTTCCTTTAAGTATTTATATTAATAGTGCTGTTAATCACAAATGTTTACACATTATTCTTCCCCGCATTTAGATTTATGATGTCATGTGTTTACCATTACTGTTTCTTTTTATATATTCTAATCAGTTACAACTGGCTGATGTAATCTTTTATAACAAGGAATTCATTCCAATAGGCTACGAATTTCGATTTGGTTTGCGTAGCAAACCATACCTTACACGTTTGATTTTCTTTTAATAAATAATTTATCAATTAAATATTTATATCTTTTGGTTTGCGAAGCAAACCAACACCACGGGCAACTCCGTTATGGCTGTTATCCAATAGGTTACAAATTCGCAAACCAAATGGGAATCCGCGATGGCTGTTGTCCAATAGGCTACGAATTCCCATTTGGTTTGCGAAGCAAACTAACTCCACGGACAACGCCGTTTTGGCTGTTGTCCAATAGGCTTCGAATTTTCATTTGGTTTGCGAAGCAAACCAACAAACCCACAAAAGAAACTGGCACGCGCAATGCCGGACTAGCCACGCAGTGACTAGTCTTTTATAATACGCAGTAATTGACTCATTTGCCTCTGAGTCTTTACGCTGCTCTGATCGTACTTATCCCTGTCTATTGTGATGTCCCATTAAATGTCTTGTTGGACTTAGAAGTACACTCTTATTCCTTACAAGCCATAAAAACTAACATTGCGAAAGCATTATTTCAGTTTAAACGTAAGACATATAGAATGTTGGAATTTAAATAATACTTTCTTGAGATGAATTTTTTACTAAGAAAATTCAATAGAAATGTTACTGTGGAAAGTATAAGTTATATTTTCCTCTTGTTGACATTGCAGCTGTGATATCTCTATTTGAGTTTCTACCAACTCTGATGAATGATTTCATGTCTTAATCTCATTATTAATATTATAGTTGCATGTAGTTATTCACAAGTATTTTGCTTATACAATTTAAAAAAATTGTGAGCACTCATAGACGACAGAATCAGAATCGAGAGAATTTTTACCGATGTGCTTCAAGCAAATCAAGTTTAAATCTAAGAAGTTCATAAAAAATCGAAACGTTTACGAAAAAATCGACGTTTTATTTTCTAATTTAAATGTATTGTAAGTTTTATAAATCTGGTAAACATTGTGTAAACTATGGGGCTCCTTCCCCTGTTCCGCGATCCCCGGGGATTGCTACGCAATCTCATTTGGTTTGCTTCGCAAGCCAACATTCCCTTCGCGAGTGATTTTTTTTTTTTTTTGCTTTAACACTCAATGCAGTCAAAACTAATAGCCGCATCAGAAAAAATATTCTCCATCTTGTTCCCTGTACAATTTCTTAATTTTCTGATCCGTACTTTCTCGGAAAACCGTCTAAGAATCGAGCAAAAAAAAGCGAGTTTTCAATCCTGCAACTACGGCAACGCTTTTTTAATATAGGGAGATAATAAAAAAATGTGATTAAAAAAAAAACAAGTTCTAATAAGTGATTATTTATTAATATAATTAATTTATTATCAATAGATTTTTTAACCATATTAATATAATTATTATTAATAACTAATATATATATAAATTATATTAATATAATTAATTTAATCTGCCCGTTTTTACTGGTGTACAATCCAAACTTTTCGGGAGGACCAATCCCCCCCCCCTCTCCCCATTCAACAACCCTAGTTACGCCTATGGTGTGAAGGTTGTGCTTGTAGCAGCAGCCTGCACACCTCTACATTACACCTCTACATCACAGTTTGCCCCCTTACAGCCTCATGGCATATGAGAACACCTGCCGACCACCTTAAAATTGCATGGCTCAGGAACATTACATGCAACAAGGGCTCGAGGGTTAAAATTATTAACATGGTGAGATTTATTGAAAATCATCAGGACTTGATTATCCTAAGAGACTAAGAAAAACGAACTTTTTTCTCACCTTGCATGATGTATATATATATATATATATATATATATATATTTATTTATTTATAATGTAACCTAGTATAATGACTTAATGTATATACTGTATAGATGTAAGGATGTATAAATGTAATGTAATGTGCTCTAACATTTTGGGTAGACATGTCACCTTGGTGGCATGCTCTACTCATCCAACCACACTTATTTAAACTGGTACAGTGTCTCATGACACTAGGCACGGGAGTGTGTTTTGGTGTTAGTTAGTTAGTGGTCAAGGCAAGCAATGAGGGCAAGGTATGTCTCGGGAGAAATGTCCTCCAAAAGTTGCAATCCTTTGATCTTTACCAACTCCTGGTGGAAAACAGAATTGGATTTACAAACTCTCCAAATCGCCACCCCGACTCGAGATTTTGACAGTCAAATTAATGCCGTTTATCGGAATAGCTTCGATGTTTGGAGGGGAAAAGTTTGCAATTCCGGTGTAATTTGTAGAGTAAGCGATTTCGACCATCTGTCACTTAAGGTATCTGCATACGTTCGGAGCACTTTTTTTTAGAAATGCTATGCAGAAGCAGTTTAATATTATTTTTATAATTATTTGTATTCAAAATTAATTTTGCACTATCAATAAAAAAAATTAAAAAAAATATTTTTAACAAAAAGTGAAATTTTGTGTGAAAATTTGAAGTTTTTTTTTTTTTCGAAATTTTGAAAAATGATACAGGGCATGCAATTTAAATTAGCTGCAAAATAACATGATCAAAGTAAATATCATGATGTTATCTAGTGCTTCTTCTAGAAGTAAAATGATATTTAAAAAAATAAAAGTTTTATGACTCATCGAAAAATTGTTAAAGGATTTTTGACCATTTTGCAACATTGATATTGAAATGGAAACTCATAAAAAGGAAAAAAAAATGAAGATATCAATTTGATTCTAGAGCATGCACTAGAAAACACTATTTGGAATGTGCATAAAAAAATTTTATAAATATACATCAATAACATTTTTAGTTATCATTTCTGGAATTCGATGTTTATGCCTAAAATGTAATTCTGAGAAAAAGGCTTCTTTACAAAATCCAAGAGAGTAAAGAAAATGCGAAATTCTTCTAACAAATAAGTGAATTTTATTAAAAAATTGTAGTGGCCAATTGATAGAAACATAATAAGTATCTGCTTTAACTTACTACAACAGATAAAGATTAGAAATTATGGTAAAAATAAAATATTCTTATTATTAGTTCCGGTTTCGTTATGCTACTTACGGTATAATTAACAATGTCGTTCAAATTTTAAATTGACCTAACTATTTTTTTATTATTCGCACATTGAAAGTTTAAACTGTTTTAGAAGCACAAAAGTACAGATAATTTCTTAGTAAAATAAAAAGAAATAGCAAATTTTCGTCAAAATTGGCTTTTTTAACTTATGCAGATACCTTAAGACAAAAATTTTTCAATTTTTGAAAATTCCTAACGGTGATATTATTTCAAGAGCAGCCAAAGCCTTATTTAAATTTCCCTTTACTCCAACAGACATTCAGTTTTGAATCGAATACTTAAGGTACTTTCTTTTCAGTTTCGGTTTCTAAAAGGAAAGCACGTACCTATTTAGAATAATAGATGTAGTTGCTTGATTTATGGAGTACAGCTTTCAATAAACACCTAAATGAAACATGGAAAACAAATGTAAATTAATTGATTTTGATCGTCTTGTAATGACAATCTCTGTCAAAACTTTGAAATATATTTAAAATACAGTTATGAGTACCCGTTTTAATTTAACGTAACCCATCTTAAATTAAAGTGACTTTTTTAAACTTTATCGGTCATTTTAAAATAAGAAATTACGCACCTTACTTAAAAATGTGCTGGTTTGTTAATATTTTCAAACCATTTTCGTAATCAACCAGACTTAAAAAGAAAGTTGGTCGACATATACATATACCGCCAAGAAATTACTCATGTCGTGACATTTTGCAGAAAATAAATAAAAATCATGAAAATTTAACTCCTAAATAATATATTTGCAATATGTAAAATACTGAACACAAATACCAACAAACAAAATTTCGATCTTTGAAAAAATGCAGAATTCTGAAAAAAAAAAATAGAAAGATCTGTGCAGTACGTGTCGAATTTTGAATTCCTGAATATATTCTGAAATAGAACGATTCGAACAGTACTGATAAAGACAATAATGATTTATTTACAAAAAGAAAACATCTCAATATGACCATAACATTTCGCTGTCAACTCAAATACACAAAAGCAGAAGTCTTAATCAAATTTGAAAGTAAACCTTAATTCTGACGTTGCCAGATACCGAGTAGCAAAATTTCGCTTTTTGATCAATGAGTTTTTCGTTTGAACTTTTCGTGTTCTATCACAAAAGTTAAAATTAATATAAAATTAAAATTTTTTAATATTCTCGACTATCAAATATTCATAAATTATTTAAATCATGGGAAGAAAAAAAAAGTCAGTTCAAACATAAATACTCTTGTTTAATTAGTTTTGAAAAAAAAAATGTTTTCAAGCAATACTGGTAAAACAATTTTATTGGAAATATTGATTTTCTTCTAATATATTGATATTGATTTTATTGATTTCGAAATATTGATTTTCGATCAATAATGGTAAAACAAACTGAGCTGCGTACCGCAATCATTTTATGTTCCATGTTTCTTTCAATGGCAATTTCGATTTGGCTTTAGCCCTTCTGTACACCTAGAACAAATAGAAGCATAAGCGTTCCAAATTTGGAGTAGATTTATCAAACGGCGTCGATTTGTATAGAGAACCGACAGACATAAAGACCACAGACGCCAACTCTGATATACACTGACAAAGAAAAATAAGAACACCCAGAAGTCAGCGTTCAATCGAATGAAACCGGATTCCGTGCCGGGCCTAGGCCTCAATTAAACCGAGCCGTGAGAGTTTCTCTTAGAATTTGCCATTTGTGTTTTTTTTAATCAGAATAATTCTCGAATGCGTCGAAAAGGTGAGCCCCGATTCAGAACGTTTAAATAACATGAAAGAAGCCAATGCCAACTACTCAATCAACACGGAAAAATAAAGAAAAATGTCCATTACCATTGAAAATGAAGTCAGTGCTCCTCCCCTCTACCCGGTTCTTGAATCTTTTTTCTGAATACCGCTTCTTTACAAGTTTGCATTGCTGTGTGTAAGTGCTTGTTTTGAAACCCGAGAGACAAGTTTTTCAAAATTATGTCACAGTGCGGTAGATTTAATGTTTAGAATCAATAATAGACTTATTTAATTTCAGTGTTGAGATATCTCGCATTGAAGGTGTATGTGATGGAACAAGTGTAAATATTCCTTATCAGAATGAGGAATGTCAATGAAAATCAGCACAAATTATTTGAATGATGTTAAGCGTGAGGAAACCACAATACAATACAAGATTTCATTAGTCCCGTGATCAACAAATTAAAATATCATTCTATACTTATCAATATGCCATACTGTATGCATAAATGTACTAATTATCTTTATGATGTGCCATAAATAATACTTATGTTAGTTTGATTTATGAATTGTTAAGTTAAAAAGATTGGAAAGGTATTTTCGAGTAAATTTATTGGGTCCTCTCGTCTTATAAAAATATAATTAACCTGACCGTGGTCTCACAAAGGTTGAGAACCACTGCTCTTGACCGATTCGAAACACGGCACTGGTCATTCGGATGCATGTTACCAGTTGCGCACCGATGAACAGCTGATGAGCTGTAGCCGCCCTTGAAGCAATGGATGAGTTAAACGTTCATCGTTTGGTGTAAAGCAGATTTGTTGAAATAGTCTTCACCAAATGCACTGTATTTTTGTTCCTTTCTGCTATCTATAGAGGATTGCTAGTTATCGGTGAGGTATAAAAATCCATTCTTCCGTAACGAAGCGCTTATACCTCTTGCTGGTTGCCTGGACAAGGTATTTCGGCAAGACATCCATCAGGAGGATAGTCGTTGACTAGATCTTGACCTCGTCATCAAAAAAAAATCAGCAAATGATAACGAAATAAAACGAAATTTCTCGTCAAAACCACTTGTAGTGTTAAAAGGATTTTGGGATGGGTCTAGCGGTTTGATGGTATGCTACTGAAACTAAGATATATGAAACGGAACATATATCGGGTGTATTATTTTATGAAACCAACTCTCGTTTCAAACTATAGAATTTATCAACGTCCTCAGTCTTAAACACAGGACTTCAAAATAAAGTTATTCTAATGTTTCCCAACCCATTTATCTTGTCTTAAATCGGAGGAGAATTATTGAATCACGGGATCCTTTGTGAAACTTGAGGGAAATTCCATCCCCTCCCAGTAACTAGATCAGTGCCTTGATGAAAACCACTTTCTCAGTTCCTAACAAAGAACATTTCTGGGAGCGCGCCTGCATGGAAGAAAATTATTGGAACATTGTTGATCCCTCGAGCTCTGTTAAAATGGAGACCATATATGCGAGGCGACGAGAAAGAGAAAAAAAAAACGCGCACATAACAGCAGCTGGTTCCTTTGTAGCTTCGAACACCTGTGCAGGTCGGAATTCGGCTCTTGTAGCCTGCTAGCCTAAAATGTCTGACAATCTTTTTCCTGGTGCACCTGCTCTTTACTGCGAGAGTGAACTTTTTTTGCATCATCACGACCAGTGTTTTTCTTTTTTATTTTGTACATAGAACTCGATTGAACACTTTGAAAATGGACGAGATTTGATCGAAAAATGCAAGATGTGTTAGGATAAAAGCCGTTAGAATTTGATGCCATGATAAACAGAATACAAGACCCTCGTAGAATTGAACCTGTTCTGGGGGTGAACCAATATCAAAAACTGACAGCAATCATGCTTTGTTTTTCTGTAAGTTTTGGATATTACTTTACAATGATTTTTCTTGGAGTAGAATTGATCCTGTTTTGGGGGCGAACCAAAATCAAAAACTGACAGCAATCATGCTTTGTTTTTTTGTAAGTTTTGGAAATTACTTTACAATGATGTATTACGTAAGAACATAAGATAATTAGAAGGTTATTAAAACAAAAATATATTTTTAAAGAAATCTTTAGTTTTTTCTCAATTTATAGAGCAATGTGTCTCAATCGTAAGCTCGGTTCCGGCCATTGGCGTCAATTACTCTGAGCTGTGAGAGGTTCTCCTGGAATGTGTCCCTTTTGTCTTTTTAAGCATTTTTATCCCTAATATATTATAAAAGGATGTGTTTATTTCTTGCACGCTAAGTCCTGAAGAATGGCACTTACAGTAATGGGATTTGGCACACAGGTAATCCGTATTTTTTGCAAATTTAGGGTCGCGGCGAATTTTAAAATTCAATCTAGAAAAATTTTTAATGAATTTAATTATTACTGTTTTCTTTGGAATGGCAACAGCATAAGATCGTATTATAAATTTGTTTTTCCGTTTTCATTTTGCGCAGAGGAATGATTTTCCAGCAGACGATAAAACTTCAGTTTTAGCTTCAGTTATATAGTTCTTTTTTCTGTCACCTAGACCAATAAAGATGGAGTAAAAATTTCATCGGATTTAAAACGAAAATTTCACATTAGATCAAAACCTAAAAATATGATTTTCTTTAAATAAATAAAATTTTAAAATTGAATATATTTTATATTTTCGCAAGAAAATGTGACGCCACGCCAACATCCGTGTTCCAAAAATAAACAGATTACATTTCCTGCCCTCTTGCGATTTTAGCGAAAGAAAACGAAGAAAATAAAAAACATTTTGTCTGGCATTATTTAGTACTTTTTAGTAAAATCAGGATCGTTAAATATAGATTGAAAATGTCCACGCATTTGAAATCTGCGGAAAATTTAACACCAGTTACAAACCTTATACGTTTGACTTTCTTTTAATAAATAATTTTTCAGTTAAATATTTATATTTTCACAAGAGATTGTGACGTCACTCCGAATTCCAATTTGGTTGCGAAGCAAACCATAGTTCCTGATATTCATCATTTGGATTACGAAGCAAACCATAGTTCATGATATTCATAATTTGGATTGCGAAGCAAATATATAGTTTATGATATTCATAATTTGGATTGCGAAGCAAATATATAGTTCATGATATTCGTAATTTAGATTGCGAAGCAAACTAAATTGGAATTCGCAGGGAATTCATTCCAATAGGCTACAAATTTCCATTTGGTTTACGAAGCAAACCAACACCACGGGCCATGATGACTGTTATCGAATTTGGCCGCATTTGACAATGATGAGGCCATCACAGTGTTGCCCGTGGTGTTGGTTTGCGAAACAAACCATAGTTCATATTTTGGTTTGCCAAGCAAATAAAATTTGAATTCGCAAGGAATTCATTCCAATAGGCTACAAATTTCGATTTGGTTTGCGAAGCAAACCAATACCACGGGCAACGCCATTATGACTGTTATCCAATAGGCTACGAATTCGTAGCAATCACTGGGGGGTTAGCGAGCAGTGGTCACACCTGACCCCACGAAAAGAACTGCCATGGGCAACGCCGTGCTGGCCACGCAGTGGCTAGTGAATAAATATTTGTTGAAATATTCTGAGTAGATAGAGAGAATAATATACGAATATATACGTCTAAAAGCTGACCCAGAACGATTAAAGAATGTTAGAGTAGCAAATGCCACGTACGCAATCAGCAAGGAAACAAAAAGAACATCCCCCCCCCCGAAATATACTGTTTCTTTACATGTTTGCATGGAAAAGGTTTACTTCTTTCACGTACGGCCGGCCTCGCTGTGACTTGTTTGCTTATTTCAAAACACGAGTGTCGTGATTTTTTTTTTAAAACTGCGATTTCAGGTATGAGGAAACTGCGGCCTTCTAGGTCCTAACTTGTGATCTTTTGACTAAATCCATATTTTACAGAGTAAATCATTTTATTTTTATTAATATATTTTATAGGCTTTTATGTTTGCATTTCATTTTTATTATGAACTTATTTAGGAAACTAAAGAATGCATTACGTTTCAATTATTCCTAAGGTTCTAATTGTCTCGGTCATTTTGGAAGGATTATGTGTGCTCGTTATAACCTGTGTTGCAAACGTACTCCAATTTTAACCTCGTTGCTACAGTTATATAGATTACTACAAACTTAAATTTAACTCGAAATTTACTACATTGCTTTTGGGAAGGTAGGTGTTGTAATAGACGTCACACTGGAGCAACACAACGGGCTATTGACGACGATCCGGGATCAAACCCCGTAGGGAAAGATCCATGGACAACACCACATTGTGTTTGGGAAAGAGAGAGATAAGCTTTTAGAATTCTTGGAAGAAAAACGAGGTATAAGCTGTAAATGTCTTGAAGTGTCTTTAATAGGATAGTAAGTCACGTCATACGAGTCTAAGGCAGTGATTCTCAACCTTTTTTTTTTTTGTCCCGGTACACTTTTAACGATTTTAAAAATTGGCGGCACACACAAAAAAAGATAACTTTAAAAGTTTTAAAGATAAAAACAGTGAAAAATATGGCTTGTGACTGTAAAAACAACAGTTTTCTTTTACAGTGTACTTTTCTTTAATTTAAACAAACTTTACTCGTAATAAAAAAAAGCATTATAATTTTTACTATATACATTTCTAAAATTTGGCGGCACACAAAAGTGCC
This sequence comes from Metellina segmentata, assembly GCA_947359465.1. Lineage (NCBI taxonomy): Eukaryota > Metazoa > Arthropoda > Arachnida > Araneae > Tetragnathidae > Metellina > Metellina segmentata. Next base: position 54,843,318 of record OX375884.1, on the reverse strand, counting down.
GCGGCACAGTGGTTGAGAATCACTGATCTAAGGGAATGTCATATCGTTTTTTTTTTAATTTTAGTAAAAAAAACAAAGTGCATGTTTATAGTGTTTGTCTAAAGCCCTTGAAGAAAAACATAGCAGAAATTAAGTTTTGATTTTTGTTAGTAAATGTTGTAAACCTAAACAACACTCAATATATGATAATTTTAATGATCATTGAGCTGCACACCAAATTGATAGAACTTGATGAAATAACAAACTGTAACTTGTGTTTCAAGTTAGCTGAAGGTAACCAAATTCTAGTATATTACACATAAAAATCATGCGAAGTAAATCCTATCAGATAAAATATGATATATACAAAATAGGGTGTGCGTTTTAGCTGGCTTAGTTAAAAAATATTAGACATTAGAAAGATATCCAGAGAAATGGTATTTTTAATAATAGCAATGAATTAGTCGGGTTTATTTTGATGAGACTCGTAAGCTGTGCAATGCTTTGCTAATATCAGGTTTACAATTCGTGCTTTGTACACGTGGAACGATAAAGGAAAATGCCCTTTTAAAAACGCCGTCTTCGTATCTGGATGAAAAGCAGATGTTACCAAAGTTACAGCCGTTTTCTTAGTAAATCCGACAAGATACCAGTTGTGGAACACGCTGCATGTCCTCAAATGTCTTGACCCAAGCTGATTCGTAATAAAAATTCGCCCAACACTTGGTGCTTGCTTTGATTTGGAGAAACGTCGTCTTTGCAAACACTCATCGTATTAAGACGTCCTAAGTGCTTCGAAATATCTGCATCAGAAGACCAAGGATCCGTCTGGTGGTTCCCGTGACCCCCACCATATATCGGAACTGTTCGAGGCTGATAACCTCCCCCATCTGGTGACCTCTGGGATAACCTTGTCTGTCTCATCACAACCATTCCCCTTGTAGCCAATCCTTCAATGACCAAGCTCTCTCCTCTCAGACCGCCTCAGCTGTTTTCTAATCCAATATGATCCCCCCTTCTGCTAGGAGTTTTATGGAAGGGTCGGCAACTCTGGCGTCTTCCTTTACCACTGACACGCTCAGATACTGTTTCGCGGAATTCGTGACAGACGCGTCAAGTCACGCCAAATCAGCGCCCCAAAATGCGACACGCTTTTTTCTCTCTAAAGCTTGAATAATCGGAATATAGCAGTGATGCTTCAGCGCGATACTACAACATTGGATTGTGCCACGGGTGACAGTTTCTGTTACAATAACCGTAATTGAAGAAAGAGGATGAGGTTATTTAAGACACAATGTGCTTTTCTACAGCAGTGTTTTTCGAAAGTTTTTATGCGCTTCTAGAAATGCACTTAAAATCTCACAAGACTGAAAGTACTTTACAGGGGGAAAAGGAAAATGTGCAAAATAAAATGAGGTTTGGAGGGTGATTTTGAGGAAATAGTGAAAGAAAAGCCAAATAAAGAGATTTGGGAAAATGTTTTTCTATTCCCGAACTGTTTTCTGCAAGCTGCATTGTGTTTTCAGAGCACAGATTTCTTACTGATCAAAGGGGTTGGTATTTGTTCACCTAAAAGTGCAAAACAATTACCTTTAAAATGACTAAAAATGCGAAAAAATTACCTAAGTTTTTTTTTATTTAAAACGTTTTGTTAAGGTATACATTTCCGAGCCGTTCGTAAACCGTTCCTAGAAACTATTTCCACAACGAACTTCCAGCGATCCATGGGAAAGGAAGGAACCAAACCGCGAACCACCTAGCCGTCATTTGTCAGCCACCGGTGATGACGATGGAGCCTGGAGGTTCGCGAACAGAAAGAAAAGCAACGAACTACTCACGACGCTCAATCTGTTCCGAGAACGCCTTTGTGTTCGCTGTAAAACCGACAGGACGCGGATCGCCACGAGCGGATCACGAGCTGTTCGTTTGACCCCCAAAACCTCGTCCCACATGAGAACTAGAGGCTCGCGAACGGTTCGGCTCGAAAATGTATGCGAGTCTTTAGAAAAACATTTTCTATAGGTAAACTGCCTATAAATTAAATGCGTGCCCTTATATAAAAAGTATCTTGTACAATTTATAAAATGCTCCTGAGTGTACACGATTTCTTGATTTCAGATGGTAGATTATGATCATGAAAAAGTTGTTGACTGAAGCACCCCCGGTTAATAAACAGATTCCATACTAAATTCTTCAACGTTCTCCATCATCGCAAAATTTGTTTATAAATTTCACACACACAAACCAATTTATTTTTTTAATTTTCCAAACATCTTCTAGCCCAGGAATCGGCAAATGCTTGAGACAGAAGACCCAAACCTGTCCCTCACACTTTAAAAATTATTCGAGAGCTATAAATATATTTTTACAAATGAGGAAAACTTAATTTAATATTACAATTTATTATAACTTTATTAAATGAAGCAAAATCACAGAAAGTAGTGATCTCGTTGTAATGATCAATGTGAGCAGTGGGCTTGCATTTCCTTGGACGGTCTTTGGTATGTCATGTTTGTAACTAGTCGTTTTTAATTTAAGGCATGATTCCAAGTCTGCATCGGTAATTTGGATCCTCGATTTTCATTTAATGAAATTCATGTTTGAAAACGATTGCTCACGTAAATACCTGTCATAGGCACTATCAATTAAGAACTGCTAATTTCATTTCAGTTCTTAATCCTAGTATTATCATGAATTCCTTTTCCGTTCTACTAACTACCGAAAGGGCTAAGAGTCCATCCATAAACTTCTAAAGCTAATACGTTTTCTGTAAACCTTTTTACATGCAGCTCAGTTCAACCTAACAGTTTCCCTGTATACCCTCATTTATCTTATCTTCGTGAAATATAGTGCCCCATTTGCTTAGAGATAAAATTTGTATCAAACACACTCGATTCCCTAGGGTTTTCCGTGTTTTGTAGACCTTATGATATGAGGTGGAGTTATCCATCAACTTTAAATGGGATCCTGTTATTCATTGAATACGACACCCTCGAAAACAGAACACTGGCCAGCTGTCAAGAAATTTCACGGCGACCAACTAAAAAAAAGTATCATAATTTTTTTAAATATATCTCAAATAAAAATGTTCGTAATTGATGATTTGACCTTTTATTGCGGAAAATAATTAAATTCGTTGTGTCTCTTTTTTAACTGTTTACAGTTAGATATATGCAAAAAACTTGCAATTTGTGCGCTGATACTTAGGTGTAAACTTACTCACGTAAATTCACAACCGGAGTTGAATTATCAAACTAGTAGATAGTAATAATGTAAGTATTCTTCGACAACTTAAACTTCCTGAATTTTGCGTTTTTGATTTTTTTTCATAATACATTAACTGTCATACATCATAATCTTTTTCACTTTTATAAACATATGATAGACCTCAGCCAGTAACGCTTAGACCTTCCTCCTATGACCTGCTTTAAATTATGTTACGTTTACAAGGTGGCTGTACTTGAATTATCACTACTCGAACCTATGTAGTAAAGCAACATATGTATTTACTCCATACGTTTGTTTGCCATCTCGATCTGACAAACGGAATGGTACCAAATTCGGTAGGGCAATCTAATTCCAATATTAATCTATCCAAAAGTCGCCTATAGGAGGAAATGTGGCGCTTCTGTACCCAACTCAGCCAAAAATTTGCATATGACGCTGGTAAAAGCTTTTATATAATTCATATTTTCCGTGACGTAGGCTACAACACGCCAGCGATTTGGGCTATAAGGAGATGAGATATCTCCAGAAAGACACTTGGTTTACCAGTGCTGCTCAACATACGTTTCACGGTACCTCAACGCGCGTTACACTTGTGAAGTTATTTTACCATCACTAGTTCACACACACAATGCACAGCCGCTCTTCGTGTCATTAGAAACTGTGTATATGTCAGTTAACGCATTGAAATCGATGATTCAGAAATTTGAAGAAAGAGTCAGTGTAAGAACAGATTTTGCAGAAGTTGCAACAATCGTTGACGGCACTGGGACCATCGCTGATAGTAAGTAAAGACTATGAGTACGCGACAACTAGATTCGATTTATGCCCATCGCGTATGGAAGTCTTGCTGAAAGTTATTCACTTTTACCCATACAAGATCATCCTCATTCAGCAACTCGAATACAAATGATCAGGATAGGCGATTGGCATTCGCTCTCAGGTGTTTTGCCAGTATGGAAGTTGACGATGCTTGGCATTGGAGAATTCTGTTGGGAGTTGAAGAAAATTGAACATGAATTAGAAACAATTTATCTGACTCGACCTATTGACAAACAACTTTAATAGTCTTTACCGTTGCTTATTTATACAGCTTACTCTTTTTAATGTAAAAAAATAATAACTAAAAAATAAACTTACAGTGTAAGAATTTCCAAAATTTACGTTTTAAGGTAATATTCAAGCATATATTACTTTACATAGTTAAAAATTTCGAAAATTGTTTTCGTTCAAGATCAGGCGTCTAAAATTCAAAAGTTTTTCTTTCAAAAGAGAGAAAGAAAAAAAAAAACTGACTGTATTTTGCAAGGTCTCATTTAAAAACATGTTTGATTATTCTTCTGAAAAAAAAGAAAAGGTTTAAATATAAGTCATCAACTTTAGTTGTGACCTAAATGTTCAATCCAATGACTTCGATCTTTAAATGGAATCATGAGAACCAACTCGGATATTCTACAGAGCCGAAATTGAATTCTGCTTTTTATGTCAAGATACTAATGAAGGCTTTTGTTGTTAGTGACCTCCGTTTTCTCACGGTTCCCTTGAAACAAAAATGCGTAATTTTAAATGCTGGTTATAAAAGTTTAACCGAATTAGAATGCTCCTTTGCTTGATGTACAGCTGCAAAAAAAAATTATTTTTCGTAATTTGCTATTCGTTTATTTTTGTACATTCCTTGCAAAAAGAAATTACTTTCATTTACTTTGAAGAAAGAGCTGAAATTTTTAAGGACGTATAGTACTGATTTTCGATTTCGATCAAAATATACTTATTATACAAGGTGGCCAAAACAGAAGGGGTGTTTAGAGTCCGATAATAAAAGTTCTGTAATGTTTGTGATCCAAACTCAATCAAATTTGGTGTAAATACCATTTAAATAATTGAGTTTTGTTCAGATTTTCGCCACCAGAGGAAAATGACGCTGCAATCAGGATAAAACCATTTACAACTTGCAAATTTCAGAAAGATGACGTAACAGTTTTACAGTGATATAAGAACATAAATAGACGCGTATGTCATATATGAGACTGCTGTGCTATATTTAAGTGACCGTAATTTGCTGTTAAAACTTCGCTATACTAACTCTTTATGATTGGTTTTGCTGGTAAAACTTAACTACCAAAAAAGAGAATTGTATCTGAAGCACTTCTGAAATTTCGGAGGTTGAACGGCCTGCGGAAAGGTCGAACGCTATCAGAAATTTGCCAAAAAAGCGGAACTGTATCTGAAGCACTTCGAAAATATCGGAAGTTGAATGGCCTGAGGAAAGTTCAAATGTTATCAAAAATTTACTACTAAAAAGCGGAATTGTATTTGAAGCACCTCAGAAATATCGGAGGTCCAAGGGTAAGGGAAGGTCGAATGCTATCAGATATTTGCAATGACTTTGCGTTTTGAAAATTATGAAACTTTTACTAGCGTTACCAGGGGTTGTGGACACAAACCTATAACGAATCGAGAAAATACTCTTGCAACTACCGTAGTGGATCCAACAGATGGATCGGATCCAGCACTATCCAGGCAACTGGACATGCGCATGCAATTGTGATGAGCTTAAGTTTGCTGAAGTTTCTCCCGTACAAAGAATAGGCTCATTCTCAACAATTGCTGCAAGGAGGCGCAAAAGCTCATTTGGACGTTGCTCCGGCATTTTCCTCTTAGCTCTCTTGGAGGTCGATAATGCAGTCTTGAAATATGAAGCACAATTTTATCCGTCTGAACTGTAAACACAATTGTCACGTTTGGGCTTCTCAGAAACCTCATCAGATTCCTTTGCACTCATCAGAAGTAGGCTTTGCCACCTCATTTATCATCGATCAGTACTTTACAGATCAATCGAGGTCCAATTGATTTGATGTAAATGCTGTGAGGTATCGAACAATGGTGCTCAATTTCGGTACTCCGAATTGACAACAGCGTGGATTTTACCGCACTTGTGCTGTTCCCACATTAGACTCACGGCCTGTTGGAGAGTTGGGTGCCATCTCAGGTGTAACATCGTTATCTGACCGTGGTTGAAAATTACATGATCTCATCCTAGGATCTTTGCCTACTGGTTTGATCCCGGACCGTTGTCAATAGCACGTTGTGTTGCTCCAGTGCGTCGGTAATTAAATACCTAGCTACCACAGCTTTTTATGGATGGCCGAATAACAAGTCGTGAGTTTCATTCAGAATGGTTGGAGAAATGGAAAACCCAATAAAAAAATTTAATTAAAACTAATATGTCTAATGACAGGTTGACTGTTAGTTTATTATAATTATTGAGGAATTTTAAAAGTAATTATTTTAAAATACAAATACCATTATTTCAAATATTAATGGTCATGAAATGTCAAACAATCGAAAAATAAGGTAAAGCATTTACAACAAACTACAGTAAAACCCCGATTATTCGAGCCCCGATTAACCGAGTTTCCGCTGTAACCGAGCTATTTCTAGGATTTTTGTTTGGTCCTACATTTTCCATTTTTAAGACTACCGAAAATAATTCTGACCTTCATCTCACAAACACTCAAGTAAACGAAATCCAACAACACTACCCCCTTTATTTTTCATTGTACCACGCACTAAAAGCTACCGAAAGTGCTGTTGAATATATAGAACAAGAAGAATCAACACCAGCAATCCTGTTAACCTTAAAGAAATGTCGAAACATTTTTTTTGCTGCAGAAAAACGCCAAAGTAACGTAAAACTAAAACAATTAAGGACTTTTAAAAGTAAGAACTCTTTAATTATCATAACAATATAAATTGCATGCGGTGTATCTGTATAAGTTTTGGATTTGTTAAAATATACATTTAAGCCTACACGAATTATTTTATTTACAATTTTCGCTTTAACCGAGTTTTTCGGTTATCCGAGTTAGTCTTGGTCCACATTAACTCGGTTAATCGGGACTCTACTGTATACAGTATACTCGCATTATAGCATCCCTGAGACCATTATAGCAAGTAGACCTATTGCGCCGAGACGTAATGCCAAATGGTCGTTATGTCAAACATTCTTCTCAATGTTTTATTTTTTTTTTTGGGGGGGGGGGAAAGGGGAGGATTGCGGATTTGTACACCTTATAAATTTTGCAATTTCAGAAAATATAAAAACCCTCCATCGCTACTGGAACTATCTTTAATGAACAGAATACTGAATAAAGATTGAATTATTGTGTACTAAAAATTCAAAAATGAATGACTAAAGTTAACACTGAAGATTTGAAAAATCTATTTAATGCGACGCTCTACAGGCAAAAATGAAACAAAGAAAAAGAGTTGTACTATAAGTAGAATTTACGTTCGTGTTCTAGACTTTTTGATAAATTATGTTGCATTTATGTTTGCTGTTATCTGTTTGGAGGATTCAGAGACGGATTTAGCAATACGCTGAATCCCGAATACCGCACCTTAGAAACCCACAAGGAATCAACAAAACCCGAATCACCTCAACATCGCCAACTGAAGGTCGCTGTAACGAAATTTTTACCCTTTCCCGCGGTTCGTTATATCGATCTTAAAATAGGAATACAACTATATGAGAACTGCAGGGACCTTCTCAATCGGTCTTTATATCGCAGCGAATCATTAAATCGAGTCTAGTGAAGAATAAAAGTTTTGTAAATGCAAGTGGTGACAAGTTTTTTTTTTTTTTAAATATTTTTTATTTTATTTTTTATTTCTATTCATTGAATCTGCTAATAATAGTATTTAAAACTATTTGCTAAAATCTAATAGTATCAGCTCTTAGCAGGCCCTCACATCAATCTGTGGGCCCCGTTGTTAGCTGAAATGACAGACCCCAACTCCACTTCACCCATACCTTTTTACATTGATTATGTTTGAACAGACATTTTGAATTTTTTTTGAAGAATTTCGATAGTTTAATCCTAAAACATACTTATAAGGTTTATAGGAATACGCTATACCATACAACACAAACAAGACATTTAGGTAAAAAAAAGTGTGGAATAAACAAAAATAAACATATGTTTAATAAACATAGTTACTAGTAGCATATGGATTTAATATCCGGAAAATCAAAATGTTATATGTATATGTACAATTGAAATTAATCAAAGCAACTGAATAAAATAGAATTTTAATTTTAATAATACTTAATAGAAAACGTATAAGTGTCGTTGAAAAACAAACATGAATAAATTATTTGAAATTTTTCTGGTTTCATCAAGGAGAATGTTACATTTGAGGGATTTTTACATTTTAATTTGACGTGAAAAGTTACTTTCAACATCGTCCCCAGTTTTATGAAATTTTTTAATCACATTCCCCCCCCCCCTTTCCGGGCCCCGTTGCCACGGAAACGGCAGCACCGCCTATGTGGGGGCCCTGCTGTTTAGACTTATCATAACATCATTTTTCTATTTCTTTAGCAGACGCGTTTGCCATACGCTTTTTTATTTCTCAAAATGTCTTTTGAGGATGGCAAAGAGAAGAGTTCGTGATGTTTATGAGGAATATCTTTTCTCTCAAATATAACATTTTAAAACACCATACCTTTTACGTGAGCTAACGTGGGTTTGTTTTTAGTCATTGTTTTTCAAATAATTTCTATGCTTCGCCTTTTTATGCTTAAGTCTTTACTATTTTTTTAATCTCCTCGATTTGCAACCCAATAGGCATAGAATGTTATAAACCTTTCTTACCTAATATTTCTTGCTAAGCTTATTGTAATCTGGACTATAATAAACGTAACTAGATATATAAAGATTATAATAAACGAGTAATTGATAATCTGGACTATACAATAAACGTAACTCGATTCGATAAATTTACTTATTTGAAATTGACATATAATGACTTCAACGACTGAAGTGACCTTTCTTCGTACTACAAATGTTTGTTTGCCCTTAATCACACTGTTTGCATAATAAATAAAACTCGTATGCGTATGCTCATTTTCAAAAAAATGTACGGCATGGAAAAACACATTGTATTCTCTGAAAATGATAAAAATTCTTCAGGAGACCAAAATTATTTACAGGAACTTTAATTTCGTGTTTTTACATTGATTTAAATAACAAGATCGTTCGTAAAGTTTTTGTACACATAAACTTCTTTTATTACCTACTACACATCATAAAGAAATTTATGTTCCAATAAGATGCGTGAAACATTGAAATCGAATTCATAAAGTTCCACTTTTTGTTGTTTCACTTGTGTTGGGTAAATTAGGGTCTTTTTGGTTGTTTCGACAATAATTAGATAACGTAAATTAATTAACGTCGCACTGGAGCAACAAAGCGGGCTGTACGGGATCAATTTCCAAGGGAAAGATCTGAAGATACTGCGTGATTTTGAACCACAGTCAAATGACGAGGTCAAAATCTGAGCTGGCATTCTGATCTCCAAAACACGCAAACGTGAGGACATTTGAGGCCATGACAGATTTAACATACTCCATCCCGAAAACACGACGGTCTTTGGTTGGACCGAGTTTCGAACTCGCAACCCTCTCATTGTAACCCGTTACTCTTCCAACCGAGCAACCGCGGCCTTAGACAGTAATTAAGCCCATCGGTTTTGAGATGCGACACTCTTTCAGTGAAAGTGCGATGCATGAATCTTCACTACTAGATAATAAATATTAATTTTCAATGAAAGAACGCTTTTCCCCCAAAGTTCCATCCATTTCACGTCTTTTTTGGCGGGCCGAATACAGATGCTCTTTTCCAATGGCGTCAGTTTTTTCTTTCTCCGACTTTGAATCGACGTCGACCCTTCCTTCTGTCGCAGATCCGCAAATAGGTCGCCAAAATTATTTACGATTTGATGAAAAAATCACCTCTTCCCGCGATATGAAAGGTTAATTGAAAGGTTCTTTCTGCTTGCGCTATTAAAAGGAAGATATAGAGAGCAGAGGCCGATTCTGCGAAACTCCAAAGAGGAGCAGAAAAACCTCGGATCCAATTTCTCGGATCACCCCTAGCAGAAAATGTCACACCCTGACACCCTCTCTGACACACGGCACCGTCTGAAATGACCGTGCAAGACGAATGACGACACCATGGGAGGGGCTGCCACGCTTGGCATGAAATCTTGGCGAGGACAATTTACGGAAAAGATGTCCGAACTTTGAGGTCGAATGGAGGGAACTAAATCAAAACATGTCGCGCCTTCTTTTACAACTCAAAACATTTTATTTTTCTCTATGCATATATACAGTTCCTAAAAAACCTATTTAATAAATGCACTAATAGAGCACTCGAGCTTTGAAATGGCTAACTAACTTCCGCTTTCTTTTATACAGTGGTTCCCAAGCTTTTAGTAACTGCGTACGACTTGGAATTTTTAGAAATTTTTGGCGTACCACCATTTTTTTATTTTTTTAGAAACATATCTAATGTTAGAAAAGTGCCCAATGGCTTGTTTTATTTAAATTAAAATACTAAGAAAGCTTTACATTTTATGATTAATTCACTTGTATTTCGTATTAATGATGTTTTAATGAAGGAAAAAAAACTATTATTGAAAATTACAGTTTTATTTTTTACTCACAGGTCTAAAATAATTTTAAATAATTAGTACAAACTAAGCAAACAAAGATTAACATAAATAAAAAATCAATTTTTAGTGCGAAATTTGTTTGTCTTTTATTAAAATATCAATATCAGGAGCAATGGAGCTTTTCTTCACTCTTAAGTTCTCTTCAACACTAACTCTGTTTCTATATTTATTTTTTATTTACAAAAGTTCAGAAAAACCACTCTTACACAAGTAACTACTAACAAATGGCAGAAGAAATAGCATTACGTGGTTGTACATACTAAAATATCGAACAAACTTCGTAGAATATTTGGGTTGCCCGTATCATCCTTGCGTATCACCTGAAACGTTGCTGCGTACCACTGGTGGTACGCGTACCACCGGTTGGGAATCCCTGCTTCAATAAATTGTCATTTGTATTCATCACACGTAAAAACTACTACACTCTGATAAAGGTAGACAATTTTTAAATACACAATTTCACAAATGTAATTAAATATCAAATTAACCATTATTCTTTTTTGTCAAATTTAATTTTTTTTTTAAAGAAGTAAATGTATCTAGAGGTGTGTGTTTGTGCCAACATTACCCTGAATGCATAGAATATTTCAGAGTATGCATATAAATGTCTTGTATGTCATTTAAAAAAAAGGCGTCTCCCAAAATTATCAAGAATGATTACAAATGTTTTAAAAACTAATTAAAACCCTTTGCCTACCATGATTACAGTTATCGAATGAAAAACATTAAATTGAAAATCTAGAAATACATCTTGAACCAACAGGCATTCCGTAAAAATAGTTTTGGAAAAATAATTGATTTTTGAGAAGCACTGGTAAAACAATCCAAGTAAGTGCAATCTGTATGAATAAGAATGGAGTTTTTGAAAAATTGAATATTTTTTAACCCATTTCAAGTTTTCTATCCGTTTAGGACCCTTCTGAGGCAAAATCCGTCTATTGCGCATGCTACGTCCAAACAGTTGAATACATTTTTTTGAAACTTGCAATTCACAACATTTAATCAACTTATTTTAATGTAATGTTTTGTATTGGATACATTATATTTTAGTTTAGTGAATGTATTATTTAAAATACATATTTAGGCAAGTTTCATGTTAAAACATAAGTAACGATGCTTATATCAACCATAATTTGGTAGTTTTGGAGTAGTTGGAAGGTATATTGAGCATTGCAATTGCTTGTATTGTTTTACCAGCGCTGCTGAAAAATTAATTATTTTTCCAAAAGCTGTTTTTTGCGGAATTTATATTCAAATATTTTCATTAGAATTATCATTCATTATTTTGAACCTTACTTTTTCTGTACGAAACTTTAAACAATTCTGAATATTTAGAAGAGACTATAAATAAATAATACGTAACAAATAAAATATACAGAACAAGACTTTTTTTTAAATAATGCATTAAATGATAATAATGCATTTTAAAAAGATACATTATATTTCAGTTTTATGAATGCATTATTTAACATACATATTTAGGCAAGTTTCAGTGATGATATGGGGTGCGATATCACATCGTGGTCTTGGCCCACTTGCTGTTCTGAATGGCCGTGTTACAGGAGAGGATTATATCAGTCTTCTGGCCGACCATCTTCACCCAATGGTGCAAACTGTGTTTCCTGATACACGACCAGTCTTCCAAGATGATAATGCCCCCATTCATACCTGTGGAATTGCCCGAGACTAGTTTTATGCACACGACGATGAAATATAGCACCTCATCTGCCCCCCCCCCCCAGTTCCCTGATCTCAATATAATTGAACCTTTGTAGGGTATTTTGGAAAACAAGCTGCGCAGTCGATTCCTCCCCTCCAAGGACACTTTCTGAATTAGGGACTTTTTTGTAATTTGAGTGGGAACGTATCCCTCTGAATGTTGTACATGACTTGTATTTGTCATGTCAATTCCACTTCGGATACAAGCTGTAATTCATGCAAAAGTAGGACCAACGGCCTATTAATAAAAAAAAAATTCTCTTTTCACAGGTGTTCACATTATTTTGTCCAACCCCTGTACCTTCCTTATCTTCAGAGCTTGCCTGCAGCCAGTTCTAAACAAGAGTAGAATTCACATTCAATACCTATTTCAAATGTGCTCGGATGAGCACGTTGTGGCCATTTTGCAGTATTTCAAAGTAGTCATTGATTAAAGCTCAATTAAAACAGGAACGGATTAATTAAGTTAAAATTAATGTTTATTTACTGGTTGGTTATAAATTGACAGAAAAGTTTTAAAATAACTCGATAATTTAAACTAAAATTATTAATTTACAGAAGAACTATTGGTCCGAGCAAAACGCCCACGTAAAGCCTCCCCTATTCCGTCACACTTGCTTCTTCTCCAAAACACCCCTTTGCTTCTTCGCGACACTCATCCAAGGGGTAGTATCCAAGTTGCCAGCTGTCAGTGTTTTAAGGTGGGACCGGATTGTACAACAGGGCAATGCGCTACCGCACCTGGCATACAAAACGTGACCATTTATTTTTTCCCTAAAAACGGGATATGTATTTTTTAGGTAATATGATGAGTATTCAAGAAAACACATATTTCTTTATAGTTTTTATTTTTTAATGAAAAGAACAGGAAGGAACACATGAAAATAAGTAATTTATGTGGTCTTATTTTCTGAAGAAAAAATTTGCTTAAGTACACTTGGTGTTGATTTTAAATAAGAATGAAATTCTTGGCAGGATTTCTTAAAATTTACTTTTGTGTTTTATAAACGGGTACTTAGTTAACAAGTTAACATTAAAAGTGCACTTCCTTTTAGGCATTGTTGAAATGAATGTTTCACGTACAAGAAAGTTAAATTGACTATAATAACACACGTCGTTATAAAACAACAATCAAATGTCAAGAAAGATGCACGAGCTGTCTATGTACTCTCTAGCAGGCTGCTGACTAGGAATGGGGAAAATAACAATCTGATCTTTTACAATGTGAATTCCGAAAATCTAGACGTCTAAAGTGATATTACAAGTGCTAAATTTAAATATTCAGTCCAATATCATCTCGTTTTTTTCTGTCAAAACAAAAGAAAAAAGTCTTCCTGATCTTCTCCAATAAAAAATCGTTGATCGCAAAAACGATGGCAATAATTATTTGTGCTTAAGATTTTCCGGAATTATCTACATTAAGCACTTACAAAAAGATGAGGTCCGACGGATTTTTTTTATTTCTCTCTTGACGTATTCTTTTTGAAATTGTTACTGTGGGTTGATCACTTTCTGAAAATGGGACATTTCGGCATCCCGAGGCTGTGCTTGGGGACAACGGGACAGCCTATCTATAAACGGGACATTTCGGCATCCCGAAGCTGTGCTTGGGGACAACGGGACAGCCTATCTATAAACGGGACATTTCGGCATCCCGAAGCTGTGCTTGGGGACAACGGGACAGCCTATCTATAAACGGGACATTTCGGCATCCCGAAGCTGTGCTTGGGGACAACGGGACAGCCTATCTAAAAACGGGACAGTCCCGTTCAAAACAGGACGTATGGTCACATTAGGCATACAACATATAAGCATCCTTCAATTCTATCTGGTTTCACTTCTTCCATCCCTTCTTTCGTTCAATAGATCGAACACATCTAACAGATAAACTTTTAGCAAGGGTGGCAGCAGCCTGGACTCACATATACCCCATACACACATCCAAAACCTTTCTTTCAGTTTCAATACCTAGACGTATAGCAGTAGTTATTGCCACCTATAATGGCTACATAAAATACCGATTTCTTCGTGTTTTGAAAGTTGAACGGAGCTGTAATTGTAACCATTTCATTACTGTGTCTTATGTTACTTGCATAATAATAGGAATTTGAGACATCTCTTGTCCATCATGGTGTTGCATTTCCTATGGTCAGCAGTTTATTTTATAAAAATGAATTTATGACTAAAAAATTTGGAGGAAATGCCCTTTAAAAACATGGAATGAAATTCACACTTAATTTTTATTTTCTTAGAAAATTAACATTAAAATTACTTGAAACCAAAAAAAGAAATTTATAAATTATAACTTAATCTGTTTATCTGTTGCTGTTTCAATTTAAATGAGCTCCATGTTTTACTAATCATCATGTGGCGTTAAACACAATTAATTGTAATTTTTACAAGCTATAAACAACATATATTTTTTTGGTTTCTGGGCGAAACTAAAAATTTGCATCCTTATGACATGCGTATGAGAGAACAAAAGAGCTTCAAAATACAATCTGATTATTTATACCTTCTTTACCGAACTGAATGATTATTTTGTAAATAAAAATCCGCCAAATGCATGAAAACAAGACGTCAAAATGCAACTTTAATGTCTCACTCTTCCGGTGTTTAATCGAAAGTTTGAATTTTTCTAAAAAAGTAACTGATAATATTTCCTATGACCATAAAAATGTATATTTTAACTATAGAATTGCATTGAATCTTCCAAATATTCATCGAAAATTTTACTTTTATTGAAAATACCATAATTTGTAAATTACTCATAAACAAACTCAAATATACTTAAAATGACCTAAGACCTGATGGAGATATACTTGAATTCGTTGCTAGTATTTTTGTATTCAATGTGCACTTATTGATTTGAAAAGAAAAGTGTCTTTTTAAAAGGAATGTGAAAACTTTTTAGAGGTAAATTTTTATTTAGTAAATTCAGTTTTTGCTCTTCTATGACAGTAATCCAAAAAGTAGTGATTTGCATACAAAAGTCTGACTGGTATGTAAAGGATCAAAGCAACCTAAAATCCGAACCACAGAAATAAAAAGATGTGTATCCCATCATTATCTTTGTGAGAATACCTGAAGAAATCACATATTTTTTGTTATAAAATAGTAGAATGCATTGAAACTCTTTACTCCAAGTGAAATAGAATGAAATTGACAAAATACTTGGTTAAGCAATGATATTTAGACTTTCAGTGAAATCTATGTTGTAGACGAAATGTCAAACATATCTTATGGACCTTAATTTTTAAGTTTGTGTTTAACATTTGTACTTTTACGGAAGATAGCGGAATACTTTTGTATCTTCTATCAAAGGATAGAATACATTTGAACTATTTTTGCAAACCTTTTGAAAATAATTTGAATATTTGTTAGGAGGCTAAAATAGAAATACGGAACTTTTATATGGGTTGCAATTTTAAATTGTACTGTTAGCTACATCCATATAAATTTATGAAAATGGTTAAAAACGCGAAGTAGTTGAATATTTTTGTCTCACTGTATTTCTATTTTAATTAAAGATATAATTTTTTTTTGGGTGGGGGCTCTATTTGCATTGATAGTTTTGGAATGTTCGAATTTATTTATATTTATAATTTATAGGTACTTTTTGCTAAAAAAAATTTGTTTACTTAATTGCATTAAATCGATAGTTTTAAATATTTTAACAATTACAATTTTTATATTTCTTCAATGTAAGTGATAAAAGTTTCGTAAAACTATTGTTAAAAGAGCAAAACATTTTTGGCACAAAAAGTATATGAAATTTCTTTTTAAGAAGGATGAAAAATGTTTTGTAAAATTAATTCTTCTAAATTTTTTAATTTTCGTCTACAATTCAATAGTATGATGTAATGATATTTGCTCATCCTATATTGATATTCAAAATATGTTTTATAAGTTTTCAAGAAAAAAACTAGCAAATAAATAATAGAGAAATTATTTTCAGCTGAAATTGTTCTTTAGCCCCACAATAGATGGCGCCTAAAACCGCATATTTCTACTCGACTACCAGAACGTCCGATGTTTCCTATGGAACCTGGAAGTGCTTATTTTCCCTTCGCACATTTAAAGAAAAGAGCTCATTTATCTTTATTTGAGCGCAATATAACACATAGGAATAAACCATCTGCAACAAAAAAGCGTGAATGAATGGGATGTCCAGTCAAATCAAAATATGAAATATATCGTGAACCACTGGTCTCATTTTTGAGCATCGCTGGTGCTTCGCACTTCCACAGTAAATATATCACTCAAAATTTCTGAAAATTTGTTTAATCATTTTTCTTTAGCAAGGAGCGGTGCGATTTCTACTTAGATTACATTTTTCGAAGTCCATTGTCCCTTAATTAAAAGAAAAAGAGTAATTTTTTAAATGAACATTTGAGAGGTGTGAACATATGGAAGGCGTTTTTCTTAAGGACTTTGGGGCACCTTATATTTGTTATTGTAAGACAATTATCTTGCAAATTGTTCAAAAAAAGAGAGTCTAACTAACAAATTTATCACCATTTCATTAACTTAGTACATATTTTACAAATTTGATACTTAAGAAATTCCACAAAATGCTTAAAAATAAGCTATCATTCTCAAATTAAGTGCTCTGGGGTTCATCAATAATATAGTAATTTCAAATTTTCAATTCAGATATATGAGCATATTAGAACTTTCAAGCAACAACTCCACTTTAAAAATCGAAAAAGTGAAATCGCATCTATTTTCACTCCTTACTACTTCTCAGTTTTATAACACAGTTTTATTCTATTTAGTATTCCTTAAAAATTGTGTATATGTAAATCACTTTTGAAATGTTTATTAGTTAATTTATATTCTGTCACAATTCTTTGAATATATTTGTTCATTTTTGGAAGTAGTTTTTTTTCCAAAGCAAGATTCAAAAACTGTATTACCTTTAATGTCCTTTTCAGCCATCTGTGATGATCATTTAGTTTTTGTACCATGGAAATCGCCCTTATCTAACAAATATATACTTTTATAATTCCACTACAGTAAACTCCCGATTATCCGCTTTGCGGCTCATCCGTGATCACTTAGTGACAATATGTTGGTGAAGAAACTTCAATCTCAAATAAAAAAAGAGGTGTTTTAATACAAAAACATTTAACTGATTTTTTTTAATAAGTAAATAAACAAACTTTTAAGTACAGAAATCTACTGTTTATTAATTCATAATTGTATGTATATTCACACTACTCTGTAAATAAAAATTGCTCAAAAACATTTTCGTCTTGTTTCGTGCCCTCTTTAGCCATTTTGCGGATTACCGCGGAATTCGCTTATCCGCGGTTGCCGCGCCACTCAATTCCGCGGATAATCGGGAGTTTACTGTATATAGATTTATAGAATAACATTAAAATGTGTGCGAGTTTATGAGCTAAAGACCTCCAACAAAATTTAAAATGATAAAAACTGAATTTTTTCGACGTGATTACGGTCTTTTACAAGAATTAAACTCGTAATTTTCTAAAACTTTTCGCTGGTTTTTCGTAAAAAATGATTGAAATGTCTTTTTTCAGATAACCGTTTGGAGCCTACTTCGGAAAGAACGTTAGGAGACGGAACGCTCCGTCCCATATATGCTTTCAGACCCAGAACAACAGAGGTTCAAGGCCAAATAACGTGGTTAACGAGAGCAGAGGCATCAAAATTACAGGAGTCAAGAGGAACAAAGCTGAAGGAGAAACAATCAATTACCCTTGGAAAGAGAAAGCGAGAATCAGTTGAAGACTCGGTGGAGCAAAGCTCGAATCCGTCAGAAGAAAACCAAATGCCACCTCGCAAAAGGTTCAAGCAGGACTCTACCAACCAGCAAAAATCAGCTCAGAAAGACCAAACAACACCGCAAAAGCAGTAATTCCTCTTTGTATCTGTACGTCCAAGCTTATTATGTTACTGTATTATGTTAAACACGACAGTGTTCTCAGACTGTAACAGCACTTTCACTAAATGAATACTAACCTCTTTGTTATGTAACATATCGAATATGTATTAAATGATAATATAGATATTTCTTGTATTACGTTAAAAACCGCGCGCGCGGATACAACGGTATTCAGACAGCAGCAGCACTTTTACTCGATGAATACTAAGCACTTTGTTGTGCAACATCGAATTTATATTAAGGGGGTCCAAGACACAAAAATTGTCAAATTTTCGAAATTTTGTTTATTATTTTAAGAAATTCTCTGTGTTTTTCTGCTTAAAATGACGTCTAAATCATGTCTCTATCTTAATTAGAACTAGAGATATAATAATTTTTGTGGTACGGTTGTTTTGAAAGTCTAACACTCTTGACAGTTGTTGTCATGGCAACAACATCTGTGTTTAAAACTTTAAATGCGTTTTTCTCCATGATACTTTTTTTCAAGATTTCCTGTATTCAAATTGCTATAAGTCGAAAACCGATAAAGTTTAAGGGTTGAAATTTATAATATATCTTTTTCAAACATTATACTTTAATTTTGATTCATCAAATTTGAAACAAATATTTACTTTTAAAAATATGACTTTTTTTTTAAAATGTACCTTAAAATTTTCAAAAATTTTCATTCAAATATTTTTTAATTTTTATTAAATTAATATTTTTTTAATTGCTGAATTAAAATTAAAGTTTATAAATTCGTGAAAAATTTACTGCAAGAATTTTGAAAATTGATCAAGAATATTTTGAGCTTTAACAATTTAAAATGACCCCTCTTTTTTCAAAAAATTTTAAATTAAAATTTTTAAAAAACTTTTGGAAAAATTTTGTGTTAGGATTTTGTTTATTAGTTAGATGGGTAATCAGAACAACAAAATTCAAAATTAATTAATAAAAATTTTTTTTTCAATGTGTCCCGGACCCCCTTAAACTAGAAATATCCACACGGCGTTGCCCGTGACAAAGTTACGCTTTTGAAAAGTCAATCTCATTGATTCCGACAAAATCAAATTAAACAGTAATAAACAAAAAATTGCATAAATGATAAAAAATAAATATCGCTATACTTTCAAAAAGTCTTAAAACTAAAGAAAAACGCAAGAAACAATGAAATTGCAGAAAAATTAAATATCACTATACTTTCAAAATTCTTAAAGCTAACGAAAAAAACAAGAAACAATAAAAAGGCAGAAATGATACAAAACGCTAAACCTCATTGATTCCAACAAACAACGCATATCGAAACGAAAATAAAGCCAAAAATTAAATATCACTATACTTTCAAAAAGTCTTAAAGCTAAAGGAAAAAGCAAGAAAGTAATGCTTTTAAAAAGTCTTAACGATGAACCTCACTGATTCCGACAAACAACATAAATCAAAAACAAATGAAACAGTAATAAGTTATGCTTTTGAAAAAGCAAGAAACAATACAACCTGGAGCGAGTGCACTGGACCGTGACTCAAATAAAAAAGAACCACAATGCTTCCAATTTACAATCCGTTAAGAAAACGAATCATAATTTCGATTTAAACAACCCTGAATATTCTCCAGTAACAGTCAGTAACTTCATTTAAAACTTGGCGTGCGTCAAAAAAAAAAAAACCCGCAAAGGAAAAAACGCTAATAAATTAATTAAAAAATGTTCTAGATTAAATTTTAATATTCTGGCTTCGAGATGCATTCAGTCATCTTTAGGACTACCTGTGTGCCAAATTTCATGACTGTAAGGGCTATACATTCGTCTGGGCTCCTCCCCCCCCCCCACACACAAACACTTCCTTTTATAGTAATTTTTTTTCCAATGGCGAGCACTGGACACTATCCTTGGCCACTACAAGGCCGGAAGTGATGGTCGCTACTTCCAATGGCGAGCACTTGGAACTTGTCCTTGGCCACTACATGGCCGGAAGTGATGGTCACTTGTGAAGGGGCACCCAAGTGGGTGGATCCTTTTATAATAGTAGAGATGATAATATTTCATAAAACAATGCACTTTTCTTTCCAATGTGCTACATTTTCAATTTATAAAGAAACTGATTCAATTGGGAGTTGCGTACAATTACACTAGCAAAACTTGTCTAATTATTTTGAACTCTTTTTACATACACTTTATATATACACTTTCCCAATTTCCTTCAGCATTTATAGTAACAAGATTGACATAGATTGTCCAAGAATGTAATAATATACGTTTTTAATCAATAACTATGTACAATGCCATTTAAAATGTAAAAATAATGTGTCTTATGTCGGGATGAGAAGTGCAATGCAGTAAAGAAATATTAACGCGTATGTATTTTAGAAGTATTCTTAGACTTTAACCTATGCTTTGGTATCCCTTTCTGCAAGGTATGTTTTGTCGATTGACGCATCTAAATGCGTACTCTAGACCATAGAAAGAGTGTTCTGTTTGCACCCTTGTTGGGACCCACCGAGATAACCACTTGAGGACTCCCTTATCTGTAGTGACCTTAAGTGGTAGGAACAGAGGGGAAGTGCTTCAAAATAAATTCGAATGAGCATTTGCAATCATTACATGCAAAACACAGATTCAACATTTATGGATGAAATTTAATCTCGTATTTAGAATGGGCGGATGACATCTGCAAAAATCGTGGCATAGGTGATATTAATATAATTTCACGGATAATTTTTCGTTCCAAACACGAATTATGTTGTTCTTTTGTTCATAAAAGTTATATTATATTCATGCAACTACAGGAGTCTCTTGATACCGACGTTTCTCCACAGGATGAAAATCTGGTCTGTTCTTTGGTCAGCTGGACAAATGGGAAAATGTTTGGACAACATTCCAATCATTTTCTAACACGTAACAATTTTAAACACATAATTACCAAACCTGATGAGCATAAATGGCAGAATTAACTACAGAAGTGTCTATATTTTTCACTCGTTCACAAACATCCGAAAGACGGCTGCACTTTTCAAAATGGTTTTTCCTTTTGGAGTTGTTTCTATTCTTTTTGAATGACGATTTAAACAATTAACCCGAATTGGGTGTTGAGGGTAATACTTTCTGACACAAATTTCTTTTCTCAGTTTCAATGAAAAATTCTTCAATAACTTGTAAAAGATCTTAAAGTTTAATTTATATGCAGGTGAATTACAAACCATTTTCTGAATTTCAACAATACTGTCAATTACTTATCTGAGTTATACAATTCAACACTCAAATTTAAAACTCAAAATTGCTAGAAAAGCTAACTGCTCATACTTTATAAATGTAGTTTTGAATTTTAAAAAATGTTGTGGAAAAAGAGTAGGTACGCACATGTTAATGCATAACCCATCTCATTTTTTATTAAAAGCCTCACAATGATTCGCATTCTCTGTGTGTGATCTACAAAGACAGTAACGTGAACATAACATGATTCAAATAACAAAACTGAACCAAATATATATGGATAAAATCAAGTATCGAATAAGTCTTGAAACCAATTGATTATTAAAATGTCAACAAAAATATGCACTTTTTATTACAAGTATCAAGTGTTAAAATACAATTATTTTATCATTTAGAAAAATGCTTATTTTTAATTTTAAAAAACAGAAAATGTTTTGTGAAATATAAGTATTTGGAATCTACTCTGAAGTCTGGTATATATAGGTAATCATCAGGCAAATATTAAATCCCAAAGAAAAGCTGCGTAAAGATATTTGAGGTTTTTGCTCCCAAACTGCTTTTAGATATTCAGACAAAAAATTCCAACATGAAATACTAAGCACGATTTTATATGAATAGTTCTTAATATCTCGATAATATATAATTTGTGAGATCCCCACCCCTAACTGCGACCGACTGTGAGTCCACCACCCGTAACTGCAACCGAAAGGCTACAGCGGGGTGGGCAGTAAGTGTCACTGTCTGGAGTAGAGTGGATGTCTGGTCCCCTGCTCAGGCTACGTTAATCCTTTAGTGTTCTGTATATTTGTTTAAATTTTCATTCGCCAAGAATAAACGTCTTATGTTCAAAGCTTAGTTTTTTTTCTTAACAAGATGCCAATTCATCAAACGAACCAAAATCCTAACATAATTGTGCTTGATTAATAGTTTTATTTGATGCTTCCTCCCCAGATTTATACAAAATATCCCCGCACATTCTCTCAACGTTAATAATTATTCCCTGATCATGCAATCGATTTTCATTTGAAAAATAGATTGCATCGAAGATGAAATGTGTCAAGTCTAAAGTGGAAGAAAAATCCATTGTAATTGAGTTAAAGAAAAAATATTTCCAAAGGTGTCAGTTATTGCGATTTAATGAGAAAAACTTTCCGAAGATAACTGAACTGTAAATGAGTTAGATTGGGAGTTTTCTGATAATCGATAACTAGGTCCTAAACATGTTCTTTTTTCTATCACACAGACCTGAGCCAGGAAGAATCTCGTTACACTTTCGTGATGGCTTAGGCGGAAGAACGATAAATAATTTCGACGATGATCGAAAGATTAAATGTTCTTTTTCAGCAATCATCAGCCTACCGCTCCTTTGAAACATCGAATCGAACTCAAAGGCCGAAAAAAGGGCTTTTCCAACGATTCCTCGTTTCAACCTTAAAATAAAACGTTTTTCTAAACTCAGGAAAAACAACATTAAGTATTTCATTCAACTTACCCAATACATAGATTAATCAGATAATTTGAAAGAAAATCTGAAAAGCTTTGAACTTTCCTTTATTATAATTTTCTCTTTTGCTTAAAAGATAAGATTGCGTTGAAATTTTCAATCTATCTTTAACGATCCTGATTTTACAAAAAAGAACTAAAAAATGCCAGCCAAAATGTTTTTTATTATTTTTTTTTTTGCTCTCTTTTGCTTAAATCAAAAGAGGGCAAGAAATAATGTAATCTGTTTATTATTTGAACGTGAAGTTTGACGTGACGTTACAATCTCTTGCGAAAAAATATAAAAGATATTCAACTTAAAAATGTTAATTTTAAAAGAAAATCATATCTTTAGGTATCGATCTAATGTGAAATTTTCCGCAGGTTTTAAATTCGTTGAAATTTTTACTCTATCTTTACCGATTTAGGAGATAGAAAAATGAACTAAATAACTCCAGTTAAAAGTTTTTTTTTTTTATCGGTTTCTGGAAAATCGTTCCTCCGCGCAAAATGAAAACGAAACGAAAAAAATGAATTTAGAATCCGTGATCTTCTATACTGTTACATTCAATCTATATAAATAAGAATGGAGTGTTTGTTTGTACATTCAATATTTTCGACCCATTTCAAGTTTTCTATCCGTTTTGGACCCTTCTGATGCCGAATCCGCCTTTTTCTCGTTTGGTGTCTGTCTGTCTGTCCGTCTGTCTGTCTGTCTGTCTGTCTGTCTGTCTGTCTGTCCGTCTGTCTGTCTGTTTGTTTGTCTATCTGTCTGTCTATATGTTGTGCCCTATACACGTCCACGCGGTTTAAGATATTTTCATGGAAATTTGCATACAGTGAGTACTTATCTTCATTTAGTGAGTGGAATTGGTTGCGAAAGTCTGTCTGTCCGTCTTTCTGTTCTATGCTCGATTTTGTGTTTGTGTGTTTGTGTAGACATCACATGAATTGTATTCCAGATATTTGATTACAATCTGTTTTATTTTATACATTATTTATTAGTGTAGTGAATGCAATATTAAACATTTTTTTATTGTTATATTTAGAAGAGTTTCATGCTAAAACACCTGAGTAAGTATACTTAAATCAGCCACAATTTGATAGTTTTCGAAAAATTGGAATGTAGTTTGAGTATTACGATTACTTTCATTTGCTTTATCAGTAATGCTGAAAACCAATTATTTTTCAAAAAAAATTTTTATGGTGAAATTTTAGCTTTGATGCTTTATTTATTTCTAGTCTTATTTTTATTCTTTGCGCAATGAACACGATTTCCGAATATTTGGGACAAACGATATTTTTCAACGAAACGAGAATGAACAAGATCGCGCGAGCAGTGATATTTACTCTGGTTCTTTCGCTCTGAATTAATTTCACATTTCTAAATTTTGTGCACTTTTAGTTGTAAGTTGTGGCAACTGTGCGAGATCAAGAGATAAAATTGAATGACAAATTAATATCTTTAGAACAATTTTTTGCGACATCTTTTATTTTGTTTTATTTCGCTGTTTCCTGTTTTAAATATTTATTATTTTAATAAATGTGTTTTCCTTCTCATCACACGCAACAGCACCACAAAGTATTAGACTTAAAAATGTTAGGTCAGTATAAATTTTCAGTAAATTTTAAGTGTAATTATGTCATTATTGAAAGAATAATGCCGTTATTGAAAGAATAGTAATGTTTAAAAATCCAAACTAGAACTTTTTCTAACATTAAAAAATTCGTTGTCATAATGACAGGAGAAGATTGCAAAATTTCACAATGTCGCATACCGGAGGCAAGAGTGCCACAGGTAAAAAAATATTGTTTTGTTGACTATGAGTGCGAGAGCACTCGCCGTAAATCGTAATTTTAATTAATTGAGTTGAACATGAAAAGAACTTAAGAAAGGGAATTCCAAATCTTCCTATAAATCGTCTTTTATAGTAGTAACCTTAGTATCACCTTTCGTCATTTTGTAGCATTGTCATAGAGCAATTGTGCGATGTATGTGAAATGTATTACATGAATGGATATGCATGTGTAGGATTTGTGTCCGCAATTGTGCGATGTATGTGAAATGTATTACATGAATGGATATGCATGTGTAGGATTTGTGTCCAAAGTAAGTTGTAGAAAATATAAAGATGGCGAAAGGTGTTAAAATAAATTTTTTTTCTACAAAAAACGTTGGTCATTATATATTTTGATTATCTCTTCAATCTAGAGTAAACCAATTCAAACCGAGTAAGGTCGGGTATTTTGCTAGTAATAATTAAATTTCATATTAAATTCAATTAAAAATGTTCTAGATTAAATTTTAAAATTCGCCGCAACCCAAAAAATTCGGATTACCTGTATGCCAAATCCCATTACTGTAAGTGTCATAGATTCTCTCTCGTTAGGACTTTCGGGGCAGAAAACAAACTAACAGACAAACACTTCCTTTTATAATATTAGAGATTAACTTCGCTCTGAAGCAACACAACGGGCTATTGACGACGGTAATTTAACATCCATACACCTATTCCGAAGTAATGTCATATACATTCCATCATTTATGTAGCTTCATAGCTAAGAAAAACAATAATACTTATAATAATAATAATATACTTCGGAATAGTCCTCTAAAATAACGTAGCATTCTTTTCACGCAATGAACACATCTTCAGAAAGAGCTTTCAACGACGATGTATCGCAAAAGCTCTTGTGTAGAATAATTAATATCATATTTTGACCAACTTTCTCTTAACATTGTCGGTCCGGAAAGTGAAGCGGAAACATTAATCTGCCAATCTTGCTTATTGACGCTTCCCATTTGTTCCACAAGTAAAGACAGTGGTTAGAAAAGGACAAATGTAAGCAATAATTCAATCTTTTTTCTGCTACGTTCTAGAATTGAAAGTTCATAAAGACAGATTTATACATTAAAAAATGGTTAGTAATGTTACATAAATTACAAGTGATGGCAGAGGAACTTTACAGTGCTGAAATAACACTGTAGTTCCTTGTATAAATGTATAAATACAGTTTTATGGTCTCTGAAATGTCATTACAACTCTAACTAGTATATGTTCACAGTTCCATTTTAAGGGGGTCCGGGACACATTGAAAAAAAAATTTTATTAATTAATTTAGAATTTTGAATTTTTTTGTACTGATTACCCATCTAACTAATAAACCAAATCACAACACAAAATTTTTCCAAAAGTTTTTTAAAAATTTTAAATTAAAATATTTTTGAAAAAAAGAGGGGTCATTTTAAATTGCTAAGACTCAAAATATTCTTGATCAATTTTCAAAATTCTTGCAGTAAATTATTCACAAATTTATAAACTTTAATTTTGATTCAGCAATTTAAAAAATATTAATATAATAAAAAATAAAAAATATTTGAATGAAAATTAAAAAAAAAATTTTAAGGTACTTTTTTTTTTTAATTCATATTTTTAAAAGTAAATATTTGTTTCAAATTTGCTGAATTAAAATTAAAGTATAATGTTTGAAAAAGATATATTCCAAATTTCAACCCTTAAACTTTATCGGTTTTCGACTTATAGCAATTTGAATACAGGAAATCTTGAAAAAATGTATCATGGAGAAAAACGCATTTAAAGTTTTAAAGACAGATGCTGTTGCCATGACAACAACTGTCAAGAGTGATAGATTTTCAAAACAACGCACCACAAAAATTATTATATCTCTAGTTCTAATTAAGATATAAACATGATTTAGACTTCATTTCAAGCAGAAAAAAGCAGAGAATTTCTTAAAATAATAAAACAAATTCGAAAATTTTACGATTTTTGTGTCCCGGACCCTCTTAAGCCCATACGATATGACTCCGAACATCTATCAACCTCTTTATCATCCTATTCTAATTTTTCAGAAACGGAAATTCTTATACAAAGTAGAATATAAAACGAATGAGATGATAGAAAACTAAATGTCCGTAAAGGATGCCATAAATCACTTCAAACCTTCAGACGAAGATACCGTGGTATGATCGATTGATTCTCAATCGCTAACCTGGCCCGCCAAATGACAGCTTTCGTTAGGACAATGTCATTTTCGTCAAATAATGCAGCTTTTCTTGAACGAACAAAAACTGTTGATGCTTCAGATTTCTCATTGTTTCGAATAGCTATAAATCACCTTAAAGTGCTTCGATTATATATTTCTCATAGAAAATTTCCATTCAATTCAATCCAAATATAGGTTGATTTATTCCTATAGTACTATTTTCAAAATTACATTGAACTTTATGGAGATTCAATTAACTCAGGGATATCGAAACCCAGACACCTTTACATGACCATCTAATGAATAAAGGCGATAATTAATTAAATGTTTCCGAGGAGTTTCATTTGCATTATTCAGGGGTAAAGGTGTGTTCGGTGTCACAGAGAAGCATTAGAATGTCCTGAAATCCTCGGTATTGTCATCGGTAATCTTATTAGTGAAGCTATTGCATAATGGCGATTCTCTTAGAAGAGTGAAAACCTTGCTCCGATCTACCAAAGAGAATGATGATTATGCAAGTCGAGTTCCCGTATAGGAGCTAGGGATGCGACATCGACAGGAAAACATCGATGTTCAAAATTAAAACATTGATGTTCAAAATTAAAACATTGATGTTCAAAATTAAAACATCGATATGAATCGATCGAAAATTAAAACATCGTGTTTATAAATTTATAACTTAGATATTTTTTACCTGTCAAAACAAAGTCAAAAAAATTAACAAGAATAATTAACAAATCTTTCGTTTTCAAATTGAATAATTTAAAAGAAAATAATATTTAAACAATTTGACATAGGTACTACTAGCTATAAGTATAATTAGTTAGGTACAAAACAATAATTATTGTTAGTTATTATTAATTACTTATCAACTTATGGGGGTAGAACATAACAAACTTATTATTTTTTATTTACTGTAAATAAAAAATATTGGGGACTATAAATATTACATATCCCAATATTTGTTATTTACAGTATGTAAAAAAAGATTATTGTTAACTTTCTCCACCTTAAACCGACTTCTTTTTTCACTAACTACCCCACCAGTTAGGGAAAAAACTCTTTCTGATGGGATAGACGTCGCCATCACTGACAAATACTTAGTTGCACGGTTATTTTTCTTAATTTTTAACTATGGTACTTTTTCATTAAAAAAAACATCGACAAGTATAAACATCGATGTTAAACAAACATCGGCTCCAATAAATCGATGGTAAATACATCGATGTTTTTAAAATAAAACATCGATGTTTTGAAAACATCGACATCGATGTCGCATCCCTATTTCTGATGGGACAGATGTCGCCATCACTGACAATTACTTAGTTGCACGGTTATTTTTCTTAATTTTTAACTATGGTACTTTTTTATTAAAAAAACATCGACAAGTATAAACATCGATGTTAAACAAACATCGGCTCCAATAAATCGATGGTAAATACATCGATGTTTTTAAAATAAAACATCGATGTTTTGAAAACATCGACATCGATGTCGCATCCCTATTTCTGATGGGACAGATGTCGCCATCACTGACAAATACTTAGTTGCACGGTTATTTTTCTTAATTTTTAACTATGGTACTTTTTTATTAAAAAAACATCGACAAGTATAAACATCGATGTTAAACAAACATCGGCTCCAATAAATCGATGGTAAATACATCGATGTTTTTAAAATAAAACATCGATGTTTTGAAAACATCGACATCGATGTCGCATCTCTATTTCTGATGGGACAGACGTCGCCATCACTGACAAATACTTAGTTGCACGGTTATTTTTCTTAATTTTTAACTATGGTACTTTTTCATTAAAAAAAACATCGACAAGTATAAACATCGATGTTAAACAAACATCGGCTCCAATAAATCGATGGTAAATACATCGATGTTTTTAAAATAAAAGATCTATTTTTTGAAAACATCGACATCGATGTCGCATCCCTATTTCTGATGGGACAGATGTCGCCATCACTGACAATTACTTAGTTGCACGGTTATTTTTCTTAATTTTTAACTATGGTACTTTTTTATTAAAAAAACATCGACAAGTATAAACATCGATGTTAAACAAACATCGGCTCCAATAAATCGATGGTAAATACATCGATGTTTTTTAAATAAAACATCGATGTTTTGAAAAGAACATCGATGTTTTGAAAAGAACATCGACATCGATGTCGCATCCCTATTTCTGATGGGACAGATGTCGCCATCACTGACAATTACTTAGTTGCACGGTTATTTTTCTTAATTTTTAACTATGGTACTTTTTCATTAAAAAAACATCGACAAGTATAAACATCGATGTTAAACAAACATCGGCTTCAATAAATCGATGGTAAATACATCGATGTTTTTTAAATAAAACATCATGTTTTGAAAACATCGACATCGATATCGCATCCCTATTTCTGATGGGACAGATGTCGCCATCACTGACAATTACTTAGTTGCACGGTTATTTTTCTTAATTTTTACTATGGTCCATTTTTCATTCAAAAATAAAGCATCGACAACGTAAAAACATCGATGTTAAAAAACCATGGGCTCCAATAAATCGATGGTAAAACAAGAAATTTTTTTATAAAACATCGATATCGATGTCGCATGCCTACTTTTCAGACCCTTCACCCTAAGCCACTTTGGTCCAAAAGTATTGTTCGATTTACTAAATTTAAAAATAATGCTACTTGGTTTATTTAAAAAAATTTTATAATCATACTTTTTTCATTTAAAAATAAAACATCGACAACGTAAAAACATCGACAGTATGAACATCGATGTCAAATACATTAAAACATCGACATCGAAGTCGCATTCCTAATATTAGCTACTCTTTAAATATCGATACAATTATCTATGGGTTTGAAGAATGGAAAACACCTCGTTCATACATGATTTAGCCATAGTCCTTTCAAAGGGTTAAAACATTAAATTTGAAAGATTTAGTAACCTGCAAAAGGACACTTATTGGTGCAAAATGCGTATGAAGTTTCCCTTTTCGTAATTTATGTACTACAAGGTGGGTTAACTCTCCAAGTAGTTTCGACGAGATATCAAGTCCTTAAAGATCTGACCAATTTTTCTAATTACGAGGTATCCCGTCAAGATATTGCCGATTTCTGGATGATTACGAGATAAAAATCTGGTCACTTTTTCTTCTAATGATAGTGATCGTGTTTTCTTTTTATGACAAGTATGGCTACTTGCACACACATGGATTTCCTGTCGTTCGATAAACTATTTAAAAAATATTTTATCATGCGTTGCTTGCACACAACAGACGACTATCGTGGTTTATTTTATTCCAGAAACAAAACAAAGTGGCTTTTTTATTCTCCAGTCTAAGTTTCTATCTTCGTGATCGTTAAAGATAGAGTGAAAAATTCATAGGATTTGAAATTTGCGGAAAATTTTACTCCAGATCGACATTTTAAATGTGATTTTCTTTAAATAATTTTTCAATTGTAACTTATATTTTCGCAATACGAATTTATCCGCATTTGACGAAGATATTGATTACGAACACAAAAAGGGCAATTTATCTCGTTTTGAAGAAAAGATATAACTTGAACGGAGTACTTAGTTGCCCTAATTTACTGCTTTATATAAATAGCAAGTTTTGGATGAATATTTAATCATATACGATGTTTTAAAGAGTTTATAACAAAGGAGATAGTAGGTAATTTTATTTCTGAGGTAACGTAATATCGACAACGGTCCGTTTAAGTTTTCATGCGTGGTAAATGTCTTTAAAATAAAGTTAAATTTAAACATTCAATTTAGAGTTATTTTTTAATATCTTTAACGTGAAATGTAAATGAAAGGTTTCAATTTTCATTCATTTTTCACATCCTTGTGTTAAATTGAACTCGATATGGCTTTTGAAAATGAACTTATTAGCCTGATATACTGAACTCAATTTACAGTGAGCTTATTTTCGTAAAATTTATATTTTAATCTTGAAGTTAGTGTGATTACTATTTTTATCGAAATTTTTATATTATATAGGCAGAAATTCTCTTTGCTTATCCTTTATCATTTAAATCCTTACTTATTCAAGTTTCTGTGTTTGACAGGTCATTTAAAAAGCCATGATTTCCATGCAATCGATGCTATATTACAATACGAGAAAGTTCGGAATTATTTTCTCCCTTTAATTGTTAAATACAATTCGAAAAAGTGAATAGCAAAGACCCGGTGTTGTCAGTTCTTCCAGGTTTAAGGAACTGTAATTACGTTTAGAATAAGTTTTTATTTTTTTAAATCTAATTTAGGTAATTTACATAATTTTGAAATCTTCCTTTTCAAACAAAGAATGATTTTTTGATACCTTAAACTAATATAATTATTTTGACCGATACTTGTTGTTTTCCAATTGTATTTTCAAACAATATTGCACTTCAGACCTCAAATAAAAATTTTCTATGTTTACTCTAAACTTTGTCTTAATTTTCTTCAAGTAACTAGGTGTATTAAATACCTACTTACCTACCAATTAAATGTGTAGATGACAGCACACATCAGTCAATTTAACTACAGTTAGACTATCCGAAACGAAGACTAATCATTCAACCTTCTGTCTTGCAGAGGATTTGTAGCACAAATGGTACCACGACTAGTATAACGACTGGGGAATATTTCAACTAAAATTTGATTGAAACCAACGACAAAACGTGAGAATTATGCTAAACTAAAAACAATCTAAGAATGACCAAAAAAACAGTTTATGTCCAAATCCGTAAATTCGCAAAGAGAATTTCTGCCTATATAATATAAAAATTTCGATAAAAATAGTAATCACACTAATTTCAAGATTAAAATATAAATTTTACGAAAATAAGCTCACAGCAAATTAAGTTCATTAAATCAGCTAATAAGTGCATTTTCAACAGCCATATCGAGTTCAACACAAGGATGTGAAAAATGGATGAAAATTGAAACTTATCTTTCACATTTCATGTTAAAGACATTAAAAATATAATTTCAAATTGAATGTTTAAATTTAATTTTATTTTAAAGACATTTGCCACGCATGAAATCTTAAACGAACCGTTGTCGGTATAAGTTATCTCAGAAATACAATTACCTACTATCCCCATTGTTGTAAACTCTTCAAAACATCGGATACGATTAAATATTCATACTATAGTTGCTATTTATATAAAGCAGTAAATTAAAGCAACTAAGTACTCTATTCAAGTTATATTTTTTCTACAAAACGAGATAAATTGCCCTTTTTGTGTTCGTAATCAATATTTTCGTCAAATGCGGCTAAATTCATATTGCGAAAATATAAAAGTTACAATTGAAAAATTATTTAGTTAAAGAAAATCACATTTAAGGTCACATCTGGTGTAAAATTTTCCGCAGATTTGAAATCTGTTGCAATTTTCACTCTATCTTTAACAATCGCGAAGATAGAAACTTGGACTGGAGGATAAAAAAGCCCTTTTGTTTTGGTTCTGGAATAAAATAAACCACGACAGTCGTCTATTGTGTGCAAGCAACGCCTAAAATATCGTTACGTTAGTTTATCGAACGACAGGAAATCGATGCGTGTGCAAGTTGCCAAGCTCCTTCAACGAGACCTGGTCAGTTTCGTTGTTGGCGATAAACCTCGTCGAGACAACCACCGTGAGGGTTAAGTAAAGTGAAGTTAGTTTGACCACCACTTTTGGGATTCTCCTTCGGTGAATTAATTTTCTTGCCGTAGCTTGGTTACATGTAAGGACAGACATGGCGTCAAAAATTTTATTGTTTAAAAAAACAAATGTTTATTTGTGTTAATGCTTTCATGCCACCTAAGGACATGTGTGTCATACGTTTAGCATTTCTCATTCAGATAAAAGTAAATCGCACAAACCCAATCATGTTAAAAACCTCATAAAAGAGCTTAGCTAATTCCAAATTTAAACTCTACTCAGTATGAATGGTTGGATTATAGTTAGTAGTAACCAAAAAATCGTGTTATCCAAATTTGTCTTGAATAATTAATATTATTTCACTTTTAATATTGATAAAAATTATATTATTTCAATACACATTAGTATGGGAATTAGAAATGAAAAGTCAACAGTATTATTGATAAAAAAAACACAGCCCAAATCACTTACTACCCAAATCACTACCAAATCATACTTTGGTGCCGGAATTTTTTTAAACTGATTTTATACGTATTTCAAGTGCTGAAAACAAATATGACATTTTTGTCCTGGGATATAACATTAATGTTATTTACGTTAACACACTAAATTAGGCTTATTGTACAGGCGTTAAAAAATTAAAAAAAACCTTTCCTAGTAAATATTAGAAATGAGAAGAATCAAATAAAAAAAAAAGGAAAAGTTAATTTTGTTCCACTTCTCGAAAGCTTCTTTTGTTAGGAATTCTTAAGTGAATTTTGTTTACTTTCTCTTTGTAGATTTCAACAGTAATCTGACATCATATGAGTATCCCATCTGTCCTGGTATTGGTCCTCCATTGTCTTTATGTACTAGTGAAATCGTTCATCCTGTTCTTCAGGGAAACGGTCTAAATGACTGTGCAAGTAAAGAACTTTTATGCTCATATTACAACCAAAGTCTCTGAAGTTATTAAGTATGCTGTTGATTAATTCAACATAGTTTTCAGCCTTGTGGTTGTCCAGAAGGTTCTTAGCAGCAAGGACAAATGAGATCCACGCTTTTCGATCTGTCTCATTCATGGAATCTACGAAATGAGGATCGTTTAAGAGCTGTCTGATTTGAGGACCGTAACAAATTCCAGTAAACACTAGGTTATGTAAACAAACAGCTTCATGCAATCAGCTGATAGCGGTACAGAGAAGAAGGAAGAAAAAGCAATAACCAGTCCACATAAAAAAACTTAAACTTAACCACTACTCAATAAGTTGTATAAAATATTTCATTAGTTAGTTACGCTGATTCTCAAAAAGTAGAGCTGACATAGAAAAATGTTTTCATATTTGAAACCAGCACATTAAATATAGTCAAAATCAGTTTAAAAATTCCAGGCACCAAACAAAAAATTTTTTGTTATTGTAAGGCTGCGCGTAATTTGTTAAGCGAGCCATCAACGATTTCGACTGCAAGAGGTAACCTAAATGGATTCTTCATAAACACGTGTATCGCCATTTTAAATTGTGAATGGGATTTTTTACTTAGTTCGTGAGATGTCTGTTTCTTTGTGGAAGTCTCTCGGGAGGCAGTTACCATGGTAACCAATAGACGGTGACATTTCCCTTCTTTAAGGTGTCACATGCATCAGCATCACGTGTGTCAAGATCTCACGCTCACATACAAAGTAGTCTACTTCAATATACAAAATACCATAACGACCATTGAAATACCTTTTATTTTGGTCATTCAAATTATATATCTGTAGATATTTATTTTTGATTAAATTAATTTTTCGTCTCAAAGATAAACAATTTTGAACATTAAAAAATTATTTCAGGCTATGACTCATCGGTAGACTTTTATATCCTTTACTCTCCATTTAAAAATTAATTTCAAAAAGCAGTTATAGCCTGGTTATTCTTACAACAAAATAAGTAACTACATTTTACAGTCCCACATTAATATGGAAACTCCTCCGAATTTCTGAAGTGTCCAAATACTTTTGTCCATATAGTGTACATGCCTCTGATAGTCGTAATATTTTTCTGACATCAGGCTTCATCCCGTCATTAGTTTCATTACCTAGTTGGTTCCCTTTACAAATATTCCACAGAATGGACCGATACGAAAAAGTCACATTGACCTACAAAATCTAAATTGACTTCACACCCTTTGTTCATCGACCCTTTTTCATTGGGAAAAGAACATTTTGCTTCGGTTAAATAAACCATTTCATTAATTCGTTCAATTTTTTTAATACATTTTCTTTACCCTAGACTTAAAATTGTTATTCATAACTATATTTTTTTGTAATTTAATCTACATAGCACTTTTATTGTCGATAGTTACTTAACATTTTGGATTCATCCCCCAATTACACTTTATGATTCAATTACTTTTTAAGCATGGTTCAGTTTAATTGTTATAATATATCTGTATCTTGGTAGAAAATGGGACTTTATAAGTCGAAATTTATAAATTTTCAGTTATGCTATCAGAGTTGGACCTTATCAAAAGGCCAATGTCAACCGTTCACAAATTTTAAAAGAGCCAATGTGCGCATTGGCCCTTTTAACAATTTCGATTTTTAAATTACTTTAAGTAGATACGGCCAAAATTTATTTTTACAGATTGTGCGAAGAATTATTGGTCGACATACTACGTCGCTCACGGCGAATATAAGTCAAGAAACGGTGTTTTAAATAATGGTAAGCTGGTGGGTAGATCCTGTGAGGTGTTATGATAAAACTAGGACAGCTCAAAGATAAGTCTTGCACAACGAATTCTCTGAATCCTCCAGCGGTGGACAGGACCACATAATTTCTGACATAGTTCTCAGATTTTTACACACAAAGTTGGAAACAGTTTTCAAGGAAGTACTTTTTGAATATTCATAGTGAAACACAAAATAAGTCTATTAAGTCTGTTTACTTAAATAGATAGTTTGTTATGTACTTAAATATACTTTTTTGCTGAACCTTTAGAAAGTATATGTGATAACACTAAAAAAAGAGAAGTGAGGTTGAATCCATTCAAATCCAGGCAAGGCTGTGCACTTCACCTTCGAATCGAATGATATGTACACACATTCGTACATTTTGAACATTAGTATTTTTCAAAATATCGACAGATACAGATTATGGAAAGTGAACTCACAAGTTAAACCACTTTATTTTTCTTACAATGCTTCATGCAAATCGCATATCTCTTAAACAATTTAAGGTAATCCAAATTTGTTTTGATTTTCAGAAAAGCTGTAAAACTTTAAAGCAAATATACAAATACAAATACAAATATTGACGACCAGCTACAGGCTCAAGCCCAACAAGGCTGGTCCTTTGTTTATGAATTCTCCAATTCCCACTGACTATCCAATTGTGTCTTAAATTCGTACACTCCCTTTGAATTAACTATATTTTCTGGCAACGCGTTCCAACTGTCTATTACCCTATTAAAGTAGTAGTTTTTCCTTAAATCCCGATTAAAATGTGTCTTATTCAATTTATACCCATGGCCCCTTGTTCTGTTATCCCTATTGAAATTTAAGCCCTCTGTGTCCCCTTGTTTTACAAACTTGAAAAGCTGAATCAAATCCCCCCACCTTCTTCTTCTTTCCAGTGTATACATGTTTAGCTTACTTAAACGTTCATTATAGTCGAAATTTGCTAGCCCCCTTATTATTTTTGTAGCTCTGTGCTGAACCCTTTCAATTGATTCTATGTCCTTTCTCATATATGGAGCCCAGAATTGTACAGCAAATTCTAGATGTGGTCTTAATTGGATTCCGTAAGCGGACGCTGTCAGGTATATAGTCCGCCTAACCGAGGAATTTCGGGAATTAGTGAGAGCCGAGCACAGACACACACAAGTATTGATGCTGATTTCATTAGTAGTACTAATATTAGTAGAACTCGTTTCATTAGTAGTACTTAATTACACTGATGTTCAAAATTAAGAGAATTTTCCCTTTTGGGCGATTATCGCCAGAAGTACTGGACATATTTTAATGAAAGTTAGGTACATAGGTTGAAAAATAACCATGGAACACTTATGGTACACACGCCTGATCGTGCGTAAGACTCATCAGCGCAGGAAGGTCTAAAACAGAGTTTACAATATCGACACAAAAATTGGTTAATAGGGGGTACGGTTCCCTTTTACAGGAAAACAGATATAGCTCTCACAACGTGAATTCATACTGCAAATGAGGCAGTTTATGAGTCACTGTGGCTGTCGGTCCGACGCTGTGTTCAGATCCTGAATTGTTATGGGAGATGGGGGGGGGGGAAGGCGAGTTGCAATTGCCCTTCCAAGAGCGTCGTGGATATGCTCTATAGCAGGAATGGGCAATTGTTTTGGCTCAGGTGCCACTTCATGGAAGCGGAGGTTAACGTAGGAACTCGCACCTTTTAAAATGATTACTAGGGCAACTTTTTTGTTGTAATAAAAATGGGAAAAGTTGCATTTATCATTCCCTAAAGTTGCATAAAAGAAAATAAAGTTGCATTTATTTTTGATACATTAAAATCTAAAATAAATTATTAGTAAAAAAAATGAAAAAATTCAACATTTATTTGTACATTATTAAATACAGAAGAACGTTGATGTCGTTTAATGGCCTATTCTTGGTCAGTAATTTCTTTAACATTGAAAAATTGCACTCAACAGAGACTGATGTTGCCTGACATTGGACTTTACCTGCAGTTGTGAAACATGTGTACCACTCAAGTAACTTGGAGCGATCATGGATAAAGCACCTTGAGTGTGATTGCAGCCGCAGTCATATAATATACTGTATCGGATATCAAAAGCACAAAATCCTTTCGCTCAACATTCAGAGATTTTAAAACGTCATCTACAAGGAAAGAACATATTAATGATCGACACTCACCTCGCAAAATATTCAGTCGATAACGCAAGTTTACATTATTATGAGTGCCAACCAATGTGTTGAAGTACTTCTTGCTATTTATTTAACTTTCGTCTGTTAGGACAAATGCCTTCTTTCCATGAACTTCTTGTTTGATTCGCAATACTTCGGATTTCGCAAGATCAGACACACGTGATTAAAAGATTAATTCAGAGGGCAAAAAAATGAAATATTAATTTCATATTAATTAATTTTAAGCTAAATTGTAAAAAGTTGCAGCTATGCAAAAAGTTGCATTTATGTTTCTTGACATTGTTGCATTGAACTTTTTCTGCAGTTGTGAAACAAGTGTATCACTCAGGTAACAATCGCGGATAGAGCACCTTGAGTGTGATTCCTGCCGCAGTTATATGATATGTTGTATCGGATAGCAGAAGCGCAAAATCCTTTCGCTCAACATTCAGAGATTTTAAAACGTCATCTTCAAGGAAACAACATATTGATGATCGAAACACTTCGCAAACTCTGCAGTCGATAACGCGAGTTTGCTCTGGATTATCATGAGTGCCAACCAATGTGTTAAAGTACTTCTTGCTATTTATTTCACTTTCGTCTGTTAGCACGAGCACCTTCTTTCCATGAACTTCTTGCTTGATCCGCAATACTTCGGCGTTTCCAAAATCAGACACACGTGATTGAAGAGTGGATTCGGAGGGCAAAAAATGAAATAGTAATTTCATATTAATTAATTTTAAGCTAAATTGTAAAAAGTTGCAACTATGCAAAAAGTTGCATTTATGTTGCGGTTATAATTCACTTACAATACACCCCATGTAGGAGGAATTTTGTTTTTAGTATTTTACATAAAGCGTAGAACATGTGAAAAAAAGTTGCATTTCTTTCAAAAAGTTGCCCTAATGATCACATTCACAAGATTTATTTGAGAAATTAATTTCATTAAATCTCAGAAAGAGAATTATGACCCTTGCGTCATAAACCTATATCTAAATACAAGAATAAATCAAGAGTAAATGACTAACTATTTAAAACTTATAGGAATTAAACTCATTTAGGATTGTCTCAATTGTATACAAATCTTCTCAGAATGTTAAAATTTACCCAAACTTAGTTTTCTGCAAATTACTAAAATAATCCAGTCCTCATTTTAAATCTGGAAGGTTGTTACAAACCGATTTTTAGAAATAACTCAAAGTTAAATGAAAGTCAATACAGCGATTTCCTGAAATTACGCTCGAAGCAAATCGATTCTTCACAGTAATCCCTTATTGGATTTTTCTATCTGACAACATTAACTGCAGACAATCGATTCGTGTTTATTTGCTCATTTAGTGGACTACATGCGTTTGTACTCGTTACAAGTATCGAGTTTTTATCGGTTGCTAAGTTACTCCAGTGAATAACCTGCCATCTTTGCTACTACTTTCCCTACTGGCACCTAGAAGCGATATTTTATGTGTGTTTCCTTTTTTCTCTAGACATTTTACTTTGATAGGATTAGAGGTAATTAAAAAACAATTATATAAGTGAATAAAAAAGTAAACAAGAGAGTAATGATCAGATAATAGTAAAGTAAATCTAGGCAGAGAACAAAAAAATTTTAATGCTTATCAAATATAATGGAAACATTACGGAAACTGAATGCTTTTTTATTGTGCGATAGTTGTAGTTGCTATTTGTGTGTGTGTGTGTGTGTGTGTCAAGGAATTATAATACAGAGGAAACGATTAAATGAAGCTGAATTTCATATTTCACTTCATTCTGCCTCTATAACACTAAAATAAACAATCAGGGCTAATCTAGAGGAATCTTTACTCTCTTTTATATCCGCGTACATTATTCAGGTACAAATCACCTCGTATATAAACATTAAACTATGCTTTAGTGTGGTTCAGGCAAGAAGACAGTTGACTAGGACAGTCTATTTTGTATAAAGGTGTGAAAGCTTGTTAGGAGAAGGACTGCCGTATCAAAAGCGTGAATAGCAATAGCCGTGGATGACCCCCCCCCCTCCCCCCACCAAACTGTTATCGCTGCTGTCGCTTTCGGCACCGGACGATAAACTTAGAAACAAAAATACGTGCAAAAGACGCCAAATTGGGGCGGAAACTCTTTGCTTACTTTCCCACCTATCACCTACTTTAAGGAATAGACTCGTTCAATACCACGTGACTCGACTACCAACTCGAAGGAGCAGGTAGGTAGTTAATTAACGTAACACTGGAGAAACACAACGGGCTATTGGCGATGGTTCGTTAAGGAAAGATACGAAGAGAAGCAGTCGTAGTTTTGAAAACAGCGAGCTGTAGGCGACGTTCAGGGATCCATCCCGAAGGGAAAGATTCCGAAGACGACTTCATTTTGAACCACTGTCCGTTGACGAGATCAACACTTGAACTAGCACCCCACTCTCCAAACTTTCCTACACCACGTCAACGTGAGGAGAATCGAAGCCACATCAGATTTAACGTTCAACAGCCCTCAGCGTTCATGACTGTCTCTGGTTGGACAGAGTTCTGACCTTGAATCTCGCCTCTTGCTAATTCATCACTCTTCCAAATGGCTACTGCGGCAGCCGGGAAAGCCTGGGCTACCGTTTAGTGAACCTTATTTAATTATTTTCAACTGCAACCTGCATGTTTTGTTCTAGTTTTTGCTTTCTTCAAAAAGCTCTTAGATGCTTTCAACCATTTGGAGAGGAAAATGAAGCGTTCGACGTGGTCAACAGCAGCCTCAGAAACCAAAGAGTTTGGAAGAAAACCCCAGTACCAGCCACTTTAAGCTCCAGGGTCTGCGTATAGGGGAAGATGCAGGGGCCTCTGCCCTCTTCGAATCAAAAGAGCCCGATGAAAAGAATGGCTTTATCATAAAATTCGATGTAAACGTTTATGATTGATAAGAAATCGAGTAAGATTCGTGTAGAATCCTCTTCGGGAATATACACCACAAAACTTCTCTTCTTAGCCTTGTTCAAGAGGGTTTTCGTAGGTTAGAATCTCTCTTTAGTGATAAACAGCGTCCCCAATTCTCTCATTCGGCTTTATTTCAACTGCTCTTAGGTAACATATTTTTCTTGTCAATCGTAGGTTAGAATCTCTCTTTAGTGATAAACAGCGTCCCCAATTCTCTCATTCGGCTTTATTTCAACTGCTCTTAGGTAACATATTTTTCTTGTCAATCGAGGTTAGAATCTCTTTATTGATAAACAGCGTTCCTAATTATCTCATTCAGCTTTATTTCAACTGCTCTTAGGTAACATATTTTTCTTGTCAATCGAGGTTAGAATCTCTTTATTGATAAACAGCGTTCCTAATTATCTCATTCAGCTTTATTTCAACTGCTCTTTGGTAACATACTTTTCTTGTCAATCGTAGGTTAGAATCTCTCTTTAGTGATAAACAGCGTCCCTAATTCTCTCTTTCATTTTTATTTCAACTGCTCTTAGGTAACATATTTTTCTTGTCATTCGAGGTTAGAATTTCTTTATTGATAAACAGCGTCCCCGATTCTCTCATTCGGCTTTATTTCAACTGCTCTGTTAGGTAACATATTTTTCTTGTCAATCGAGGTTAGAATCTCTTTATTGATAAACAGCGTTCCTAATTATCTCATTCAGCTTTATTTCAACTGCTCTTAGGTAACATATTTTTCTTGTCATTATAGGGGCCGCGGTAGCCTTGTTGGAAGGGTAACAGATCAGAAACAGGAAGGCTGCAAGTTCTCATTCAACCAAATACCATCGTATACAGAGGGGTGGTGCACGTTTAATCTCAAATATCCTCACGTTGGCGTGGTGTCAAAGTTTGGAGTGTAGGGTTGCTAGCTCAGGTGCTGACCTCTTCATCTCACCGTGGTTCAAAACGACGAGGCGTTGTCCTCGAACCTTTCCTTCGAGATAGATCCGGAAGGTCTTCAATAGCCCACTGTGATGCTCCAGTGATACGCTAATTAACTACCTTGTCAATAAAGTTGCATTGTTTTTTCTTTAAAAGATATCAGTTCTTTTGGGTAATTTTGTAATTTTTAATTAACGTCGCGCTAGAGCAACACAACGGGCTTACGACGACAGTCCGGGAACAATCCCCTAAAGCAGTGGTCCCCCAACCCCCGGTCCGCGGACCGGTACCGGTCCGTGGATCAAATGGTGCCGGGCCGCCCAAGGAACATTAAATTATTTCCATTTTATTTACTGTGGTGCATTTCTCTCGGGTTTGTGCGGTACTTATCTATGAAATGTCCACACAAATTAGGAGGCGGTAAATCATAACTTGAAATTTGTTCTGTTCAATTATGATTAGCTTCAATTATGATTTCTGAATTCTGTATGTCTCTATTTTCCAATTTTGACAAATGTGACAGCTGTTTTCAAGTTGGCAGACTAAGTAGCTGCATTTAAAGCCAAACTGAAGTTGCGGCGACGGCGCGTGAACAGAGGCATTTTGGACATGTTTCAGACATTAGCGGAGATTTTAGGCGAGACTGAGCCTAAACATTCATTCTCCCAGTTGGTGCACGATCACCTGTCTTTGTTTTTAAAAGAGTTTTATCGCTACTTCCCAACCGCAAAAGATCCACGAACTAGTAAGGAATGGATCCGCAACCCATTTGTCAACAAATCAGGCGAATCTAGCTTGTCTGTGCAAGAAGATTAACTGCTGGAGATTGCAAATGAAGGCGGCCTTAAAACTACGTTCGAGACAACTCTGCTAGAGCTCTGGATTAAAGTCATGGCGGAATACCCTGAGATTGCCACCACAGCACTTAAATCTCTATTGCCATTTCCGACAACCTATCTGTGTGAAGCGGGGTTTTCTGCAGTGACAGCAACCAAAACAAAACAACGGAATAAACTGGACATAAACAACACACTTCGGGTGTCATTGTCTCCTATTACCCCCAGATGAAACCGTCTAGTTGCAATGAAACAAGCTCAGGGTTCTCATTAATTTAGCGTTCTAGTGAGTTAAAATGTTAAATCACTTTATACTCATTTTTTGGTGTAACTGTATTCTATTTTGAAGGTTTGTTTAAATACTATTAAATTAAAATTATTAAATCAAAACAACCTAAAATATAAACAATCAATGCCCCCCCCCCTCAGCCGGCCGCGTTAAAATTATCAAGCGATGATCCGGTCCTCGGCGATAAAAAGGTTGGGGAGCACTGCCCTAAAGGAAAGATTCGAGGACAACACAACATACTTTTGACCCACGCTCAGATGACGAGGCATCACCTGAGCTGGCACCCCACCCTCCAAACTCCCACACCAACAAAATGTAACTCTTGGAGATTTAAGGTGCACCAGCCGCCTCTACACCGTACTCTTACCAACATCCATGCAC
The DNA here is from genome assembly GCA_947359465.1 of Metellina segmentata. Lineage (NCBI taxonomy): Eukaryota > Metazoa > Arthropoda > Arachnida > Araneae > Tetragnathidae > Metellina > Metellina segmentata. Next base: position 54,800,436 of record OX375884.1, on the reverse strand, counting down.
TGACCCGAATTCGAACGAGGAATCTTCCGACCTAGAGGATAAAACCTTAACCATCAGACATGTTGGTCGGCCCAGTTCTTTTGGGATAGGATTGTATGTGTGGAATGTGCAAACCAAATAATCATTCCCTTCCTTCAACAAGTGGCACCTTGTTTTCATTTCCCAACGAACCACTTCTTTCAATTTTATTCTCCATTTCTCATTCATTCCCGTCTCAAATCGCAGTACGAGGGCTGTTCAATAAAGAATGATCATAAATTAATAAAAAATAATTTTCTGTAGTAATCCTCCAAATTTTTATGGTCTTTCTCAAAATACTCCCCATTACATGCAATGCACTTATCCCACCTCTTTTCCAGTCTTCAAACACCATTTCTTTACAGGTCCTTCAATATCGCCTACGCAACTTTTACCACTGCCTGTGATGATGAAAACCGCTTTTCCCTCAGATGTTTCTTCAAATTCTGAAAAAGAAAAAAATGGCATGAATCAGGATGATATGGAGGATGGGGAACACACATCACTCTCCCCGTAATCTTCTTGTAGCATCACATAGACTTCAGCTGAGGATTTTTTAAAGCGAAAACAAAATTTCAATGCAGTGTATTGCACTTCTCGTGTCACATCCATTTTTGCCGTAGGCGAAAGTAAAACTATGCATTCTTGACCGGCTGCCAAGGCTTCAGCAATGACATCATGACCGTGAAATTTGCGCCTATCTATTCTCCACTTATCCCGATACACATTCAATATGAATTTTATTTTTCTTGATTTTTTAATCACCTTTAAAAAAATTATGATAATTTTTTATTGAACAGCCCTTGTATATTTTTGGCAGCATTGCCAACAATATTGTAATACCAGTTACCGGATACTCGGAAACCACCTAATCAGTGACTCCGGTACTTCCGGAGTTTCTCTGCTAAAACATCGAAAATCCGCAACTCCGCGTAATCTTTGGTTAACTCCGGAAATCGAGTTGATGCAGGAAAAGGGAAATTTCCTTTATGAAAAGGGAAAAATTTTCCTTTTTCGGAGAAATTGTGTATTAAAATTTTGTTTTTGTGATTTAAGGATAAAACCTTTCATGTATACATGTAATTTTTTTATCCTTAAAACAGTACAAAGTCCAAAAACCGGAATCCTCCGGTCCTCGGCCATTCCGGATTTCGGATTATTTGCAGTTTTTGTCAAAAAAATCTTAATTTAACCTCCCCTGCGCGAATTTTGCGTTTGCAATACTAAAATAGCAGATATATAAATAGGAATAATATATAAATAGGAATTTTTTTTAAAACAATGCAAGAAATTTTACTTGCAAATCTTCTAATTTTTCTGTGTGGTATTTACTCTGATCATGTCCGTTATTTTGCTTTGTTTCATCAATTAGGTCCAGGTTTACCTCCTTGTTCTATGAAAATTGTCAGAAAGATGGAGAAAAACAAAAAAACTCGGGTTAGCAAAACGTCCGGATTTTTGACAATTTCAGATTTTGGACGTCCGCAAATGGGACTTAAAAGAAATTATTTGTGCTAATAGGGAATTTTATGATTGTTTTTAAAGAAAAATATGCAGATGTTTTATTTTTGTCCTTATATTCGCGTTGCTTCTGAAGCAGCCTCAAAACTCCTGAAATTTTATGAGAATGCTCCTGCAGCTGCTCAGAAAAAGTTGGCAACCCCTGCATTCGGATGTACTTTTCTTTCAAATAAAATTTAAATTCGCAGCTGCTCTGCACACCGCCATTGCTCAACCGAGGGCCCAATCTTTCGCAAATGTAAACACGCGTCGTCCATTTTTAGAACACGTGGGTGGGCCCAATGTGACCGCTCGTCATCAGTGGTCGGAAGCATGTGACATAAGAGGAGGCATTTCTCCGAAAACGGTACGTCGGTCGTGTGTCGTCAGGGGTTGCTAGGTAACAGAGTTACACAGCGCGTGTCATCGATCCGCACGTGGCCATCGGAACGTCGGAGTCCACTACCTGGCCACAGAAAAGCATGGACCTGTGGCCACAGAAAGTTGACACCCTTGCGAAATGCCCGAAAGAATGACGAAAGAGGACCAAGGTAAGTGATGTCCCAGCCAGGTGAAAATGGCTGCTTTTAATTACAGAGGCCCATATGGCGTTGGACGCGCATGACCACACGGGGCTTTTCTCATAACATTTGATTTCGAAATTCGTCGGTACGTCTTTAAAAACTGCTTGCCCTCCTTACACATAGAGTGGCCATCTTAAGATGCGAAGATCTCAAAACTACCCCCTTGCCCTGCTACTCGCGGAAGAGATCCCAAAATCCTACATTCGTAAGTATTGGTTGAGTATGACTCGTGGAAAATGATGAGTTAAGACATCAAAGCAATTTGCAAAGTCAAGTTGCGTATTGATTTCGTGCTGAAATGAAATATACCTTGTGGGATATTTTACTGAGAAAAATTGGAGAATGATCACCAATTGCCCGTTGTGTTACTTCGATGTTAATTAATTACCATTACCATTTATTGAGGAGAAAATCGGAATCAAACTTCATCGCGAGAGAATTGTGGCCGAAGACTTGTTTTAGGAAAGATTGCAATTTTGCTCTCACATCTTAATTAAATTTGTAGCACTTTCACTTCTCACTCTCCTCTAATTTTCTAACCTAATAGTAAACAAACTTAGGTTTAAAATTTCACTTCAGTTTAAGCTTAGGATTGAATTGTTCGATGCAAGCTTTTTTAAACTGGACTTTTGGTGTTTTAAATTGACTCTTGCAGTGCTAATTCCATTTCGTAATGTTGCAATAATGCGGAACAATACAATATTAGTAAATCTCGGATTAGTAATTTCTGTTTTCTAACTTTTTATTCGAAGTCATTTTCTAACTTCTGTCTTTGTTTGTAAGGCGATATTTCTGAAATTAGAATGGTAAATAAATTTTGATTGACTAGTTCACTTCATTAGTTTAAACTAAAGATGCAAGCAAATGAAATGTGCAATACACACAATTTTAAAGCAGACTTGTGTGTTGCAATGTGACTTTTGCAGCACTATTGTAATTTAATTAGCAATGTGTAACAAAAACGTTGATCATAAGCGACAATGCAAACTTGCAGTTCTGTTCAACTAGGACTATATAATGTACATGTAAAGACAATATTATGTGTTTTACATTCTCATAACCAAATATTTAATTTGAGAAAGTTGTAGTTATATATATATATTTTAAAACTAAAAATGAACAAGTTAAACAAAAAAAGTAATAAATTAATTTAGGTTCCTTCTCCTTGGGAACATGTATACTACAATTAAAAATCAAAACAGTATATTCGATTGATTGGATATTTCTAGAACATTAAGTGATTCTAAAAGCAGTTGCTTAATATTAAGTGCTATTCTTGGAATTTTAAAACTGAAATCATTAAAATAAACCAAGCAGTATCATTAAGGTTTCGACTGATTTTTATGTTTGTTGTTGATACTTGACTTTTATTCAAGCTTTGTTGTGTTTATGCCTCACAAAATATTGCTAATAAAAGCACAGTTACTAAGTATTTAATGGTATTCTTGAAATTTTAAAACTGAAATCATTAAAGTTAACCAAGCATTATCATTAAAGGTTCGACTATTTTCATGCTCAATGTTGGTACTTAGCTTTTGTTTTCAAGTTCTGTTGTCTTTATGATCTACAAAGTATTTAGTACGTAAATGATTTTTCTTTAGTATTAAGGAATTACAATCTCAAAGAGAAATTTTACATACGCAAGTCCTTTACCCAAATTGAGACTCCCAATTCGCAATATTTCAAATAGTCGGGAGAGAGGGTCTTCCCCTTTGCCCCAGACAAGAAGACACAAGTTGTGATTGACTGTTTTAATCCGAATCAAGGCTTAATTTGAAGTTAAACCGTAGATTCCTTAAACATGTTTATAAGCTCAGTTAATTAATTATTTTCAATGTGGGAAAGAAACAACAGTAATACTATAATCATTAATTAAACACCACTTTATTTTGTAAACATCGAATTCGATGCCACCATTCAATACATAATCGATAAGTATTTTTTCTGACTTCTTTTTAATTCTTCTATTGTTTAGTTGGAACAGCAACGGATTAGGAACCAACTATTGCGAGTTTGAAACTCAGTCCAGACAAAGACCGGCATTAAATATGTAGTGGTGTGGTAGTTTGGAGAGTGGGGTTTCAGCTCAGGTGTTGACCTCGTCATCTGACCGTGGTTCAAAATTACGAGGCGTTGTCCTCGAATCCTTCCGTTCGGGATAGATCCCGGACCGTCGTCAATATCCCGAAGCCTTGCTCCAACTGGAAGTAAAAGAGTGAGACAGGTTGACGATTATTAACTACCTACCTTTTTATTTAAACTTTTTTGTCAACCACCTGCTCACTGTTATTTCCAGTGCCGTAGCTAACGGGGCGGGAAAAGAGGAGTCTATGCCTAAAGGGGCTGTACTTCTGAAATATTAAAGTCTTGTTTCTCTTACAAATATTTTCTATAAATGTTTCGAGTGTCTTCTCAGATTCAGAGCAGATTTATTAGTGTGAATTAAATGTCAGTATTAGTAGGCCATTTTATTATTTTAACACATTAGTCGAAATGGCTTAGTATTCAGCGTATATTATAGTCATGGAAATGTAAATTCATTATTGCAAACGTAATGTATCAGTAAGCAGAAAGTATATGTACAATAACTCGCAGTCACTAACTAATAAAGTGAACAACGATTAGTTAGTGGTAGGTAATTGAGTTTAAGGTTCTCTCTCACTAGAGCAATGATGGCGAACCTATGACGCGAATGTCAAAGGTGACACACATCGTTTACGAAGGGTAAACTTAAAATTTTAAACGATATTTTAGAGACTAAAACTCTTAAGTACTTTCCTCGAGTAAAAAGGTATTCCGAGAAGGCCATCACAACTGTACAAAATGAAATGGAGCCCATGCATATAAAGTACCAGCATATTGTAAATTCATTACTTGACCAATTCTGCGGAAGGTTTAATCAATTTAGAAGCCTGGAACAGACAATTAAGAATAATTAAGTATCCGTACGTAGTAGCCTACAGTTCTTAGGAATTAAATGGTTTCCAATGGATGTAACTTGCAGAATTTCGAGACAACATCTGGTCTTAAGTGTTTGTCGACTTGAGCTCCAAACTTGAGAATCTGGAAGGAAATCGTTTAAAGAATGAAGAGTGCCATTACGAACAGGAAATTTGGAGTACTTGGAACCGATTACCAGGCACTTTTAGCACCCTGAAAAATCTAGCGATGGCTTTACTCACTATTTTTCCCTTGTAATTCGTCGAGACCTTAGTATAATTATCTCTAATATTATAAAAGGAAGTGTTTGTTTATTTGTTTCTTGCACGCAAAGAGAGTTCTGATGAATCTATGGTACCTGCAATACACTTGGCACACAGGTAGTCCGAATGTTTTGCAATTTTAGGGTCGCGGGGAATTTTAAAATTCAATCTAGAACATTTTAAAATGATTTTAATGAAATTTAATTATTATTGTTTTCTTTGGAATGGCAACAGCATAAAATATTTGATTCTAAATTTAATTTTTCCGTTTTCATTTTGCGCGGAGGAATGATTTTCCAACAGACGATAAAAACAAAGTTTTAACTTTAGTTATGTAGTTCTTTTTTCTATCTCCTGGACCGTTGAAGACAGAGTAAAAATTTCAACGGATTTGAAATATGTGGAAAATTTCAGTTTATATTGATACCTAAAAATATGATTTTCTTTAAATAAATGAGCCTTGAAGTGCACGAAATACCAACCTTCAATTGAAGAATTAGCAAATGCAAATCAGCAACAAAAATTCACTAATGTAAAGAATTATTTTTGTTTTGCTTTTTAATAAATAAATATATCAAATATATAATTTTTTTCCAAGTTCTTCAAGTATCGCAAAAATTATTGATATTTCTAGATGTGACACGCCACAAAATTTAAGCTAGGTTTTTTCCGGTTTTTGACACACCAAACTCCAGCGTTCAAAATCATTGGTGGTCCGCTGGTCAGAGGCCACTAAAAGTGCGATCGGACCAGGAGATTAAAAATCTGGGTGGTCAGCGGGAGAGTAGGTATAATGAGAAAGCGAGTATGCGCTTGTTTTCTTTAAAAATATGTTTCAAACTCCCAAACCTTACTCTTAGGTAAGCTGGTCAAAATTTATCTCGGTCACATCATCGAGAATTTTGAAATTCGTTTCTGGTTTCTGCCTCCAAATTGCAAACGCAATAATCGGCGCCTGTTGAATCATTGGCCGATGACGATCGCGACAGGTGCTAAAAGAAAGTTCTCTGTGGAGCATTTCCGGTCTCGTTTATCACTATCGGCGATAGGGCGGCGAGCTTGCTTAACCACTAGGTATATCACACTGTTCTTTAGCGATGGTGCGTCCGATTTCTGAGAGTGGGACAATTATAATTCCTTAGACTTGAAGCAAAAAAACTATCTCAAATTTGACAGAATTTTCATTAGCCAAAGAAAAAATTTCGTTATCCATCTCGATTGGAAATTTTGTGTCCTGAATTAACTAAATTAATTTATTATTCGATGAGTGGACCAACTATGATGGCAGCGGAATAGAAACACGTACACACTGGTCCTTGGGACCAGTTGCCGACCAACCTGTCTGGTGGTTAAGGTGCTAGCCTCTAGATCGGAAGGTTCCTGGTTCAAATCCGGGTCAGTGCATAGATGTTTGTAAGCGTATGGTGTAGAGGCGGCTGGTGCACCTTAAATCTGTCGTAGCCGAAAGTCCTCACGTTCGGTTGGTGTGGAAGTTTGGAGAGTGGGGTGCCAGCTCAGGCGTTGCTTTGTCATCTGACCGTGGTTTAAAATTACGAGGTGTTGTCCTCGGATCTTTTCCTTAAGGGGTTGATCCCGGACCGTCCTCAATAGCCCGTTGTGTTGCTCTAGTAGGACGTTAATTAAAATTACAATTACTTTAACCTTGGAACCAGTCACTTTCCTTGTTTCTTTTCTAACGCTGCCGAGCTCAAAAGATTCACCATTCACTGCACTAAAGGCTAGACGACTGTACACGATGAATCCCGGAGAGTAAGATCCGAGGATAAAACCTCGTCATTTTGAGCCACGGTCAGATCACGAGTTCAACACCTTAGTTGCCTTCCACTCTCCTTAATTCATACACCAACATGAGGACATTTAACAAATTTAACGTACACCAGCCAACACATACACGAGTGTCTTCGGCTAGACCGGGTTTCGAAGTCTCTACCCTCCGGTTGCTAATGTAAGATACTTCCAACTGGGGTACCACGCGCCAAATAGTAAATGAAAATTATTGTTACTAGTTAAGATCATTTGTATGTTCTTTTAATAGCTTACTTTTTTGCATTTTTAATATTAAATTTTGTTTTGGACAAAGGATCGTTCGCATAGTTTCAAAAATGTCTAGCCAGGTTTCTGGTTGTTTTTACAGGGATGCCATATACTACACGTTTAACAATATATTATGTTATTTTTAGTAATAAGATTTATGTATGGCATTACAACAGAAATCTCAATCGTGTTGATTTGGTATCTTGGGGTATTATGACACAAAGGCCCCGTCTGACCATACAGCACCAGACAATATCAAGTATGAGACACACACAATGAATGTTTTACTGATAGAAGAAATACACTACCCAACAATAATGAACTGGACAGCAAGATGTGATGACATAAGGGAAAGAATTCATGCTTTAATAGGGGGATGGTCCCCCACGTGCCGCAATTACACTAGCAACCCTTCTGGGTATACGTTTCAACAAAGTTTTGATACACAGCTATGAGTATTTGTTTCCATTCCTGCTGGAAGAATATCGCTAGCTCAGCTGTAGATTTCGGACATGGTTCCCTGGTCCATAAGCGTCGCTCTAACTCGTCACACAAATGTTCTATGGGGTTTAGGTCGGGACTCTGAGCAGGCCAGGGAAGTCGTTTTACGTCCATATCTTGATACCGCTGCTTGACAAAGGCTGCAAAATGACATGTAGCGTTGTCGTCCAGGAAGTAACATTCGGCCATTCCATAAAATTTCCAGAGCGTAGGAAAAACGTGACTGTCCAAAATGCTCATGTAGGCGTCGGCGTTCAATTGACCAGTAACAACATGCAAAGGTCACTGGCCATACCACGAAAAACACCCCCTAACAAGTAGTCGGATTGTATGCAAATCCGCTGGCGTCCGGTCCATTATTGTAGGGTAGTGTACATATACTGCTGTTTGTAAAAAATGCAACACCATGAAGGAGTCATCAGAATTAAATGAAATTTAATACACAAACGGCTTGTATTAGTAAAAATAAATGAATAAATTTTCAAAGCAAAAAAACAATATTAAGTGTCCGAAATCAGTATTTGGTGTAGCCACCACGCGCTGTAATAAGTGTTGCTATACCACGTGGCATAGAGTGAAACACATGTTGAATGTCTGCTTGTGGAAGAGAATTCTATATTGTTTGTACGTGCACCCAAAGTTCGTCTTTTGAAGCTGTAGGACGCGGATCACTAGCGAGACAATGACCAACCAAATCTCACACTTGCTTAATAGGCAACCTATCCGGCGAATAAACAGGCCAAGGAAGAAGTTGCATGTGTTGTGCTGAAAAGAAGTCTTGAACATTCTTTGCAACATGTGGGCGTGCATTATCCTGTTGAAAGATAGCTCCAGGGATGCCTTGAAGGAAGGGAACGACTTCGGGCTGTAGCATTTCACGGACGTACCTGTTGCTATTCAGATTACCCTCCATTCGTAGCAGCTGAGATCGTCCATGATACGAAATCGCACCCCAGACCATAACTCCGGGTGTTCGGCCACCATGACGTTCGATAACGCACTCCGGAAAGCAGCGTTCACCGGCATAGCGTTTAACACGAAGCGGCCATCATGGCACACGAATACGGTCACCATTTTCAGTGCGATTTTGCTTGTACAATTTAAAGTGTTTCATACGAAGTACATTTTAGAGCACCTCACCTAAAGAGCAAAAGTTGGAAGCATCTAAAGCCTGAGAGCTTTGTTATCCGCGGTAGCCTAGTTGGAGTGGTACCGGATTAGCAGCCGGAGTGTTGCGAGTTCGGATCCAACCAAAGACCGTCGTGTACAAAGATGGATGGCGCATGTTAAATCTATCGTAGCCTCAAATGTCCTCACGTTTAAATGGTATAGAAATTTGGAGAGTGGGGTTCCAACTCAGATGTTGACCTCATCATCAGACCGTTCAAAATGACGAGGGGTTGTCCTCAAATCTTTCTCTTGGAGATTGACCATAGAACGTTGCCGTTGACCAACCGGTATTGTGGTTGAGGTGTTAGCCTTTAGATCGGAAGGTTCCTGGTTCGAATCCGGGTCCGGGCATGGATGTTTGTAAGCGTATGGAGTAGAGGCGGATGGTGCGCTTTAAATCTGTCGTGGACGAAAGTCCTCACGTTGGGTTGTTGTGGAAGTTTGGAGAGTGGGGTGCCAGCTCAGGTGTTGCTTCGTCATCTGACCGTGGTTCAAAATTACAAGGTGCTGTCCTCGGATCTTTCATTTTCGGAACTGATCCTGGACCGTCGTCCATAGCCCGTTGTGTTGTTCTAGTACGACGTTAACTAAAATTACCATTACCATTACCTAGATCGGAAGGTTCCTGGTTCGAATCCGGGCCCGGGCATGCATGTTTGTAAGCCTATGGTGCCAATAGTCCATGTGTTACTGCAGTGCAACGTTAGTTAACTACGCTCTTCTTTTATTTCACTTTCTAGCATAGGTAATATCGTCATCGGACCGTGATTCAAAATTACGAGATGTTGTCCTCGTCACCTTCCGTGTCCTTCCACACCAATCCGGTAATAGTACGACGTTAACTAAAAATTACCATTGGTAATTATTAGTTAACGTCGTAGTAGAGGAACACAACGGGCTATTGACGACGGTCCGGGATCAATCCCTTAAGGGAAAGATCTGAGGACAACAACTCGTAATTTTGAACCACGGTCAGATGACGAAGCAACACCTGAGCTGGCAACCTACTCTCCAAACTTCCACACCAAACCAACTTGAGGACTTTCGGCCACGACAGATTTACGGTGCACCAGCCGCCTCTACACCATACGCTTACAAACATCCATGCCCGGACCGGATTTGAACTAGGAACCTTCCGATATCATGGTTGGAGGCTTGTCTGAGGGTCAGTAGCTTTAATGTCTAAAAGGGCGGCATTACAGTCCGCCTGGGGAGACCTATAATTGTGAGGATTAAATAATCTCTCATGGGAGTTTATGAGTTTCTTCATCGTAACAGTCACTGCTGGATTTTCTTGATGGTTATCTGGTGGCCATTTGGGAACTGTATTTATGTTGTTTCTAAAAAGTTACGGGAGGGCCATGATATCGATAATGTTGTGTGTTTGTGTGTACATATATTCTCTCTGAACTTCTTGTGTTTTAGTGTTCGTTTCAGCCTTCCTGGGGATTGTCTTGTGTAGTAGTGGGTAGAGCAGGCGGGGTGAGTTTGCGAGGAGGCATTCCAAGGCAAAGTGCATTGGGGTTCTTTCTATCCCACAGGGGCATTGCTTGTTTTTAGATCCTCCGAATCTGTAGAGATAGTTGGGGAATAGGAGTTGGCCCCTTACATACTGTAATAGACGCCTGTCTTTGATTCGGGTATCCATGGAAACGTTTGGGAAAAGATCGTCTCTTGAGAATCATCAATGTTCCATTCTACCTACCACCGTTGAAGATTAGGGTCTGTTGAAAAATGAAACTGCAAGAGCTATTTGATTGTCCACTGGAGTATTTTCGTTTGCTGCCACTTAGTGGGCAATATTGTCAGCTTTTCCGCTCCCTCGTGTCTAACGAGAGACTTAATCTATCTTAGCTACAATTCTGACTTTTTGTGGAGGAGGATCTGGATTTCTTTGATTCGGGTATCCATGGAAACATTGAGAAAAGGTCGTATGTTGAGTGACATCAATGTTCCATTCTACCTGCCACCGTTGAAGAATGGAGTCTGTTGAAAAGTGAAAATGCAAGAGCTATTTAATTGTCCTCTGGAGCATTTTCGTTTGTTGCCACTTCCTTGGCAAGACTGTCTGCTCTTTTGTTCCCCTTCTTATAACGTGAGCCTCTGAATCTATCGTAGCTGCAATGCTGGTTTCTTGTGGAGGAGGTTCTAGATTTCTTTGATGAGGAATTTCTGAACGTTGGGTAACAAGTTGAGCTAATCAATACACTTTGAACTATTTCAGCAATTAATATTCAAAATGGTAATAAAGTTATTCTTGCATTGAATATAACAGCAGTAGAAGCAAGAAATAAAAATTTTGCATGAATTACGTAAATAGAAACATTAAGAAAATATGATCTTCGTGTTTATTACGCAAAACTGAGAAAAGTCTGAGTGGACGAACTTTAAAAGAAAGTGTTTTCCGACTTTGTTCAGCTTCTTTCAATAACTTGGGTCAAAAAATGTAACATTGATATATTTTGAAAAAGTGTAACACAACTTTTGAAGCAAAGACTAAACTTAATGGTAAATATGCTACAAAGTATGTGCAGAAATTGTTTCCTTCTCAAATGTATTCAAACTTATATAAGTTTTTGTTGATTCCTGTTTTTAAAATCAAGTTGTTTTAAAATGATGTATAAAATATAACTCAGAAAAAGTGCGCTGTAGAAGAAATCTAAAAACGTCCTTAGATCATTGAAAATCAATTGCATGTCATAGTGCAAATATATCTCTCAAGTCTGCCCTGGCAGTTCTCTTATAAAAATATGCATTTTATAAAGTGCTAGTTTATACAGTGTACTAGCCAATGCGTGACCAGCACGGCGTTGCCCGTTACAATTCTTTTCGTGGGGTCAGGTGTGACCACTGTTCGCTAACTCCCGGTGATTGCTAGGAATTCCCATTTGGTTTGCGAAACAAACTATATTGGAATTCGTAGCCTATTGGATAACAGCCATAACGACGTTGCCCGTGGTGCTTCGTAAACCTACACCACGGGCAACGCTCAGTGTCAAATACGGCCAAATTCGAATTGCGAAGAGATCCAATAGGCGTGAAGTCACAATCTCTTGCGAAAATATAAATATTTAATTGAAAAATTATTAATTAAAAAAAAATTCAAATATATAAGGTATCTATCTGTTGTAAAAGTTTCCGCCGATTTCAAATCCGTTGAAATTTTTAATTTAAGATCCCGATTTTACAAAAAAGAACTAAACAATGTCAGTTCAAATTTGTTTTGCTTTCTGTGATGTTCTTCTCCTTCAATAACGAAACATGACATTGCAAAATTAACAATTTAATTAGATGATAAAAAGAGCATACACACAAAGAAAAATATCATTTCATCCTTAGCAGTACATCGCACCTCAAAACAAAAGCAGCCTCTCAGCCTAGGCTAATATCCGAATGCAAATTTCTCTATGGCAACCCTTCCATACAGGAGGTTAGACGCCAAGAACTCTCCTTAATGATCGCCAACTGCGGCCAGATATCACACTTTCCTTCGCTGGAAGCGTTTGAGCGCAGGAAATGGAATCTGATTTCTCAAACTCGAAGGTGATATGGGAAAAACTATAAAAGTTACAATTTAAAAATGATTTATTTAAAGAAAATCATATTTTTAGGTATCGATCAAATGTGAAATTTTCCGCAGATTTCAAATCCGTTGTAATTATTACTCTATTTTTGACGATCTAGGAGATAGAAAAAACGAACTACATAACTACAGTTAAAACTTTATATTTTTTTTGTTCTGTTGAAAAATGGTTCCTCCGCAAAATCAAACGAAACGGAAAAAATAAATTTAGAATTTGCCATATCTTTTCTGTTGCCATTTTATGTAAAACAATAATAATTGAATTCCAATAAATTAATCTAAAAAAGTTTTAGATTAAATTTTAAAATTCAGGCGCTGTAGAAAAATTGTATAAAATTCGGACTACTTGTGTGCCAAATCCCATTATTGTAAGAGCCATAGATTTGTCAGTCCACACAAGCAGACAAACACTTCATTTCATAATAGTAGTAAAGATGTGGTTCGTTTTTTATGTTCGCGTATGTGACGAGTTTCGTATGTTAACTCATGACGTGAGTTCCAGATGTATGCAGAGATAGCGGATCGATTAGTTAAATAACTTACATTGTTCAGCCCTAATCTTCGTTTCCTGCATTAACCCTCGAAGTAGTTTGACGAGATATCTCGTCTATAAAGATCTGAGAAATTTTGTTAATGACGAGATACCTCATCGAGACGTCCTCTACCAGGAGGATTAATGCCAAAGAAACATTCAAACATTTATTTGATGAAAATGAATACTTCACAATACTGACAGCTGATATGGAGACTAATTTTATTTTCTTAATTCCAATAGTTATTTTTTTAGACAATTTTTTTCCAACACTTAGATTTTTTATGTTCCTTTAAATCAATTTTATTATCTGATTCATTTATTTCTCTTCCTTGCGCCGCTTTCATTTTTTAAACAGCTTCACTGTAAATTCGCCAAATGCCACGCGAGTTGATTTTAAAGTTGTCTCTTGAGAGGTGCATTAAGCAAATTGGTGTGTGCACTTAGGAAGTGCTGTGAAATCCTTTGGAGTGTGTAGGAAAGTTGGCACTTCGTGCAATTTAGGATCACAAACAGCTTTACCGACAGCCAGAGTAACTTGACATTTGCATTTAACTAAATTAAGTTTCGTGTTAAATATACATGTATTTTGGAAGGAATTTATTTCGCTTATTCATTGCATTGCCAGTTGAGAAGTACAGTGGACTAACTCAAAAACCAACAGAAAGTCGTCTCCACCGGTGACAGTGATTGTCTGGAAAGGCTTAAAATAATATCAGTATAAATTACTACAAAAGCAATATATTTTTTTGATGCAATACGTAGTGGTTACACCAAAAATTATATTCTAAGTCAAAAACTAATATACTTTTCTCAACTAAATCAAATATTGTATGAGACCCTTCAGCTTTTAACCTTTAGACTATGGCCGGTACAGCAGTTGTACCATAATCGCGCCAAGAAAGTATTTAGACTACGGCCGTTATATCAGTTTTTTACCTTGAAAGATATAAGAATCGCGCTTGTTATATCCATTGCCACTGTCAAAAGGTTAATACAAGTAATAAATCTGTGCTCAGATAGCAAAATGTTATAAGTCACTTTTCCCAAAAAATTGAGTAAGTCCCATCCTGAAGTCCGGTTTCTTAATGGTTAGAAGGTGTCAAAATGTCGTAAGTATTTCTTTCAGTTAATGAGAAAACAAAGGTGGAAAATAGTAATAAGTCAAAAACCACAGAACCACATGTTGAATCCTAAAATTGCTGTCACGAGAAATTAAAAAAAAAGGGACATAACATTTTGCCATCTGAGCACAGAAATATTACTTGTACGTCCCATATTACCAGTATATTTGTAAAATTTATGTAATTTGAGGCATGTATATATCTTCATTTATTTAATGAACAAGATTCAAAATTCAACTTTAAAAGAGAACATGTTAAAGAGAAACATTCGATCTCTCCCTCTTTCCTATGCTACTAGAAATGCCACCCCTTTCACGTTCACTGCTCATTGTTAATACACACCGTATACAGTTTTGAATGCCATGGAACAAACTTTCTTTCTCTCTCTCAAGCGGTGTGAGAGCACACGAAAATAATCATTTTTTGTACGGCGGAAAACGCAAGAATTGTGCAGTAAATTAAACATAATGTTTATTTACATCATAATTTTACAATTACTTATTTACAATGATTTTTTTACAATAACTGCTCAAAAGTGTGACCACCGACATTAATGCGAGCTTTGCAATTGGCGACGGCAGGAGTTATAGTATTTTCTGGAAGACGTCTTGGTCGGAATTGCTTCAAAATGCTCCATTAACCTTTCGAAATCGAATCTGGTTTCGGCACGATGGGGCGACAGCTCATTTCAACATCCATGCGAGTAATTATCTGGATGCCACATTTGGGGCTCGATGGATTGTGCGAGGTAGACCTGTCTCTTGGCCACCTCGATCGCCCGATTTATCCAATATCCAATTATTCTTATGAAGATATATGAAGACCTTCGTGTACAAGACTCCAATTGTCTGTTGAGGAACTCGTAGCTAAACTTTCGGTCGCTGATGTAAATGTTTGAGAAATACCTGGCGCCTTGAGAAAATTTTCGCCAGCCCATGCATCGACGGTGGCAAGCTTGCATTAATGTTGGTGGTGTCACCCTTTGAGCAGTTATTATAAGAAATCATTTGTAAATAAGGAATTGTAAAATCATGTAATGTCAATCATGTAAAATCATTTTGTGTAATTTCCTTCGCAATTCTTTTGTTTGAACCTAAATGCGACACTTGCGCCCATACATTGCTATGCAAAAATGATTCTTTTAGTACGTTCTAACACCCCTTGAAGTTTTTCCCATGAGTTCTCAATCATCCCATATAATAAGTCACTGAATTTAAGTCAATAAAAATCAACACCGCCGCCGGGTACTAGGGATGCGACATCGATGTCTATGTTTTCAAAACATCGATGTTTTATAAAAAAAAACATCGATGTATTGGAGCTGATGTTTTTGTAACATCGATGCTTATACTTGTCGATGTTTTATTTTTAAATAAAAAAAAAGTACTGTTATAAAAATTTAAAAAATAACCAAGTAGCATAATTTGTATAATCAGCAAATTGAACATACTTTTACACCAAAGTGGCCAAGGGTGAAGGGTCTGAAAAGAAGGGATGCGACATCGATGTCGATGCTTTCAAAACATTGATATTTTATAAAAAAAACATCGATGTCGCATCACTAGTTGCTAAACCAGTTTTAAGAAATGGAGGGAAAAGTTTAAATACACTGAAATTTAAAAACATCGATTGTTTGTGGGCTATGTATTATCAACATCGATGTTTTGATTTAGAACACCGATGTTTCAAAACATTGATGTATTGCTGTCGATGTCGCATCACAAGTTGTTAAACCAGTTTTAAGAAATGGGAAAAAAAGTTTAAATACACTGAATTTTAAAAACATCGATGGTTTGGGGGCGATGTATTATCAACATCGATGTTTTGCTGTCGATGTCGCATCACTAGTTGATAAACCAGTTTTAAGAAATTAGGAAAAAAAGTTTAAATACATTGAATTTTAAAAACACCGATGTTTCAAAACATCGATGTTTTTGGGGCGATGTATCATCAACATCGATGTTTTAATTTTGAACATCGATGTTTTGTTGTCGATGTCGCATCACTACCGGGTACACGGCGGCTGGTCCGCTTTAAATTTGCCATGGCCTCAAATGTCCTCACGTTGGTGTGCAAGTTCGGAGAGTGCGGTGCCAGCTCAGGTGTGACCTATTCATCTGACCGTGGCTCAAAGTTGCGTGGTGTTGTCCTCTGTTCTTTCCCTTATTATTAGTTCCACTGTATTAGTTCCAGGGCAGCATAACGTAGATTCAACAAGAATGACTAAATATTCATATGGAATGTGTTCATTTTTGAAATGGTTAAATATTTCCACCAATCATTTATCAATTTCAACATGTTGATTTTCCCATTGTTCTAATTTATCAGAATTTAAATATACATTCAGTCTTCTAATTTCTTCAAACAGACAATTGTCATTGACTTTAATAACAGGCATTTCTTTCGATAAAAACTCAACACAATTTTCAATATCTGCCCAATTTACTTGCGATGAAGTCAAAAAACACCGTTGAAAACTGTTATTTCCTGTGATATTTGTTTAAGACCATTCTTCGACATATTGGAAACATGTTTGGTAAAAATTCTGCACTTCTTTGGTAAAATTTTCCGTTATGCCCGGATTTGATTCCTCTAAGTTTGACAATTTTTTTTCTATTATTAAAAAAAAAAAAGAGAGAGGAATAAATTTTTCTTCAAATCGTGATTTATATTGAAGGACAAAATCGTTCAAAATAAGACTAACTTCTGTAGCTGAAATATGTTCATCTTCAATCTTTTGAATCGTTTTGTGGAAATTATCGAAAAGGAGGACAGGTAGGAGGACACTTTTGGAGGAAGGACAGAACCTACAAAAGAAGGACTGTCCTCCCTAAAAGAGGACGATTGGTCACTTTATTATTGATCTCTAATAATTGACTTCTTTTCTAATAAAACACATAAATTACTGCGTAAAATACACTCTCTTGGTCTAATTTACGTCACCTCTTTATTGAAAGCCCTACCGGCCTCCTAGAAGCACAAGCCTCACGGTAATTCTCCGAATTCCTGGTGAACCTGTCGTCACTAATGTACATTCATATCAATAGCAATGTAATTCAAATTTTATAATTACTAACTTTTTTAAATGAAGCATTTTTAATCACTGAGTGTTCTTATGGTATCATTGAAATGAGTTCTTGATTTCATATAAAGTCCACACATTTC
Organism: Metellina segmentata; assembly: GCA_947359465.1. Taxonomy (NCBI): domain Eukaryota; kingdom Metazoa; phylum Arthropoda; class Arachnida; order Araneae; family Tetragnathidae; genus Metellina; species Metellina segmentata. Next base: position 54,783,001 of record OX375884.1, on the reverse strand, counting down.
GCCTCGACGATTATAAAAATCAAATTTCCTCGGACAAAATTGATTTTATAAGCGAAATGGAAAGCTGGTGAACTTCCTAATTTGGGGGATAATTTCCTCGTCTCATTGAAGCATCTGAAAACAAATTAATATTTCCCCCAATGACAAAATATTTCTTTCTGTTCGCTTTTATCACAAAAATGATCGAACACGTTTGACCGATATTCTAGTAAGATTGTGGGCGGCAGATGGCAGCACTGCAATGCTTTCTAATTTTAACATTAATATGAATGACACCTTCATACAGTTAAATCCCATCATAAACTAAAAGCTGAATAAAAGAATTGAGGTGCTTTTTTTTTTATGTGTCATGGTTATTCAACCAGTTTAAAATTTTAGTAACTGTGTCAAATGCTAGTTTTGTCTTGAAGTCTCTTAAAGGCAGGGGAGTATTTAGAAAATAATTTCGGCGAACTATTACAGTATGTTTTAGAAACCAAGAAATAGACCACTTTTATCTGTCCCAAATTTACCATTAGCTTTGTTATGTGTTTCAGAATACCGATAACCTACAGTCTTCAGAAAGGCCTTTCTTAAGGTTGGCGAGTGGTGAATGTCGAGTAATGACGTCATCAATATGGCTGCACGTTAAACGTGTGACACTTTACTTAAACGAACCTAGCTCCTCAACGAAGCATCGTAGAGCATTGTTCTATATTTTTAATTGTTCGTAATGAAATAACCATTGTTTTATGTAGTATTAATATAGTTCGTAAGTGTAATATTTCCCCTGATATTTAGCCCGAAATGCACATTTTACGAGTTTCTTTTGTTTCATAGTGAATGTTTAAAGCCCAACAACTCTTAAACCATTAAGAAAATAAAAAATAGGCAAGATTTAAAATGTTGGCTAAGATTGAGGGGATTTTAAAAAATTGGATGCATAAGGAGATAGTAAATGGCGGGTTTTATCTTAATATTGAAGCCAAGAACTGCTTGACCAGCCTGTTGTGTCGGGGATCTTGAGAGTTAACACTGACCTCTCTGATGTATTAGTAGGGATTTGAAATGTATCATAATCACAAACAAAGATTAAATAACAAACAAATAAAAGAACTAATTTTTATGTATATTTCTTCTATTGTATTGTGCGTGTCTTCACAATAGTACTCATGGACCTCTAAAATATGTTTTTATAATTACTCTAACGTGATATTTATCTGCTAATTAACTAAATCTAAAACTAATGCTAAATCTTACAATAGATGTCAAACTGGAAAAAATGTTTTAAACAGAAACAATTTAAAATTAGCACTTGCTTTCTTGTTTAAGTAGTTTTACAGCATCATCGTAATATGTGTCACTATCACTGCTTTTTAAAGCAACTTGATCCTCTGCAGAAGTATCGTCATTTTCATGTTGAATAATACCAGATGACATAGGCCCTTCATATCACTTAACCTGGTATTTCCCGTTTTCTAAGTTCCATCTATGACAGGTGGGGCAATGTTTTCCAGGGGGTTACAGAGGTTAGCACGTTCCCACATCAAGTATACAGCATTGCTCCGCTTGGCTTTTTGTTCCAAAGCAGCTTTTGAAGGAGGAAGAGAGTAGGATCAGCAGGCCTTAGTTTGGTCAACGGTTTACTTGTTACCAGAGGAGACGTTTTCTTTTAAAAATTACTGTATCTCACTTCTGATACTGAGACGTACGAATGATGGCCATACATACCACACACAAATATCTCTACACCAATTAGCAATGATTCATCCACCAAGACGGATTCTCCTAATTTAGCCTGATTGTTTTATGAGCCATGCTTTTTGTGAGAATATTAAATGGTTTGAGATTTTACCTTGTCTGGAAAAAGCAACAGTGTAATCTGAACTAGTCAAGGCTTGAAAGCCTGGTAGGCCGGCAGCTATTTTTATTATTTTTGAGACGTTAATATAATCTTCTAGAGTTGTTTGAAGATACACAACATTCAAGCCACATAAGTGTGCATTCCTTAAGTTCTTTTGGTGATAGATCATTAACACTAAAATATCCGAATCGTTTACACGCACCATAACATTTTTCTCTTCATCATCTCGAGTCGTGTGTGTAATATGACAAATTATCCTCGTATCTGCTTCATTGTGTTGGCAGGCAAGTTCTTTTGCCTCATTTACGTTCATGTGGTTCCATTACATGAGTAGATGTAACAAGTATGTTCTACAGTAACATATAACTTTTTATTGCCTAGCAAGTGACAATATCTGGAAGATCTCCATTCTTTGCATAAAAACTTTGTTAAAGATGTCTTGAACGACTCGCTTCGTAGAGTCTGAAGAATTTTTTGAAGTTTTTTGTTCAGGTCCAAACACTTATTTCACTCACTAATGTTTTAGCATTACGTATGTCATGTTCCGTATCTTAGATAGTTGGAGTGCCTTAGACGTCAAACACTAAGTGAATTACTTTAGCTTCTTCTTTACACATTGATCCCAGAATGTTGTTGGCAAGAGCTCCATAGTTATCCGGGAATTGAATTATGTGAAGGATGAACATGGCATCAAAGACTGTTGTGTCCACAGTTACTGGAGCAGATACTATATCTTCTTTTTGAAGCTATTCCAACATATGCATCAGTTTTGATTTACATGTTTTATTCAGTGAGCCATCCATCTGTCCTAGAGCTAGGGGAACTGGGGTAAGAGGATAGGACAAAACATCTTTCATGTCACACTTCTTTTCAGAGGCAATGTTGAGAAGTCTTTTCAAACGATCACGTGTGCATTTTACGACATGGAATTTTTTATCTGATCCTTGGATAATTTTAGAAGCACACACAGAAGCACAGTTCAAAACAATTTTTCTTAGTATTGGAAGTTCAACATTTCTTGAATCACTAATATACTACGTCTTAAAATTTTCAAAGGCCTCTGTGCCTTTGAAGTATGCACTTAGGAGATCTTTACTTACATTATCGTCCACAACATGCCCATTGGATATGTTTCTAAAAGGAGTTTCTCTGTCCATTTCTTCAAAAGGATTTGAAAAGCTCTCGAGTGAAGATATTACACAGTCAACATCTTTGTTGTCTTTTCCGATCCGACTTTTCATGAAGGTCCTGTTTAGAGTCTGGTTTCTTGGATACACCACTGCCTTCTAACAAACTTGTTACTATTTTGCTCCGCAATGATCTAGTTTTCATCCACCTAGCCCTAGCTGAATCAGAGTTGGCAAACGCTGTAATACCAGTAAGTCGATGCTACGTCAGCGTTCACTGTTTGTTCAAGAGTCATTGTCAACTGGAACTCTTGAAAAAGATGTTTCAGAGCGTTTTATAGACAGACCACCAGGGCACACCGAGTCAATATTTAGTAAGTTCAGAAGGTAAACAGTCGTCCAGCGAGCATAGTTAGGTCTACTGCAGGCAAAAAATATTGGAGTTATTTTCTGTAGATCATCTATGTCAGGCCTCAAAATAGTTTTTTTAATACAGTTGCACTTTGTGCACCTAAGTTTTTAAATTAGGTGCACAGATTATATTTTAGGTGCACATTTAAAAAAACGTAATTAAGAGCATTAACTTAATGTAAACTACTTTATTAGTTGGGTATGTTTAGATAGGTTAATAGTAGATAGTAAATAAAAAATATTTAAACAATTTTTTTTATCTGCGAAAATATTACTTACAAATATTCAGACATTGGTGGGCAAAAAACACATAAAACATAAACGAGTACACAATATTTTAAGCAGATAAAATCTGAGTTTAAAGATAAATAACGAAAATAATTGTTTACGATATGCAGTGGCTAGACAATTCTCAAGAATTCCTACGGCTTTATTCACACTTTATTGAAACACGAAGTGTTTACAGAAATGCGGGAATACAGAATACAGAAATTCCAACAGAACCATCTGGAAAAAATTTCGATCATAGGAAAGTTCTGGTAGCAGTGACACACCAAGTAAACCTTCCTCCTTTATAAACCCGTTACGACCCAGCTATTTTGTTTTTGCATTGTGTGTATTTTGGAATTTTAATTACGTTCCTTTAGAGCGAGAGAGGTCGATACTCGTATTTGTTCAAACATCAAAATAACATAAAACACGTTCCCCCCTTCTTTAACTGGAGTGAAAAAATTAGGTGCACAATTTTATTTTCATGTGCACACTTGACCTGTGCACCCGGGTATTTCGAGCCTTGATCTATGTACATGTTCAGATCGTTCGATCTTTAACTTCCATTTTAGATTGAAATAATTAAGATCATCGGGCATTGCACGCCCCTAATCACTACACGGAGGGATGTTCTTGAGAGACATTTCCCCTTGAAAATATTCTTTCTCTATTCAAACACTTATCTAGATAGCATGTGATCTTCCTTATCAATTGTACTTACTATATTAAGATTTAGCATTAGTTAATTAGCAGGTAAATATTACATTAGAGTAATTATTGAAACATATCATAGGTACTACTATGAACACACGTGCAATACAACAGACGAAATATACATAGCATTTCTTATTTTATTTGTTTATTATTTAGTCTTTGTTTGTGATTATAATACATTACAAGTCCATACTAATACATCAGAGAGGTCAGTGTTAATTCTCAAGATCCCCTCCACACCGGGCTGGTCAAGCAGTTCTTGGCTTCAATAGTAAGATAAAACCCGCCATTTACTATCTCCTTATGCATCCAAAGCCATGTTTATGGCATTTTTTAAAATCCCCTCAATCTTAGCCAACATTTTAAATCTTGCCTATTTTTTATTTTCTTAACGGTTTAAGAGTTGTTGGGCTTTAAACATTCACTATGAAACAAAAGAAACTCGTAAAATGTACATTTCGGGCTAAATATCAGGGGAAATATTACACTTACGAACTATATTAATACTACATAAAACAATGGTTATTTCATTACGAACAATTAAAAATATAGAACAAGGCTCTACGATGCTTCGTTGAGGAGCTAGGTTCGTTTAAGTAAAGTGTCACACGTTTAACGTGCAGCCATATTGATGACGTCAATACTCGCCCCCCACCACTCGCCAACCTTAAGAAAGGCCTTTCTGAAGACTGTAGGTTATGGGCATTCTGAAACACAGACCCAAGTTTATGGTAAACTGGGGTAAATAAAACGTGTTCTAACTCTTGGTCTATTACTTGCACATTATTACCTTGTTCATGGTGTCCTAAAAGTTCCCGTACTGACGATACGTGAATTTATTATACAAAAACAACAAACTTTAATACAATTATTGTTATGCCAATGGTGAAAATCACTTTTAACCTAACGTAGGAAAAATATTTGAACTTACATTTATTACATATAAATGTTGAAAATTTCCGCCCTTTTCTTGGAGGCAAAGCTGAAGTTTGCGTATATTTTTAGAAAAGCGTTTCAAGATGCTGGGAGTGACTTCTTGTATCCTTTGAGTGAAGGCAATTTGCAGATCACCTTTTGTTTGGTGATTATCTTCATTAACTTTGTTCTTTAAATACCCCCTCAGAAAAAAGTCAGGGAGGCTCAGATCCGGGTGAATGAAGTGGCCAAAGGTTTCTTGAGAAGAGTCGATCGCAATAATAAGATCGCAATACCATCTGTAATAATAAAGCAGCGTCTCATTGTCCGGTGGCTTTAGCTCCTGAACATTTTTAAACCATAAGAATGAAAATGCAAAGCTCTTAAAGCCTTATGTATCGATACCTGTGATGTACCCATTTGTTGCGACAAACGCCTCACGGATTGATGAGGGGATTGCAATATCCTCCGTTGAGTTACTTGCACAAAGTCTGGTGTAACGACTGTCGGTCTTCCACTTCTGTGTTTTGTGTTCCAGCGAACCTGTCTCACGAAATCGCCGAACGAGTTGATGTAGCGTATCATTACTCGGTATTGCATCACTTGGATTTTTATGTCGCCAAAATTCTTTACATCTTTCATATGATTTACATTAAAAATAAGCCTCAAACAGCGCAATTCTCTGAATGTGTGATAAACTCATCTTGCATTGACGAACAAAATGACGTGGAACTTTATTATCGCACAACTTGAGCGCGAAGAATACCAAACGATAAATATTAAAGACTCGATAAAACTATAAACAGACGATAAAATTCAATAATTAAAAAAAACAAGGGCAGTAAATTTGTTTACAGTTTGAGTACGGGAACATTTAGAACATCCTGTATAATTAATGTATCTACACAGAGGTGCACCTACGGAGGAGCTATGAGAGCTTGGTCCCCTCCTAGACGGTATAAAAAGCAAAAACAATCCTTATTTAATTCATCCATTGCTTCTTCAAAAATAATGTATAAAACTGTTTTGATATGTTCTCTTTATATGTAACTAATATTTATACTTTGCCTTCATCTCATCAACAAAAATGCTCCGTTTCTAATGAACTAGGGTTGTATAGAATAATCAATACAGTTTCCATTGGAGTAGTCACTCCCAAACTAGTCTTGGTAACATACTCCGAAACTAGTCTATAGTTCAAAGAAATTTTTTAATTTTTTTAAATCGTCCCCTAGATAAAGAGTCTATAGTAAAAATATAGCCCTCTGCAGACTGCTACCCTGTATCTACATCTGTTTTACTCAAAGATGGATTTTAAATTGGATTCAGTGCGTATTTTGAGTTGCTTCTAAATACAAAAGTATTTAGGGAAGGGCCCACCAGTCGTCTAGGCGAATGGAAATAACCCCTAGCACAAAGTATCCCATCTCATCGCATTCTAGAACAGTCATCCAGCACATTTTTCGCTTGCTTCAGCAACCATTCCAAACTGCGCATAACGTTTGCTGTTATTTTGGACAATTTTCAGACTTGTCTATGTTTTGACTACTATGGGTTGAACAATAATACGATTTACAGAGATTAAGCTCACTTCAGAATTTATGTAATAGCTAGGTAAACTTTTTAGTTGTATTAAAAATGGGAAAAGTTGCATTTATTATTCACTAAAGTTGCATTTATGGAAATAAAGTTGCATTTATTTTTGATACACTGAATTCTAAAATATAGTATTCCTAAAAAATGAAAAAATTCAAAATATATAGACAATTTTAGTCGTGTACAAGAGTATTATAATACATTCTTAAATACAGAAGAACGTTCAATAGTCGATCCTTGGACAGTAATTTCTTTAACATTGAAAAACTGCGCCAGCCGCAGTCATATAATGTGCTGTATCGGATAGCAGAAGCGCAAAATCCTTTCGTTCAACATTCATAGATTTTAAAACGTCATCTGCAAGGCGAACAACATATTGATGATCGACACTCACCTCGCAAACTATGCAGTTGACTACGCAAGTTTCCTCTGGATTATCAAGAGTGCCATCCAATGTGTTAAAAGTTACTTCTTTCCATTTATTTCACTTTCGTCTGTTAGGACGAACACCTTCCTTCCATGAACTTCTTGTTTGATCCGCAATACTCCGACGTTCGCAAGATCAGACACACGCGATCGAAGGGTTGGTTCAGAGGGCAAACAATGAAATAGTAATTTCATATTAATTCATTTTAAGCTACATTTTAAAAAGTTGTAGGTGGTTGCATTTATGTTGCGGTTATAACTCACTTACAATATGTATCCCCATGTAGTAGGAATTTTGGTTTTGTACAGAGACTTTACGTTCGCAATTGGTGGTTTTTGTATACTTATGAATGTATTTGAATGCTAAGCTGATGTCCAGCAATATATAAATAGATTATTATTCATTTAATTTCTTAAGTGCATTTATCGAAAAAACAGTAGTCGACAATACCATAAACTAAATCATACAATTTATTACCTAACCCACCTGGTGGTTGTTAAGGCGATCTCCTCATTAACAAAACTGACCAGATCTTGATCTCTGTCATAAAAAAATCGACATTATCTTGATGATGAGGTATCTCATCACAGCAAAATTCTTCATATCCTTATTGACAAGATATCTCCACCAAACCACTTGGAGGATTAAACTTATTTAAAATTTTAATTAAGTACAATAAATGAGAATATAGCAAATATGTACAGTAAATCAAAGAGTAAAACTAAAGACAGTTGCAATTAAAAAATTTATTTTTCCTTCTTGAATCTTTAAAAGTTCTGATATTTGGTCGGAATCTGTTTTTATAATTTCCAATGCAAAAAATGCTGAAGAATAATCATTCATATCCGTTGCATAGACAACTGTCAATCAGTTATATTCTACTAAAAATTTAACTGCTGCAGCAAGAAATGCCTATCGTTTGAGATACTGTAATGAATTGTTCCATTTTTTGATTCAAATATACTTTTACTAGATAGTTAACTTAAATAATCTAAGTAATAGCTTAAATAATAAATATACGGCTAACTTGTTATTTAGGTCATAGAGCCAAAGAGCAAACTAAAAGTACTCAAAGCCAAGTGTCAAACTAATTAAACTAAGAATTATGTCAACTGTAATATTCTTACCACCACGCCAAAGACACTTGAGTCAATTACGACTAAATGTGTTAATGTTGATCAACCTATACCTTAAAACAGTTCCAATTATGTTTATGATTTTATTACAAATATGGTAATGATTGCTCTACTTTTTAGATCGAACTGCCCTTTGAAGTAAATTTTGAAAAGGAGTAGTAACTTTCCACCTGTGAGTTTTAGTTCTGGAGTCATTTTAACACGGTAGGAATCTTTTGTGATTACATGGAAAATTGAAATTACCATATCCTCCTACTTTACTGATTGAGACAATTAAGATCTTCCGATACAGCAAACAGGAACTTTCAATGTAGTTTGTAGTACAACTCTGGTGAGAAAACCACTTCTAGATAGGTAATAAGCTTGCCAGGGGAAAGGCTGTCACACACAATATCTTCTATGATGTTAGCCAAAGTTGATTACTTACATCGCCAACTCATAATCACTGCTAAAACTTTTGACACGGAAAGAAATCCGTGCTATAGACACCAATTGCGAAAGAACATTGTTTGCGCTTAATCTGTTTGCTAATCTAACGAATATACTACATGTCATTGATTCAAAACTCAACTATTTCGTGCAGCAAAAAACGAATAATGTAGAAAGATTTTTAAATGTACTGAAATGAACAAATTCGTTCACTTTGATGAAGTTGAAAGAGAAAAAGCAAAAGACACAGCAATACGCAATTTAGAAAAAGCTCACGGCATCACAGAAAATCTTCTCATGTGTGATCAGCTCGGTACTGTGCAATACGAGCGGAAAAAGAGCAAGTCAGGCCCCGTAATGTTTAACAATATGCATACAAACATACGAAGTTGCTGACAAGATCATAAACTACACTGGATTGCAAAACTTAAGGAACACCACTAGTTTTAAAGGTAAGGAATTCAAAATTAAACGAAACAGCCTTCAGAGATTTGCATAACACACAATATTCAGTCACAATCTGGTGCACATTCAAATTGTCGATTCGTGACGTCATAAAAATGCTTGCATGGCGTAAACAATGCTCTAGTACAACTAGTGTCCATAGAACAGATTCCGGATTATTTTTCTTTTGGTACCGAAATTTCAAGAAATTGTTTCTAAATTTCCGAGCTCTGCTTGACAGACTTTCAATGATTCCCTATTGCAAAGTAAACGATAAAAGCAGAAGAGAATTTCTGAAAGTACATTTTCTAAATTGCGTATTGTTTTGCTTCCATTACATTTCATCGAAATGGACAAATTTGTTCATTTCAGTACATTTAAAAACATTTTTAAAATTAATTTTTTACATTATTTTTTTTTCCGCTGCAAGAAATAGTTGACATTTGAATTGCTTGATTTTGAACAAATCTATTCGTTAGGTTAGAAAACAGATTAAGCGCAAACAATACTCTCACACAGTTGGTCTGTAGTAAGGATTCCCGCATTTCCGAGGGGTGAGTGACAGACGTTCAGTGTGTTTCCTTCCCTCTTGCAGACCAACGAAATGGCCTTCTCTCTTGTTTGAAGTCTTCACATTTACCTGACTCATGACACACAGTGTGCAGGGTCACTACTTCAGTTCAATCGGATCTTTCCCTTCAGGTTTTGATCCTGGACCGGCGTCCATAGCTCCAGTGCGACGCCATTAAAATACCTACTACCACTTCAGTTCAAAGACTTTTTTACTATTCGCTTCTGTACTTGTTGATGTTTTTATTTATTTGTCTGGTAAACAATGTATCATTTTCCCACATCAAAGTCACCTAACTCCATAGTAGCAGCTTAGTATTACCTGTATGTCTGGCGCAGCATGACTAAATACGGCACTTGTTCCATAAAACCACTTAACCAACAAACCAACCAACCAAAGTAGCAGCCGAAAATCTTACTGTTCGTTAACCCTCCAAGCTCTCTGAACGAGATATCTTGTCAATAAAGATCTAAGCAATTTTACTAAAGATACCTCGTCACCAAGTTATTGTAGATTTTTTTATGATGACGAGATCAAGATCTGATCGTGTTTTTTTTTTATTAATGGCGAGGTATTTCGTCCATCACTGGTCAGTTTTGATAATGACGAGATACATCGGCGATATAACCACCAGGAGGGTAAAGTTTTCCCCGCCATTGTATGAAAGGGAATACCGAAACATGAATGATTTCTATTACGCTTAGTCAGATGTGACAAATTTGAGTACAATTACACTGACAAGGCAAAACATTATGACCATCCCCATATTTTTCAATGAACTCGTCTGGATGGCACGTGATTAAGTGAGAATGGTGTTTAACTGCTGCTGGAGAAGGTAAGTAATCATTCTTGCACTTACTTTTGCAAGTGATAGGAAAGGCTGCTGATCTAAGCGAATTTGATAGAGGGCAGATCGTAATGGCCCGAAGACTCGGAGCGAGAATCACCGAAACTGCACAACTGGTAGGTTGTTCACGCTCTGCCGTTGTTAGTATTCATGTAAAGTGGATAAATGACGGTGACACCAGCATTAGACGCTAAGGTGTTGGTCGTCCACGCGTCATCAAAGAAAAAGGACGTCGGAGACTGTCCCGCTTGGTAAAGCAAAATCGGCGCGAGACAATGGCTCAGCTGACAGCCCAATACAATACAGGTTCAAGCACAAATGTTTCGGAACACACAGTTCAGCGGATACTGTTGGATATGGGACTGTACAGCAGACGTCCCACTCGTGTGCCTCTGTTGACCAAGCTTCATCGTCAAGTACGCCTACAGTGGGCCCGGGAACATCGAGACTGGACCATGGATGAGTGGAAGAGAGTTGCCTGGTCAGATGAGTCCCGATTTCTCATTCATCACGTCGATGGTCGTGTCAGGGTACGCCGTCTGCCAGGCGAACAATTGCTCCCCTCTTGTACAGCAGGTTATACACAGGCTGGTGGTGGCGGTAATATGCTTTGGGGGACGTTCTCATGGCTGACTCTGGGACCCGTAGTTTAGTCTTATCTGAACATCATTGCGGATCAGTTGCACCCTTACATGGCGTCTGTCTTCTCAACTGCAAATGGAATCTTCCAGCAGGACAACGCCCCATGTCACAAGGCTCGGATTGTGTTGGAGTGGTTCAAGGAGAATGCTGATGAATTCCACTTAATGTACTGGCCACCTAACTCGCAGGATCTTAATCTGTTAGAGCACATTTGGTGTGTCATGGAGCGGCAGCTCAGAGCTCAAACACCACCATGTCCGAATATCTCGACTTTGCGTGACCGCTGCTTAGACATTTGGTACAACCTGTTTCCATTCATGCACCAAGAACTTGTGGCAACTATGCCCAGGCGAGTTGCAGCTGTTTTGCAGGCCAACGGAGGCGCAACGGGTTATTGAGTTGTGGTCATAATGTTGGGTTGTGGTCCTAATGTTTTGGCTCTTCAGTGTAAATGTTTTACTCTATGTCGTAGCGTAACAGAATAGTACGGCAGATTCAAAGTTTATTGCCACTTTGAAAGTTATACCGAGTTCTTTCTATTATTGCAGGTTGGAATTACTGCCTGGAGGATGTCTGGTGGCCCAGATTTCGTCATCAATCGAGGAGACGTGGATCAGGAGAAAGCACAGAAGACGACTCCTGCAGAACTGTTCCCACGGAGTACTACTCGCGTCATCAAATGCTCCGGACAGAAAGTATGTGAACTGACAATAACCCTGTTGTGGAACGTGTCTTAAAAAGCGCCTTAAGTTGTAACTTTAATAAAAACTAAAAATCTCTCAACGACGTACTTTTAGTATTCTAAATACAAATATATCCCGTAAATGTCAATATAAACACACCAATTAGCTGAACACAGATAACTGCATTGAAAACATTGCTCTACTAGAAATAAAAATAAAGAGCTTCAGAATTACGAAACATCTACAATGGGTTTCAAACAGATTTTAACACTAAGAGGAAATGAAACGATAATATGCGCTTGCACTTTTTTTTTTTAATTTTAAGAAATAGTTGCTGAAAGATGCCTTTGGGCTCATAGGTATATCATGCATTAAAATTTTTAACGTAACATATTTCAATTTTGAAGTCCCCGAGCAGAGAGCGAATTGAAGAAGTTTAGATTATTTTTAAGTATTATGTCGAGCATTTTAAAAATCAAATTCGCTTGTGTGTTTCGCATATTTTTATGAAATGGTGATTAGTTTGCCAATTAGACTTTATTTTAATATAATTAGTGACATTATTGCTTAAACGAGATATCTATTCCATCAAGATATGACCGATTTTGCTAATGAAGAGAATACATTGTTGCTTTTTTTTATGATGACAGGATCGAGATCAGATCAGTTTTCTGTTGAGGAGATAGCGCGTCCATCAAGATCTGGTCAGTTTTGCTATTTACGAGATACCTCGTCAAAACAACCACCAAGAGCGTTAAATATCACTTACTTGCCACATCAAGGATAAAAAACTGCGACCATTTACAAATAAATCATTCGTGTAAATTCACTCTATAATTCGTATCTCTAAGACAAAATATTTATATGGCATTTTCTGTCAAGCTGAGTATTGTCAAGCGTATTTGTCAAACAAGATGGGGTGATTATCAAGAGCAAAGCCATGACATCCTATTTCGCCGAGAGGTTGATGGTATCTCAAAATCAAATTCTCCGTAACGCGGTGTTCTAACGCAACCACTTTCATTAAAAAATAGTGATAAGTAGGGCAACTTTTTTGTTGCAGTAAAAATGGGAAAAGTAGCATTTATCAATCCCTAAAGTTGCATTTATGGAAAAAAAGTTGCATTTATTTTTGATACACTAAATTTTAAAATAAGTTATTCGCAAAGAATAAAAAAATTCAAAATATATTGACAATTCTATAGTCGTGTATAACAGTGTAAAAAACATACTAAATTACAGCAGAACGTTGAATGGCCTATCCTTGGCCAGTAATTTCTATAACAATGAAAAACTGCGCCAGCCGCAGTCATATTATGTGCTGTATCGGGTAGCCGAAGCGCAAAGTCCTTTCGCTCAACATTCAGAGATTTTAAAACGTCATTATCACACCTCACCCTTTCTCTACCTCTATATCTCTGGTGAGTGTGACTGTGGTTCTTTACATCTACTGGAGAGGGCAACACTTCATAGATATATATATATAATCTATTTATTCGAACATTTCTGGGTTACAATGGAAATACATTACATAGTTATCAAAAACAGCAGAGAGCTCCTCATGTCCGATCGTTTCGGTCTCCGTGGGTCCAATCCCCTTTTCTTTCAGCTCTCCCCTTTTTCTCCTCCTGACCCCGGGTGACCTTTTAGACACCCCAACCAACGTCCCTAGCAGATGTCTCGTCCCCACCTGCCAGACATTCCTCCCTGTGTTGGCCGGAGAACCTCCGAACCTCACAGTCATCTACCAGGCGAACAACATATTGATGATCGACACTCACCTGGCAAACTCTGCAGTCGATTACGCAAGTTTCTTCTGGATTATCAAGAGTGCCAACCAATGTGTTGAAAGTACTTCTTGACATTAATTTTACTTTCGTCTGTTAGGACGAACACCTTCTTTCCGTGAACTTCTTGTTTGAGCCACGATTCTTCGGCATTCCCAATATCAGACACAAGTGATTAAAGGGTTGGTTCAGAGGGCAAAAAAAATGAAATAGTAATTTCATATTAATTTATTTTAAGCTTAATTTTAAAAAGTTGCAGGTGGGTTGCATTTATGCAAAAAGTTGCTTTTATGCAGAAAGTTGCATTTATGTTGGTTATAACTTGCTTACAATACACCCCATGAAGTAGGAATTTTGGTTTTAGTACTTTACATGCAGCGTAGAACGTGTGAAAAAAAGTTGCATTTGTTGCAAAATGTTGCCCTAGTGATAAGTGTTTGAAGTCTTTCGAATGAAAGAATGAACAAAATCTTCGTTCTTGAGACTAATATTCGAAGTGTCTTAAATTAAGTATCAAACAAATACAATTATCTGGTATATAGTTTCAAACTAATATAATACACTCCGTATCTCTATATTCTAACAGATCCACTCTACATTAAAAAGTTGTGATAAAAGTGATTATAGTCAAAGGAAAACTTCATTCTTTAAACTAATTCTCAAAATGTCTTCAACTTAGTATCAGTTACGTAAAATTGCTTCAGGTTTTTCAATTTTTCAGGTCCGAAGTACGTCTTATCTCCAAGCTCTCAGAGACAAAAGGGTGCTCCAATTTATACCTATCGACCAGGAACAACCACGATCCAAGCTCAAAAGTCGTGGCCCACAAGAGCCCATGATGGATCGATGGAGCAAGCACCAGCAAAACAACAACGCTGCCCATCGGCTGATGATGCGCAGTCGAAATAAGTTTGCTTTGGATTTGCATCAATAGACATTGGAAACAGAATAAACGACTTAACAATCCTCTAAAAGGTACTTGAAATCAACAGTATCTTCATTCGATGGATTTAAATTTGAAATAGAAAGTCAAGTTGATATTGACTGCCAAATGTTTCTCTATCGGTGCTTCTTTTTTCTTTTTTATGCGTGAACAATGCAATTCGAAGTTTCGTTCAAGAAACAAAAAAGAAAAAAAGTTTACACTTTGTATTTCTCTCTTAATCTCAATGGACAATTAAAATACTACACATAATTAAAATTTTCTGTTTATTTTGTTCCTTTAAGCTGATAGAAGCGTAATTTCTGAAAATTCCTAGATTTTTGTCATTATTAACATTGCATAACTTATATCACATACGATTTGATTACGAATAACATCGTCGATAACATCTGCTTTTCATTTAAAAAGTAGACAAATTATTTTAATACCATACTATGCTAGCAGATATATTCAGTACGTATAGGCAAATGTAAAGCTTATAATACAGGAACTGTTCAGGGATGTATCATGGTATGTAGTTGCTCGCAGACATACACTCCAAATTAGAAATATGAACAAAAAAGACCGGTTTGCTGTCACATTTTGTTTGCAAGGGGAGTTTATTGGTAAAAATAAAGATCTAGATTTTCACACCCGTCTAGCGAAAACTGTTCAATTCATCTTGGACTTAGTACAAAACCAACCCCACCTTTCGTTGTAAAATTAGAGCGATAATTTCCAAAATTTTAACATTTCAAGCGGAGAATTTATTTTATCTAGCTTATCTGTTAATTGAGAAATCTGCATCAAAATGTGATATTTGGACCGATACCTCGTCTATTTTCTCGCATGGATTAGTTTCTTTTACAACTATCCGGTTAAAGAAACTAACTATCGGTACCCTAAATAATTATACAAGACAGTCCAAGCAAAATATCCTGATCATCAAGACATTCCTCCTGTTCAGACCCCTAATTGAAATGTTAATTACTTCGAAATTTATAATTATATCTCAGCGCTTTGTAAAGGAAAAAAATGGTGGGTATAGTTCTCAATATATTATTATATATACCCCCTTAGAATAAAATGCCACGACCTAATATTAGATTTTTGTTCACTTTTCTAATCGGAAGTATAGGCCTGTGAGCCCTCCCACTTACGAAAGAAATCCCTGTTCATGAATTATGAAAAACCATGCATATATAACAAAGAAGGAATACCGAAATGGAAATAGAACCAGGCAGACTTCAACTTTTCTTAATGAAAACGAGGGAAATTTTGATTCTTTATCATGTAAATATGAAAAAATATTAAAAAAAGGTAAGTGTGCTCAATTTCACAAGCCTAATATTTACACTTTTTTACATACCTATTTAGTGAATTTTATAAATGTTTCATTGTTAAAGTCAGTCATGGAGACCTGGAATCAACGAACTGGAGAAAAAAATTGAGATGTATGGTGTACACAACTTCAGGTTTTGACGAAATTGCATAAAAATTTAGTACATCCTATTAAATTTGAAGAAGCGATTTTTTGTCATAAAATATGAACAATGTATGTTGCACTCCTTATACATTCACCTTTCTTCCCAACAAAAAATACTCCTTCTGTATTCCTATCATTTGTGGACTTTACTTGGTAATATTGTCTTATGAAATAATGAATGGGAATAGTTGGTGGAACAAAACTAGAAAGTGAAAGTATGGAAAAAATGACTTATGTAATAAAAAGGACTACTTATTCAATATATTTAGTATGAGTTATTCATTAGTATGAGTGTACTTCCTTCATAAGATTAGTATTTCGTGTTCCAACTAATGCAGTTATTTATTTGTTTTACAATGAATTTTTAAATTTGGGACACATTTCTATGTAGGATAGAAATAGAGTACACAGAAGTAATGATTCAATATTGAGTTGAGATTTTTTGAGTCCTAGTGAAGTCATGAATTTTAAATTAAAACCTTTCATTGGGTTTAAAATAAACAGCAGTACGAACGGATAGTGGTCGGTTTAGGCTATCAGTAATCCACAGCATCAAAATAGACTCCAGTGTTTTTCAACCTTTTTTCAAATAATTACACCACAACTTACTTGCTACAAAGTTGAGTTAAAATCAATACTTTGACAGAAATCAATAACTGTCACCCTTTGTAGCATTTCATGTATCAATTAAATTGGGCAACATATTATCAAAAATCATTATGAATGGCATAGTGTTTTGAAAACTAGTTTAAATATAAATTCTTGAGTGAAATGTTTCAGCTGGGTCAAATTATCTCGTGATATTCTACAAAAAAGATTAGGATACACTGCTATAAACTTCTTCACGGAGATGGAATTTTTTTCTTCTGACAAACGCCGATATCTCTAATACTATAAAAGGAAGTGTTTGTCTGTTTCTTGCACGTTAAGCCCTGACGAATCTATGGCACTTACAGTAATAGGATTTGGCACACAAGTAGTCCAAAATTTTTGCAATTTTAGGGTGGCGGCGAATTTTAAAATTCAATCTAGAACATTTTAAAATGAATTTAATGAAATGTAATTTTTTTTTTTTGGAATGGCATAAAAGATCAGATTCTAAATTTATTTTTTTCCCGTTTCCGTTTTGTGCAGAGGAATGATTTTCCAGAAGATAAAAAACAAAGTTTTAACTTTAGTTACGTTGTTCTTTTCTCTATCTCCAAGACAGTTAGATAGAGTAAAAATTTCAACGGACTTGAAATCTGCGGAAACTTTCACATTACATCGATACCTAAAAATACGATTTTCTTTAATAAATTAATTTTTTAAATTGAATAACTTTTATATTTTTGCAAGAGAATGTGACGTCATGCCAACATTCGCGTTCCAAAAATAAACAGATTACATTTCCCGCCCTCGTTCGATTTCAGCGAAAGAAAGCAAAAAAGAGAATAAAAAATATTTTGGTTGGCATTATTTAGTTATTTTTTGTAAAATCAGAATCGCTATAGATTGAAAATTTCAACGGATTTGAAATCTGCGGAAATAGACACAAGATAGATCCTTTATACGTTTGATTTTCTTTTAATAAATAAATTTTCAATTAAATATTTATATACGTTGGGACGTCACGGGGAATTCTTATTTGGTTTGCGAAGCAACACCACGGGCAACGTTATTATGGCTGTTATCCAATAGGCTACGAATTCGTAGCAATCACTGGGGGTTATCGAGCAGTGGTCCCACCTGACCCCACGAAATGAACTGTCACTGGCAACGCAGTGGTTAGTTATTTCAAAAATGTAATTATTTCCCCCTAAGAATTCCAAATGCTTCACATGCTGGGAATGAACTACGCGTTAACGAATTCTTTAAGCCAAAAACTTGAGAGAGAGAGAGAGAGAGAGAGAGAGAGAGAGAGAGAGAGAGAGAGAGAGAGAGAGAGAGAGAGAGAGAGAATCACTTTAAAGGAAAAGAAAATCTTGAAACACTTTAAAATTAAGAATAAAAAAATTGCGAAACATGAAAAGCATTCAAGAGATGAAATAAGGTTTTTAAATTCTTTGGAAACAAAAAGAGCGTTTAAAATTTATTAGGACGTTTTATTTTTGTTACAAATTTGTTCTAAACAAAGCTGCATTCTCACTTAACCTATGATAAATAACGAATAAGTAAATGTTGTATTTAATGACAAGAATAAGTTTAACCTAGAGGTGTTACATTGTTTTTCTTAGTTTGTCACAAAATAAGTAGAGCTTGTTTTCTATGTATTTGCATGTGATTTCAAATATGCACCGATATTTGCTATCACTCATATGTGTTATGTGACGTGTTGACACCATATTAACGCTTCCTAAGATTATGGATATATATATTGAAGGTTAAATAACAAATTTTTTTTTTATTTCTATTACTGAATGCTTTTTACTTGATTTGAGGTTCGAAGTTGTCACAAAGCTCCGAAGACGAATCTTCTGCCACAGAAATAAAAGCACATCTATTTCAAGATCAGCATGGTTCAAAGTTTTCTTTTAAGGCAAAATCGTTTTTTAATGATTTAATATCAGGAATGAAGATATTGGGTTACGAGTCTATATAGATGAATGTTGGTCATTTATTCTGAAGATATATTGATGGTTGGTTGGGTTTTATGGCTCAAGAAATGTATTTGAAATAGAAGAAACTTTTAGGGAATATTGATAATTTAAGGGTGTCATACGACCATTTGAAGAAACAAATATTTACTGCACTTTCTGTATTTAAAAAAAAATCTTTACTGAACTAATTAAAGATTTTTCATTACTGCTTGTAACATAAGAAAGAAAAAGTACACTTAACATTTTCTACGATAATTTTCTTAATCTATTATCTATTCAATTAAAGCAACACAAATAATTTTTCTTTTGTTAAGATTATGGGGAAAATGTTTTATGGAGGGACATCTTACATAAAAGTATTAAAGAAAATAACATTTCTATTTTTTTGTTTTACAAAGTATACTTGAAAGCACTTGGCAAATAATAACCTTAATAATTCAAAATGACAGATTTTTTTATTTTTCAGAATCAGCTTACAGAACAATTTTAACATACTATTTTACTGTTGCAATCCATCAACTACAAATACAATTAAGTACAACAGGATAATTACATCAAAGAATTTAAATTAAGATAGGATTTTTGTGAAATACAATCAAAATTTTCAATGAACTTCCGTGCAAATTTTCCAATTAAATTAACACTACCAATATACACAAATGTTTCCACTTTACTAAAATAAAAATTTGTTAACGTTGTTATAAATTGAATCAAGACACCTATACTTTAACTGTGTGTGAATGAAGTATTATTATTACCATTTCAAAACAAGACAGAATAACAAGTTTGAAATATGGTGTGCACAGTAAAACCTATATTTAAGAAGTTCCCATTTATTTGCTGTCTAATTATATTTCATCATTAAAATTATTTTAAGTATTCACTGCTGTTTTTCAACTAATTAAGTTCAGGTGCCAGATTGTCTTCCCTAAGTTAGAACCTATTTTGACAAATTTTACTTGAACCTTTAATAATTCACATTTTCCCCATTTGCTAGTTGATTGCAGGAAAGAGGATTTTTACAGAGAGTTTTTCTTTGCTGTGGGGTGTGAAGGGGGCTGTCGGTTATAACTATTACATACCAGCCCAGCTTAATCAATATGTTCTCACTGATCTAGGAAAAACATTCCCCAATATTACCACAATGACAATGATTTAAAGGGATATTTCAGTGACAGGGGTAAATTATCTATTTGTCAGATGCAATATGAGGCTGAAATTGAACATGCATGAATTTATATTTATGACCAAAAAATGTGATCAATCATTGAGATCCTGCAAATACAAGTTTCAATTGCCTTGAAAACTTTGTATGTCTATTGTCTTCTTCAAAATATTCACAATTAAACAAAAGACTTAACTGTTGGTTAACCTATTTTGAAGTTGGCAGAAATCGACAAACAGCAGTAATTTAAAAATTTTAGAACTAAATAAATTTTATATAATACTCTTTTATTGACTTCTTTTTTACTAATTAAAAAAGTATACAATCTGTTGATTGCTAAACTTCTTGAGCAGGTTCTACTGTAGACGTAAAACCAACAAAAAATAATCTTTCAACATTTTAAAATCACACTTTCACTATGTGAATTAAATATTTAATTTAAAATTAGAGAAATGCAGTTCAACAAAAGAGTTTAGCTTTCAGAGTTTCCAACAAGGTAAGGCAAATAGGAAAAAAATTATTCTTAGAGTTCAAAGTTGAATACAATATTCATTAAGTTCTTAGTATGCAGATACTAAAAGAATAATTATATAACGTATTAAAATTTATTTATGCAGTCTAAAATTAAACATTCTGACAATTTCCTAAATATTTATTTTCAATAACCATGAGTTAACTCAATTATAGACATTAAAGACTTAAATTATTTTTCTTAGTAGATTAAACACAGCATCAAATACTTTTATCCAAATATGAAATATTACTAAGCAAAAATATGAAGGTAAGAGTAAAAAATAAATTAATTTTAAGTTAATGTTGCCAAACTTCATTAGTAAATAATTTAAAATAAATCCAACAAAGTAATATGGAGTGTTTTGACATTTTATTGTACAAAAATACCAATACTAATTTCCATCAATAAGCAAACTACACATTATCATTTATGGATATTTTTTTATGAATGCAATTTCTCTTGCTCTAAACATTTAGGTGCATAATACGAGTGCAATAATACAATAGTTGCAAACTTGTAACATGACCCATATTCATAATACACAAAAAGGTACTGCTCCTCATAAAAATCTATAGCAAAGTAATTGATGATGAATGTAGAATTAAAATTGTAAACAAGTACAATACTTGTAAAAATCACAATATGGTACACAAATTGTTAACTTGGAATAAAAAATTACAAGTCTGATGTACGTTGAAATTCGTAAAATAACAATTTGGAAAATTAGAAAAGTTAACTATTTTCTGCAAAAAACCTTTTTATAATCAACAGTAAACTGTCAGAGTAAATAAATGAATTAAATCGAAAGATTACATAAAAAGTTTGACATTTAATTTTATATAATGTATACTAAACATAGGTAACAATATTTAGTACAGTAAACATTTCTACTTTCGCCTGCATAGAAAAATTTAACTAAGTACTTTGTATGTGTTGTGTGTGTTCTCATCAAGTCATTCCATTTTCTTGAACACAACATACATGAAAAATGATTTCCCATGCAAATACAAAGAAAATAATTAAACATACTTTTAACTTCGAAATCGTTGTAGGTAGAAAATTATGAATGCTTTCAGTTTAAATGTTTCATAAAAATACTTAAGCTTAATAAAACTGATTTAACTAACATTTCTGTATAAAAAATATATCACTGGCATAACATCTTGTTGAGCAACAAGGGAGTATGATTAATTTCATAGATAAAATAATAGCTACTTTACAATCATGGAACCATAAATAAAAAAAGGCATATTTACTGGCATTACTACATTTTATTTTTCATGTATACTTAACCTAACCTGAACAACTGCTGTACCAGCTATTGAATAAAGGTTAATACAAAACTTTGCTGCACACAACTTAAAAGTGTAACAATGAAAACACTCAAAAACACAAAATGCACTTTAGAGGGAAAATCTCAATACATTGCATTTTTGAAAAAAGATGCTTTATATAAAATGCTGCTATAGTTTTTAAAAATCCAAATGTTGAATAGAACAGAGGAAAATTAGTGAAAAGATAAAGAACATTATATTATTGGTGTTTAATGAAGTCACATAGTTAAGAACAAATATAATTACATTGAAGATTAAGAATACAAAGAATGGAACTAGCTTTAGAATAAATCAAGACAAATTAATATTGTTTCAAATAAATGTTATTATGCAAGCATTATGAAACCACTGTACACATGGCATTGTAGCAGCAAATATTTTGTTCAGCAAACATTTCCTGAGTCAGTTAAGGATGACCGAGCAAGAAATATATTTTAAATTTCAAACCAACAGAAGGTATCGAAATTTTAATACTGTTAATTTTTGGTCATGTATTGCAGCAATTTGCTAAATAGCAGATATTTGCTTATAGGTGAAAAAAGTATCTGAACACTTATCATTATACACACCACTGGAGAGAAAATATCCAAGAAAAAGCATAATTAAATTCAAAATAATGTTTACTATAAATAAATATGCACCTCTTGCACATTAGAGGACCTCTTTATATTAAAAAGTTGCATAAAAATTTATTTTTTACATGACACCTCCTCATAGCACAATGGCCATAATGTCAAAACAAAGATCGAAGTCGCATCTGTCTGCACATGACCAGTATATTTTTATACCCCACAAAATATTTGGTGAAATTACCATCAGTTCGAAGACGTTTGTCTGTCATACACCAAAATGTTTAAGGGTCAAATTATCACAGAAACAAATTTGGATAATAAGGAATTAAGTTTACAAGAATTCCATTAGTTATCATTTATATAGCAATACAGTTAATTAAATGTGATCAAGACTTCTTGCAGTGAAATTAATTCCAGCGGAAACAAAAATCTGTTAACAGGAACAGTTGCTTTAATTCATATTATCTCATAAAATGTAATATATCTACTATGGAAAGTAAATAATTTTTGAGTCTTGCCCAGCAAGTATTTTTTTAACTAAATCTAATAACTATACAACTATTTTACAAATTTCCAGATATTGTTCTTTGGCATGTTTCATTAAGAGTGAAATTTGTAATAATATTATATAGGTCACAGAACTTTGAGAAATGAAAGAAGATAAGGAAATAACAGAATATGCATGACTTTTGTTTAATAATCCTTAAAATTGATAAGGACCCAAAACGATTTCCCATAAATCTCCAGTTGTCAGATTTGATCAAAAATATATATTTACGATACGACAAAATATCTGACCACATAAAAAGAAAGTGATCTAAATTTCAAAAAACATAAAAAAAAAAAAAGATTATCTCTGGCACAAATGATATGCAAATTTATATATAGTAGACATGTATTTTAGAAATGGTACTTTTAGTTAGACAAAGGCTTCTGACATGTTAGTAGCACACACAAGCTGTGTTCATATACTTTATTGATCAGCTGTACAAAGTTGACCATGTAATTTTGCATGTAAACTTGATAATACTCCCAACACATTTTTAATGACATTTAGTCACTCCTGTCAGCATTTTGTCAATTGGAGTTGGAACAGTTTATATTTTAGTAACTACGATTCTGTATCGATATACCCACATCTGTCAACAATTAGACTCTCACCAAAGCCTTAACAAACATGTGACAGTCACCCTTCTAATCACACTATATAAACCCACAACTTCCAACAATTAATTTATTTAAAAAAATACCCTTCTTTCCATTAATATTTAAATTTCATTTACTTTTTTTAATTAGGGAAACAGAAAATAATCTCTCAGCTATTTTATATAGTGAAATGAACTAAAAGAGTTCAATAGAGTAATAACAGTGAAGCTAAAGTATTTAAGCAAAACACATACTTTCAAACACCAGTATAACATTTTCATGAATATTGAAAAAATCCAATGCTGATATGCAAATATATATCACAATTTTAAATTAATAATCAATCGTTTCTACAGAAGAGAATTGGTAATTTAAAAAGGTATATTCTTTTTAATCCAATAAAAAAACCTTCAGCAGGTTACTTAAAACTTTAGCCAGTTGTGGAAACAAATCACAAGACTGATGGGAAAACAAAATAAAAATATACCGATTTGTTAAAAAATCCTGTATGATTGTACAATATTTCAATATACTTTACTGAGAAACAGAAGCTCTCATTTTCATAACTGTTTGTGCATTTGTAAAGAACAAATATTTATAAAAATATGAAAAAGATAACAAAGTTATGATATAAAATACAATGCAAAACAAAACATGCTTGCATAGTGCAAGACAAAACAAGGAAACAACAATAAATATCTTACATAAAATGGCAACAGTATTTATACATTTAAAAAGTGGAACAAAAAAGATCAATAGTGTATGCTGTTATATATATAAAAATATATAAAATTTTTTGTACAAATAAAAACAAACTATTTACATAAAATAGTAAATCTCCATTTATACTAGAAATATGCATTGAACCCAAAAACTAAAAATAGCTCATTATTGACTTAACAGAGGTATGAAATAATAGATTGAAAAATATCTTCTGGAAAACAAATGACACAAGATATTTAGGTAGAAATACAATATGAATTCATTAAAATTTAGTGTATTTTACACGAGTACACTGTAAAATTATTTCTGAATGAAAAGTAAAATATTCAAATAAATTCTTTAAACATGAAAAAGAGAAAAACTCCCTGCAACAGCAACCATAAATGATTAATTTAAACACAGAAAAACATCAATAAAAAGTATTTAATTCAGTTTAAGATATTGGTGAAGAAGGAGGTGAAGAGCTGCCTGATGAATTCATGCTGTCAGGGCGACGTGTCTGAGTTATCTTAATACGACGCCCATCAGTGTTTTGATCTTCACAAACATGAACAACAATGCCAGGTTGTGTTCTAGATGGTGGATGCAATTCATGTGCTTCCCCTAAAGTAGAAGTTAAGGTGCTATAGAAAGGAATTCAATTAGGTCTGAGATACCAGTTCAATAAGGTTTTATTAATTTATTACTATGGGGGATGAATGGAGACATTGAACATTTGCAAACATTTCATTTCACACAACCCAATACAATTTCCTTTAAATTCTAAGGGATAGCAACATTTTTCTCACAAAAGAACTTGATTAATTTTAAGTTAATGTAATTGACAATCTTGAAAACTGTAGAAATTTACATTTAATCTACTTTCACTTCAAAATGCCTAAAGGGGAAAAATTCAAATACTTAAAAGATAACATCATTTTTTTACAATGGATGAACATCTTGAGTTAAAGGTGTTTGTGGTAGTGTGTGTGACCTCGTGATGCATTAAAAACAAGGCAAACAATATTTATAGCTTATTGTTAAGTTCAAATATAATCTTCAGCCATACACTGTAGAGTAAATAATTCCTACATACAGAATCACTGATTTGGATTCCAACTAGATCCAGGTTTGGGTCTAGTTTCTAAACATTCCAGTCCAGTCAGGACTCTGCAACACAGCTGGATTCTAGAGAAATTGAAGTGATGTGTAAAACACTTTGGAAAGAATTGAGCAGCTGGTTGCAACACCTCTGCAATTCTAGATCAGGAAAAGTTCAGGTTGCTTATTTAGCAGTATCCTGACAAGGTTAGATAAAGATTGGCTCAAGCTACTGGTCAAACAGCAGAGCCCAGAACTCTTGTAGAGAATCAAGTTTCTTTACTCTTTTGAGATGTAATCAATATCAATGAAAAGCTACAGAAATTTACATACACTACAGCCTTTTGATATAAACTGAAGGTGTTTAATAGCAGCCCAGCTAAGTCTTCAAAGTTCTAAAATTGTATGATAGACCAAAAATATAACCTGTCAAAATTTTAATCAAACTTTTCAGTCTTTCAAGGAGCACTTTAGTGTTTCTTCAGCAACACTTTAACCTGTAAACTTCAGTTAACACATATCAAGTTAACTTTCAAATATTCAGCATTTTAATGCAGTATCTCAAATCAAGGCATGAACTTTATACCAGTTGCTCATAATGACATTTTTTTTAGTGTTGAAAAGAAATTAGCCCATTAGTAGGGTATGCTGATTTAAATCAAGCTAATGATAAAATTTAATTGGATTTAAATCACGTGATTTTTATTTTTTTTAAATCAGATTTAAATAACTCTTAATTTTCTTTTTTCTTAAGTTTAGTAATATTGAGAACAAAAAAAATAATAACCTAGGATAAAATGGGACAATACAAATCATTTTAAAATTTGCTCAGTAACCACCAGATTGATCCTTTATAAAACTGATAACTGGCCTCCCCACTTCGAAGACACTAAAGATAATTGCATTGATTGGGATACACTTGGTTCCAACTTGGAAATGATTTGCTTCATTATAAATATTTTGGAATATTTATGATGAAGCTCTTTAGAATCAGTATATTTTTAATACTATCTCATGGTGGAGGGAGGGTTTGGCTTAACCTATAAAAATATTATGATGCAATGACTTCCGGAACTCTAGAACTTTGCAAGCCTTCTGTTAAGCAACCTAAAACAGATAAAACCACTCTGCATATTTGGTTACTCATATGATTTGCATATTTATCCCTTATGTTTGTGCTACTGGGCCCTACCATTAAAATTTCAAAAGGTTCTAAGGGATCGGGCATGGTTGGTGTAGGTGGGTTTGTTGAAATTGATGTTAACAAATTTAGTTACTCATTGGAAATAGTATTTAACTCTCCTGTTAAGAGGAAAGAGGGATTTGGGTCCCTAGGAGTTAGTAATGTTGGGAGGATCATAATGACAATTGACCAACAAATATTTCTTTTTGTTAACTTAAACAAGTGTCACTTGCAAATCCATACATTGTACGTAATGTTTTCAGATACATTTGGCATAACTCTTATCATGGAAAGGTTGGTTAGACTTAAACTGTAGCCCTTTCAAGAAGGAATTTATTACTTCTGATAAGGGAACATAATTCCTAAACCCTCATACATGTTTAACATAAACTGATGTTATCCAATAATTACTCTGATTTGCATGTTTCATGTCCAACAAATTCCAACTTTTGGGAAAAAATCAAAAAAATCCAACAAATATCAGATTTTAATTTAACTCAACTAAAAAACATATAAAATAATCACAATTTTCTTATACTGTCTCAGAATTTCTCCTTTGGAATTGGGGAAACCTATTTGGATTTTAATATTTGTGTAGAAGACAAGAAAGTCATTCAGTCTTTCCACCTTTCCTACTTCTGTATTTATATAAAGAATATTTTCAATTTAACAGTTTGACTTATAGGATTGTATATTGGGATTTTATGGTGCAAGCTCCAAAAGCAGACAAGTTTCACTTATAGTTTTAAGTGTAAAAACTATAAGTCATAAGTTGTGTAATGAAAAGGCCAGAAATTCAAATTGATTTGATTATGATACGTAAAAATTTATTAAATTTAAAACTTTATCCTAAATAAAATGCTTATTTCTTAACATAAAATTATTTAAGTATGATGGATTTATACTATAAAATTAAATTCCAATAAAACAAACGTAAGGCCCAAGGGTGTTTTTTATTGCTTAAATCTTTCAAAAATTAGTCCTGATATATTTTTTAACTCGTATATATTAATATATAGCACAATACTATCTAGATACTGTACTCTGATTTGCACCTCATTACCTCATATTTGACACATTTAAACATAGAGGAACAACAAATTAGTTGAAATCATAAAAATCCTATTAAAATAAAATCAGATTTTAATTATACTTTGTAAATCAAGATTTTTTTTTTACACCTGACATAAAACCAACACTATCTAGGACAGGGATGGTGAACCTATGACTCGCGGGTCAGACACAAACCCACGCAGGCTTTTTGAATGACAAACACGTTGATTTTTATAAAGTTCTCATCATGTTTCATCATATACATAAAGAATTTTAATTATTTTTCGAACCCCTCTTTTAAAAAATATGAAGAAAATACAAGTGTTTATAAAGAACTTAAAATGAAAAAGAAAATACATAAATGATTTTTGTAAAATGTTTTAGATTTATTGATTATATATAATGCTGTTTTAAGATTTATATAAGAATATTAGGATATTTACTAAACTTGACATCTTTATTAGGGATTTGGAAATAAAATCATGAAATATTTTCCTCAATTACAAAAACATTTTCAAAACACAATAACAATGGAAAATACTCTTGACGTTCAAGAAAATGCACTAAAAAATATTTAATAGTTATACAGGAAATAAAACGAGCCTTTGATGAGAGATTTAAAAGTATAGAAAATACATTTCCCTTTATTTTATGTCTATACAAAACGAAATTCGAAATAATGGAGTTAAACGAATTTAAGTGGCTGGGTATCCATGATTTAGAAATGGAATTAGCTGAATTTCAAAGCAGTATAGTTTGGAAAAATAAATTTGATAGTTGATTTCCGAAGTAGAAGGGAAAATGTCTGAAATTAGTGCAAATTAGAATGATCCCACACTAAAAATTGAAAATATTATTTTAAGCATAGGGATTCTTTGTCAAATAATTTTATATCAATGAAGAAACTTGCTAATGCTCTTTTAACGATGTTTGGATCCATATATTAATGTGGAAAATTGTTTTCTTCGATGAATTTTGTAAAGTCTACCAATAGCAATAAACTCGAAAATGAATTGACTGCAAAATGCGTTAAACTAATGAATACTGAATAGGAACCTAATGTTAAGAAATTGTATGACAAAAAAACAACAGATTTCTCTTTAAATATACTTTAACTTTACTGTACATACTCATACCTGTAACTATATTTTCTATTAAAATATAATATTTCACACACATACATACATATATATATATTCTTTTCCTTGTTCCTTAAAAACTCAGTGCTGGGGATGATTTATTCCCTTTTATATCGATTTTTGTTCTTCACTTGCAAAAGTAAAAGTTGTAAAACAAATAGTTAACGTTTTAAAGGATCAAAAAATTGAGAATACAAAAAAGTAGTTTTTTACCATGCTCCCTTCTCACTTTCCAAGTGACCCTCAAGCTAGTACTAAAAAAATACTGAACAAATTTTGACCAACTTCTTAAAAAGGTTCGCCGTCCCTGATCTAGGATCTATACTGCAATTTGCATGTTTCATATCTAACAAGTTTAAGAGAATGCAGATAAGTTTCTTGATAACCTTTAGAATGAGAAACAATTTGGTTCTGGTGAATTTAGAGGAGTATAAATTTAGATTTTCGTTTATCAGAATGTGTACATAAAAAAACAAGTTGTGTAACAAACAGACCAGAAAATTGAAATTTGTGTTTAACTTTTATAATCTACATATATAAATCTAAATACCACTCACTGACTGATCACAGTATCTCAAGAACAAGGCCTAGGAAGTTGAAATTTTGCATGATGATTCTACTTATACTGTAGAGGTGCACTAACAAAAAGATTTTTGACAATGACAAGATTTTCTGCTTCATTTACAAACTCTACAGACTCAGTTATTTTGCAGTGGTCTTGTTATATAAGACAAAGGAGTTACATTATCTGTGGATGCAACCAATAACTACACATAGAAAAAATAAACTATTCTAAATCTGATCCATAAAACATTTCTTTTCTCAGTAAACCCTTATTACTGTGAACCTCTGGTAACTATTCCACAGCAAAATTTTGACTAATTTGAACAACTTCAAAATCAGGCTCTTAGTCTAATAACTGGTGCAATGAAGACAACTTCCATTGATACAATGCACTTTTGTGTGAAGTGCAGACCTATTAAGTCAATTGTTGGGGAATGTGGAGGTAAATGTAAGGAGTCCAAACTATTTCTCCTTGGCAACTGACTTGCAATGTGTAAGAAACCTAAAAACTCAGGTCTTGTATAAAAAGTTCTTGAATTAAAAGAACTACTTGAACTGCAGTTTAGGCCGAAGCAACTGCTTTTGCCTTTTAACCCAGTGCCACTCAGATTACTTTTCCAGGATAGTTAGACACCAGAACTACCTTGCTGCAGGTAATTAATTCCTTCAGGGCACCTCTTTCAGCAGTCACTGAGAAAGGCCTGTCTTTCCTAATATCTAACCATAACAATAAAGAGGTATGTGAGTAATTGATATCTAGTTATTACATTATTGTGGGCACTGAGATGGCTGATCAGCTGGCCATAAAAGATGCATGGATTTCTAACACATCAAATGCTGAGGTAATCATACTATCAAATCAATAGACAACTCTCAAGCTTATCCTTATAAAATAACTTTTGGAGAGGAATTCCATGAAAATATCTTGGAACATGTCAAACCTTCCCAACTGGCCAAGGGCGAGATCAATTGACAAATTCTGCCCTGCTGCTGGTTATGACTACCATGCTGAACATCTGCATTGGACGTTTATGCTAAACAATCCGTTTTGCAAGTTCTGTGATCTTCAGGAGCATATGAACCATGCACTCCTGCTCCGATGTTCTTTTCTACTTCAATGTGGATTGGTTGGGTTTTTGTTAGAAGCTAGTACCGTTTTTGGGCAAAGTGCTAATTTCTCGTCATCTCCCCAAACCTTTTTACATCTCTGCAACTTTATACATTTTTAGAATTTAAACATAAAACTAAGTTGCATGAATTTAGAGGTAATTATCTTAAATTATAAAACAACTATACTTTAAAAGTCTCCCATTCACTTAGTGTTTACCAGCAAATCGCTTTTGCCACTATCGTGTTATCAAAAAGTTCCATGTTCTTAACTTTCAAGGTAGGGGAAGGTGTTGTACCTTGAAACAGTTTATATTGCACTGCCTCCTTTTGAGTAAGTAGCAAAATAACGCATTGTAATTTACCATTTGCCACCAATGAACCTTATCACAAAGATTTAAACTCCACAGGTGTTTACTGTGTTTGCTAAACAACTAATTGAAATACATCTTCTAGTAAGTAAATATTTTGGATTTTTCAATTTTGATTCTTGTATTTTCACTGATTATAATTACATTTTTTTTAAGGTTGGTCAAGTTCTATTCAATGATGGTACGATTTCAATGTAAACATAACCTGATACTACATTCTAGACTGTTTTATTTTTAAAGGGAACCTGTTGTACCTCGTTACAAAATAAATTGGGACATCCCAAGGTACAACAATTTATTTTGTCCTTTGATACAACAGTCTGGGTTTACAAATACAGTAATAACATGAAGTTACAAGATAGGTGGGACTGACGGAAAATGGCGTAAGTCAAATTCGCATAAGTCAGGGAATATAAATTTTATTTTATTGAGACCAAGGACTAACAAAAAAACTAGTTTAGAAATAAAATATTTAACAAAATTGCAGTTCTTTTAATACATATTAAAAACAAGTATTAAAAAAATTAATGTGCAGCGTAAAAAGTTATTTCAATGTCGATGGCTTCATAATATCTAACAAATTCGTCTGGCAACATAATGCCTTCTTTTTTTCAAGTGGAATTTCTTTGTAGCAAGCAAATATTTTGTTAGTCTTTGCTTTGTATCTATTACGCCTTCTTCATTAGAGTCTATGTTTTCTAAACTTTTCAAGCCCCTTTCATCTGCCTGCGCTGCGCAGATGGCCTTCGGCAGCTGTCCAATTGGTTTTGAGTGCAGGTGATTTTTAACTGATTCCCTGAAAAATCTGATGACAGAGTGATCTACTGGAGAGCTCGAGCTGAGCAGAGGTGTTTGTTTTGTGGTGCTCGCTTATGTGACCACAACAGTTGAATTTTTGTCTGTTTTGCAGCGCCAAGACATACAAATCTATACTGTAATATAGTCTTTTTTTTGTGTTTTTTTTTATAATAAAAACGTTATCTGTAAATTAGGCTGTTTTGTTGTGTTGACAGGCACACCACTCGGCCACTACATTACAGCATATCACAGCAAGAGAAACACTAAAATAGCAGGCATCAGTGTTGCCAAGTGATAAAAATGTACAAACTGTGTATAATTTTTTATAAATATGAAATTTAATATGCGTGGAATTGATTTATTTTGTAGTCTACTTCAAACAGTCTAAAAGTAACATGTATTTCAAGGTACAACGTGTATTCCAAAGTACAACAAGTATCCCAAGATACGACAACATGTATCCCAAGGTACAACACCACATTGAACCTTGTGACATTTGCATAGATTAACAAAACAATTTATTAAACAGTGAGTGTTCGAGCTATAAATAAATAAAAAATGACAAATTCTTCCAAAAGTAATGAAATAGTTGATGGAAAAAACAAACTGTAGATACATTATAGCCTCAGAAAAAATATTTGTTTAAAACTGTTTCAAGGTGCAACACCTTCCCCTACACATGCACTCACAGTATTCATTGATTGGTCGTGACATCGATATTGTCAAACATACACTTCAACTTTAAATCATTCACTTCTACTTCAATTCAAGAGATATTTTTCTGATTGGAAGTTGAAGATGTATGGTTATTTTAATGACTTAACCTATATATACACAGACAAGTGGATCTGCTGCCGTGAAGTACTCAGTCCAGTAGTTGATACTTACTTTTTGCATGTTATCCCAGTCTATTAGGAGGGTAACGTTCTTTATTTTATTTAAGTTTGTTTGGTCAACCTTCTTTCAGTTAGTTTTACAGACGAACTAATTATGTTCTCGGATCCACTATTGCATAAAATACAGCTTATTGGGTTACGATCTTTCATATCATCCTAATAGTTTTTTTGGCACAAGAGTCATATTTGGTCATGCTGTGCCAAACATACAGAACATCAATGGTATATTATCCTGGGTAACAATTATTTTGATTGCTTTTACATCAATTATTTTTGCCCCTTTTTTTTATTGCAATGCTAGACATTCGTTTATATGAATATTTGATTTGTAAACATTCACAACAAGCATCACCAGTTAAATAGTTGCTTAAGTTGCCAAAAGATGGAATTGATTTAAAATAAAATTTATTTCTTTAAATAAAATTAAAGCAGATGCTACTATAATATTTTACTCTATACCTTTAGAAAGCCTCTTTAGAGGAAAAAGGACAATATGCATATAAAAATTGAACTACATATCTTGTAAGTTGAGAACCCTTTAAATCATGACATATATCTTGATGACCTTTTAATAGTAATGGCTATCAATTATAATAAACAAAACATATCTTAAACAGGAACTCTCATTCATAAATCCACTGTAAAAGTAAAACTATTTCCCTTAGTACTTTAATGGAATCTACCTGGAGTAAGTTTTGTAATAGCAGCAAGAAGATCATAATTTATACGTGGTTGAGCTTCATCAACTGGTTCCCAGCCAACTGGTGGTGAAGCTGGAGGAGATATAAGAAATTGTCGTACAGGTGAAGGTGGTTGCAGGTATGCATCAGAGGTTTGACCATCTTTACTGCCCACTGAGGTTATAGGCTATTGTGAAATTATCAAATGTATCAGAAATTTGTAAGCATAAAAAGGAATTTCAATACATAATTGTTACAAACTGCATTTTATAAATTATGTTAAGTATAAATGAATAATTCAGAGAAATTAATTTAAAACAACCACACAACCTTGAGCCATTAGATATTTAAATCAATATTTACTAGGTATAGAAAAGAACAGACAAATCAGAGTTTTTACTTTTTTTACCCATACCAATTTTTTTAATTATAAGGACTTCATCAAAAATCATCTAGTATTCCTTACAAATTACCAACCTCATTCTTATAATAGAATTATTTCCCAATTTTCTTTAATATACTTTTTACAAACAATTAGTTTCTGAAATCTTAGCAATTGCTTGAATCACAATATTGCAGAAAATATCGAAACAAATTCCAGATTTGAACTGCAACATTCCTATAAGTTTTAATTGGATAAAATATTAGAATCAAATTTATATAAATACTTTAACTCAATGGAAACAGTACTTAAACTTAGAAATGAATTATTCTCATAGTTTTTAAAATATGTTGTTCTCTTATTGGTTGCTTTTAAAATTTGCAATTTCTCCATGAATTACAGAAATATGAAGCTTAACATTTTTCAATCAATTAAATATATTTTTTAAATATCACATTGAAAAATTAATTGCCTGCAGTTGGAAGTGTAATATGTTCATTGATATTTGACAGGAAAATCTAAAGGAAAAGGCCAGTGTCAATCTTGCAAAACAAAGATAACTTGGAACTGATTATCAAGATAAAACATTTGATTTCAGTAATGAGAACATAAAAAGCATGTTTTTCTAGAAAGGAAATCAAGTCTTTTGCACTTCAATACATATATCCTGACTACTTGCGATTTATGTGCTTCTATTTTGTGGTTTACACTGTTTGATTTTTTTTTTTTTTTTGCAAATGTAATTGTTTTAAGATACATTATTAATACGATTTCATCAGCATTTTATAACATTTGCACAATTAATAATTATGTTCTTAATAACTAATTTTTAAAACCATTAAACTTCTAAGGGATTCCTAATAAAAGAAACAAAAATGGGTAAATTGTTTTCTTAGCTTTCTTCTTTGTAGAAATGTTAAAACGAATTTTTTGACTCAGTTTTAAGATGTTTAAACTTTTCTACCCAAATTATTGTACATTCCGATTACTGAAAAATTCCATGACAACATACTTTTCTCTGAACAGTCTGAACACATATATACACATTTCATGGCATATGGCAGAGGTAAGCACACATTAGGTTGATGAGAACACCATTCAGGTTTTTCATATATTATAAAAAGCCACACCATAGCTACATAGAATTAAATATACAAATTTAATTTAATTCGTATAGTTACATATTCTACACATGTCTTAAGTACTATGTGTACACATATAAGAAAATATAGTTCAGAGAAAGAAAATACAAAATAATTATTTCAAAATTGTAATAAAAATAAACTGTAATAAGAATGTATGAATAAAAAATATAACATTTAACGAAGATCTTTAGTCTTCACTTAGTCAATTTAACAAGATTTGTGAAAAGAGTTATGAAGTAATAAAAAATAACGAATTTAAATTTTCAATAGGAGCTGCACTTAACTCAATGAAGAGCTGCATATGGCTCTGAGAGCAGCATTTACCCATCCTTGCATATGGAATCTTTTTTATAAGCCAACTTTTGAGATACATTTATATTAAAAAAATTTTACGGAAAAAAAATTGAATGCGATGTGTGAATTGAAAGATACAACATACAGTGATGTTAACACCCCAAGAGCTTTTCCTGCCCATGAAAGAATAAACTGTCTTTTGTGGTGAAGATTAAGATGCCTATGTAACATTGAAATTCCAATATCTACAGGTGTCTATGAATCATTGTTGTATGAATATTTGAATGCTGTGAAATTTGCAAAAGCACTTGAGAAATTATGAAAACCAATTGGTAACAATATTAAACGGCAAGAAACATGCTTTATCATCCAAAAAAATTCAAAACTGGTGTATGTAAGGAATTTGTCTAATGTGCCCAGAGGTGAAAGACACAGTAAGGTTAAAGGTGATGCACAACAATGTATGTTGCAGTTCAGACTAATGCAGCACACAGGAAATGGTTTCAGATCTGTAATATTTGGCTTTAGAAGATGGGATATTCCTCTATAATTGTTGTGCAAATTTTTTTTGCCTTACTGGAATCATGAACAGCACTATTCTGTTGTTTCTTAGCATGAAAGAAACAGGTTAAAAAAATTTCATCCATTGCAAAACAACTAAGTTCGTAAGGCTAAAATTATTTCACCTCAGTATTAAACATTTCATCTCACCAATAGAAATAAATGTTGTCATGTAACCTTATCATAGATAATCTCAATAAATGTGTCTACTCAAGTTGATTTCTCAAAATTCATTTTGTCCACTTTTATTTTGTTTTTTAATTTTAAATTTAAAATGCAAAACACTAAATAACATATGGTGGAGTGGTAGCATCCGATACGTTAGGCCGCCAAAGCGATTGTTTACGCCAAATCAAGATGGCGGCCGATGTAAGCAATTCCAAGATGGCCGCCATATACAACGTGAACCTTTGCATACAGTGCATAAATAATAATAATTTGTTTAAAAATTAAGAAAAAAGCAATATAAATTTCACTTGAAAATTTTCTAATATTTCAGTCTGGTTTTCTCCGAACAGGTACGCAATTTTGCGTCAATTTCATCCTAGTTTTGTCACTTAAAAAAAAAAAAATTAATAAAAAAATACACTTTATAATTGTTAAAAAAAAATTTAATAATATAAAAAAAAAACGCGATTTTTTTAAAACGTCCGGATTTTCATCAATTTTGAATTAGAAACTTTGCAATGCATAAAAAATTCAAAACAAGAAATCTTTTTTTAATAAGGTAGTTCTTTTCTGTGATCATAATCCACACAAAGGTTTTTGATGAGAAAAAAAAAATCTAAAAATTCTTCTGCTATCCATAAGTGTGAAAAAATATTTTTTCACAATTTTTCTAGCAATTAGCATTATGTGAGCAACTCAATGGGGATATTCCAGGTTATAGAGCCATATATGGAAAAGCAAGACAAATATTTTTATTGTAACGACTTTACAAGAGGAAATTGTTTTTTAGAGAAGTCAAAGCGTATTGCGCTTAAGGTTTCAATGCGTTTAAACCAGTATACCGGGAGAAATTTGTTTGTAGATAAGTCACAGCGTATAACGCGCGATCCCCGCCTGCCGGCTACCTCGCCGCCCCTCCGGGGCCGGCGAGGACCTTTCACCGTTGGCTTCCATGCGTATAAGTCACCGTATTGGGTGCCCACCCAAGCATAGTCCAGTGTTTGTAATATAACCAAAAGCTAAACAAAAATCAAACTTACCCTCATAGCCGGGTCCTTGAAATTCTGACTATGGTTAACAGTCATATGCTCGAATCGATAACCCTTGAACTCTTTGTCCTTCGGGTATTGATACCAGCATATGACTTCCAATAGTCAGAAATTTTTGTAGTTCCTTGCAAAATTCAGCTCTGAATTACCTCAGCCAAAACTTTCTGGTTCCTATTTTTCACCTCAACCATAAAACATTTATCCGTCCCTCGTTCAAGTCCTCCAAACACCCATTTACCCTCCAATTTCTTACTCCTGTTATACTTTCTTTTGCCAAACTTTTGTCCTATCTTTCTACATTTCCACTCCTACCTATCACCAGCATCCTTTCTCAATGTTAAAATCATATCATTCTCACATGAAAGACATTTCACCCTCTTCCCAATCAAGCTACTACATGTTTGCAAAAAAAAAACATTTTCTAACGTTTAATAACACTATCCACTGCTATATCAAATCAACTAAAGGGAAATGAGCAACCAAAAGGGGAAAAAAATTCTAAATTCCAATCCTGCATATTCAAAAATCAAATTTAATCCAAATTTTTTTTCGAAATTTTAATCAAAATTTAAATAAAGTGACAAATTTAAAAAATTGTAACTTACAATCTGCTTTCCAAACTTATCCTAAAATTTTTGAAAATTAATAAAACAAGTCGATTTTATAAATCAAGAGCAAAATTCATATGCACCCAACAATTTCAAAGACTGTCTAAATTTTAATTCCGTTCTACATTAAAAATAAAAGTGGAAAAGCGTATTTTCTTCCTTAACCAATCATGAGACCCGTTTATTATCGTCAGGAGAAAATATCTAGGGTTGCCTTAAAACTAAGAAAAGCGCGAAAACGGGAAGGTTACCACAATTGGCAATACATCGCTCGAAAGTTGTAACGTATCGGATACTACATACCATCCTAACATATTAACTATAACGCTCCAAAAATTAAAAGTCTTAAACAAGTTTCACATCATACTAACAGAAGCTTTGGGACCAAAGTTTGGCTTCAATTAAAATTTTTGTATTTCTATAATTATCACTCTTTGTTCAATTATATTTTATTTTTCTAAAGATAGCTTTGCAGTCGAGATTACTATTCCTTATAATAAAATTTGGAAATCCCAGTGTATTACACGTCATTAGTTTTGCTGTATATCCAAATACATTTTATTTCCCATATCAGAAGACTGTCATGTATCGTAGTCTTGGGCTTCAAGAACTCAGAAAGGACAAATATAATAAGTTCGTTTAAAGTAAACTTAAAATGTTTTCCAATTAAAGAGTTTTTAAAACATGTAATCAAAGAGATACTTTGCGAACAAGTCACTATACAGGGTTCCCACTTTTTTCTAACTAAAAATAAGGACTTTCTAAAGACAAAATAAGAACTTAATAAACCATATTATACAATTTAAATAACCGACTTTGACCAAGTGGGGATGCTCTTACAGATTAGTTAATCCTATAAGAACAGTAGAATGCAAAAAATTTAATATTCAATCTATTTTCTAAAAATTATACTACACAAATAATGCACACAAAATTGAGTTACTTCAAAATAAGCCCAATCTGATTTTTACAAAAATCAGCAGTTAATATATGGGCATTTACGTGTACACATATTAGTAATATGTAAGTACATAAACAAATTATAGAATGGAGACAGCAAATAAAAAAAACTTTGGATGTTTTTCTTTTATATCTCTTTGCAGTGCATTTGCTTTTATAGGAAGGGAATGAAAAAGTTGAGTATCATGAGGACCGGCGACACCAACCCTGTTTGGTGGCGATCTTTGAGCTTGGTGTCGTCGGTCTCCCAGTTGCTGTGGCGAGTTTAATTTCGTTTTCTTATTCTTTTCATATTGTAATATTTGTGTTTGCTTTATAATAGTCTTTGGGAGAGTGTATGAGAAATGTTTTAGCTGATTAAAACAAAATGAATTAACATTTGATGATCATATTCTAGTTCGTCCAACTATTTTGTGAGTTGCAAGAGCCAATTGCAAGTCAAAAACACACTGATTTTTATGGGTTTTCAAGTCTTTAAAGTGTATCACATGCTTATCACGAGTCGATCGACGATTTGTATATCGTGTATCAAGGGTTCCCATTCAAGTAGCCAGTTCTCAAATCAGCGCCAGTGTTTTCAAAGGAAAATAAGCACTTTCTAAGTACTATTGACGAAAAACTAAGTAAGAAAAAAAACTAAGTGCTTTTAGAAATGGAAGGTGAAACAAAGCACTTTCTAAGACCTGTGGGAACCCTGCTATAATACTCTGGTGATAGTATGAAGTTTAATTCTCTTCTGTGCACAATTCAGTTATATATGAACAAGAACATGCACATTATCAGAAAAATATTTACCTGTGCAAAATAGCAATTGATGACACTTTCTCCAATTTTTGTTTGGTGGCATTGAATTCGAGCTGTGGCAGCAGCACTGGGAGTAGTAAAATTTACACGAACTCTTCTAAAACTTTTGAAGTACTGAAAAGATGCTCCTTCATCAAATTGTTGGAAAATTTGTTCAAACTGTCCCTGTGTTAAGAAACAATTTATAATTGTTATTTGAAATGAATTTAACAATTCAAAATTTATTTAACAATTTCATTTCATTTTCATTATTTTACTAAGACAATTATCAAAAATATCTCTCAAGATTATTACACACATTATGCATTGCATATTGGACAAATAAGACAATAAAACTTTGTGAAACAAAAAATAATTAGTAACAAGTTTAATGTTAAGAGATGTTGAATATTTTACGACTGCAAATTTTTTAAAAGGTCAAGTACGCATGAAAAATGGACTGAAGAAACACATCTAGTGCAAAATACAATAAAACATAATTCTGTTTAACTTCGACACCTCAAAAAAAAAATGTGGTCAAGGGAGGTTATGGTTTTAGTAATGCTGTTTTATAGGCAAATAATTAGTAAAATTATAGAAAATGTACTGTATAAGGCCTTTTAGTAAGTAATAAATTATTTTCCACTTCCCAAATCCCAACAGTTACTAGTTTCTGAATGCTTAACTTTTCATGTCAAAATGTACCCACAAGATTGATTTTTATATTTTAATCATTACACTGCTAAGCATGAAAATCAGCCCCGACACCATTCCTGTTGATTCTTATGTAAAATGACCTGAATCCGAATGACCCGTTTTCCCCCATCTACTGTTTTCAGGGGAGGCGCCCCCCTGTTAATCACTTTTTGATGTAATTTTATGGACCTCATTTGGATTTGTAGTGGACAAAAGGATTATTTTAACCATTAAATTTCTTCTGAGGGGAGAGAGAGGAGAAAAGCTCTAAAACATGAACATTTGTAGCAAGAAGGGAGATTTGGGGGGATATGTCCCCTTAAATTGTAAAAAAAAATCATTTAAAAAATTATTGTTTTTTCTGGGTTATTTTCGCAATTTTTTCACTTATTTTCCAGTTTCTAGATTTTTCCCCCCAACTAATAAAAATATATAGCAACAGTTTTGGCTAAAAGCGAATGAAGGGGGAGAGGCCCAGAATCCCTCGCAAGAAAGTTTGGAAGATTCACTGTACGATGGTGGAGCTCTCAATAACTTGCGGACTTCGTGCAGGAATTTTCATGAGTGTGTGCTTTGACAAGTTTAAACTTGCA
Source organism: Metellina segmentata (assembly GCA_947359465.1). Classification (NCBI taxonomy): domain Eukaryota; kingdom Metazoa; phylum Arthropoda; class Arachnida; order Araneae; family Tetragnathidae; genus Metellina; species Metellina segmentata. Next base: position 54,742,608 of record OX375884.1, on the reverse strand, counting down.
TTACTCTTACTATAGTTGTGAACTGTAATCGTTAATTTTCTTCTCTCATTACATCTTTTGCGATCATAGTCAACTTTTCGGTATTCTAGATGGGGATTCTGTGTTTCCAAGTTGTTTAGATTGTGTAAAACAATCCAAATTCTTTTGCTCCGGCTTTTTCAAAGTGAATTACATTACCTGAGTGTAAATCAATGCCATTTGCTGTGCCCATGGTTTGGCGCAAACCTCACTTTCATCTCACAGATTGTTACTTTTGTATGACTTCCACCGTTTGGAGGCCCAATCCTTGTCCTGATCGCCAACTTGGCAATCAAAGTAAAATTGATAAGCAGTTTTAAGAAGCAAAGAAAGGGGTTTTCATTGTGCTTTTAAAGTCAATTCAGAGCAAACTTAGCAGAAGCTACTGAGATGATTTTTACACTTGTGTGGTATAATTAAACAGTAAATCAATGCTCAGTATTAATCACAACTCACACTCACATACTGTAATTCACTTTGAAAAAGCCGGAGCAAAAATCTTGGACCGTTTTACACAAGCAAAAATAACTTGGAAAGACAGAATCCCTGCCTAGAATAGCGAAAAGTTGACTCTACAACCGCAAAAGATGTAATGAGGGAAGATAACGATTACAGTTCACAACTATAGTGACAAAAGCCATGCAAGTTTAAACTTGTCAAAGCATGAAAATTCCTGTGCAAACCACAAAACGTGCGGGTTATTGAGAGCTTCAAACTGTCGTACAGTGAATCTTCCAAACTTTCTTGTGAGGGATTCGGGAGCCAATAGTACAAAATGCTTGTAGCAGGAATAAAACTTAAGAATAGTAGGACTATTTTGTTATGATTGTTAATATGTTTGCATTACCATTTCTAAAGTAGTTTAGACCTATTTTAGATGTGTAATGATTTGTATAACACAACAATAAATGCAATTTGAAATCATCAGATGAAAGTATAATAGGAAATTTCTTAGACTATATGGTTCTTCAACAAAAAAAATAGAGCAGATTATTGAATTTTATCCTTAATTCTAATGTTCTACAACTTACATGAAGCTAGTGTAGTGGGCCACTGAGACATAAAGGCCCTACCAAAATGTTTGAAGACTACATACAAATGAATAAAACTTAGGCAGTTAAGAGTTTCTGTTAATCTACAGCAGTTTAAATTGATTTTATGAAATAATTTAGCAAACATTAAATATTTTGCATATAAACCAATGATTAATGCACCAAACAAAGACCAAAAATTCTCACTTAAAATACATCTAATTTAGATGAATAATGTAATTAATTCATTATTGATTTCAATGTAATTTCACATATTTTGAAAATCTTGTTAAGTTTTCATTATATAAAAATAAATTTGAAATTTATAAAGAAAACCAACGAAATTGAAGACTGACTTTGGAGAAATTGCAAAGGTTAAGCTCAAGTCATTTCAAAACTTATCACCCTTTTTTAGAACTAAACTTAATTTCAGAAATTTATTACATAAAAATAAACAGAATTACGATTTAATTTCATACATGATAAAAAGGTAAAGAAACGTTATTTTAATTTCACGCAAGTGGGTACTAAACCCTGCAAAAAAAAAAAAAAAAAAAAATGCCCTCAAGAGCAAAAATTTACAGTCGGGGACTAAATCAAAAATAATGTTCCCCAATAACACGAATAACTATAAAAGTTGTAGATTTTTACCTTATGACTCTCATCCAAAAATATGTGTCCATCAACATTTGTAATAATTACTAAAGTTGGTAGATCAGATGTGTCGGCTAGTTCCTCTGAAATGTCATCTTCAAAATCATCCATTAAATCAACGATACCTGAAAAATATTTCATTCTCCTCTACGTTAGGATTGTAAATATTACTGTCCTGAAATAACAAAGAGAATCTTGTTCAATAAATTAGGGCACGATAACCACAAGTTTCGCTTCTTTTTTAACAAAACTTTAAAAAGACCCCAAATAATACGAATTAGTGAGCAACAGAAATTAAACGATGGCAAAGTTCGATATAAAATAATTAGACCATTCCATAAGTTCGAGGTAAAGACGGGGAAATTGTAAACAGAAACAATTGAACAGTTAAGAAAGTAAGTCTGTCGAAAGCATCGAATCTCATTCGTTGATGCGATGTCAGAAGTGATGTCGGATAGGTAGTATTATAATAAACGTTTTACTAGAGCAGGGGTGGGCAATTGTTTTGCCTCAGGGGCCACTTCATGGATAGTAATTGGTAATTTTTAGTTAACGTAGTACTAGAGCGACACAACGGGCTATTGACGACGGTCCGGGATCAGACCCTTAAGGGAAAGATCCGAGGACAACACCTCGTAATTTTGAACCACGGTCAGATGACGAAGCAACACCTGAGCTGGCACCCCACTCTCCAAACTTCCACGCCAACCCAACGTGAGGACTTTCGGCCACGACAGATTTAAGGTGCACCAGTCGCCTCTACATCATACGTTTACAAACATCCATGCCCGGACCCGGATTCGAACCAGGAACCTTCCGATCTAGAGGCTAACACCTTAACCACTATACCGGTTGGTCGGCGGCCACTTCATGGAAGAGGAGGTTAATGGTATTGGTAATTTTAGATAACTTCGTACTAGAGCAACACAATGGGCTATTGACGACGGTTCGGGATCAGTCCGTAAAGGGAAAGTTTCGGGGACAGCACCTCGTAATTTTGAACCACGGTTAGATGACGAAGCAACACCTGAGCTGGCACCCCACTCTCCAAACTTCCACACCAACCCAACGTGAGGACTTTCGGCCACGACAGATTGAAGGTGCACCAGCCGCCTGTAAACCATACGCTTACAAACATCCATGCCCTGACCCGGATTCGAACCAGGAACCTTCCAATCTAGAGGCTAACACCTTAACCTCTATACCGGTTGGTCGGCGGGAGGTTAATGAAGGGCCGAACCTTTTAAAATGATTGCATTCACAAGTTAACTTTGCATTTCAGATAAAGTATAATTTGTACTATAAAAATCATGAAGTAGTATCTTCAAGTAATATCTGTATAGTAGAATCATGAAGTAGTAACTGCAAGTAGTATCTGTATAGTAGTATCATGAAGTAATATCTGTATAGTAACGTAGAAGTTGCAAAAATCATCTCATATCTCCACTCCTCGCATCCTATTTTTGTAACAAAATCATGAGAAATCCCCTTCATGTCCAGAAATAGGAGAATCATTCTGCAATGCCCAAACTCTTTTTATCATTCTGCTCAGGCTCATCCACCTTGCACTGTTGTGGTAAATTACTACTATATACTCTGCCTCCCAAGAAAAGATTTAACTGTCGATGGTGGAGTGCCCTTGCTCTGATTGTGTCCACCACACTAACAATAGGATCAACCGCATGCTTCAAGTCCAGTGCATCTTTGCAAAGGCTTTCCTGATACAAAATGCAATGAAAAGACAAGATGTCACTGTCTGTGTCTTGTGTACGTATCTCATTTTTTAAAAGCTTAACCATACATACATTTTTTCCAATGAAAGCTTTGTTGTAATGCTTGCCATTTTGTTTCACGACAAGCCACTTTTATCCACACATTTCACAGCACACTCAAGCAAGTCCTGACCAGTGGTTCTATCTTTCATTGATTCTAAACCAAGCAATTCCTCTATGACGAAATTTTCATTAATTCCACGGATAAAGATAAAAAACTGTGCAGTGTCGTCGTTATCTGTGCTCTCCTCTCATCTAGTGCCAAAGAAAACCAAACAAAATCTTTGCTTGCAGTCTTCAGCTGTTCTGTGAGTTCGTCACTAATTAATTCAATGCGCCGCACTATAGTCCTTCTTGACAACGAAATGCTTTCAAATGTATTTTTCACATCAGGACACAATACGCTTGCACACTCTACCATACACTGCATAGTAAACTCGCCATCCAAAAAAGGCTTATTGCGTTTAGCAAGGTTGTATGCAACCAAAAAAATTACTTCTGTAGAACTATTTTGAAGTGTTAATTGCTTTGTAAGTAATAGTTGTTGCTTTTTCAGCCTTTTTACACACTCTGCAGCTCTTATTTTGCGTTCTTCCTTGGAAAATTGGGAGCCAAATCAACTGTTTTGTCTCATGGCGTCGTTTCAGATTGTATTCCTTGAATACGGCAATCGTTTCTTGGCACAATAGACACACTGCCTTATTATTCCCTATATTACAAAAAAAAATATTTGTTTGTCCATTTTTCATTAAACGCACGGCACTCCTCACCGATTCTGCGTTTTTTTGGAGGGTTCGTGGTTTCACTAAATTTGGAAATTTACTGTTGCAAAGAAGATCAAAGACGTAGACCTAAATCAGAAGAGAGTTTACACGATGCTTCGAGTAGGGAGGCAGGTACGGTTGCTCGGTTGACCTTCTAAGGGTACGTCCATAGTGCACCGCTTCCAGCTTCCTGCTTTACCGCTTAAACCGCGGCAGTTGCAAACAGCGTGATCCTAGCAGGTGGTGGTTATAGTGCAACACGCGTAGGACCGCCTGCCAGTTTGCAGCATGAAGCTATCACGTGAGGATCAACTGTGTATTTTGTTGTCAACAGATAGCATTTATAATAAAATTAAGCAGGAAAGAATGACTAACGTCCATGAAATTAATAGGACTCGCCTTGAAGTAGGTGAATACCATACTTTGTTACCTCAAGTAAAATTTCAACCCGAAAAATTTTACGAATATTTTCGAATGTGCAAACAGACATTCGACTACATCTTAAACAAAATTGAATTCTGGATAAAAAAAAAAAGGATGATGTAACCTTCACCAACAGAGAATTCTTCAAGATCGTCTGATGGTAACTCTGAGTTAAGCCATTTTGAATTGTTAGTTTTAATGTTTTTATCACGAAAGAAAAGGATTAGATGGTGGGCTAATTTTTATCAGGTATTTACAATAATAGTTTTAAAAATTTATTTTCTTTGGTCCGAGATGGTATTATTAGCCGAGGTCGAATTCCAAGTAAAACTGCAGGACTCCCGACCTTATTAGCTTTAACAGCAAAACACCAGAACGCGCGTTAAACAGAAAAATATATATAAACCCTTTTCCAAAACTAATTTTTATTAAGAATACAAAAAAAATTATTTCACAGTTTTTATTTAAAACAAAATACCGCACCTAATGAAATTGCGGTTCAGAAATTCATCTATTTCATTTGAGGCGGTACGCAGTGCCTCATACAATTCATCATGTGGTGCAGTCTGGTTGGTCTGTTCATTTGAGTTTGATGAGGGTCCACCATAACTGGAACTAGGATTGGGAGTGTGTTGAATGTCTTGTGTAGCTGGGTAAGCAAACTCGTCCACTAGTTGCTGAACTCTGTTTTCTGAACCGCAATTTCAAGTCATATGTCTTCAACACCTATCTCTGTAGCTATATCTTCCATGCTTTGTCCACAACGTTGGCATGGCCCATCAACCTTTTGTCCCAGATGACACTTTTTAGATACACTTTAGAAATTAAAATATCTTTATCTGCATCCATTTTGTTTCAACAACCAAAGAGCGCGAAAATACAGAACGGAATAACACAGCAAACTAAACGGGCGAGCCAAGCGGTTAGGCGGTTCAAGCGGGAAAAAGTATTAATAATTAATCTCTGTTAAAGCAGGTAGAAGCGGGTAAAGCAGTGAAGCAGGTGCACTATAACCGCACCAATACAATTTTTTCGCTACTTTTCCTCCCCCTCAACTGCCGCGATAAAACGGGAAGCTAGAAGCGGTGTATTAAGGAAGACTAGGAGATCGGAGAGCGGTCGCCTCGTTGACTAATTCAGGAAAGTCAGAAGTCCTTCTTTAAACGGATAGTGCGAGGCGAAAAAAAAAAAAAAAACGGTCGCCTGGTTGACCCACCGTTGGTGGTTGTGTCTAGTATAGCACTGCAGCTACTGCTGTTTGTGAAGTGGAAAATATTACGCTTTATTCTTGATTCAAAGGGTGGTTCCAACAGGCAAGTCCTCTAGACATCTTATGAGATATATGCATCAGAAAAAAGGGGAAAAAAAATCCGAAGATGGAAGAAGCGATGAATGGGAGATAGCCGACTCATGGGCCTACGATGCCTGAGCGAAAAATCAAAAAGATGTGAGGTTGTGGAACTCAGAACCACAGGTAGATTTTTCTGTCTTGGAGGGCCACCAAAAAACTCTCAGCGGGCCGATATTTGCCCACCCCTGTACTAAAGCAATACACGGGCTATTGACGACGGTTAGGGATCAATCTCCTAAGGGAAAGATTCGAGGACAACACCACGTAATTTTGAACCACGATCAGATGAACAGGTAACACTAGAACTGCCATCCCACTCTCCAAACTTTGATGCGACGTCAGAACATGGGAGCGTGGTTACATTTGCATAAACACGATAAAACTGTTTCTGAAATCTTCGTAAACATTGTTTAGCGCACACTAGTCGAGCACTACCCTTCTAGATTGTTTTAGGAAGACGTGATGCTAGTGCTTTATTGCAGTTCCTTGCGTTGAAATTGATTTCTTCCTGAGTGGAAAAACGTTATTTCATAAAAGCAGGGCTGCAGACTGTCGTTTAAAAATTCCCGCGAAAAATTTTTGATAAGCCCACACATCTTAAAATTTATATAATTTAAAAAAAAAACTTCTATTTTTTTCCTTTTGAGTTTTGAATTTTTATGTAATTGGAACTACGATCTTATATTTCACTCGAGACATGAGAGGTTCTTTTCATTTTGAGTTTTTGTTTCGTTTGTTGGGTTCGACGGTAATTTCTTTATTATATGAAGACAATGATTTTGTTCATAGAATGTTTACGGAAACATACAAAATACAGTACCGTATTTCTAAATAGGCTTTCAGTATAGGATACAGTTTAGATCGGCAAATTTGGGAACTTATGTAGTAGAAAAATACTTCAAATATTAGTTAAAACTTGTAGTATTTGTAGCGACAATTTTCTAATATTTTATTTTATAAATTTATAGCTAATTTTTTAAGAAAGGTACCAGTGCACCACTCACGAACGGTTCTGGTAACAAACTATACTGAGCTAGATCTGGTGATCCTCGAGGATCACCAGAGTACGAACAGAAAAATAAACTTTTGTTGAAAACTTGAATATCATAATCTAGGAAAAAGAAAGCAATCGATGAATTCCATGCTATTTTACCCAAGGATAAAATAAATAAACTGATCGCTGCGAAACATTCCAGAGCAGCATTCAAATCCTCATATCAGTACTGTAAGGGAATTGTCATTTAGCTCCAAACGAATAATTATTACTATACTTGTTAGATCGTATTCTCCTTTACGGTGCACATATTTACTTTTGAGTAGCAACTTTGCTACTCATAAGAAAAAGTTAAACTATAGCAACCATCAACCCAATACAAATCTGAATTATTGGAAACAGAATGAAAATACATTTCATTGAATGAGGTGAATTCGACTTGCCGCGCCTGGACGACCTTCTATACTGCTACTCCGACGAGAAGGCAGTCAACCTTGGGTCAGTCGATTTTTGAATATATGTGAAAGGTCGCTAGGAAGAGGTCTGCCATGCGCAAAGTATTAATGGTGATCGCCGTGGGTGGTTGTACCATGAAAACTCAATATAGCACCTACTATCCTTACGGCTCCAGACGATAAACTTAGAACCAGAATCCGCACAAAAGACGGCAGTTTTGCTAGAACTTTGTTTACCTTCCAAAATATCAATTTATTTAACGAATAAAGTCGTTCTAAACCACATGACTCGACTGTCTCCTCATAGGAAACGGAATATGATACTGCTGAATCAAAAGAGGGATATAACATAAGACACAGAATTACAAATGATTCATATTTCTATCTATTGTTCGAAATGCTGACCACTTCTGTACGTCATCGTTGGTCATATTAGATAGATATTTTTACCTCCTTATCTTACTGTATTATATGAAAAGAACCCAATGAATATCATCGTAAAGCAACTATTCTAATTAAGCCAGTCTGGGAGTTAGAAACGGTTTAAGTAATAATTTAAGAACAGTTCTATTAACCAAATAAGAATTAATCAGCTGTTTTCAGGTTTAGCGGTTTCCTCCCGTGCCTTTCAATAAAGAATATTGCATTAAAACAGAATATTGTTTTGGTTTGGGTGGTATAATCCCCTGTGGATTAACTCATGTATCACAAAAGGATATAAGTGCTTTTTTCTATCTATTGGCCTTAAGAAACCTTACAGGTAGATGTGAAATTAATTAAAAAGGAAACAGTTGTCTATTTTGGGACTAGAGTTACGGCCTGAAGATTTGACAATAATTAAAATATATATATTGGCTTATTGCAGGTATAAGGGGCTCAAGATTCCATAGCCCTAGGTTCACCCATGAATTAAAAAAGGATATATTTGCTTATTATGAGTGTAGAGAGTTGGAGCCCAAACCCTGTAGATGCGTCCATGAAATAAAAAGGATGTATTTGCTTATTTCAGGTCAAAGGAACTTAATCACCCATATACTTGTTCATGAATTAAAACACTATATATAAGCCCCAAAAACATATTTGCTTTATCGTGTCTGGGGTTTTAGGCCCCCTTCAGTGAGTGCACTTATAGATGCAAATCATTTTTGATTAGTAACCGATGTCATTTCGAGGCTCTTTGGGAGGTAATTTGAAGACCATAATTATGAAAAAAAACTCGCTGACCAAATTAGTAGATACCATTTTAATCACTCAACTATAAATAAAACGTCATAATTATTTGAACAAAAAGAAACCCACAAGTAACTTTTTATAGTAACACTTTAAGTTAATTAAAATCAATTTGATCAATGATAAACAATTCAATGAATGTGACTGATGTTATGAAATATACTGTCTTCTCACATAGCAAAACGTATCTAGAAGGTTATACAGACGCTGCATTTTCGCTCCAAATTCTGTTCACAAACATGCAGCACCTTGTTTCTTTCAATGGAAAATACAATAGCTGTGGTTACATAGTCTCTAATAGCGTGAAAAAAAAATCAATGCTGCTACCTATAAAATGTGAGATGGCGAATATGAAAATAAAAAGATCGAGTGTCGTTTCACGTGACTATAAGCGTTAATTTTGGAATATAGTAAGTATTAAATCGTTGACACCAGGCAAAATGTACCAATATACAATATTGACGTTCCTACGAAACAGCGTTCAAAGTTTTGTTGCTATTGGAAAAATCGAGTTACAACAACTCAAAGATGGTTTTTTCATGAAAATCAGCATTTTCACTACGAATCAAGATGATTCGTAGCTTTGTCATATTATAAAACACGAAATGGTGACTCGAAAAAAGCAGTTCGGTGAAAATCGGCAAATACAGATAGGTGCCTTTGGCGTGTTGGTAACGAAATCTCCAATTTAAAAAAACAACTTGTAGTGTTGACAATTTTGTAAGGTGAGATTTGAAATCAGCACCCAAAAAGTAGTTCAAAACAGTGAAACTTGTTCATGTTATAAAGACCTTGCAAGATCATTGGAATCAGAGAAAGCTTCATTTTAACACCTTTAACTTCAAATTAGCAGAAACTAGAATTTCTGTTCTTAGAAGTATAATTCTGATATCGTCAAGCTCCTGTTCTAAAGAGTACGACGTCAATTTAAAATTATCCCAAATTACCTGTTCTAAAGACAGTTAATTAATTCACTTTTAGAACCAACCTTCTCAGCTCTCTTTACACTACTGAGAACAAAGTTAAGTATTTCTGTCGAGGTTCAAAGTCGAGTCCTTTCCAATTGTGTGACACACATTATTGCCATGCTTCATGTGTTCTCATGAACTTCAGTTTCATTTTTCAGAAAATTTACTCCATTAAAAAATTTTTTTCCTTCACTTTGTCCAAATGACGTTTTTTAAAAACACATGATAGAGAATTGAAACAATATGTGTTGATTTATGTAAAATTGTGCTGCCATCTAGTGTCTAACTTAAAGTTTAATATTTAATTTCTGAATTAATTACTACTTATAGAGGAAACCAGCGAAATTCACAAGGTTTGTAGCTCACGGTCATTATTTGCATTTCGAGCATGTATCAGATTAGACAGTTACAATTAGCGCTAAACTCTGTGACTCAACTCGTCAAAATTACAGGTAGGAATAAACATTTCAAAAAGGCGCTCCATAATATTTATACTACCTACTTCTCAGTAGCACCTACTCCTAGGGGCCAAACTCCTTGTTCCTCTCAAAAATATTTTGGAAAGGATGCGCTTCCCCAAACATGAGGGATGATTACTGTACAAATTCGAATAATATGGAATATGGAAGCCAATATAGATTGTAACTTGACCTGACTCAACAGGTTTCATGGCTGTTACATCAGGAAACGGCTTCAACTAGAGGCCTAATTCTCCGGGGTCGCAAAGCATTTTTTACAGGTGTCACTCACCTCTAAAACATAAGGGTTAAAAATGATATTCATGCAAATAATATGTATAGCTAAATTTTGAAAGCAATTTGGCTTTTATCAATAGTTCCCATTACATAGAGATAGAGGTCTTGGCATTACATTCGAAAAATTTGAACTTTATGGGTCTTCCAGATGTTTATATTCTCTCTAACAATGATAAGAAATAAATATTACAAATGCATAGATAATGTGGAGTCGCATAAAAGTGTGTGTATGTATAAGCAATATAAACTCTATAACAAAAAAATCGACGCACCAAGAAGGAGTTGTCCGATAGGGATACAAATTGGTGGATGTAAAAAACATACACAGAAAAAAAAAAGATTAAAATTTCAGATCAATTGAATGATTTATTTCAGAGTTTGACCGTTACAAAAGGAGGAAGTCAATAGCGTTGGTCCACCGCTGGCCTGGATGCAAGGTGTCACTCGGCGTGACATAGACTGAAAAAGTTCCCGGATGGTATCCTGTGGAATTTCTTGCCAGATTGTCTCCAACTGTCGGGCTAAATGGTCAGCATTCCGGGATGTTTGCAATCCCATAACGTCTCAAATGTGCTCTATGGGAGAGAGATCAGGATACCTATATGACCAAGGAAGTGTTGGGAAAGCTTGAAGACAATTCATAGCAACACGTGCCGTGTGCGGCTGGGCATTATCTTGTTGAAAAGTAAGTCCGGGGTGTCGCAAAAGGAACGGTAACACAACCGGTCGTAGAATGTCGTCTACGTACCGCTGTGCTGGAAGTGTGCCAGAAATGACTACCAAAAGGGTCCGGCTATTAAAGGAGATGGCACCCCAGACCATAACGTTCTGTTGTGGGCATGTGTGGCGTGTGATAGTAAGGTCAGGATCCCCACACTACCCTGGACGTTTCGAGACGCGTATGCGGTTGTCGTCAGGACACAATTGGAAACCGGTCGTCACTAAAGACTATGCGTCCTAAGACAGCGACGTTCCAAGTTGATCGAGCCCGGTACAACTCCTTCTTGGTGTGTCGATCTTTTTGTTATAGAGTGTAAATTACTTTAAAATTACAAATGAATTCACTTAGTAAAACATTATGTTATAAAAAAGGCTATACATTCATCTACAAAATCAGCCCATTTGAGGCTGATATCTATCAATCCTGAGCAGAATGTCTGCTTCCATTTCTAGCCCTTTGACCGTCCTAAATATTTTAGTGGACTTCTTTGAAACGTCCCCTCTGTAGCTAAAGAATGAGCGCAAATTGATAGAAGAAAACTTTTCGGACTGCACGAAAACCGGCCATGCAGTCTTTTCCATCCCCCTGTGCCTATTGATCCCTATAACAACAGGGGTCAAGCTTCCCCACTTCCCCTTCAGGGTTAGGGCTCGGTAGGGCCATTCAAAGTCATAAATTAGTCTACTGAGAGTAGTATTTGCTGTCCTGAGGCTTTTCACGTGAGAACATTTCGGGTTTCTCTAAATCAGTTGTACTTGCTGCTTGTAATGTTCCAAACGTAGGCACTAAGGTTTTTGTCAAACATTTTCTTTTTGAAAGGTCTAGCAACTCGAGGGAAGAGCATTGCGCAGGAAATTCGAGTATACTTTATTAATATTTTCCTGTTTGAACAAGTATTGATGGTTTAGTAAAATGTGATGAAGCATTTTCTGGTTCCTCCAATATACTAGTGAAATCTACAGTTGAATTGCTCAAACAAAAATGTTTTATCATCATATTTATCAGAGGGTTATTGAACTTGTCATGGATTCCGGTTCGGACTATTCTGACAGAGAGGATTTAATTTCCTCTTCTGAAGATGATAATTCTTCAACGAAAAGTGAATCTGACGATGATACTCTAAATGCTGTTCGCAATTGGTGTCCCATTGATATACAATGCATCTACTCCTGCTCCTCCGAATTTTCAATTTACTTCAACTCCTAGAATAAGTCCTTCGATAAAGATTTTGCTTGGAAACACATATGATCCGATGATGTTTTTTAGCATATTTTTTTATGAGAAAATCATGAATTTCATCATGGAAGAAACTAATAGATATTAGAGATGCGCCATCGATAGCAAAACATCGATGTTCAAAATTAAAACATCGATGTTGATAATACATCGACCCAAAAATATCGACGTTTTTAAAATTCAGTGTATTTAAACTTGTTTCCCCATTTCTTAAAACTGGTTTAGCAACTAGTGATGCGACATCGGCTCCAATACATCGATGTTTTTTTCTAAAACATCAATGTTTAGAAAACATGGACATTGATGTCACATCCCTACTTTTCAGACCCTTCATCCTTGGTTTCTTTGATCTAAAAGTATGTTCAATTTGCTGATTATAAAAATTATTCTACTTGGTTATTTTTAAAATTTTTAAAACGGTAATTTTTTCATTTAAAAATAAAACATCGACACAGCGTAAAAACATCGACAAGTATAAACATCGATGTTACCAAAACATCGACCCCAATACATCTATGTTAAATACATCGATGTTTTTTAAAAAAACATCGATGTTTTAAAAAAAAACATCGATGTTTTGAAAACATCGACATCGATGTCGCATCCCTAATAGATATGCGGAAGATTTTTTCAACAAGCCCGATCTGACACCATCATCAAGAAAATTAAGTTGGAAAAATACGGACATCAAAGAACTAAATTTATTCTTTGATTTACTTTTACTTCAAGGAATAGTGTCAAAATCAGTACAAGAATGGTACTGGAGTAAAAGACCGATTTTAAGCACTCCCTTTTTTGGACAAATCATGAGTGAGAAAAGATATAGCTTGCTAATGAAATTTCTGCATTTTGAGAGGATTCGGCTAAATTTAACAAGAAAACGCATCCAAATCCAAAGTTAAGAAGAAAAAAAAATGTTTTCATGAAATGCTGGTTCAAAAATTTAAAACCGCTTATACACCTAACCAATCTGTGGCAATAGACGAATCTTTGTTTGCTTTCAAGGGCTCGCTTGGATGGAAACAATACATTGGTGTAAAGGCGGCTGGTTCACCTTAAATCTGTGGTGGCCGTCATCACATTGGGTTGGTGTGGAAGTTTGGAGAGTGGGCTGCCAGCCCAGGTGTTGCTTCGTCATCTGACCGTGGTTCAAAATTACGAGGTGTTGTCCTCGGATCTTTCCCTTAAGAAATTGATCCCGGACCGTTGTCAATAGCCCGTCGTGTTGCTCTAGTACGTCGTTAATTACAAATTACCATTTTTAACAGCTGTATTGACGAAGCCTTAATAAAATTTAAGGGTCGAGGGGAGCATAGTCCAATATATGCCCTTAAAACAAGCTAAACAAGATTTGAAAATGTGGCTCCTTTGTTCATCAAAATCCAGCTATGTTTTAAATTTTGAACTATATGCTGGAAAGATGAGTAATATTCCAATGTTACCGAAAGGACTTGAATAAGATGTGGTCACGTATTTGATAAATACTCTGAAGAATAAAGGCCACGATATATATTTTGACCGTTTTTCCTATTATTATAAATTTAAAAAAAAAGGGACATCATGGTTGCGAGACACTGAACGTAAACAGAAAGCATTTGCTCACTAACATCAAGGCCTTAAACTTTCTGAGGAAAAAAATATATAAAGCTTTTCCAAAGCAAAACTAATTCCAACTTACTTAGCACGACGTGGATGGACAAAAAAAGTGTTTTTATGCTATTCCCAAACTCAAGAATGAAACAGGTCTTGTGCAAAGAAAGCAAAATTCTGTTAAGAAGACCCAGCACCTTAAAAATTAATCCGTTTTCAAAATATTCAAGAATTTTTAAAGTGTATCTTCTTTTTCAATTTTTATGATATAAGCTTCAATTTTTTTTATAATATTCCTTTAACTTAAACTAAATTTACAGATATGGAATTGAAGATACATTGAATAAATCTTGAAATAAAAAATAAAACCTGAAACGCTACTTAAAATATCACAAAAAACGTCACTTTACTGCACATTTATATGTTTTTTAAATATTCTACTCGTAATAACTAAAAATGCATACCTGTATTTCATAACAAGATACTATCTATCATGTAAAAAAAATTGAAGTCAATTGATTGGAAATTAAAAAAAGCCTTTGCATTTTGAATTAAAAGATAAACACAAAAAATAAAGTTGGAGAAAAAGTAGTTTAAAGTTTTAAAATTAAAAAATTATGGTATAAAATTATAAAAAAAATAATTCAAATTTTTTCTATAGCTACTTTCTACATATAAGTGAAGTGTAAAACTTCCGTGGACCATAAGTGATCCCTTCTTTTTTTAAGAGCCTATTCCTTTGCTCTGATTGCTGTTTTCACTAATTTTCGAATATTTGAAATTCAGTACTTCAGCTGTTCATTCTCTGATAGTTTTTTCAAGCATTAATTATCTGTCCACGTTAGAATCTCGGATCATAACCTAATCCCAACAGATTTCTTAATAGTTGAAAGTACCCCTATAACTCGCAAACTACTTCTGATGTGGCCATTTCGACACGTTTCTTTGACACAAAATTCTCATTTGGACACTTTGACCAAATCATGTTGTATAGATTCTTTTTTGTCATGGAACTTGGAACATCCTTCTAAAAGTTAATTAGAAGCAAGGCGCTGGTATATTTAATACTTATTATTAAGTGTTTTTGCATCCCCATCCGAAAGTGAAGTTGTATATATATATATATATATATATATATACCTTCCTACTTCTATACCTTCAGAGCTCTGTCGTTTATTTTTAGGTATAGTTAATAATAACGCATAAACCAACAGAAAAAGAAACAACAGAATAACAAATATCAAAAAGAAAATCAAATCTAAACCCTTCTTTTTCTCAAATTATCGCTATAATTTACTTGTACAGCGCTAATACTGATGTAAATAAAAAAGCCAGGATATCAGTAACAGTACGAAGAAACGTTCCATCTTCTAAGCTATTTCATTTATTCAATCGTAAATAAATATTGAGGCTCTGCAGACATACAAATGCGGTTAGTTTCGCTTTCAAAACACTGATTGCACAGGTGTAGTCTCACAAAATTCCTTATAACTTAAAAAAAAAATACAAGAATCAGTCTGATTTTCTAGGACAACATTTTAAACAGTATAAGGCAACTTTTGAAGCAAACTAATTTTTTCTGTATTTTTGTCATTTTTAAGGTGCTAGATCCTCTTAAAAGAGATAAAGTTTGCCCTATCGCTTTTATGAAGTACAATAAGCATATGGGTGGAGTGGATTTAGCTGACAAAAAGAGGAAATATTACACTACTTCAAGAAAATCCTCAGAATGGTGGAAGTATTTATTTCACTTCCTTCTTGATACAGCTGTCAATAATGCGTATATTTTGCATCATTTTAGAAGCACGCCGGTCCCTGAGAGGAACAATTCTCTTTACGATTTTAAATTGGAATTAATCTCCGATATAGACAAAAAGTATTCGACTGGAAAAAGAAAAAAAAACACATTCATTTCTTCCATCCCACACATACATAAGAGGAGCAAAATAGATTTCCGAAAAAGAAAGTGTGTTCAATGCCGAGAAAACGAAATGAAAACGTCTTCTAACAGATATGTAGTGTGCACATGGAAGTGCGAAATTTGTATTATCTGAACCTATAAATTAAGCATAAGCTATTGAGCATAAACCAATGACCTTCTGTAAAAAAAAAGGATTTTTAAAGTTGAAAAAAAATCTTATCTTCCATTTTCAATTTGGATGACTCGAGTCTAAAAATTGGCACCATTCACTCTTCTTCGAAAGCCCTGCAGAAGAATGGGGAAAGACGCGTTTAATGGATCCAGGCGTCTCGTTGTGAATCCGACAACATTCTTTTCCCCTGTCCCCGTAACCACAAAACGACCTTATCGCAGCTGACCCGCTCCCTCATTGTGAGCGAGGGGGATAGCACTAGCGATATTCTACGTCGGAGCCGGTTGTCGGGAAGTAAACTGAGAGCAACTTTCTACGCCGCAGCCGGTCTTACAGTAGCAATCGAAGAACGACTTTCTGCGACGGAGCCGGTTGAAGAACAGTCATCGGAGAGCGACTTTCTACGTTCCAGCCGGTCGAAGGGCTAGAGTGCTTGAAGTTCTTGGCAAACCCGCATAATGCCTACTGACATGAATTTTTCCCATTTCACACATCTGGTGCTGGAATCGCTCAAATTTTTGTCATTCCCTATTGGTATAGCTTTCCCTTTGAATAGTTTTTCCACTTCCATTGGCTGCCCCATACGTTAGATTAGTGGTTCTCAAACTTTTTAAAGTCGTAACACACTTGAAGTCTAACAAAAAAATCGTAGGCGCACTACACACAAAATGCTTAGAAATAAGATGCAAAAAACAGAGAAATATAGAAATAACTGGAAAACGACTTTGAGCAGCTGCGCCTGCACATCAAGTCACCCTGTTTGAACACGTTTAAACAGTTTGAACAAGTAAACCAAGTGAGCAAAACCTTCTTGCTAGTGTTCTTTGTTGCACTGCATGTTTTCCCCGCTCTTCTTAACAGGATAATAATGATCTGCCACAAAGAACATTTTAATGCTGAAATGAAGATGTAATGTAGGTACGGTATTTAACTAGATGACTATAAATTCATTTTTATATTCTCACACATATCTAGCTGGGATTTCATAGGGCGAATCTAGGCAATTAACTGGGCGCACCAGTGTGCCCCGGTGCACCTAGACATGTTAATGGTGCGCCCAGGGTGCAACTACAGTCTACGTTTATAGCGGTGGCAACGGGTTTGGCTATTTTTTTTGGTGCACTTGTAAAGTCGCCAAGGAAAGAATTATTTCAAAAATACTTTTATTTCACAAATATTTTTCTTTTTACAACGGAAAATGAAAATTTCAAAATATATTTGAGAACGTTTTAAAAAATGTATTAAAAAAAACTTTCACAAAAAGTTTTTCGCATAAACACATTTCAAAACACATTTGTGAAACAGCAGAAAAATTAAGCTGGGAATGTTGGGTAAGATACACTGAAACTTATCAATTACACTAAATATAGTGGGCATGTTGATAAAGAAAAAAGGATTTGTAAAAGAAAAGAAGCAAAAAATAATACAACCTGATACGTCAGAACTGTTCCGCGAAAAAAATTATTAAAACAGAAAATTCCACAAATGGCGAAAAACCAATAAGTGTCAGAACTCTGCCGTGAAAATAATTATAATGAAATAAAATTCCACAACTGTAGAAAAACTCTTAAATGAAACAATGAAATCAAAGAAAAAAAAATTTAAAAGGACCAATGCAATCAAAGGATATTTTAAAATTAAAATAACCAATGGAATCAAAGAAAAAGTTTCAAACGAACCAATGAAATCAAACGACTTTAACGGATTCTGAAAGAACTTTCTTGAATAATCCAAATAAAAATGTGAAGTTTCCGTTTGACGAGGTTGCCATGAAAACCACGATAACCGAAATACAGATGTGTTACCTTAACCTACCGTAACTCGCTTCTAGAAGTGTGCTAAAAAACTCGCCAAGGCCGTTGCCACCGCTATAAACGTAGACTGTAGCTGTGTCGCGCCCAGTGACATATGCGACCAATGAAATCCCAGCAAACCCTTTGAGATACATGTCAAAGATGTCTGCGTTAGATACATGTCAATCATCTTGGGCACATGCAAACTCTGCTCTGCGAATGACAAAGTAAAACAAAGAGCGATTTGCAAACGTACCAAACAGAACCCTCTAGCACCAACACGCAGAAGTAGCAGACAGTCTTCGACGAAAAATGTGTATTTTGATTCCTCTTACCTCATTTTAAAGTTTGGTCAGGGAATTTTAAATCACCCTGTAAACTGTTTTTGTCATATGTTTAACTGTAATTGTACTCGTCCTTGTCTAACTGTTCCTCACCATCTATATTACTTAGTCCCTCCGTATGTTGGTTAGGCTTTCCTGCCATGTCCTGTTCTTTTATTGTAAATAAATAATTTCTTAATTCTGAAATTATTGTCTCCTGCCCCTCTATACCACCCAGCAAACATGGTGCCAGCAGAGACCAATTTCAACGCCTAATTTGAAACTGTGAATGGATTTTGAGTCTTGACCAGCTTAAACTTCTGTAAAACTGTTCCTACACTCATATGAACTAAGTGTTCGAAAAATAGAAACGTAAACAGTCAGGCCTCCACGGGATATAAAGTTCACCTGTAAGTAATTTAGCTGAGACGTGGAACAGATGGTCTCAGAAGTTCAATAATTATTTAATAGCTTATGAAAAAGTCTAAAAACCGGATCCTGTAAAAATTGTCATTTTGCTCAACATCCTAGGTATGAAAGAGTGGAGATATTCAATACTTTCAGACAGCTGCATGCCAAAGCAAGGAAAATTTCACTTTGTCATACATATGTTTTCAGACTATTGCATCCAAATGTGTTTTCGAAAGGTTCACTTTTTTCTCATGTTCCTAGCAAGATGATTAACAATTGGACAGTTATTTGACCGAACTTCAAACGTTAACAGCTACGTGCTTTTGGTGATCTAAAAGAAGGGCTCATCAGAGATCGTCTGGTTCTGGGTATTCGATAAATGACTACTTGAAAGATTGCTGAGAGCCAAATCTTTCGCCAAAGAAAGCATTCCTGCGAGTAGCAGAAGCAAGCAAGCTTCAGATAGAAACTGTGAAATCTGCATCTCAAGTTCATTAAGTGAGGAGAAATAGAGAAAAAACACTTCAAGATGTCACCACAGTCTGAGCAGACCATTGCTAGTGCTAGTGCTGATGTGTATGAGTGCTATAAGTGTGGAAAAAAACAGAAGAAGTATGAATGTCCAACATATGGAAAATTGTGAGCTAAGTGTAAAGGAAAACATAATTTCGCTACTATGTGTAAAATTGAATATGAAAGATGATATTAATTTATTTGATCGTTGTCGATTTATTTGACTATCGTAAAAATCAACTTCTATTTAGAGATCAGAACAAAAAGGTTTTTAGGTAAAATGGAGTATAAACTTACGGGTGAAGTAGCCATATTATCCGTAGGGTTAATACGTAAGATGTATTTCTTATGTACTGCCACCACGGGAAAATAACTGCAGAAGGGGCGGCAAAAAGTCGAGTCAAAAGAAAAATCAAACACGCTGATTATAGAAATTGCCTTTTGAAAACAAAGAGACTTAGAAAAGGCTTGTAAAATAGCTACTGCGAACTACAAACTGTAAGCTATAACAAATCGACATTGTGCTCGTATGACACAAAAAAGTTACACTTTAAAAGATGGATAAGGCTGGCTAATGGAGATTTAATAACAGTCATGTCATAATAACAGAAATTATAAGACTAGAGTCGTGACAAGAATAGTTACAAGGTTACAGAAGAGAAGGATCCACTGAGACTTGATGCTGGATTCCACAAATGGAGATCAAGAAAATTCTATAGCAATCGTTTTTTTTAGAAAACAAACAAGGGTTGGTCGTCTTGTAAAAAGATCAAAATATCTTGAGGATTATGTGTATAATTTATAATCTTCAAAGGGGGAATGTCATATGTTTAACTGTAATTGTACTCGTCCTTCTCTAACTCACCTCACCATCTATCTTAAACACTTCGTGTGTTGGCCATGTCCTGTTCTTATTGTAAAAAAATAAAAAATATATATCTTAATGCAGAAGTAATTGTCCCATGCCTCTCTATGCAAACCAGAAAACAGTTTTATGGGCATTAAAAGTGATAAATTTCAATTATAACTTTAAGATTGGAATGTGCCAAATATGTACAGCCGGTCAAAAAAGTATCCGATACTGTTTATTACAAATAAACGTCGATTTTACATATGTAGGAGTTCGTTTTTTGTATAAACTCGACTTTACTAAACTAAACTAAACTTTTTTAAAGGGCATCTTTTCTGTTTACAGATTATGATCTTCTGGATCAAAATTGATATAGAATAATCTATACGAGTATATATATATATATATTACCGCTAGAGCTCGAAAGCCGTTAATGTGCACATTACGTAGCTGATCTGCAGATTAACTGATGTGCTCCGTTAACGTGCGGAATCAAGAGTTTTCCTCATTTAACCGAGGTAATGTGCATATTAACGGCTTCTGTATCGTTAAAGTTCAAAAGTTTGTTTAACTCATTTCCTTTCCCTACACCTTCCCCCTCTCCCTACACTTTTAGTTTTAATTTGGTGTCGCCACCGTCTTGTCGTCGCCGGTTTTTATTTCTCATAATTTTCCGTCGTAGCATAGCTAATTCTAAGCTAATAAGGGTTGCGAGTTCGAATCCAGCCAAAGATCGCAGTGTACAAAGGGCGCTGGTGCACGTTAAATACCTCGTGGACTCAAATGTCCTCACGTTGGCGTGGTGTAGAGGTTTGGAGAGTGGGGTGCCAGCTCAGGTGTTACCTCGTCATCTGACCGTGGTTTAAAATTACGTTGTGTCGCCCTCGGATCTTTCCCTTGGGGGTGTGATCCCGGACCGTCGTCAATAGCCCGTTGTGTTGCACCAGTACGACGTTAATTAAAATATACCCACACCGAACATTTTTTTGAACTAATTAAAATGCTTCATTGTATTATGCACTTGTTTTAATGTAAATAAAACGTAAATGTCCGATATGCTGTAGAATAGAGTAGAGATGGGGAGTATACAGAAGCAGTATGCGTGACCTTCATTTAAAAATTCTAAACATTGATACGGACCCCAAATGATTTTTCACTTGTATTTCCCACAATTATGGTTCACTTTGCACAAAAATTAGCATAATTTTGGTATGGAAAATCTCTTAATGGCATTAAAATTGGTTGTTGCGATTTGAAATTATGGAAACAATTTCCAAATAAATATGATAGCAGACCCTTATGCAAATAAAAAGCACATTTATTTTATGTATACATTATTCCAAAACCAATGACAGATTTTGTTTGAAGGTGGGAATCTGGGGAAGCGAATAACAAGAGGCGTTCGGAAACTTTTTTAGACTGACCGTACGAAATACAAGCCATTAATATAGCTAAATTGAGCTACACAATTATGAGATACGGGACCAAAGTGAATGGAGAAACGAGTGAAGCGTCTTCCAAGAACGTAGAACGTAGACATTCTTACTCAACTACAAACATAAACCCGCATGATTAAAAACCTAACAGTATGTGAATGGGCGTCTTGTCATCTAACATCTGTGCTGACGAGCGAAGATCCAAATCGATGCATGAATTAAGGACCTTTTTTTCTCAGTGAGCTCTCATAACCTTTTAAAGTCAATGGGCACGAATGAATCCTAATGCGACCTATCTTCTTTTCTTAATAAGTTTATGCATATGCAATGGTGAAAACTGAAAATAAAACTCTTGGATGAATAGAAAACATATTTCAGCTGAGAAAGGAAGACATGTCCTCCTTTTAAAGTCCATATAGTGACTCGACTTTCGTAGTCCTTTCCAATTTTGACGTACACCACAGATAATTAGTTTTGTCTTTGGTATTAGCTTTAGTTCTCGTAAAGAAAACAATGGCTCTAGAGATCGAGAGTATACATAAACAGTTTTTTCATTTGTTAGTGATTTTCATTCTGTTTTATGTCATGGTATGCATAAACTGAAACGAATTCTGGGGCACATTCACTTTTCGATATTTTTACTGGTCTTGGAATAAAATAGGCATATACTTTTGACTGATTTAGAAAAAATAATAGCTATTACTTTTATATTTGAAAGCAATTCAAAGGGGTTTTCAAAAAATATTTTTCAAACACTTCATAAAAACTTAGAAAATAAGAACTAATACTCGAAATAATTTATATACTATATTACTATACAAATTCATCCTACTTGCAGGCATCATGTATAGTCGAACTTGAAATGTGTTCTACAAAATATTTGAACACCGAAATGAATTGTACATTTGTGTGGTTGAAAGCATATATATATATATATATATATATATAAATATCCATCCTCTTCAGGTACTTAATTTAATTGCATCAATCTGAATAAATAAAGCAAGTCAAAGGGAAGCATTCTCAGATTCTAAAGTCTCTAATCTATTCGAATGAAGCTTTTACGGTATTTGATTGATGTAACCCAACTCGAAAAGAAAAGCTTTGACTGGGATGAAAATAACGCTTTTTCTATTAAAAACCGCACTGGCCACAGAACCTTTATTGTACCTCAGAAGTATGTACTTATCATCCCTGTAGGTTTGGCCAGAACAGAAGAGTCTTTGTTCTCCTCGAAGGCCGAGATTCTCAAGTACTGAAGGATTCAAGAGTATAGCGGCCGTTAATCCTTTTTTGGGTCCAAAAGATAGGGAGAAATAATTTATGAGACACATGGAGGTCTTGCTGGTCCTTTTCAAGGTCAATTTTGCTTAAAATTCTACTCAGGACTAAGGAATATTAATTCGTCAAACTTTGGAATCCGTATTTCTTAAGAAAACGAAAGATAGATACATTTTTTTGCATTGAATTTTACTGAAAAACAGGGTAAATGAATTTCACAGTAAACAGTTTTGTTCATAATCCAAGATAATTCTTATCTGATAAGCCAAATAACTAAATCTTGAGATAATTTTCTAACAACTTATCAAGGGGGAGGTATATACTCTTAAGAACAATTCTTTAACTTATAAAAAATATAATAAAACCTGAAGCTAAAGATAATAGTGTAATTGCGACACAATACTTTATTCTTTGGGCCTTTTTTGTTTGTCAAAATTCAAGAAAAAAACCCCAAATTTTTTTTTAACGTTCAGTTTGAGTGTGGTAAAAACGAGCCTCAGCATTTTGAATACGTTGTATTGGGACAAAGCATATCTTGTGAAAAACCTTCACCTATGTGTGTCAAAAACTAAATAGGGGTTTATATAGTCTAGAGCTCTTTTAATTCACTTCTGAATAGGGACATAGCTGTGTGCTTTAATACAATTTATTTTGTAAGGTGAGTAAATTTACAAATAATTCATTTACAATATTTAATTATATGCATCAGAGAAGTCCCACGCGATTCAAAATTGCAGTTAGATGTTCCTACCTTTAGTATAAAAGTATAACACACATGGAGTAATAACGAGCAAGTATTTTGCTTCGCAATGTTTGTTTTTTGACATGTATACATAGGTACGCGTAAAGTATATATAGATATTCATCAAAGTTTCAATACTTTTAGGCTTAAACATGCACAACATAGTTTCCCAAACATTTTTGGCTCAATGCCTGTTCTCAAAAACAATTTTTTCCCTCTGGAAAACTCTATCTGAAATATCGGTAAATTACAAGTGAAGCTATGACTTTATTTTTTGTTTATGTATCTGCGGAGACGTACGGACGAGACGAGGAAAAACGAACTTCTTTTCTCTCTTCTTGCATATACATATATATATATATATATATATATATATATATATATATATATATATATATACTTATATCATTCAAATACGTAATTTAATGAAAGATCAAAAAAAAAAAAAAAGCATGTGTATTTAACCAGAAAACGAAAGTCAAAACGAAAGTTAGAAGAAAAGTTCATTAAATTACGTATCTGAATGATATAAGTATTTACCAGTCAGAGGTAGTTGCAGCTTTAGCGCACTCATCTGACAGTGTGTTTAATTTTATATTTTTTAAATAACTTTTGTGTTTGTAACACACACACGCACGCACGCGCGCACACACACACACATTTATTTATAATTTATAACTAGCCACTGCGTGGCTAGCACGGCGTTGCCCGTGCTGTACTTTGTGGGGTTAGGTGTGTCCATCGTGAACGTTTGTAAACCACCGGTGTTTGCTACGCATTCCCATTTGGTTTGCTTCGCAAACCAACACTCACGGATAACGCCGTGATGGCCTCGTTATTGTGAAATTGGAATTGCGAAGAGATGCAATTTGTGTGATGTGACAATTTATTGGAGGGTGGGGTGCCAGCTGAGGTGTTATGTTATAATTTGACCGTGGTTGTACACGTATATTTGACTTATTGGATAAAACTTCGTCCCTAGTTAATAGGTAGTTGTAGTGCTTGAGAACGTTAATTAAAAATTACCCAATTTTCTCAGATACTTTCCTTAGGCGATTAATCCCGGACCGTAGTTAAGAGCCCGTTGAGTTGCTATAGTACGACGTTAATTAAAAATTACCTCGGATCTCAAAATTAGGGAATTAATCCCATACCCTCGTTAATAGCCAATTGTGTTGATTTTGTGTGATGTTAATTAAAAATTTCCTCAGATTTCAAATTCGCTGAAATTTTTACTAAAAACATGTAGAATTTCTGTTGATTGTTGTATTATTTTTAAAATCCGTCTTATACACATGCATATTTTACACATTTTACTGCAATGCCAAAAATTGTATTTTCTAAGAATTAAGAGATTTAAGTTTTTGGAAAAGGCAGTTGAGAAAATTGAAGGGAGAGAGAAAACACGCTTTTGTACTCAAAACCGAAAAAATGAGTCTCTTCTTTTTAAAATTTTACAACTTGAATGTGTGGTGTATCTTATTTTTAACACAACAATGAAATCTGTTGATTTGGGCAATAGAGTATATTTTAACCCCAAATTACTTAAATAATAGGGAGACAGAAAAATTAGAAATATTTTTGTAAGTTGAGGTAATTTTGAATGAAATAGATTAATAGACCAAAATAAAAGGTAATTTTTTTTTATTTTGAGTACAAATTGAATTTTTTTATTCTTTATCTGAATTTTTAAAATTAGCAATGTTTGTAGATGTGAAATGCAACTTTAGAAACAATTAAATGAAATGAAATAAGTCTGTGCCATGTGGGAAAGGAAAACAAATTATAAAAATTAGCATTTTATACTTGATTATTTTTCCCCGAGATAGTATACATGTACACTTATTAAAAGAACCATATGTGGCAAGAAATTGAAGTGATATCTATTTATAAAAAGTAAAAAGGTATTAAATTATGTTGAACACTTGACCGTGGGAGAAACACGGTTTAATGAGACCGAGTCGTATGACTTTAAGTGATTGTGTCTTGTTGATGCTGACAGTGAATCTTAAACGAACTGGGAACTGAAGTTTTTTAAATTGGAATGGGATATCAGAAGTGATGATTGGTATTTAAGGAATTAATACGTTTTAACTTGCAGCATGTCGAGTCACGATGGTGGCTTCATTAATATTTCGCACGAGTTTCTTGACAGAGTGTTGTGCCATTGCATAGTGAAGGTGGACTCAGATTCGTGAGAAGCATAATCAGTGCTCCAATATGTGCGAGAATACTCCAGATGGTTCCAATGTGTAAAAAAACTGTGTTGTGTGTTTTAAGGACTAATTTCTGTTATGCGTAATGTCTATAGATTTGTAAATTTAAAAACTATGGGGTAATTCTCGCAAGACTTGCTTTATGATGACATTGACATCTTTATTTATTTGGGAAAGATTTGCCCTTTGGCACAGCCATGCATGATGAGTGCTTTGCTACAACAGCAATATATCGATGAACTGCAGGGGTTGTAACATTTTGTGTGTGGGCCACAGGTGTTTGGACAACTGGCTTGTTAGCATAATGATGAAATGACGGAATGAACGCCAAAGAAAAGAGCAACATGAGTGATTGATTGCCAAACTTGAAGGCATCCCACAGAGCTACAGCGCTTGCTATATGTGTTGTGGATGTGACAGAAACACGTCCGTCTTGAAAACTAATCCTACAAAAGTTGCAAACACTTTTTACAGCACTTACATGCAACTCCTCTAACCCTTCACAATGCTGGCTTCTTATAGGACTGCCTTTTTTATATTTGTCAACACAAAACTGTGATTGGCTGTTACATAACACATTTGCATAGTTCCATCTAACTCTGCAGCAAATTGCAGCCTCTCAAATTTAAATTAGCTTCCAGAAATTAACATTTTCCACGATATGCTTAACTTTTGCCAGCGAGTGTAGACAATTATAAAATGAAGTACTACGTGTGTTGTTTGTTCGGCGTGTCCAGATGAATCTATAGTACTTCCAATAATTAAATTTGGCATATATAGTTAGTGTGAATATTTTACAATTTTATAGTCCACCACAAATTTTAAAATTTAATCCAGAACATTTTAAAAGTAATGTAATGAGATATTTAATTAATATTGTGTTCCTCTGAATAGCAAATGTCCAATTGGTATTGACTAAATACGTATTTACAGTGCGTATGTAGCTGCCCCATTAATGGATATACTTTATAAAAATTTATTGCTTTTTTAAAAGCATATTAACTTTTAGTTAGCGTAAACTTTTAGTTTGGATTATCATAATGTATAATATAAGTATATATTTTTTTGTGTTTCCTCCATTTTTGGAACTGGATGACAGTTGTGCAATACGTTATTTGTTATTGCTTCTGTTTTAGAGTACGATAGTTTGGATTATCATTTTTAAAGCATATAAACTTTTTGTTTGGATTATTTGGATATATTTTTCAAAAGCAGAGACCTGTTTAATAAATTTATTGCCGCTATGTATTCCGAGATTGAATCGGAGAAGGTGTTGTACATACGACTGAATGAGATCACTCAGAGTGGAACAGTATGCACATTTGAGAGATGCGTTGATGAACGGTGGAAATGCTGCGATAAAAAAACTGAAGTACACAGAAATCACTAAACTTCTAAAATCATATAAAAACCAAAAGTAAAAGTTTATGCTTTTGTAAATTTATGTGTTGCATAAATTATTAAAAATAAGTATTGCTATGCTTTCCAAAAGACACCCAAACACAGAAAAAAAAATAGCATTAAAGATCAACAAAATAACAGCATTTCGCAATAACATTTTTTTTTTAATTTACAGCCCCCAATATGCAAAAAAGGTAGTCATATAAGAAGCCAGCATTGGCAAAATGATGTTTAAATCCAAGACTAAATTTTTTTGCATATTTCTAAAAACGAAACCGTGATTGGCTGTTACCTAACACATTTGAATACTTCCATCTTACTGTGCAGCAAATTGCAGCCTCTGAAATTAAGATTGGCTTCTGGAAATTAAACAGAAACATAAAAACAGCGTTTTTTTTTGGCCATATAACGAAATATTGTGGGCCGTGAAAAAAAAATGCAGTTATAGCGAAATGCCATAGTTTTGTTGCTCTTTTAGGCAATTTTTTGTTTGTTTCTGTGTTTGGGTGACTTTTGGAAAACATAGCAATATTGATTTACAAAAGTATAAACTTTTGTTTTGAATATCGTTGAATCAGAGGGACTCTGAGATTGGAACATTATGCACATTTGAGAGATGCTTTGATGAAAGGTGGAAACGTTGCTATACGTAAACTCTACAAAAATTGCTTAACTTCCAAAAAGATATAAAAACCAAAAGTTAAAGTATATGCTTTTGTAAATTTATACGTTACATAAGTGAACATAATTAAATATTGCTATGCTTTCCAAAAGACACCCAAACACAGAAACAAACAAAAATAGCATAAAAGAAGAACAAAATAACATCATTTCGTAATAACAGTATTTTTTTAATTTACAGCCCCCAATATGCGAAAAAGCCAGTGATATAAGAAGCCAGCATTGTGAAGGGTCAGAGCATTGGTGTAATTAATGAAATAATGTTTAAATCCATGACTGCATTTTTAGCATATTTCTAAAAACAAAACCGTGATTGGCCGTTACGTAATACATTTTAATACTTCCTTATTTCTGTAGAGTGTATTGTAAGACAAATATGAAAAAGTAACTTATGTTTAACTACACCTATTAGTCTGAACCGACTTCAGTTCGTATCGTAGCGTGTAAAAGTAGCCTCGCGATAGGATTTTGAGTTGTGACGTGGGCTTTGTATAAAGTTGATGTTGGTCTAAGTACACTATAGCGACAACGCAGTAAGATTATGTCAATGTTATGCAAACATTACTGATATTTTCGTGAGGCAAAATGTAGCAGTATCGCCTAAAGGGAGAAGCTGATACTAAACAAAAGCATAAAAACAGCATTTGTTTTGGTAATTTAACAAAACATTGTGGGGCGTAAATTAAAAGAGGCCGTTTTAGCGAAATGCCATCTTCAAGCCATAATTTAGTTATTATTTTATGCAATTTTTTGTTTGTTTCTGTGTTTGAGTGTGTTTAGGAAAGAATAGGAATAATTAAGAATAGCAATACTTAAATTTGATAATTTATGCAACATAAAAATGTACAAAAGTATCACCTTGAACTTTTGGTTTTGATATCTTTTTGGAAGTTTAGCGATTTCTATGTGTTTTTGTTTTGCAACATTTCCATCCTTCATCAACGCATCTCTCAAATGTGCATACTGTTCCATTCTGAGTGATCTGATTCAGTCGTATCTACAACACCTTCTCCGATTGGATCTCGGATTACATGGCGACAATAAATTAATGGAACATGTGTTTGCTTCTCAGTAAAATGTTGAAATTCGAAGAGTATATCATGATCCAGTGAGCGTAGAACTACATAGAAATGTTCTTAGTTTGCATAAATGATAGAAATCCAAGATTGGCGTGGGTGCAGTAAAGACCCTTTCAATACTGTGGACATTTTTAGGAAACCAAATAAAACAAAAATATAATAATAAAATAATTTTTTAAATGTTGTACATTAAATATCGCTTTTCTTTCCATAAGACTTCAAAACAAAAATGATAAAAATTTACTATATAAAAACCGAAGTACTATACAGAAACAAACAAAAGATTGCATAAATGAAACAAACCATAAATTGCACAAAAGATTAAAAAAAAATATCGTTAGACTTTGAAAAAAATATCCAAATAATCGAAACTAAAAGTGAATATGCTTAAAAAATCGAAATCCAAAGTATCGTAGTCTAAAAACGAAACAATAACAACGTATTGTACAACCGTTATCCAGTTTAAAAAATGAAGTAAGCACAATATAACAATACAAATATAAAAGATTAAAAGTTAACGCTAACTAAAAGTTAATATGCTTTTAAAAAAGCAATACATTTCGTAAAGGATATTCAGTAATACTAAAAGTGAATATGCTTAAAAAATCAAATCCCAAACAACGGTAGTGTAAAAAATAAACAATAACAAACGTATTGCACAACCGTTATCCAGTTGCAAAAATTAAGTAAGCATAATAAAAAAATTCAAATATAAAAGTTGACGCTAACTAAAAGTTAATATGCCTTTAAAAAGGCAATAAATTTCATAAAGGATATCTATCCAGTAATAGGGCGGCTACACACGCGCAGAAAATACGGATTCATTCAATACCGATCATGACTGTTGCCATTCGGAGGAAAGGGAATAATAATTAAACATCGCATTAAATTAATTTTAAAATTTTCAAGATTAAATTTTAAAAATCGGGCAGTCTATAAAATTGATAAAAAATTCGTACTACATGTGTGCTAAATTTCATTAGTGTGAATGCCATAAATTCGTCAGGGCACCATTTCACGAACATACACACACACACACAAAAACTTTACTTTATAATAGTAGAGATGTAAACCAGTATAATGATTTAATGTAATTACTGTATAGATGTCAGGATGTATTTTACCCAGAATGTGCTCTAACATTCTGGGTAGACATGTCACCTTGGTGGCATGAGCTACTCATCCAACCACACTTATTTAAACTGGTACAGTGGTAATTTGGCAATTTTTTAAATTAACGTCGTACTAAAGCAACACAACGGGCGGCTATTGACGACTGTCCGGGATCAATCCCTTAAGTGAAATATCCGAGGACAACACTTCGTAACTTCGAACCACGGTCAGATGATGAGGCAACACTTGAGTTGGCACCCCACTCTCCAAACTTCCGCACCAACCCAACGTGAGGACTTTCGGCCACGACAGATTTACGGTGCACCAGCCGCCTCTACACCATACGCTTACAAACATCCATGCCCGGACCGGATTTGAACTAGGAACCTTCCGATATGTAGTGGCTAACACCTTAACCACTATACCGGTTGGTCGGCTGGTACAGTGTCTCACGACACTGGGCGCGGGAGTGTGTTTGTGTTAGTTAGTTTATGTATCTGCGTGTAGCTTCAGAATTAAAAAGATACTAGTTTGGTAATAAGACAATTTGGAACTGAAATTAAAAAGCTATTTATTAGAATGAAGCAACAAGATATAGTTTGCGCATTAACACACTATTTTGCTCACCTATTAGTTATCAACATCTCAATCAAATCAAAAAAATTAAAAATAATCACTTATGACAAGAGTGAGTTGAAAATTCTGTTGTGCTACAAAATTGTTTATGTTTAGCTCTTTTTTCTATATCCTTAAAACTCCTGTCAACTTTTTGCAGTCAGTTATCTTCGAAGTTTTTAATATTGTAAGTTTTTGATTTTCTTGTTCGTTCATCATGATCCTTTTTATCACCTAGAAGACCAATATATTTTACCTCCCATATATATATTAACCCCTTGGGTACAGATTTATTTGAAAACGTAGTTCGGATTATCGTTTGCACATTAGTTACTGTTATATTTTCGTATTATATCGTCTGTACACTAATTACTGTTATATTTTCGTATTATCGTTTGCCCACTAGTTACTGTTATATTTTCGTTTAATTTCGGTTATATTTGATAGTTTTGTAATCGTCATTATACACTACCCTACAACAATGAACCGAACAGCAAGATGTGATGGTATAAGGGAAATAATACATGCTTTAATAGGGGGATGGTCCCCCACGTGCTGCAATTATAACCCTTCAGGACACACTTTCAACAAGGTTTTGATACACAATTATGGGTATTTGTGTCCATGTAAAATAAAAAAATATTTTTAGATTTTCGTTTTGATTTAACATTTTTCGGATCACCATCTCCATTAAAGCAAATCATTTTAATGGAAATTAAAAAAATTATAATCTGTATAGTTTGCATAAAAATGTCCTTAATTTTTAGTAAGTAACTAAGTTTGGGGGAGGGGATATTTTTAGAATCCAGCTGGGAAATTAACTCTGGTAAACTAATTTTGTAACTTCGCAATTATTTGTAAATCCTGAAAAATTGACCTCGAAAATTCTTCCGAGGAAATCAATGTATCTGCAGACACTTCAAATTCACGAAGAAAGTGAAGTGCTTCTGACGCCGAGAAATGACTTTTCTTTCATTTAGAAAGATAAAAAATTGTGCGTAGGATTATGGACCTCAACTTAATGCTTCTGAAAAGATTCGGTAGTCTTTCGTGTGTTCACGCAATTTTTGTTCCTAGTCCAATGAGCGATGAAATAGGAATTTGTTGGTCACGGTTAAGGAGAGTTCCATAGACTCTTTTATTTCGCTTTCGCCTGACATCCTAATAGAATGCATTATTTTCAACATCTTTAACTTTTAAACTATTGAGGTACACTGCACACTCCACCTTCCCCTCGCAAAAACAGATTTATTACGCAGAGCAAAATATTCCACAGGTTTTGAAACAAGTTTGTATATCTACTTTAAATTAACCCCTTGGGTACATTTGACGACTGAGACTCGTCATGCACTTGTTTTGCCTAAGCTACGGATGACGAGTCTAATTCGTCATTCAAACTAGAACAAAATTAAACAAGTACATTTTTGTTCACTGCAATAGTGATTGGTGTTACGAGAATCCTTGAATCAAGTTATTCAATCGTTCTCTACACAAATACACTTAATTTAATCGGACTCTATACATAGAAATAGTTACACGGCTGCGGTTATCAGACATTCTTTTTTTGGAATGAACGCGGAGATCAGAAGTTGTGCGATCTCTCTCATATTGTTGCCATTCTTATTAAACGAAATTATACGAAAATATAACAGTAGCTTGTGGGCAAACGATAATACGAAAATGTAACGGTAATTAGTGTACAGACGATATAATACGAAAATATAACAGTAACTAATGTGCAAACGATAATCCGAACTACGTTTTCAAATAAATCTGTACCCAAGGGGTTAATATATATGGGAGGTAAAATATTTTGGTGGTAAAAAGGATTATGATGAACGAGCTAGAAAATCAAAATATTAAAATATTAAAAACTGACAAAACGATTTATAAAGCCTTAGCACTAAGTTGAATAGTGTTCTGAAGGTAGCCACCACAAAATACATTTCTAAGAATGAAAAGTGTAATGAAGTCGGCGATTGTGAAAATAGTGATGGTCATGACGATGATCATCCCTTTGGAAAGAGTGCTTAGGCTATATTTCTGGCTTTGATTAAAATATTTACAATGTGATTATCTAGTTCTTCAATATATTAGCATTGTATTGCTTTAATATACATCTAAGTATCATAACACCCACGATCTTAAAATATTGAAATGATTTTTAATAGAAAGAGAATATATGAAATAGAATATAGACTACAGAAATGGCTATAGAAATAGACTATAGAAATAGACTATAGAAATGGACTATAGAAATTGCGGATACCATTTGCTTACAGTAGGGGGCAACGAACACAGCGCTTCAGGTGCGTCATTTAAGTGTTCAACGAATAAAAGCAGATTGAAGTAATCCAAAGAAAACTTAAACGCATCAGTTACTTATTTCTTTGACTAGTCTTGCTTTTGAAATCTAATTTATAATGAAAACATTGAGATTATTTGTGGTCTTACAAATTATTTAAGTATTAGTCTCTATTGCTTAAAATTGACTGGTACTGTTTGAATGCTCTAATTATAATTAGAAGCAATTATATCGGTACTTTAAATCTCTAGAATTGTCTTTGCTCTAAATTACGCTTACAGTCCGTAAAGATAACTGGTTTTATTTCAGAGAGAGAAAACAATTTTCGATAATTTTGAATAAGAGAATACCTCTTGAACTTTCAGTTTGTGTAACCCAAATACTTACGCAAGAAATCTTGTATGAACGAGAGAACTCCTGTGACAAGATGACTCCAAACGGTTGACAGGCAAAGGGGGCACATTCCTGAAATTCCGAGGACACATGAATTAAGAAAAGATAATAATTTTTTATCCCTTCGATGGCCTTCGTATGGATTACCTAAATGATCTATATCATCTAATACCGGGTCAAGGTTTAGAAATCAGGTTGTCGATTCTTATGCGAGAGACTCTTACATAGACCACTTTTTATTTCATGACCATTTTATTCGAATCACACATTCATTCACCTTTAAGTTTCATGATATAGAATAAAAAAAACCATCAAATGAATTCTTCTTTTTCCAGAATTCTCGTTCAACTTTCATGGAAACATTAGAGAGTTGCTGACCACCATTCAAATTTTAAAATAGGTTAAGTTTTGATTACCTCATTAAAAATTGTTTCAACTACCTTCAAAAGTTTATAAATACTTTTAAAACACACTCCATCTTTATATGTGGCTAATAGAGGGCAAACACTTGATGAACGAGAATAAATGAGTTACAAGACAATTTTAACGCATTAATTAATATTTTATTAAAACTTTCAGCTTATGCAGTCTGATGAAGTTCGCACGGGAATGTCTGTTGCGTATCATGTGGTTAAAAATCACTACTGTCCACCATTTCCATCTCTTTTTATGAACACCTTTGAGATGTCTTTAAACCTTAAAAAGTCATTTGACGATAGCTTAAGGATCCGAAGAATTGTTAAGTTTACGAATCTTAGAATTGCTATACAGCGCACAGCTTTCTGAGAGTGAAAGACAATTGTTTTCGAAACATCGAGATAGAAACAAATTTTAGGAATGCTAACTGATTGATAACTAGTATTTACAAAAAGTGGAAGCCCACCATACTTTTTCGCACTCCCTTTTCAAAAGAATGTATTCAGTTATAAAGGACTGTACTGCTTCAGGCCTTCGCTAAATAACTGGTGTTGTATAGACCACGTCTATTGCTGTAATGCAAGCTCTGACGAATACCTCCTTATTACACATGAAATGGAAAAAGTATCGTTACTTTACAAATAGTCGGCAAGGAATGGGCATACACACAAAGAGAGTTTTTTACTGACACATAAGTAAGTGAGAGTGAGAGAGAGAGAGAGAGAGAAAGACAGACATACAGAGAAGGAGAGAGAGAGAGAGAAAGACAGACATACAGAGAGGGAGAGAGAGAGAAAGACAGACAGACAGAGAGGGAGAGAGATAGAAAGAGAAAGACAAACAGACAGAGAGGGAGAGACAGAGAGAGAGAGAAAGACAGACATACAGAGAGGGAGAGAGAGAGAAAGACAGACATACAGAGAGGGAGATAGAGATAGAGAAAGACAGACAGAGAGAGAGGGAGAGAGATAGAAAGAGAAAGACAAACAGACAGAGAGGGAGAGACAGAGAGAGAGAGAGAGATAGAGAGAAAGACAGACATACAGAGAGGGAGAGAGAGAGAAAAAGACAGACATACAGAGAGGGAGAGAGAGAGAGAGAAAGACAGACAGACAGAGAGGGAGAGAGATAGAAAGAGAAAGACAAACATACAGAGAGGGAGAGACAGAGAGAGAGAAAGACAGACACATACAGAGAGGGAGAGAGAGAGAAAGACAGACAGACAGAGAGGGAGAGAGATAGAGAGAGAAAGACAAACAGACAGAGAGGGAGAGACAGAGAGAGAGAGAGAGAGAAAGACAGACATACAGAGAGGGAGAGAGAGAGAAAGACAGACATACAGAGAGGGAGAGAGAGAGAGAAAGACAGACAGACAGAGACGGAGAGAGATAGAAAGAGAAAGACAAACAGACAGAGAGGGAGAGACAGAGAGAGAGAGAGAGGGAGAGAGAGAGAAAGACAGACATACAGAGAGGGAGAGAGAGAGAGAAAGACAGACAGACAGAGAGGGAGAGAGATAGAAAGAGAAAGACAAACAGACAGAGAGGGAGAGACAGAGAGAGAGAGAAAGACAGACATACAGAGAGGGAGAGAGAGAGAAAGACAGACATACAGAGAGGGGGAGAGATAGAAAGAGAAAGACAAACAGACAGAGAGGGAGAGACAGAGAGAGAGAGAGAGAGAGAGAGAAGTACACACATGGAGGATCAGAACCTGTCAGGAATCGAACCTGTACTGCTTACAACTCGAAGGTTGCTAGCGCTGTAAGCATATCCACTGGACCACGACGTCCCAACGTGTCATATTGATCGAATCAAAATTTCACGTTGAATGATACTTCATCACCTATTGGCATTTTATGAAAAATTATACTGCAAAATCACGGTGTGCAAATATTTTTTGTAGTAGGCACAATAGGTTATCTGAATCTCGAGAAGTATGTCAAAAGGTTCACAGATAGGCAATCTTCAAAAAAGTTTCCGAAACTACCAATTAACGTAGAAGAGACCTTCACTTATCCGAACTGCAAACCGAATATTCGGACATGAAAGTAAACATTTATAAAACAAAATAATTTAGATCGGAACATATTTGCTTTTAAATCTAAGCGAGGGAATATTTTAGGTTCAATTTCAGTGGTTATGCTTCGTCCATATCCTCGATTGTTTCACTGCAAAAGACATCGATTCTTTTTTCCGAAATAGAAAGCCAATTCAGACTCTAATATGCCTAATACCACTTGTCAATGCTGGCTTCAATTCTAGTCTGCTCCAGTGTAGGTAGTTCATGGTGGTTTCCAGCTATTCATAGTAGTTTCTCGAAGCAGTCAGGAATCGCGATTAGAACAACGGGGTAAGCCTTTTGGCCACGTTAATCCTAACAATAAATAAAAATAGCACTCAATATGAAGCTCGCCGTGATTTATTGAACGCCATTTTCTTCAGAGAAAGTCTCAATCTCTCATATGACCTTCTTAAGGCAAGATTAAGAAGATGTCAATTATAAAGCTACCCTTATGCTTTTTGCTTGTTTTATCCTACTAAAAAAAGCTGTCACCATCTTAAGCAAATATAAAACAGGTGTAAAATTATTATTAGGAATACATGCGGCACTCATTTTCTATCCATGAAATTTACAGATCGGGCGATTTTTCTAGAGCTCTTCAGCTATTTAATAAGGATGGATAATTTGAAGTCTATTATACAGATGCTGAAATAGAGTATATTACTTAAGATCTAGTGAGAAAATAGTTAGTATCAGAGTATATTAAAATTTTGATTAATTTGTTACTCTATATATTATTCTCTTTTCTCACAAAATTAAGCATATTTCCTTTGAAAATACAAGAAGGAATCGTCATTGGCGTTTGAAGGTAGAACCTGAAGGTAAAATAAAACAGTCGTATTCATTTAGCTTTTGCAGTAACATAGGAAAAGAAGATTTTTGTTAAATAGTAGAGCACATTTTTCTTGTTAACGTCGGATTGTATGACCAGTTTCAAAGCATAATTTTAAATAATGTCTGGTAAAAATATTAATTTAAAACTGAAAAATAGGTAAAAAAAAAAAATACAAAGTGGTGAAATAAAAAAAACTGCTTTTGAATTTGTTTCACTTTCAAGTTTTATCCCCGGCACACCTTCAGAATTCGCACACATCCTTGAATGATGCTTTGATTCAAATGGCTTGATTTAATTATTAATGACGTTAGAGCGCGGCTGATATACTGGACAACACATTTTCAAAGCCCTAAAAAATAGCCATTTCTCATTATTTTCGTTGTGTCAATAGGAAGCGACAGTAAAAATGCTAAATTGTCTACGAGTTTTTTAATAAACATTAGTTTACTGCGCATTTGAGAAATACAGAGTTGATAAATATCTAATTCTTACGATATCGGTTTTCATGTCACTTGTATATCTTACGCTGTATACAGGGTGGTCCCGAATTCATGGTACAAACTTTAATGGTAGGTACAGGACATTGTAACAATGATTTATTGTATAGGAATGTATAGTCGCAAGTGACGCGGTGAGGCGAAAACAGGGGAAATAACGGCCGAAAGGAAAAACAAAGATTTTATTGAAAGCGTTGTTGACAAGTGTCATGTTTACAGTAATTGTTCAAAATTGCGTCCACCAGTATCGATACATGCTTGACAGCGTCGGTGGAGCGATTGGCGTCTCGGGTCTATCAGCCACAATGTTCAAGATGCTTTCTTCCAGCCTTGGAGTGCGTACAGCTCTTACTCGACCAGCGCCATGTCTGTTGACGTCGAACGCACCTGTTTCACAAAGTTGACGATGTAACCGTTGAAAAATTCTATGATCCGGCATTCGTCGATCAGGATACTCCGCGCGATACATTCGTAACGCAGCTCTGCCGTTACCATTTGCACGGCCGTACATGTAATGCATGTCTGCTTTTTCTGCATACGTAAAGTCACCCATCGTCTACGGCAGCACAATTGTGAATGGCGCTTTTCCCTACTGCGATGCATCATGTTCAACAGCGGCTAGACATCTACTGCCCTCTACCGGCAATGATACCAACCGATCACTCCATTTCTCTTTCCTTTTATTTCCCCTGTTTACGCCTCACCGCGTCACTTGCGACTATACATTCCTATACAATAAATCATTGTTACAATGTCCTGTACCTACCATTAAAGTTTGTACCATGAATTCGGGACCACCCTGTATATCTGAATAGAATTCAACAAGTTCTTGAACAGTTCCATGCTGTTTTATGCTTTCACATTGCCAATAAAGTGGCATATATGTGAGATCTGGTGCGAGTCAGTCAAATTCCACACCAATCAAACCTATATACGAAAGGCCCAAACTAGTGTTTGATAATTCTTGTGATATATTAAACCTCGTATTCTGATTTGGGCATTGACATTGTAAAGTCCAGATGATATGTGGTATTTAAATACATCTGTTTCCGACCGAGTAACGATCCTGTTCGACTTGCGCTTTTATTAGTGCTTTGTCTGTGTTGCTGGTTGTTTAGTCTTGCATTCGAAACAAAGACGATATCATCATGCTGATTAGCAAAACTCGTATCTCCACTGTTAACTTATAGGAGTTGCGAGTTTTGCTAATTAGCATGACGATATTATTTTTGACTGTTGTAGTGATGGCGGTTTCAGACTTTCAAAAGTCACATCCGACATCTGAACTCGACAAGATTGCATTTCACAAGCATGCTCCACCTCATGAATGTGGTTTGAATTACAAAATGCTGAAATAGTGAGTAATTTTGCGCAGTATTTTAGTTCTTTTGTTGAATTAAGTGATGACAATCGTTATAATAAATCACAAGAACCTACTTTAAAAAATAGAGCTAAATTAAACTTTATATGGTCAAATTCGTGCTCAGCACGTTAAAATCATTTTGAAAAGTTGGACCTTTTAAAGTTTCAAACTCATTTTACTGTTGTTTAACGTAATAATTTTTTTAATTAACGTCATACTAGAGCAACACAACGGGCTATTGACGACGGTCCGGGATCAATCCCTTAAGGGAAAAATCCAAGGACAACACCTCGTAATTTTGAACCACGGTCAGATGACGAAGCAACACCTGAGCTGGCAGTCCACTCTCCAAAATTCCACACCAACCCAACGTGAGGACTTTTGGCCGCGACAGATTTAAGGTGCACCAGCCGCCTCTACGCCATACGCTTACAAACATCCACGCACTGACCCGGATTCGAACCAGGAACCTTCCGATCAAGAGGCTAACACCTTAACCACCACAGACCGGTCAATGTTATCGGCAACTTAGCAAAATGTTGGTGTCTGAAAAATTTTAAAATCCTCCTCCAAAAATCTATTACATCGAAATTTAGT
Organism: Metellina segmentata; assembly: GCA_947359465.1. Lineage (NCBI taxonomy): Eukaryota > Metazoa > Arthropoda > Arachnida > Araneae > Tetragnathidae > Metellina > Metellina segmentata. The sequence continues at coordinate 54,703,628 of OX375884.1, read as the reverse complement.
TTCAGCAGTGTCAGGTTCATGCAGTTTAATAGGCCAATAACCAGAAGCTAAATCCAAAGTGAAGGAATACTCAGCATGGGTTAATCTTTCAAGAGAGGGAGAGTGGGGTGCCAGCTCAGGTGTTGCTTCGTCATCTGACCGTGGTTCAAAATTACGAGGTGTTGTCCTCGGATCTTCCCCTTAAAGGACTGATCCCGGACCGTCGTCAATAGCCCGTTGTGTTGCTCTAGTACGACGTTAACTAAAAATTACCAATTACCTTTCAAGAGAGTAATTAATTATCGGAACCGATTCAGAATCAGTTTTTGTCATTTCATTTAATTTTCTAAAGACATTACACAAACGAGTTTTACCTTTTTTTTTATATACCAATGGTAATGGTAAGTTTAGTTAACGTCGTACTAGAGCAACACAACGGGCTATTTTTTTTTTATATATACCAAAGCTTAAGGTAATCTGGTAATTTTTTAGTTAACATCGTACTAGAGCAACACAACGGGCTATTGACGACGGTCCGGGATCATCCCTTAAGGGAAAGATCCGAGGACAACGCCTCGTAATTTTGAACCACGGTCAGATGACGAAGCAACACCTGAGCTGGCACCCCACTCTCCTAACTTCCACACCAACCAACGTGAGGACTTTCGGCCACGACAGATTTAAGGTGCATCAGCCGCCTCTACACCATACGCTTACAAACATCCAAGCCCGGACCCGGATTCGAACCAGGAACTTTCCGATCTAGAGGCTAACACCTTAACCACTATACCGGTTGGTCGGCCAAAGCTTAAGGGTAATGGTAATGGTAATTTTAGTTAACGTCGTACTAGAGCAACACAACGGGCTATTGACGACGGTCCGGAATCCCAAAGCTTAAGGGACTGATCCCGGATCGTCGTCAATAGCCCGCTGTGTTGCTCTAATACGACGTTAACTAAAATTACCATTACCATTACCTATATACCAAAGCGACAGTTGAATATGGACTATGTGAAGCCAGCTCAGGTGTAATCTCGTCATCTGACCGTGGTTCAAAATTACGAGGTATTGTCTATGGATCTTTCCCTTTGGGATTGATCCCGGGCATTTGCCAATTGCCCGATATCCCGTTGTGTTGCTACAGTGCGACGTTAATTCAACTAACCACCTACCTGAATAAATTTATGAACTTCTCTTCTCTCTTAGGAAACCGCGAATCATCGTAAAATTCTGTTTAAAAAAAAATAAAATATTCAAAATAAAATCTTAAAAAAAAATATAATAATTTAATTAATTAATTAATTAATTAATTAACGTACATCGCGCAATTATTCAGAGTTTTAAATTTTGACACAGCTCTCCTTTACAAGATGATTAAAATCAGTAAAATGTGCATTTGTTTTTCATGTTTTAAATTCAATTATTGAGTTGTACTAAAAACATGTACTCAAGTCAAGCAACTGCGTATATAATTCTGGACAAGTATCCGATTTTCATTCAGAAACAGGATATTTGAATTGAAAAAAAGTGAAACGTGAATTCGATTTGAACGTGCATGTCAGGTGAACAGAAGAAAATTTTGAATGACACATCCGGTTTTGGAAGATTATTAATGTTAGAAAATATCCGAACTAAAAGACTTCTTAAAAATTCAAAGGAAACGTGGTGAATAACAGAAGGTCGATGTTGCTTACTTTACGTATTGAAGCTATTCTTATGCAACAGTTGTTTCAAAACCTTTGTTGTAAGCAGATTTTAGTACGAAAACTACTGTCAAACAACCTTTCGTGTTCTGAAAAAGTATAATCTAGTACCTTTAATTAATCGATTTCTTTGTCTATGATAGTTATTCTCAGTGTAAAAAAAAAAAACCACATGAATACTAGGATTTTACTTCCGGTTACCCAATGAAAGAGAAAATTTCAGAGTAAGCAAATACACCATCGAAAGACTAGGTAATGGTAATGGTAATTTTAGTTAATGTCGTACTTGAGCAACACAACGGGCTATCAACGACGGTCCGGGATCAGTTCCCCAAGGGAAAGATCCGAGGACAATACCTCGTAATTTTGAACCACGGTCAGATGACGAAGCAACACCTGAGCTGGCACCCCATACTCCAAACTTCCACACCAACCCAACGTGATCGAAAGACTAGGATTTTGCACGGGTTACTTAGTACGGAATATGTACAGGAAACATGCGCTACCTCTAAAGCACTGCATTTAACTTCACAGAAACAGCCCTCACAAAGTGATGCATTTAATTTTAAAATAAACTGTTATTTCAAGTGTCAGTGAGTTAAATTTTCAAGAGCATTTATTTTGAAGGAAATTAATCTCTAACATCGTATCAAATTATTTTTACATTTATTCGCTAATAACAGTGGTATTCGGAAATATTGCATTCCTGATGCAAGAGCTCCACAAGTCAAAATATTTAATGGAAAACTGAGTGCAAAACTATTCGCAGTTCAAGTAATATTCTGGGCTCACGTAAGCCCAGTTGGAAGGGTAACGGATTATCAATCGAAGGGTTGTGAGTTCGAAACTAGATCCAGCCAAAGTCCGCCATGTACGTGGTGGCTGGTGCAAGTTAAATAGGTCGTGACTTCAAATGTCCTCAAACTGAAGTGGTGTGGAAGTTTCGAGTGGCCAGATCAAGCGTAGACCTCGTTATCTGTCCAGAATTCGAAATTCCGTGATGTTGTCCTAGGATCTTTCTCTTCGAGACCTTGGCCAATAACCCGTTGTGTTGCTCCAGTGCGAATTTAATTCATCTACCCCCTATGATACTATGCTAGTTTAATATTATGCTAGTCAATATTAATATGCTAGTCAATATTAATTATAATTAATATTGAACCAGTTACCACCGTCCAAGCCTAAGCCATTCGGTGTATCGCCACGTAATTTGGAGCCACGGTCAGATGACGAGGCAACATCTGAGCTGGCATCCCGTTCTCCAATTTTTTTTTTTTTTTGGGGGGGGGGAAGGGTAAAGTTAGTGTTCTTTAATAGTAATTTGATGAGCAATGTCAGCGTAGTAGAAATATTACTTTATAAATACTAGCAAAATTATCCGACACTAGGCTTGAATTGGGTAACTATAGATTAAAAGAGACAAGAAAGTAACCACTTTCCTCTTTCGTAGAAAAATGCCAAATCATTTAAGTCAGAGTGAAATAATTCTTTAACGCCTTTACGACATATTTTTATTATTTCTACAACCTACTTTGAACGCAAATCCTATGCGTACAAATCCAACCATGAATAAGGTGTTGCCTCGTCATCTGACCGTGGTTCAAAATTACGTGATCTTTCCCTTAGGAGATTGCGTTGGGTTGGTGTGGAAGTTTGGAGAGTGGGGTGCCAGTTCAGGTGTTGCATCGTCATCTGACCGTGGTTCAAAATTACGAGGTGTTGTCCTCGGATCTTTCCCTTAAGGGACTGATCCCGGACCGTCGTCAATAGCCCGCTGTGTTGTTCTGGTACGACGTTAACTAAAATTACCATTACCATTACCATTTAACCTTAGGGGATTGATCCCGGACCGTCGTCAATAGCCCGTTGTGTTGCTCAAGTACGATGTTAATTAAAAATTACAATTACAATTACCATCCATGAATACACGTCACATATATCACATTCCAGCAAAGGTAAAAACTGACGAAAGGTGGCAGATACTAAAGTAAGTACTCGAAAAGACGATTTTGAGGGAGGATTAGGATTTCTCTTTCTTAAGTTCCTGTAAAAAATTGCTCAATTAATAAAAATGACTGATCTACGGGGAATACTCTCGCACTCGTAGTTTACCTACTAATATTTTTTGATTTGTTGCACTCTTTTCGGAATTTCGCTATCATTAAGGGAAATATGACAAATTAATTTGATATTTATCTTTAAGTTTGTTTTAAAAGCAAATGTAAGTTTTACGTGCAATAATAAAAGAACATGTTTTAAAATTGAATATCTTCACTGGGGGGAGACAAATCAAATGTAACCTATTATTATTTTTTAATGATACATCGATTTCAGAGTTTCTTCCAAAGAAAATTATTGTTTTAAACAAGCTTTTCATATATAAATTGCTTAAATATAGCTTAAACTCGTAAAATAAGCCAGCTAACTTTTTGTCGCTTCTACAAAGAATTTGTAATACAGTAAGATCCCGTTACAACGAATACCGATACAACGAAAAATGCCGTTATTACGAAAGTCATGGAAGTCCCCATCCGAAAAGCAATTAAAACAATGTTAAATGAATCTCAATATAACGAAATGATCGATTTTTGAAAATCCCGATACAACGAACTATTTGTACAGGCAAAAATATGTTTTCCTTTCATGGTTCTCTCAACTGATAACAAGCATGCAGTTTTTTTAGAGTCAATGAATTTCGTTTAAGTCGGGCTGAAACCAGCAACCAAAATAAAGATTGGTTTTCAAAGAAACAAGCAGAAATTTGTCATTGTCGTAACCGTATTTCCCGCCTAATTGCACGGCAAAACTTCAGCCTCTTGACCAAGGCATCATCAGAGCTGTAAAATCACGCTACAGAACCTTTTTGTTACGTCAAATTCTATGCGATTTGGAGAAAAATATCCAAAGAAAATGCAACGTGAAGGAAGTTATCGAATGGATATGTGGATCTTGGGATGACATCAGTCAATCAACAGTAACAAACTGTTGGAAACATATGTAACCATAGCGAAAGACGCCAATTCACTTTCAGAAAAAGCCGAATTGAAAGATGAATCAAATACGCATTACATTCAGCAATCTGAGTTGAAGAAAATTTGGAACGCTACAAAAAATAAAACTTCGGTTCCTGACGACGTGAATTTGAAAAATTATCTCAGTGTAGATGGGGGGACAATGTTTCAACATGTTATGAACTGACCGAAGCAGACATCATCCAATTCATTAAAGACAGCTAAGATGAGGCCAATGAAAGTATTGAAGATGAAGAGGCTGTGGTTGGAGATGATGTGCGCATTGTCACTTCTTCAGAAGCCTTAGCAAGTTAGGAGACAATGCGGACATTTATTTCGTCACGAAGCAATGTGCCGGACATTCGCCAGCTGCAAAATTATATACTCTCAAAAACAACAACAAACCTTGTTCAGAAGAAAATCGTAGATTTTCTGAAATAAAGTTCTGTTTCCTCGCATTTTGTTCATTTAGGATTAATGTTTCTCAAAAGAGGTAAGTCAATTTTTTTTCAGGTTTTAGAAAATGTTACAACAATGTATTTATTTGAAAAAATTATTTTTCTCTTGCTGATTTCAATGAATTGCAATAAACTTTCTAATTGCAATAGCTAATCATAGTATTATATGTAGTCTTCTTTCGAAACAAAAGCCGACTTTACGTATTTAAAATGTTCTTTTTTATTCGAATTAGCAAAATTTCGTTACAGCGAAATTTCCGTTATAACGAAAAAATTTTGCGGTCCCGTGAAGTACGTTGTAACGGGAACTTACTGTATTTCAAGTCCTAGTTCGTATTTTTTTGACATCAACATTCTTTAAAAAAAACCTGGCAAAACTCCACTTAAAATGTGCTTTATTTTGACTAAATACCACTTTATATCGAATTTTGTGTGTGTGTGTGGGGGGGGGGGAGGGTTTGCGTGTGATGAAAAGGAAACACACTTTATCATAATAGTAAAAATTTAAAACAGAACAGAGCGAAATAAAACAAAATAAAAGTTGGCGTGAAAAAAAAGTTGTTCTTAAGGTATAAATTCGAGATTATTTTATCTCCTTGATCACGTACATTTTCCACAACTTACAACTAAACCTAGACTAAATTTTAAAATACGATATTAATCCGAGCGAAAAGACGTGGAAAATATAACAGCACGTGGCAAACGACAACGAGTTTTCGTTGCTACAAGCATATATATTCGGAAAAAATATTTCTTATTTCACAAAGAAAATAAAAAGGCTCAAAATGCAGAAGTATTATAATTCTGGAAATTAATTTCTGAAAAATGATTCATCTTTCCGCGGTACTGATAAAATAATCCAAATAATCATTCCAGATTTTCCAAAACTACCAAATTATGGTTGTTTTCACTATACTTACTCAGATATTTTAGCATGAAACGTGCAAACAAAGAAATTTCAACTAATGTTGTCACTAAACTAAAATATGATGCATCGAATATAGAACATTGCATTAAAATATGTTAAGTAAATTTTATTTGATACTTGGGCAAACACAAATACATAAAATTGGGGACATAGATCGGGAAGACGGACAGACTTACGTAACGTTCAGTCGCTAAATGGATATTAGTTCTCACAGTATGCAATTTCATGAAAATATAGTCAACCGTTTGGACGTAGTACGGGCACACACAGGCAGACAGACAGACACCAAACGCGAAAGTGACGGATTTTATATCAGAAGGACCCCAAACGGATAAAAATTTGAAATGGGTTCAAAATCTTCAATGGACAAACTCCATTCTTATTTAAATAAATGAAACTGTCAGAAACCATTTTAACATTTATGCTGCAAATTTTTCATACTTAAATTCAATAATGACGATGAAATGACTAGAAATTTGGCATTAAGGTTAAATCCTGAAATAGAATGGAAGTTTGCAGTCAAAATTGGGTGTCGTGGTTGGAAATGATAAGATTCGTGGACCATTTAATCAGAAGATGACCTCTTAAGCAAATTGAAGTACTCAAACATAGAATAATTTATTCTTTCCAATTTTCTTTTTATGAAAAATGAACAAATAGGAAGTGGTTTGATTTTTTCCTCAGAACTGACGTGTACGTTTATAGATCTCATAAGCATTTCTTACACACTAGAATTGAATAGTGGTGTTCTAGCGGGTCACATTAGCAGGCAAAGTGAACTAGTTATAGAAAATATGTATTAATTAATTATGAATGATAGTTATTATGAGCTATAAATTAATAAAAATTACGAATCACTGACAATTAACAGTTATTGGAAATAAGTTTTTCGAAATAAGAAATACTTTTGAGTGCTTGGTTACGAAACTACAGGAGTACCTCCACAATTTTGAACTGCTACGCACCTGCAGAAAAACAAATAGATTTTAAAGCGAAGAATAAAAATGATTTGAACACCAAAATGCTTTCCAATTTTTTTTCCAGCAACAAAAAGTTCGTAATAGCTTCGATTAGAAGAGATTTCAGAACAAAGAATTCCATTATGGCAGCCATCAATCCACTCCCCTCCAGTTAAGCTACTCAATTAAATCCCACACTCTAACCAAGAATTGAGCCTCCGAAAGTGTTTCTTCAACCGCCAACCTTGGCGTGCTGGCATGTTCTACCATCAACAAACAATTGGCGTAAGAAATTCCGGAAACCGAAGAAAGCGTCAGTCGTTGCCTGGCAACCGTTGAGTTGGGTGGTCTTCGGGTGCGTTTGGATTCTTCAGGGACCAGGGTTTGCTCTCAAGTAAACGAATGCGCTGAGTGTTTTAGAGAAGAAAAAGTTTTCGAACCACGTGTCGATGTTACGCTCTCAGTGTTATAAAATGTGATCACGTGGAGAGAATATTTTCAGACATAAGATGGCAACGGCCGAGGGTGTGAAATTATTTTTTAAGGTGGTGATTTTTCTTGCGAACTGTTTGCAGCTATCAAAATGTTCGAGTTTGCAGCCGAACATGTGAGTAAAATTTTTAACTTTGAAAATTCCAGACCCTCTTATTCTTTTTAAAAGTGACAGCTCTGATTTTCTGAATTCTTTAGGAAAATGAAACCTATACGCTTTAGAACTAACTTTTATGTATTTTTTTTAAACTTTTGATACTTTGTAAGTTATTTTTCCCACACTAAGATATACAAAAAGTTTTTAAGTTTTCGCGTCCACAAGAGTCATAGAACGTTGAAGACACTTGCGATCATCCTTTTTAAAAGTGACAGCTCTGATCTTCTGAATTCTTGACAAAAATGAATCCTATAAGCTTTAGAACTAACTTTTATGTATATTTTCAAACTTTTGATACTTTGTAAGCTATTTTTCCCACACAAATATATATAAAAAGTTTTAAGTTTTCGCGTCCACAAGAGTCATATGAACGTTTAAAACTTGCGATCTGAAAACTGTTTCGAGTATTCCAATCATGCGAAATTAGCAATGCGATTTCTTTCAGACGGGATGCTGATGTACACTGCATTTATTTATTTTTTTAAAGGAAACACTCATTACAAAAGTCATCGAACACATGGAGTAAAAACAAACAGCATTCTGTGACTATAAATTAAAATTATCAATTTAAGAGTTCACATTTACCTGGGTTACTACAGAGCTAACTACTACTGAGTATGGACTGAAATTTAAGCAAGGAATTTCCTATAAAAATGTATTTTAATGTTTTATATCAAAATCTAAACATTGAAGTGCCATTCATGTTATTGTCCCCAAATATCCATGTATAGAATGTTAAATATGCACCATCATGAACACAGGTTCTAGGGGGACTCTGAACGCGATTTTGTCTAGTCAATAATTTTATGAAGGGGCGCCACAAGAGTTCAGTCCCTTTGAATGTGTATTCTGAAATTTAAAATTTAAATTTGTAGTCAGACCCCAAAATAAATTCTATATTTTTTTTTGTATAAAAAAAAATAAATTATATATTTTTGTTTCTACTTCTGGTGTCCGGTGACTTTTGTCAGTACAGAGTACTTCGTTGAATACATCCATTTCTAAATACGCATTTACAATCAAATATACGTGAAGTTTCGCTCTCGTGTTTTTTGAAAATTGAGGGAGTTAGAAGGGAATAAAGAATTTCTTGACTCTAAATCGTATTGTCATGTGATGTTTCTGTTTAGTGTTTTACTGGAAGTAAAAAGTTTGATTTGGAAAGTTGACAGGTTTTTGTTGAAGCTCCCTATTACCAACTGACACATCGTGCAGAACATGTGGTGCAGCTTCAAGTTGTACGCTCATTTGAATATCTTTATGTTAACGCGATAAATGCCATTATATTAGTAAATGGATGCTCCGAGGTTTTGCTTGTAATTCATGTTTCCAGAAAGTACCTCAAGGTCCTAGAACTTTGGCTGTTTGTATTAGTTTCTCTTTATGAATTGAGATTTAATATAAATATATAAAAAATATCTTTCCTATTAAAGGTTATAAGAAATGACTATTTGTGACCAAAAAATTTTATGTGAAGATATGAGAAGTACTTGAATTAAAGGAAAAAAATTATTTGAATTTGAATAATTTTAAAACAAAATACGTTTAAATTAATATAATTTGAAGAATATTTTAAAAGAAACCGCATCAAAAATCGGACAAAATGACCCTCAGCAGTAAAAACCTTTTCAATCAAGAACTGTGGGGGGACAAAAGGAATATTTAATCATCTTATGAAAAATAGGAGACTGTTAACGCTTTGCCATTTCCTCCACTACAAAATAGACTATAAAACTTACAATTAAGTTTAAATAGTAAATATACCATCTATTAAAACAATTTTGTATCCATAAAGTAGTGGTCTAAAGGTATTGATACATCCTCATAAAAAGCGATTAATAGGTGAATTCCATAAATATCTATTAAACTATGCCTAGTAATTTTGAAAACGTGAGTCTGAAAAGAATGTAAGATTCTTTTCGATGTTAGAAAACCTCTACCTTTTCATTACAATGGTGAAAAATGTGAGAGAAATCAGTCATATTTTTAGTGCAAATATATCTTTTATTCACAATATTATTTGAAAGCACAGGAAGACAAAATAGGATGTGAAACAGAGAACAAAATGTTCACTGAATATGAGGTGAGTGGGATCATGAGAAAAATTTATTCCTCCCTTAAAATCAGTGAAGTTTTTAAAAGTCCGTTGGAAAAGATGTTAAAAAAAGTGATGCTAAAATTGCTAGAGACATTTGAATAATACGAAACTTTCGTGGAGGAGTATCCAGAAAAATCTTTTCGCAGAAGGAACAGAATTCACCAAGGAGCGTACATTAATCAGTCTCAAGAATTCCTGTTATACTTATAGATCAATCTAACTTCCGTATTTTGGAAAATGATACGAAGCCGATTATCTAAAATTCTTACTATGACAGGGTGGTGGTAACAGATGATTTGAGGCTGTATCAATGCTGTCTTGGTGTTGGAAATTTACATATGATTGGCCGCGAAGTATACAAATTTATGTGTTTGATGTGATGAAAACTGATAATGATAAAATGATAAAAAATAGCCACGTTGTTAAATTTGAAATTTTATTAGGTTAATGATTAGGAGCCTCAATACCCTTATTTATAGTTCATCAATAAAATAATATTCATGTCATACACATCAAACTCCTGTTGAGTTCAGATGTCATTCCTATAAAGAATATTTGGATCATTTTCAATATACACATAGATAAATTGATTTATTATTAAATATATTTTTAAAATATAATAAATCTTGCTGCCTTATAATACTTTTTGAACCATTATTTCATTTTAAGCATGCCGTAAAAAGTTTCATGTTTCTTTATTATTATTATTATTATTTATATTGAATTTAACTTCATGCGTAAAGTTTTGTTGAGATTTCAATACATAGATATATAATGAAACAGTTGCCTAAATCATGCAGCAATTTAGTCACTTTTAGGAAGCCGTTGTAGTTTCACGCGTATTTGTGTTCGTCCCATTTGTGTTCCAGCTAAAATGACGACTCCACAAGATATGATAGAATGTGCCAATGCTGATCATGATTTGATGAAAATATCATGATTGGAGATGGGTCCTCTCATAAGATTTAACTTGAAAAAAGTTTCAATAATAAAACTGAAAACAACTGCAATCTTGAAGAAACGTGAAGCTCTAAGATTTTTCGACCATCAAGACCATGTAGTTTAAACACAGATTATCTAACAGAATATTACTACTACCTGACTATTATTTATCACCCACATAATGTTGATGAAAGAATTGTGGTGATTTCTCACCACAGTTCTTCGGCGCACCTCATACAGAATTCTTTGGCCAAATAACGGCTATACACAGATTTGGAAATTCTATTTCCAAGATATGGCCCCATTTGCCTTTTGGAGAATTCGCAAGCTGAAGATGACACTCAAAGAACAAGATTTCAGAGCACGTTAGACTGATGCAAAGAAGCACCTTAGAACTGCGATACATTCCTGAGATAACTAATAGGAAGATAAAATTAAAGAGAAAGTATTGTAATTCCCCAACCATTCTGAAAAATGTTTCCTAAAATGAAGCATACGATAATCACTAGCCCTACAGAGCAACTGATAGACTTTTTGAAATGATATCTTTTTCAAGAATTCCGCCTTTAAAGAATGCTTCTTACAGTTTGTTACCCGAAACTGTGCTTAATGCCATGTATGTTCATTGAATTTTATGCGTAAAGCATTTTTGTTGCTAAGCCTTTAGTTATAAAATAAGCTAAAAATATTTAAAAAATTTAGTTTAAGGAGTTTTCTAACTTGAAAGTAAAAAAGTTAAAAAAAAAATATATTTGCTGTTATGATAATCAATAAATATGAAAATAATACTTGCATCTATGGAGAATCAGGGACAGTTACAATCAATCTAAATTGTGGAAGGACGAAAGAAAAAGTTCCTTAGACCTAAACTAATTAACCCTCCGAATGGTTTCGACGAAATATCTCGTCCACAAAGATCTGACCAATTTTACTAATGACAAGGTATTTCGTTATCAATATATTGCTCATTTTTTTGTGATGACAAGATCATGATCTGGTCAGTTTTCTTCTATGACTGCTGGGTATCTCATTCATTAAGATCCAGTCAGTATTGCTTATGACGAGATGCCTCATCTAGACAATCACCAGGATAGCTACGAACGCAAGAGAAGCAAGCATAAAATATATCGTAAACAAATTTGTAATAGATCATAAGAAAGATACTTAATTTAAATTTTTTCAGTACTCGAGTTTTAAATGCATATTCTGTGTTCATCTCATTAGTGTTTTCAACGTAACTGTTAATTTGCTAATAGGGATGCGACATCGATGTCGATGTTTTATGAAAAACATCGATGTATTGGAGCCGATGTTTTATGAAAAACATCGATGTATTGGAGCGGATGTTTTTGTAACATCGATGTTTATACTTGTCGATGTTTTATTTTTTAATGAAAAAAGCACCATAGTAAAAATTAAAAAAAAAATAACCAATCAACTAAATATTTGTCAGTGATGTCGACATCTGTCCCATTAGAAAGAGTGGGATAGTTAGTGAAAAAAAAAAGAAGTCGGCTAAAAGTGGAGAAAGTTAACAAACTTCTTTTATTACAAACTGTAAATAACAAATATTGGGACATAATATTTATAAGCCCCAATATTTTTTATTTACAGTAATTAAAAAATGAGTTTCTTACGTTTACCCCCCCCCTTAAGTTGATAAATAATTAATTTCTAACAATAATAATTATTATTTACCTACCTAATTATACTTATAGTTAGTAGTTTCCAAGTCAAATTGTTGTAAATATTATTCTTTTTTATATAATTCAATTTGAAAATAAAAGATTGGTTGATTGTTCTTATTAATGTTTTTACTTTGATTTGACAGCTAAAAAACAGTCTTACTTATAAACTAATAAACACGGCAAATAACAAATTAAACATCCCACCCGACGAACATTAATGTTTGAGGTTGCTAAACCAGTCTTAAGAAATGGAGGAAAAGATCTCTTTTGAAAAACATCGATGGTTTTTGATCTATGTATTATCAACATCGATGGTTTTTTATCTATGTATTATCAACATCGATGGTTTTTGATCTATGTATTATCAACATCGATGTTTAATTTTGAACAACGATGTTTTGCTGTCAATGTTGCATCCCTGCTTGCTAACTGCTTCCAAGTTAAAAGTGCCTCAACGTAAAAATGAAATTCTCCAATACATATTTTAATTTAATTTTGTTTCATTCCTTTAAAAAATTTTTTACTTCCGCATGGTTTGTCTCGCTTGAATCAAGGTAATCGTTATCCTCGTTCACTTATTCAAATGCTTTGAACTTCATACGGATCTATTTCATACCTGTGAATGTAACTAAACAGTTACAATACAAGAGCCAAACAAAAAAGGTTTCATTGTACTTTTAATAAAGCTCTACAACGAGTGCACAGGGGAAGCGAAGGAAAAATGCATACACACTAAGTGCCTAGGATTACATATTTGTATTTCATGAGTCACCTAATCTGATGTTGGGGCCCCAAGTGCAGAGAGGGAGGGGCTGATAAGAATCCTATTCATCAAAAGTAGCTCCTAGAGACTACAACTTTCTAGAAGACATGGAAATAAAATAGGCGATTTTATCGCTTTTCAATTCCGAATTTAAAAACTGGTTCCACGTTTTAGCAACCTAAAAATATTTTTTTAAAAACTAAATTACTAAACTAAATAGCTTGGATGAAAATAATCATTAACAGATGTTTACGTTCTATAATGTTTTCTATAAGTTAATTTTCCAATTATACTGTAGGTAATAAAGTTTTTGAAACACATATTTGTATATCGTGTGCAACCACTATTTATTGAGTAGCTGTAGGAGTACCCAAGGTTTTTGTTCTCCATAATTCAAAACTAAATTTAATTCTTGTCTTTTACATCGCAGTATTTTGCACTCATTTGATAGAAATAGCTTTAATTTCAATTCACTCTTTATGCTACTTATGTATTTTATCCATCCTCTACTCACGATTTTTGTATAAGAATTTTTTCAATCGCACGAAAGGAATAAGGTAATCTGACGTTACCGGATAGAATAGACTCTTTTCCGAATGAGTTAGTGACGATAATGTGCCATTCATTTTACACAAGGTTTAGAAAATAATTTTGTTAAAACTTAATGCTCCTAGTGGTTTATCTCCACTGGAGAGACCAGCCTCTGGAGCAAAAACCTTTTCCAAACAGTCACCAGTTCTGGTTAAGGGGCAATTTGTGTTTGAAGCTTTATTCCTCTTTGGAGTAATTGGGCTTTATTGCCTCGTCAATAGCAAAATTGATCAGATCTTGGACGAGATATCTCTTCAAAACCACTTAGAGGGTTTATAGAAAGGAACACTGAAAATACAAACTTTAGAGCCAGGTAAAGTTCACTTGTTAACTGTACCATGCAATATAACCACCTTCAGATGTGGAGGCAAAATTGAAATTCGTTGCGAACAGTCTGACTGAAACACATATTAACATTAAAAATTATGTATTTCAACCACTCATGACTCATAAATTTGAACATAATTGTATGAACAATGGCATTTTGCATGAATTATGGCTAATTTGATCCAAACGATCGAATCAAAAATACGGATTGCCCCTTAGAAAGTTCAGTAGATAAAAAATGTAATGACCTTTTTGCAAATAAAGTACACATTTATTTATAGAGGGCATTATTCCATTTTTGGTTCGATTGAGCGAGTCCAGGGTGGTGAGGTAGGTGGTTGAGGTTAGAAAATATAGCCTTCGGAGATCAATACCCCCTGTACACTTTGAAAACCCACCTTAAAACCCAATCCAGAGTTTACTCTGAACTGTCCTCGATGACTGGGACATATCCAGTCAGATACTGCTTGCTATTAATAACCTTTCTTAACCCTCCAAGTGGATTCAACGAGATATCTCGTCTATCAAGATTTGTCCAAGTTTACTAATGTTGTGATATCTCGTCCATCAAGAACTGACGTATTTCGCTAGTGACTATTAGGGATGCGACATCGATAGCAAAACATCGATGTTCAAAATTAAAACATCGATGTTGATAATACATCGACCCAAAAACATCGATGTTTGTAAAATTCAGAGTATTTAAACTTTTCCCCCCATTTCTTAAAACTGGTTTAGCAACTTATGATGCTGCATCGACAGCATAACATCAATGTTTTGAAACTTAGATGTTCAAAATTAAAACATCGATGTTGATAATACATCGCCCCCAAACCATCGATGTTTTTAAAATTCAGTGTATTTAAACTTGTTTCCCCATTTCTTAAAACTGGTTTAGCAACTAGTGATGCGACATCGGCTCCAATACATCGATGTTTT
Organism: Metellina segmentata; assembly: GCA_947359465.1. Lineage (NCBI taxonomy): Eukaryota > Metazoa > Arthropoda > Arachnida > Araneae > Tetragnathidae > Metellina > Metellina segmentata. The sequence continues at coordinate 54,688,593 of OX375884.1, read as the reverse complement.
TTTTCTAAAACATCAATGTTTAGAAAACATCGACATCGATGTTGCATTCCTACTTTTCAGACCCTTCATCCTTGGTCACTTTGGTCTAAAAGTATGTTCAATTTGCTGATTATGAAAATTATGCTACTTGGTTATTTTCTAAATTTTTATAACGGTACTTTTTTCATTTAAAAATACAACATCGACAAGGTAAAAACATCGACAAGTATAAACATCGATGTTACAAAAACATCGAACCCAATACATCGATGTTTTTTTAAGAAACATCGATGTTTTGAAAACATCGACATCGATGTCGCATCGCTAGTGACTATTAGTGACGTTAGCAAGGTATTGCCGATTTTGTGATGATGACAAGACTAAGATCTAGGTAGTTTCTTCTAATGGTGGGATATCTCATCCTTCAAGATCTGGTCAGTTTTGCTAACGCAGAGATAACCACCTGCAGGGTTAACAAAGTTAATTTGTTTTCGGAGGGGTTGGTTGAGTGAGGTGGAATTCTTTTGTGGGTCCAGAGGCGAACACGCAGTGGTCCTTATCGCTGACCCCTCCATATTGGCAAAAGGTAGTCTGTTTAGTTAAAAATATATTTTCATATCATAGAAATAGTCTGTTTTAAAAGAAAATGATGTACCTATTTGAGAGAAATAGTCGAATATCATCTTTAAATTTAGTTACATTACGTGTTTCAGCTTGCTGGTGCGAGTACGCTCAAGTTTCATCTTGACACTTACACCTCACATGGAGGTAAATACATTGCAATAATTTTAAAAATGATGTTCTTGTCAGTTTGTTCCCTAATAGCTGTTCAAAATATGAAATTGTGTATCAAATATTATGTAATCCAATAGTGCCTCTCCGTCACATTAGTCTGAAGAAAATGTCACCGTTATTCGGCAAAAGAGTAATACAGAATGCGGAACTGCGCAAAACCACTAGGTGACCTTGGAATAAAATGAATTTTAATAGCGTACAATGTCTTTTGTCTGTCACTCCAAAAAAGGTTCCCCACAGGAAATACTGTCAGTTCGTTTTCAAGTTTGGGTGGAACTCCATTCAATGTGTTCGAATATCTTAGATAGGGTGTGTGACAATGGAGCCATTTAGACAAAAGTATTTTTTGTCAATTTTATTAAATCGTAAATTTTACGGGTAATATTCTACGTAATTGCATGTTCTGATGAATTGCATAAAGACTGTAAAAGTCACAAAGTGAATATAATTTTTTGTGTAAGAAGTGAAGAGAAAATCAAAACCAATAAATCCAGGAATAATTTTGTGAACTTAAGCATGATGTCAATCTTTAAAAGAATCCCTATATTGCACATTCTAATTTGCCCACGTGTACCAAAATATGACGGTGGACTGACAAACCAAATCAATTCACATATTGCTTTTTATACAATGGAGGGCCATTTGTGGAAGTGGGAAATTTATATATTTTAGATTTTATTCTTTCGAGACAATATTTAACATTCGCAGATTTAATCACTAAAAACCTGAAAATAAAAGAAAACATTGGTAGTCCTTTTAAAAAACGAAGCAATAGTTTACCAAACAAAAACTAAAACAACTATTTACTAAAAATTTTGTAAAACAACGAAAAAAATTTGAATGCGACTAAATATTTTTTATTCTTTAACTAGCTTTTAATGGATTAACAATGATGTCTTTTAGTATCGGGAACATGTACTTTAAATATTTGAGGAAAGATAATTCCAGAAAAAAGCAGATAAAAAGGATCGTTTATTATTTATATAATTACTATGGAGAAGAACTAAGACCAGAAGAAACAATCTTTATCGACTGAAAAACATCCACATTCTGTTACGATGGCGCCAAACATTGATTGAATCCTTAAGGAAGTGTGTTCCAGAGCAATTTTAAATTCACCCGATAGACAGAAATTGGCAGAAAAAAATTCCCATCGAAATGAAACTACAGAAGGCTCCCCACCAAGTGCCAAAGTAGCATTTATCTCTTTTTACAGTTTATTGTTTTTTTCTAGTCCACAGCTTTCGGAGAAATTCTTCCGAGAACTTCTGGGAATGAGAGTTGTAGTAGTTATCGGTCGCTGCCACTCCTTCAGGGCCTTGCCACTCATCTCTTTCAGCGTTTCTGTGATCAAGCGTAATTTAAAATTTCGAATGCGTGATCCGAGTTGATTCAGACTTTTTTTTCTGCGACTTCAAGGGTTATCACAAGGCAAAAAGGGCACAGGAGAATAATCTATTTAAAAATAAGTTGTTAATTGACTTTTCAAAATAATCAAAGTTTCAGGTGGGCATTTTATGTTGGCAGGAAATATTAACGCCGCAGTTTCAACTGAGAAAGCGTTCACCTTGTACCAATTCTGGCATTGTAACTTTAGTTCAGAATGCACAAAATGGTATAAAAAGTAAGCTGCTAACATCCTTGGATAAGGGCCACGCAGTTATATTCCGTGGTGCTAGTCAGGATTTCATAATCTTTAAGTTTAGTGAATTTGATTTGGTAATTGTTACACTCCACATGTGTGAGTAACTATACAGGTGTTGGACAAAAATATGGAAACACCTCGTGAAATGCATGCTTGAAAAGAAATGTTTATTCTAGTGAAATGTGTAGGTGGCGCTGGTGTTTTCGCCTACTGACACCACCTATACAACGTCGTAAATACGCTGCGCTGTTCAGTCGTTGAGGGGGCATTGTTCTGTGAAGTTGTAATTGCATCATGTCAGAGCTAACAGACTTTGAACGTGGGCAAATTGTTGGAGTTCGTCTGGCGGTTGCTTCCGTAAGCAAGGTAGCCGAAGTGTTTAGTGTTTCAAGAGGTACTGTATCTAAGATTTATTTCGCATATTTGAAAAGCGGAAAAATATCATTCGCTAAATCACAGCGCGGACGAAAGTGTGTGTTGAGTGATCGCGACAGACGATTATTAAGGAGGATTATAACTAAATATAAGAAGACCACAGCTGCAAAAGTTACTGCTGAAATGAATGTCGCGCTCACAAACCTTGTGTGTACCAAAACAATAAGAAGGGAGATCTATAAGCAGGGTATTTCTGGTCGAGCTGCAATTCAAAAACCATTTATCAATGATGCTAATGTCTGTAACAGGAAAAAGTGGTGTTTAAGTCGTAAAGCCTGGACTATGTAGCAATGGAAGACAGTAATTTGGTCGGATGAGTCTTGTTTCACACTGTTTCCCACTTCTGGCCGAGTTTACGTCTGGCGAACGCCATCCCAAGCCTATAATGCAGACTGCTGGTTGCCAAGAGTGAAACATGGCGGGGGTTCTGTGATGGTTTTGGCAGCCATATTGTGGTTTTCTGTGGGCCCCTTGATTACTCTGCAAGGGTACATTAATGCCAAGGATTATCCATCCCATGGTAAACTTTGTTCCCCAATGGTAATGGTATCTTCCAAGACGACAGAGCCCCTGTTCACACAGCTCATATCGTCCAGGACTGGTTTTCTGAGCACGAAGATGATTTGTCACAACTCTCCTGGCCACCACAGTCACCAGGCATCAATATTATTGAATCTTTGTGGTCTACATTGGAGAGGAAAGTGCGACTTGCCACCGTATTGCAGGAAGAATGGTACAAGATTTTCTTGGCAAGTGTACAGGAACTGTATTTATCCATTCTGAGATGACTGCAAGCTGTTTTCAATGCCAACGGTTTTCCTACACCATATTAGGCAAGGTTACATGTTTTTTTAGGTGTTTCCATATTTTGTCTAAACCCTGTACTTGATAATGATAGATAGCAGTATTTCAATCGGTTTGTAATATTCCTTTATGTCACAAAAACAACCCGTCCCCACCCGTTCCGATCGACTATTTTGGCTATTTGTTATTCAGTCAAAAGTAATGAAATAAGGAAATATGATTTTAGTCTGTTTTGAAATGAGTTTTTTATTTACCACACACACATGATGATGGTGCAGTACCGTCAATAATTCAAATTAGGAGGAAATTTTTTAATTATGAATGAGCGAGCAGTTTTTTACCAGAATTTAAAAATTTCAAACTTTCTAGATTCATCGCATTCATTTTAAAAATTCACAAATCGAATTTTGAAAGTTTAAAGGTACTGTGTCTTCTTAACTTTAAATTTGGTTTACGATACCTTCTGCTACACTAAGGCAAATAAAACCAGGAATCTACAATTTCAAGTTTGAAACATCGAGCATTGTTTCATTGTACTAAGCTCACTAAAACCCCTTTACTTTTGACCAACTGTACAATATGATAAAAATAAGGCTTAGTCTGTAGATAAACATATAACCGTTCTTATGATATACTAGCACACTTATCTGTCTTCACTAGGGTTGAATTGGTTACTTACAGATGTAAAAAGTGTGACCAGAATAAATATTTCCTTTTTCGTGGAGAAATGCCAAATCATTTAAGTGTGAGTTAAATAATTTGTACACCCCTTTATCATTTTAAAAATTTCTACAACCCACTGGGATACAAATCCTATACATGCATATCCATCTATGCATATGGGTATGGGTGAGATATATGTATATAACATATATCGCACTCTTATTAAAGCTACAAACTGACGAAAGTGAAAGATACTAAGGTAACTACCATTACATTACAACATACTATATTTAGAGGCATAATTAGGATTTTCTTTTCTGAAGTTCTTTTCCTGTAAAATTGCTCAACTCAATTCATAACGATAACGAATCTGGCAGATACTCTTACACTCAGTTAACGTACAGTAGTTTTTGACTTGTGGTACTAATGATGACAAATTAATTTCTTAAGACATTTATCACTGTTTCTTAAAAAGCGAATACGTTTTGTGGTACGTTTAATAATAAAATAATTTTTAAAATTGAATGTCTTGAATACAAACAAAGCTAAAATAATCTATTACCATTTAAAAAAATAATAAATATATTTGACAGTGTTTTTTCTGGAGAAAATCATTGTTTTCTACAAACTTTCCTTATTAAATAGGGTGGCCAGCAACACTACTTTTGGAAGCCACATTTCAGGAAAGAATATTTCAAAGAGCCATTTATTTATCTTTGAAAACAAAACAAACAATGGGAAACTGAAAATTAGTTCAATTTTTTAAAGTCTACCCACAGATCCCCCTCCCCCGGCCAGCCTGATTCATAGCTGAAACACAAAACGGTGTTGCTTTCTTAGCTGATACCACTTTGACTCAAAGCAAAAGATTCAGCATAAGAAATGTATGAAAAATATCACAATAACGCTTTGCAGATGAGCGCTGGTTGACATAAGTCAAACGATTCTCGCATGTAACAAAGCTCACAAACGTAAGCAATCGTTGTTTTGAAATATCCTTTGTTAGCTTTAATATGAGTGTAAGAGGACAACTTTGATTTTGAGAGTTGTTTAGTTTTTTCATTTCATTCTCAAAAGAGAAAATCCAACGAAAAACACTGCTGGTGGTACAATCTCAAAGCGATTGCCCTAACAAGTCTTCAAACCAAACTTTCGGCAGCTAATTGCTAAGATAGACAACTCTCATAAAGCATCCACAAGAAAATCTAATTTTTAAAGATTTTCTTAGCAAAATTGTTTGATAGAATCAGAATTTTTTTTAAAGAATATTTTTATTTTTATGTTTTGAATTACTTTGTAACAAGAAATGAAATAAAATAATTACTTTTGGACATCGATCAGTTTTAGTTTATCATATTACATACATTCATTTTATTTACATAAGAGCCGAAACACTCGCCTGAGATAGCCACGCTATGGCCATTTCTGTTATATAAGTTACTTAAGTACAGCTTCAACTCTTTAAAATAAATTGCTCTCCATAATGCCAATTGAAATTTATTATTCTTACATGCCACTTTTTAAAACGAATACTTTGTCGTGGTGTAGCGCTTGAAAAAAAATGAAATACAATTTATCAAAATAATAAATGTTTGTAACATACAAATATTATCAAAATTTCTAATATTATAAAATTAAGTGTTTGTCTGTCTGTTTGTTTCCCGGCCGCAAAATCCTGACGATCTATGGCACTTACAGCAATGAGATTTGGCACACAGGTAGTCCGAATTTTCTGCAGTTTTCGGGTCGCGGTGAAATTTTAAAATTCAATCTAGAAGATTTTTAAATGAATTTAATAATTTTATTCTCTGCCTGGTTCTTCAAGCGCGTTTTTTCCGCACGAAAGAAGAAACCTTTTAAAATGTAATTTTCTACCCACGTGACCTTTTTTTATATTTTCACAAGAGATTGTGACGTCAAATAAACTTTCTCTTAAAAAAAAAAAAAAAAAAAAAACCCAGATTGCATTTTCTGCTTTTTGCGTTAAAAAATTTACATTTCCTGTCCCATTCCACTTCCGCGCGAATGACAGCAAGAAGTAAAACCATATTGACTGGGATTGTTAGGTTTTTTTCGTAAAATCGGAATCTCTAAAGATATATTGAAAATTTCAACGGATTTGAAATCTGCGGAAAATTGCTCACCAGATTAATACCTTACATCACGGGCACGGACACGGGCAACACAGGGCTAGCCACGCAGTGTTTACTAATAAATATTTGTAAAATATTGTAAAACAGTGAACATCAAAACGAAACAAAATAAATGATGTCGGGAAAAATTTGTTCTTAAGATATTTATTTCGCATGGTACAGTCTAGAAAAAAAGAACCACCTCTCTTCACTTAAACGGTTTTAGCAGTATAGCAAATTAAGAGATGGCGTTAACAAGGAATAACGTATTCTATAAATTAAGTGCATCAAATTTGCTTAAGGGGCCGTTGTCAAATAAAACTGAGCACCAACTCCATAATTTCTTATACCAACCCTCTTTTCTGACACAAAATTTCCGAATCTATGTACCATAATTTAACTTCAGATACCAAGTTTCACGTCATTAATGAATACAGAAAGTTTGGAGCTCCTAATGTTAAATCAGTTTCCCACACTTTTATGAATCATTTTCCTAAATAATATTCCTAAAGCGCTGATATTTTGTAGTATGTTGCTATTAATGTACCCAAACAAAATGTACACATAATATTTAGCTTCTAAATAATTTTTAGTTTGCAATATTAATTATTAAATTAATATTTTTTTTCGAAAGAATTATGAATTAGAATCTTGATATATTTTAAAGAAATTGATTCAGAAAGACTTTTAATATCGTCATAAGATATTTCAGCTATTTCATCTGGATAGGTTGTGCGCTACACTTAAATTTTCGTCACTATGGCGATTTTAGGGGTCATCCAAAAGTTGGACCAAGTTTTACAAACCTGAAGAATATAAATTTGTGAAAAATGTCTGTAAATATCATTTATGTAATTAATCTAACGGACATTTTCTTCTACCTGCCATGAATGGAACAGTTGAACAATGATCAATCTAGCTGTAGAGAATGGCAAAACTATGTTTTTACGATTACAGTCTTAATGGCTATTGATAACTTGCGAAACAGTTATTAACCGTTATTATGAAAAGCTTATTTAATGGTACTTAAATGTGTTTATGAGTCAACATTAACTGTTGAAAATTGAAGTTTAGTGTGAAAGTAAACAGGTATAGATTGATTATCATTATTTCCAAATTCCTAGTCCGTCAAGATCTAGTCAATTTTGCTAATGACAAGTTACCTTGTCTAGACAACAACCATGAGGTTTAAAGTTATTGGTAATCTTCTTTTAGTCAAGAAACAAATAAACAGTTCCAGATTAACTATTTCGATCTACGAATAGTGATTTTCAATGTGGAGAGAATCCTTGAAATAAACAACGGCTTTACAAATTCAAATGCAAAACAAACATTGAACAATGTGCAATCTTCCTATCAAATTTCGCACTAAACAACGAAATTTCCAATAGCAACACAATGTTTTGAGGCATTAATCAGGTTCTACATAGTTAAATTGTCTAAATATGAAATTTCATGCACTTACTATCATTATATTAGGAGATATTCAGTGTTAGAGAACGTTATAACCTATTGAATGATATCTTTGAATTTGCTCTACTATGAACAGTGCTCGAAATAAAGGTGATGGTTTGTTTTTTAAAAATCTACAAAGAACCTAAAAATAAATATTCATTCTTGACAGAATCGCTTGAGAAATGTTCATTCTTGGCGTAATCGTTTGAAAAAGGTTCAATCTTGGCGTAATCGTTTGAGAAATATTCTTATTCTTGGTAAATAGTTCGCAACCAAAAAAGTCTATCTTCAATTTTTTTAATACGATCCAACTGATATTCCGATCATCCAAAAAATGAATAGCTAGTTATTTAATTGATTATTGATTAGTAGAGTTCATCAAAACGACAAATGATTGGTATGAGATTGTATTTTAGAATACAGAAAAATTAATTTCCAACATTTTTCAAAAATGTAGACATTTCTCATGTTTAACGGACGTTTTTTTAAACTTTTGGTTGCCTCTAATGCCATAATTAGGAATATTTAATGTAATGCAAAAACTAATTAATTAATTCGAATGAGCTGTTACAATTGTTCGAATTAAGAGGGGTGGTTCATTTCTTCTCGCGACTGAATATTTGAAGTTGATGTTATAGCAGTGGTGTTGACTTTCCTTTTAATATTCCACAATCTAAAGATATTAATTCTTGATTCTATTTTTAACTCTTTATGTCACACAGTTGCCACAACTGACAAGTAAAAATTAGTCGAAATTTAAACATACAAAATTTATTCAAAGCGAAAAAAGCCGGAAACTGTACATGACAAACTGTAGTCACTGTACATGACAAACGAATAAAGTTTCCGTTTCAAAAAAAATATCGTCCCTCACAAATATTTGGAAAAAGTTAAGATTTTACAAAGAAAATTTTAAGTCTTAGAATTTAATTCAGTAAAAATGGTTTTTGGAAAAATAATTGAGTTTTCAGCAATACTGGTATAATAATCCAAGTACTTGCAATGCTCAATATACCTTCCATCAACTTTAAATCCATCAAGATATGGTTGATTTACGTATAGTTACTTAGATATTTTAGCATGAAATTTGCCTAAATATGTTAGCAAATGAATTTTAAATAACTTATACATTAAACTGAAATATCGTTTATCAAATATACAGAACATTGCATTAAAATGTGTTGAATAAATTCTTTCGGGTACAAACACACACACACAATTAGGTATAGAACGAAAAGTCGGAGGGATAGACAAAATCAACTAAATTCAACGAATGTGATTACTCATAGTATACAAAAGAATACAAAATTCAAATAAGATTTTGCTTCTTTCTACTAAAGAAATGTTAAACTTCTTGATGTCTATCATCAATTTTTAGTAATTGCTACTGTACTGGTTATTATACCCAACATATGGATACGTATTTCAAGCTATATATCCGTTATCTCTTCAATAACTCAAAGCTTAATATAACGAAGTATCACACACTTTTTGAATATAAGATGTGAGTGCCCCCTTCTTATATGCGTGGCAAAAAAAATTCTGCTGTCCGTAGTAAAATTTTTATCTACTTGAATCCAGCTTTTTAGCACTGTGCTTCTAGAATTCTAAGCTTTCGGCATATTTAAAATGGTAGCTGTCTCTGAAATATTAGAAGAAGAAAAATTTGCGATCAAATTGTTAACCAAGTTATATTTAAAAACGGAATGAAAATAGAGCATGATACAGAATCCCAAAGGGATTGTGAGTAATTATTAGCATATTGAAAATTTGTTTTTGTTGTAGTTGACTTTTTATTTTTGCTGTGTTATTCTTGAAGTAAGAAAGTAACACAATTTGGTTACCGAAATCACTCAATTCAACGCTTTATTTGGAATAAAAACGCATTCAAAAATGCACAAACTCGGAGATCTTTTTAAGTTTTTAAGGTCGTTTTTAGTATTTTTTTGTGTTTAAGTCTGTTTTAGGTTTTTTAAGTCCTAAACCCCGAATAAGGTACTTTTAGATGATACGAAATTTACTTATTTTATTCAGGACTAGCTACTGCGTGGCTAGCCCTGCGTTACCAGTGCCCGTGGTCTTGATTTGCAAAGCAAACCAACACCAAGGGCAACGCCGTGAAGTAAAGTATTAATCTGGTGTATATATATATATATATATATATATATATATATATATATATAAATTTTCCGCAGATTTCAAATCCGTTGATATTTTCAATCTGTCTTTTACTATTCCGATTTTACGAAAATAGAACTTAACAATCCTAGCCCAAATGTTTTTTATTTTTTTTGCTCTCTTTCGATGAAATGGAATAGGGCAGTTAATGTAATCTGTTTTTATTTGTATTTTTATGCGAAGGGCAGAAAATGCAATCTGTTTATTTTTGGAAAACGAAAATTCACGTGACGTCACACTCTCTTGCAAAAATGTAAAATATTAAAGGAAAATCAAACGTATAAGGTATCTATTTAGTGTAAAATTTTCCGCAGATTTCAAATCCGTTAAAATTTTTATTCTACCTTTAACGATCGCTGAGATAGAATAAGCAATGAAGAACGCCAGTGATAACTTTAGAAATATCTTTTGCTTCACTGGAATCCGTTTCACAGGAAATCAAAATGAATGAATATCGAAACAAACGAAGGTTATTCGATTCTGTTCTCTCCCATTCTAGACGGGAGATGGAAAAAACTTGGATGAAAAAACCAAAGGCTGACGTCAAGGTGACGTCAACCCGAAAAGTCTAAATTTTAATGTTTCTTCATTCCGCGGAAGAAGGAAGAATAGTGAAAAAAAATATTGAATTTATTTTAAAATATTCTAGATTGAATTTTAAAATTCGCCGCGACCTTAAAATTGCAAAAAATACGGACTAACTGTGTGCCAAATCTCATTACTGTAAGTGCCATAGATTCGTCAGGACTTTGAGTGCAAGAAAACAGACAAACACTTATATATATATTAACAAATATATATTAACAGATTTTAGCAAGATATTAGCAAGATATTAACAGATATTAGCAAATATATATTAACAGATTTCAAATTGAGGATAAAATAGTTAAAAAACTAAGAATCCAAGGTTTGTATATTACATTAGCCACTACGTTGCTAGCCCTGCGTTGTTTTTGTAGGGTTATTGGTTTGCTTTGCAAACCAAATGGGCGTTGCCCGTGACAGTTCTTTTCGTAAGAGTCACATTCCCGTGGCCGTTTCGTAAGAGTCACGTTTCCGATTTACCAAAAAATATAAATATTTAATTGACAAATTATTTATTAAAAGAAAATCGAACGCATAAGGAATTTATCTGCTGTCAAAATTTCCGTAGAGTTCAAATCCGTTGAAATATTTAATCTATCTTCAACGATTTCGATTTTACAAAAAAGAACTAAATAATGCCAGCCAATATGTTTTTTATTTTCTTTGCTTTCTTTCGCTGAAACAGTAAGAGGTCTGGAAATGTAATCTGTTTATTTTTTAACACGAATGTTAGCATAACGTCACATTCTCTTGCAAAAATATAAAAGATATTCAATTAAAAATTTTATTTATTTAAAGAAAATAATATTTTTAGGTATCGATCTAATGTGAAATTTTCCGCAGATTTAAAATCAGTTGAAAATTTTACTCTATCTTTAACGGTCTAGAAGATAGAAAAAAGAGTTACATATTTAAAGTTAAAACATTGTTTTTTATTGTCTACTGGAAAATCATTCCTCCAATCCTCAATTCCTCATCCATTCCTCCAATTCCTCATCCATCCAATGAAAACGTAAAAAATAACTTTGGAATCTGTCATATCTTTATGCTGTTGCCATTCCAAAAAAAAAAACAATAATAATTAAATTTCATTAAATTCATTTAAAAATGTTCTAGATTGGTGCCAAAGCTGGAAAAGTATTGATCGCCAATCGTTACCAATTAGTGATGAAAGCGAATAGTTCCAAGATGCCTTCATTTGCTAAGAATAATAGCGATTTGAATAATGTTTCAAAGTTCCAGGATTACCGCCATTTTGAGTGTCAAAAGCAAATTTAGCAATTATGAAACGTAGAAATTGGAGGCATTCTGGCACTTTCAAGAGTACGATTTCGAAGTTATTGTTTGAGGTTACACTGTAGTTCTAGAAGTTGGGAAACTTGTTTTTATCCACGGCATCATGAACTACATTATCTATTTTGACATTTTAAAGAATACCTGCAAGGATAACGCTAATAAGATAAGTTTGGGATATAGTTTCATCTTTCATCAGGATAACTATTGTAAATATGTTGACAAAAATGTGAAGCTCTGGCTATTGTATCCCTTCATACAAGCAACTACATACTCTTTCTGTCTCCAGACTAGAATACAATAGAAAATGTCTAAGTTATAAAAGCTGTCCAATAGCATCTTACAAGCAAGGAGTAATTGGACGTGTTTTTGTGAAAAAATGGCTAACATTTCATAGGAAATTCCAAAAACCTTGTACAATTAATGATCAGGAGACTGGAAGCTATAATTACCACTAATGGATTAACCATCAACATATATACTTAATTTCGAGATTTTTTTCTTTGGATTCCTTTAAAAATAATTTTGTTTAATAATTTACTTTGATATTGTTTGAATTTCTTCTGATATTTTTCTAAAAAACAATTATTCACATTCGAACTAATAAAGATGACTTCTAATACGAATTTTAACATTGAAAACTTACGTATACACACAAAAACAGGAATGTCACGTACAATTAAAGAACGGACACTTTTCAGGTTGGTTTTGAGAAAGAATCGTTTAGTCTGATTGTTGCGGTCTATTCTGTCGTGACCGAAAGTCCTCACGTTGGATTAGTGTTGAAGTTTGGAAAGTGGGATGCCAACTCAGGTGTTGCCTCGTCATCTGACTGTGGTTCAAAAATACGTGTTGTTGTCCGTGGTGTTGTCCCCTCAGGGGATTGATCCCGGTCTGTCGTCAATAGCCCCTTGTGTTGCTCCAGTACGAAGTTAATTAACATACCTACTAGGTACACACCAGTTGTTATATTATGTTTCCTACACTAATCGAAAACTGAATGTCTAGTCTGGGTTAAATCCTCGAAAAGGTAAAATGCTATTTTTACAAAAAGCATTGTACTAAGTTTATAATGCGCAATTTAAATTGCATTTTTTAATATTTTGAATTCCTCAGGAGTTTAGAGACAGCTGCGAAAAAAAACTGACAGAACAAAGTACGAAAGAGTCTGAATGCACCGTTTTAAATTTGCAAATTTCATCTCAACAAGATCTATGAGTATCATTCAATTCATTGTAGACAGTAGAGATGGGAGCAAAAAAAAGACAGTCGTGTCAAAACTAATTTTAATACCGGAACTGAAAGTTTAGTTGCATTTGCTCGCCTTACATTTCAAAGGGAAGTCGGAATTTTTTTTAATTTGCTTCTTCTGTCTAAAGAATAAACACAAATTAAGAGTGACAGCCAAACGTCGGGGAAGGAAGTAACAGGTTTCAAAAGATGCGTAAAGAGATCAAAATAACCACTTATCTTTCAACACTTATGGGTGTGCGGTCCATTAGTTCTTTGTATTACATCTTGTTCCATCTTTTTTATTGAGCTGTCATTAGAACGTATTTTGATTTGCATACCTAATATTCCCACGCTTAGCTTGGCATTGCTGACATAAAAATCCGCATTCAACTTTTCAATGCGTGTAATTAAGTTTAGACGGTAACAGAATTTCTGGATTTATTTGGACCAAAGCCAATAATTTCCAAACCATTGACGCCCGCGTGTTGAGTAACTTTCTTCGCGTTTTATGGCTTTTGTTTGAGGTTTTAGTTCATTCTCATTTTATTAGGGGATACAAGAAAAAAGTATTTTTAAATTTGATCGTTATTCAGCTTTTTAATTCATTTAGAATTGGTCAAGATCGATTTTTATCCAATCCTTAAGATTAATTTCCAAGATTTATTTCGCCGAGGTATGCTAAATTTTTAAATTCTACGTGTTTTATATTTTGAGTTACTAGGTAGCTCCGCTCCCTGTTAGCTTACGCTCGCCAACCCCCGGGTATTGCTACGCAATCCCATTTGGTTTGCTTCGCAAACCAACATTTCTTTCGCAGAGTGAATCTCCAGGACAGCGAAACTATCTGAATAATTCGTATAATACTGATTTGACTTTCCGGTCCATGACGTCACAGCGAGGGCTTCGCCCCACTGCTCCCTTACACTCGCCAACCACCAACCTACTGAATTAAGTCAGTAGAACTTATTTGTGTGAATGTCTATTACTTTATATTGATAGTCTTTGGCGCAGCATGGCCAAACATGGCCCTTGCTCCATAAAACTTCAACTAACCAACCATATTAGAAATTTGATACAAAAGCTTTTGAGTTTGTCAAGGTTGAATTTCTATTATCCAAACACAATGGGGGTGGTTCACAAATAAAATAATGATTTGAGAAATGGTACTTGCACATAATTATATCCGGGAGCAGAAAGTGCTTAAAACTGTGATGTTCGTCGCAGAACAAAGTCTTAACAGAAAAATGTGTCCTTAATTTTGTCAAAATTATGACCGATTTTTTAAAAATCATAAGTTACGATATTCTGCAGTACAAAGCGCTCTCTTTGCTACACTTTTTTCTTTTCTAGCTACGGAACAATCTCCCTACACCGTCCAAATTACCACAAACACTTTATAAATAACATCTATGTCACTGACAAAATATTTAAATTCAACAGGTATCGACAGAATTTCAAATTCTGAAAGTATACCCTGGTTTTAAATAAAGTAAGTTAATAAATTTTGATGTTTAATTATAAATATGTAATACAAATTTATCCGATAATTGTGTTTTACGTCTGTTTTTGATTTTTCTGCAGTTTCAAAATTCGGACAAATGCTTGCAGAACAATTGCAATTGTTTGGAGTTATGTTGCAGAACACTGAATATAATTCTGCACCTGTGACATTATAGATTAAAATTTCAGGAATTTAAAGCTATAGTTAGAAAGTATGTTTGTGTGCTAATATGAATATTCAGACAAGAAAATATGTATCTGTACGTTGATGTTTGGAACATACAAATCAAAGGACGTTAGTGAATAAGGAACTAGAGCGTATTAGGATACGCGTATATTTTCTAGTTCTATACAATTTGATGAGTTATTAAGTATATGGATATTGTTTAGTGTGTTTCAAAGATACCATCTGAAAGCATATCTGCGGTGACAAGTGGTTGGAGACTGGGGACTCATTTGCTGTTAGACATTTCCAAACTTCAATATTCCACAAAAAGGCCGACCAACCGGTATAGTGGTTAAGGTGTTAGCCTCTAGATCGGAAGGTCCCCGGTTCGAATCCGGGTTCGGGCATGGATGTTTGTAAGCGTATACCAGCTTAGGTGTTGCTTCGTCATCTGAACATGGTTCAAAATTACGATGTAATTGTTAGGGGCAATGATGGCCCTCCCACTGGGTGCTCCTTCACAAGTGGCCATCACTTCTGGCCTTGTAGTAGCCAATGACTTCGGTCAAAATGTGCCCGCCATTAGAAAAAAAAAATATTCCACAAAAAGTCTCTTTTAGGGTATGGAGAAACTTTTTAGCACTCGAAATATAACTACTATTACAACCGCTACTTCCAAATTCGAGGGTCTCTATTTCTTTTGGCGTAAAGGAATTGTCACGGAACTGTAAAACAGCTCACATTTGACCTTGCAGAAATTACTAGAATATACAGAGTTAATGCTAATCAAAGACTGTATGGAAGTGGTCTGTGTGTAGGATGACCATTTTCAAAGGGCAGCCCCCCCCCCCACACACAGTAGCGCTCCTACGGAGGGAGGGGCTGACATATCTCCCAGATTGGATCAAAAGCAAAAATATCTTTTTTTATTTCAGTGACTGTTTATTTCAAAATCGTATATAAAGGTACTTTGATATTTTCTCCTAGCAGTCAGCTTATATACTTATTTCGTTTAGCCCATTTTCAAACGTGTTCCATTTCTCATGTAATGATGCTGGATAAAATAATGGAAACTTTTAATAGTTCATTGAAACGTTGGTACCTTATCCCTTCAATACAGTTTCTATTCATCTTGAAATAATCACTTTTAAACTGGTCTCCAGGAAACACACACACACCAAAACTAGTCTCTAGGTAACACGCACACACTCCAAAACAAGTCTATGTTTCAAAGATATTTAAAAATTTTGAATGACTCTAATTTTTAAAATCAGTCCTACGATAAAAAATAAGTGGCCCTCTTCAGATAGATATCCTAGATGCGCGCTCCTGCCCACTCACCCCTTGAAGCGTTCCCGAGTTTAGAAAAATAAATACTTAAGTGAACTTAATCGATGTCAATGAAAGTTTCGTTAAACCCATGAGTAGAAAAACGCCTAGACAGGTTTAAAAATAATCAAAATATCTTCAAGCAAAATGCGTTTTAGTATTGGAGATTCGATCGTTTACTGAAACAAACGAAGAATCTAAGTTTATTCTGGGACTGTCTCTGAATATGAAGGAATTGGACAGCAAAAATAACTTCATGCTTTGACTCCTTGTCCATTCACCTTGATGAAACATACAATGGGAAGACAGAAGTTATTTGATTAATTCGTGGGTGTAATGATTAATATTTTCTTTTCTTGAGTCTAGATGCGTACACACATCAAAACACGTGAAATGGTGTAGATTATAGAAGATTTCACGAGGAGCATTCCAATTAAAACATTCCATCCAGAACATTCCATGTGGAATATTCCATCTAGAATGTTCCAAGTAGGGATGCGACATCGATAGCAAAACATCGATGTTTTGAAACTTTGATGTTCAAAATTAAAACAACGATGTTGATAATACATCGCCCCAAAACTATCGATGTTTTAAAAATTCAGTGTATTTAAACTTTTTTTCCCCCATTTCTTAAAACAGGTTTAGCAACTATTGATGCGACATCGAGAACAAAACATCGATGTTGATAGTACATCGCTCCCAAACCATCGATGTTCAAATTTAAAACATCGATGTTGATAGTACATTGCCCCCAAACCATCGATGTTTTTAAAATTCAGTGTATTTAAACTTGTGTCCCCATTTCTTAAAACTGGTTTAGCAACTAGTGATACGACATCGGCTCCAATACATCGATGTTTTTTTCTAAAACATCAATGTTTAGAAAACATCGACATCGATGTCGCATCCATACTTTTCAGACCCTTCATCCCTGGTCACTTTGGTCTAAAAGTATGTTCAATTTGCTGATTATGAAAATTATGCTACTTGGTTATTTTTAAAATTTTTATAACGGTACTTTTTTTCATTTAAAAATAAAACATCGACAACGTAAAAACATCGACAGGTATAAACATCGATGTTACCAAAACATCGACCCCAATACATCGATGTTAAATACATCGATGTTTTTTTAAAAAACATCGATGTTTTGAAAACATTGACATCGATGTCGCATCCCTAACCGTCACCAATACCCCTTTGCGCTGCTCTAGTACTGCCCATTTCCTAGAGCTGCTGTAACCTGAAATGATAACAGTGATATTTTACTCCTGGAAGTACCAGACCTTCAATGCGGTTAATGTTAACTACTAATCTACCTATCACACAGTATAAATTGTCTTTTATCTAGGAAAATGAAGATAGCATTTCTCCTTTTTGTAGTCGGGATCATAGTAGATTGAATGGAAAAGCAACGGATTAACAACTGGAGGGTTGTAAGTTCTAATCTAACCAAAGACCATTTTTTACAACTGACTGACGCACGTTAAAACTGCCATGGCCTCAAATGTCCTCACGTTGGTGTGTGGAAGTTTGAAGAGTGGAGTGCCAGCTCAGGTACGACCTCGTCATCTGACCGTGGTTCAAAATTACGTGGTGTTGTTATCCTCGGTTCTTTCCCTTCGGGATTGATCCCGGTCTATAGCCAATAGCTCGCAGTGTCTTTTCAGTGCGACGTTAACTCAAACACCTACATCCACCGCGTATACAAACGTTTTAACGTCTAGTTTCATACACAAGTGAGTGAAAAGAATTCTCGGAATTTCTGAGACGACTGAGCTCAAATAGCGTTACTTGAAGTGGGAGATAAGCATGGCATTCGAGGATGAAGTCACAGACCACAGGCAAAGATCAACCACTTTTTCATTCTCAGAACAGTCCTCGATCTTTCCCTTTGGGTTTGATCCTGGTCCTTCGCCGAGATCCCGTTGTGTTGCTTCAGTGCGGCGTTATTTAAAATACCTACCCACCTTACCTACCTTTTTGCAATCATGTAGAAATTTACTTTACAAGAATTTGAGGTTGTCGTGACATTGGATATGCCTATTCCTCTAGCCAACTGTGAGCTGTAGTCGGCGCAGGTTTGATTCCCGTCAGAAGCATTTCTCATTGGGTGTATTATCTCTTCTGTGATATGTTCTATTACTTTATAGGCATGTCTAGTGCTTGGCGTAGAATGGCCAAATAAGGCCCTTGCGCCATCAAAATCCCAAATCCAACTCTACAAACCTTTACTGTAAAAACTTTGTGGTACTTAAATAGCGTAATATACTTCCATCAAAAATTACGTGAAGCTAAAGAACTTCCTTTTCACACGTCGTAAGTAATATTGATGTTAACTTTTCTTTTTGATATCCCTGTACATCATACTAATAATAGAAGGAAGACGTATTCCATAATCGTTCCCTGTCAACTCTCGTTCTCGACTAATTCGCTGTATACAATGCGTTTATAACATTTTTCTAAAGTTTTCGAGAAAAAGCGTTAGACTAAACACTATTTATAGATTATTCTTTGGAAGCGTGACTCGAGAGTCTCCATACGGAACACTTCACTTGAAGAGACACTTGCGATAATGATTTTTAGCGAATGGAGCTGCTTGTTTATTAGTGTGGAGTTTTTTCAAGAATTGGCCATTAAAATGCTGTCACTGCAAAAATCTCCCCTGGAGTCTTGAAAATGTTCGGTAACACTAAAGTATGGTTTCCATATTACGAAGGATCAAGGTACTAAACAATTCGATAGATAACAAATTCGAAAAGTAGATAATTCTTTGAATTTTGATTGGTTGGTTTGGGTTCTTTGGCGTAAGGTCTATAGCGATTAGCTGCTTTATTTTGGAAAGGGTTTACATTGGAAAATTTATTATCTCTACTATTATAAAAGTAAGTGTTTGCGTGCGTGTGTGGACTGTCCTGACGAATCTATTGCATTTGTAACAATGGGATTTTGGCTGCCATTGTTTAGTTCTTTTTTGTAAAATCGGGATCGTTAAAGATAGATTGAAAATTTCAACGGATATAAAATCTGTGAAAAATTTGACATCAGATATATACCTTAATCATTTGATTTTCTTTTAATAAATAATTTTTCAGTTAAATATTTATTTTTTCGCGCGAGATTGTGACATTATGCCGAATTTCCATTTGGTTTGCGAAGCAAACAAACACCACTGGCAAGTTGTGGCTGTTATCCAATAGGCTACAAATTCCCATTAGGATTGTGAAGAAAACCAATAACCCCACAAAAGCAAGTGTTGTTTCTTATGCCTACACTGGCAGACCAAAGGAGTGCCAGGCCCGTCGAAGACGGCAAGAGGCGAGGGGGTGCGGCTTCCATGCAAGTGAGCCCCATTGGGAGGAAGTCCGACTTAGCTCGAATTTTTAGCCGACAGATGGCAGCACATCGACACGTCTCGTTTTTACGGAGAGGTCACATTTTCACGACATTCAATCATACTCAGGCACACGGTTGTAATTTTGATCCAAACCAGAGACCAACTAATTCCTGGTTGGCACCCCCAGAGGTATTGATTTATTATGGGGACATGGAGGACTTTGTGACCACGACAGATTTTTCGTGCACCAGTCACCTTTAGCGTACACGGGAGTTTTCTGTCAGCTGGGCTCGAACTCATGATTAGTCAGTCACGATGTCGATGCCCTACCAACCAGGCCACCTTCAAAAGCAACTGGCACGGGCAACGCCGTGCTAGCCACGAAGTGGCTAGTGATACATATAGCTATATACGTATGTTCCAGCGAAAGTTGCTGTCAATAATCGATGAAAACTCTCTCTCGATGGTTGAATAAAAATTTATAGTACGAAGAACCAACTCTCCCAAGTGACTGTCCTGTCTAATTAGCCTTTGTGCAGCGAAAGGTTTCCGTAGAACGACGAACCAATCCAACTAAATGACAGTTCACAGTTCAGCCTAGAAAGCAAATTCATAGGTACAGTCGCGACAAAAAAACAAAACACCCCTCTTTATTTAAGCAATTTTGTAGGCTTTTACCAAATACCTGCATTCATTGCACTACAAGCTCATACCAAATACTTTTAAAATAATGTTCAAATTTGAAATTCGAATAGCTATAACTACAATTAATCTCGATCTACAAATAGCGTTTTTCAATGTGGAGATGATCCCTGAAATTAACACCAACTTTAACATTCAAACCCCCGATAGGAAAGTCATGAAATTTCATATTTAAACTAATTTAAGGTAAGATAATTTTAATTAATGTCGAAGAAGAGCAACACAACGGGCTATTGACGACGGTCAGGGATCAACCACCTAAGGAAA
The DNA here is from genome assembly GCA_947359465.1 of Metellina segmentata. Classification (NCBI taxonomy): domain Eukaryota; kingdom Metazoa; phylum Arthropoda; class Arachnida; order Araneae; family Tetragnathidae; genus Metellina; species Metellina segmentata. The sequence goes on along the minus strand of OX375884.1, from coordinate 54,668,092 downwards.
AAATCAGAGGGCAACACCACGTAATTTTGAACCACAGTCAGATGACGAGGCAACACCTGAACTGGCACCCCATTCTCAAAACTTCCTCACCAACCCAACGTGAGGACTTTCAGCCACGAGAGATTTAAGGTGCACCAGCCGCCTCTACACCATACGCTTCCAAACATCCATGCATTCACCCCGATTCAAACCAGAAACCTTCCGATCTAGAGGTTAACATCTTAACCACCAGACCGGTTGGTCGGTTAGACTAATTTAACGATGCAAAACCTGATTATGGCCTGAAACCATGGTGATTTCATTCGAAATTTCGTTGTTTGTGTAAAATTTGATATGAAGACGTCCCCTTATGCATTTATTTGCATTGGAATTTGTAAAGGACGTTATTTCCTATTGAATGATACATTAGAATTTGCTCTACTATGAATAGTGCTCGAAAAAGGGGGTAGTTAGTTTTTTTTGCCCCCCGGCTGTACCATTTTATAAATACTACCCTCTTCTTTAACCAGCAGCTCAGGTGTTGCTTCGTCATCTGACCGTGGTTCAAAATTACAAGGTATAATCCTCGGATCTTTCCCTTGAGGGACTGATCCCGGACCGTCGTCAATAGCCCGTTGTGTAGCTCTAGTACGACGTTAACTAAAATTACCAATTATCTTTAACCAGCCTGGTGGTTGTCTCGTCATTAGCAAAAGTGACGAGATCTAGATAACGAAGATATCTCTTTCATCCAGACCTTGTAGTATTTAGTAGAAACCTGACGAGATCTTCATTCACACTCTCAGAAGAGGCACAGAGAAGTAAAAATAAAAATTTTTAGCATTTTTGGAACAACCTATAGCAAGATATTCGCAAATTGGTCAACACATGAAGATGTGTTTCTAATGATTTTAGCAAGATAGGATTCATACATCAAGAGGCCAGTACTAAAAGCTAAATCACTTCCAACTAGCAAGAAATTGCAAAAATAATTAAAATGACATGTATAGCATAAAACCAGTATTATATTTCAGATACTATATTATATATATAATATCTACATTGAGGACTTAAAAGTTGTAGTGTGGAATGTGTAAAATTCTTGTCTTATTAAGTAGTATGAAATATGTTTTAAGAATGCCTTATTACTAAGCCCAGGATTTTTAGGTTTCTATAATATTTAATTAGTTTTTTTTAGGTTTTAAAATGGCTAACAAAAATATCACTTTAAATCGTAATATCGTGAGATTAAAGCATCTTTTTCATTCATGCAATGACAATTTTTAATCCACGTACTCGGTTTTTGTAGACAATATTATATAATGTGCAATTTGTCACAGATATCTAGTGGAGTGGCAACCAACTGTACGATTTCAATTTGATAATAAATTAATTACTTAACTAGGAATAATTAAACGTATTTAAAGACATACATATCCAGAATTTACGTTAACAGTTAGGGTTGTTCTTGTTTCGAAATAGAGCACGACTGGTCAAATACTAGCACTGACGTTATTAATCAAATAAGAAATTGTATTCAACATCTGATACAGAAAATAGATTAGGATTTTCTATTAGACGTTATTAATCGTATATAAGGAATTGTATTTAACATCTAAAACAGAAGAGATCATGATTGTCTATTAGACTGTCAAGAAATTAATTTCTATGACTAGACCTGTTATTGGGGTTTCGGTAGCCCAGTTAACAGATCAAAGGATTTACAATCGGAGTGCTGTGAGTTCGAAACTAGGCCTAGACAAAGACAGTCGTGTACACGGGGGCAGGTGCTCGTTAAATCTGTCATGGCCTCAAATGTCCTCATGTTGGCGTGGTGTGGAAGTTTGGATAATGGGTGCCAGTTCAAGTGTTGTTCACGTCCCCTGACCCTGGTTCAAAACTACAAGGCGTTGTCCTTGGGTCTTTCCCTTCAGGGCTGACCACGGACCGTCACCAATAGCCGGTTGTGTTGATCCAGTGCGGCATTAGTTAATTACCTACCAGCTCCGTTTTTGTGATTGTCGAGAAATTATTTTTTTCAACCCTATCTTGTAACGTTTAGGTTAAACTACATATATCTAATTTCGCTCTCGTACAGCAAATAATGACTGAAGTATGATAAACCAAACTCAACTTTATATGAAGGAAAATACTTTTTACTTATTTGGGGGACATTGTACAGTCTTGCTATCGTCAGATCAGGGCCACCCTAACCACAGGACTAAATGGGGTACAACCCCGGGGGCGCCAGCCTTTTGGGGCGGAAATTTTGCTTGCACTAAAACCAGTTTGACCGCTGGAGACCAGCGCGTGACTGACTATATTGACTTTTTATAGTTCTGAAACTTTTAAAACTTCACCCCGGTCACCCTACTTTCATTCCTCCTCCCGTTTATTTTCTTATGAAGAGGAGCGGATTATTATTTGTAATCCACGGGTGTCAAATATCTTCGGACGGCCTTGCTTCAGATCGAATTCGTTTTAGCCCTGAAAAAATATATTGAACGGGATGTGATGTTAGAAGGTGAAATTTCATTTGAGAAATTTCGATTTCTGCCCCGTCTTAGATGGTTTTCCACTAACTCGGGGCACATTCTCAATTATTCTAAAGGCTTCTAACTAAGACAGCTTATAACTTTCAGTATATAGAGAGTTATGTCAACCGGTCCTGGAACAAGGGATTCCCTTTGCATCCAATTGATAGCTTCAGTCCGCTTCTCCATTCAGTAAACAGAGCGTCAGATGTTTTAGTCTCTTTTTTTCAGTCATATTTCTTTTGGCTAATTGTCAAATTTTATTTTTTTAAGTATCACATTAAGTGAAAAAGTTACTAATACTGATCTATTTTGAGAAAACGAGGTGCACACCTGAATGACTGTTTATAAATAAAATTCTGAAACCTTCACATTTTTAAGTTAATTTGTTGGTTTGATTTATTTTAAAATACTAGGGGTATCCGTCCCCTGCTCGCTTACACTCGCCAACCCCCGGGGATTGCTACGCAATCCCATTTGCTCCTTTCACTCCCAATCACTCCTTTTACATATGCCATTTGGTTTGCTTCGCAAACCAACATTACTTTCGCAGAGTGAAACTATCTGAATAATTTGTATCATCCTAATTTCACTTTCCGGTCCATGACGTCACAGCGAGGGCTTCGCGTCACAGCGAGGGCTCGCTTACGCTCGCCGACCCCCGGGGATTGCTATGCAATCCCTTTTGGTTTGCTTCGCAAACCAATACCTCTTTCGCAAGTGATTTCACTTTTCTTTCTTTAACACTTAATACACCCTAAACTAAAAGCCGCATCAGTAAAAAATCTTCTGCATGTTGTTCCCTGTACAATTTTAAGTAAACGATGTTAATCTCCAAACTTTACGATCTGTACTTTGTGCTTTCTTGGTAAACCGTCTGAGAACAGAGAGAAAAAAAGCGAGCCTTTTTCCTCGCCAAATAAAAAGAAATCGTTTTTATGGCAATTGTTGCTACGATAAATTTGATAACTGGCAAACCTGATAGTAAGAAATACAACCATCATAAGCTCCGCAAATTTGCTCCGCGAAATAAAAAATACGAAATTTGTGTCACCAACTTTTGATTGCATCGAATTTATTTATGAACCAATTTTAAAAATAATTCTACCGTAAGAAAGAGTACATTCTGAGGTATACTGCTATATTTTCAAAATTAAAAACTAATAGTAATACGATATAGATATGACAGTTTTAGTATTGTATCGGAAATTACGATCTGAAAGTTCCGAAAATTGTATGACCAATTTTTAATTGCATCGATTTTATTTATTAACCAATTTGAAAAATAATTGTACCATAAGAAAGAGTGTAATGTAATGTATTCAGTGATGTTCTCAAATTTAAAAAATAATGTTTTTTGTTGTAGATATAACGATTTTAGCAGAAAGTAGCGAAAATATCCAAAGATTCCGAATTTTGCATGACCAACTTTTGATCGCATCCAATTGAATTATTAACCGATTTCAAAAATAATAGTACCGTAAGAAAGAGTACATTCTAAGGTATACTGCGATATTTTAAAAATTAAAAACTAATAGTAATAATATATAGATACGGCAGTTTTAAAAAAAATGTCCCGATTTTTCCCGAATTTCAAAAAAATTATCAAGAACCAAATTGAAATAAAAAAAAAAACTAGACGAGCTGCAAAAATTTACGTTGAGAGGTACTCTAAAAAAAACTCACGGCTGAAAACTGAAAATTTGTATGTGTTTTGCTCACTCGCGGAAGAAATTTCGCTTCTTCAATTTTGACACTTAATAAACCCTAAACTAATAGCCGCATCGGAAAAAAATCTTAATAATTGTCCAGGGAATACGATGAAGAACAAACCATGTTAATTTTGTTTTTTTTCCCCGATCAGTACTTTCTCGGGAAACCGTCTAAGAATCGAGCTAAACAACACAGTTTTCAATCGGCGGCTGTAACTTTTTTTTAATATAGAGCGAAAGAATTCTATAATAGCTTCCTTTAAGATTTGTAAAATGAGGATTTGGAGTTTCTGACGAATATTGATGGTATTGTTTATACCTTATTCTTAGATAACAATTATTTCCCTCAAATGTAGTATCTATTTTGATGAGTAAAACTGTTTTTTTAAGGAGTTTAGTTAAAATAAAATTATCTAGTTAAGCGTATTTGCCTCTTTCCACAGAAATGGTAAACTTGTGTAGCATCTATTTTTGGTAGTTGCTAAGATCTGGTAACATATTCAAAGCTGTCCGTTAGCTCTCCAATAATTTAAAGTTTAATGCAACGAAGTATCACACATTTTTAAACATAAAAGGTACGTGACCCGTTTCTTATATGCTTGGCAAAAAATACCGCGATGATGTACGAATTGGAAGGACGGTGTTTTTGAGACAGCGGGGAAGCGAGGATAATTGGCGCAGAACGCAGAATTAAATAAGAAATGTCTTCTGTCCTGTGATTCAAGTTCTTTGCCAGTAATATTTATAGTATGTCTGACAGCCAAACCTCCTTTCGAATTACGTCATTTCTAGGAGACCCTTTATCTACCGTCAGGTACGTTCCACTAAGTTGAAAGACCTGTAGAATGTATTTTCAGGTGTTGCTTTGCTAAATGCAATCCGAAGCTTCAAGTAAGTCTTGCAGTTTGAAATTAAGCGATCCGTTAATTGTTTGAAGTAATTGAGGCGTTGACATGGGAAAGGGAGTAAGTGCCGGAAATGAAATTTCACAGGAAAGGCAAAAAACTGTTTGAATAATCTCTTTTTCAGCAAATTCTTTTTTAACACATTTGACATAGCCATTTAGTGAAATCGACCAGAACAATTCGAAACTAGAATGATATGTAAAAATTAAAGAGCTTATACGCGTATTTATATAATATGAATATTATATGTAAACAAAAGACATTATACTCTCTGAGACTGGGTACAATTGGACATTCAAACTATCTCACAAAACATTATAGCTTCATACATATTTTGTTAACGATAAAGCTATTGCACATAAAAAAGTTAACAAACCAATATTACAATTACATACTTACATCTCTTACTTTTACCCCAAACATTAAACAATACAATAAAATTAAAGGCACATGTCGTGGTAAAAGGGCCTGTACTTATCCTTCAAAAAGTCAATCATGGAGAGCAAATCTTTCTTTTTCGCCTCGTTTATTACTGGCACTCTGTTCACACCAAGTAGCTGCTGCAGATTTTCGAGGTCATTGATGGAACGTCCTTTTTTGAAAATAGGGTATTCTTTACAGCTCTCAAAGTCATTGAATGTCTGTCGGGTCTTGATGGTAGGAAATCCAGATCGTGTAAGTCTAATCCATGGCAGAGTACTGATTTTCAACTTAGAAAAGATCAGAAGGTGGTCCCAGAAAAATAGCAGCAAAATCATAAGAAGTCTTACTACTACTTACTAGGGATGCGACATCGACAGCAAAACATCGATGTTTAAAATTAAAACATCGATGTTGATAATACATCGCCCCAAAAACATCGATGTTTTTAAAATCCAGTGTATTTAAACTTTTCCCCCATTTTTTAAAAACTGGTTTAGCACCTAGTGATGCGACATCGACAGAAAAATATCAATGTTGAAAATTAAAACATCGAAGTTGATAATGCATCGCCCTCAAACTATCGATGTTTTTAAAATTTAGTGTATCTAAACTTTTTCCCCCATTTCTTAAAACTTGTTTAGCAACTAGTTATGCGACATCGGCTCCAATACATCGATGTTTTTTTATAAAACATCAATGTTTTGTAAACATCGGCATCGATGTTGCATTCCTACTTTTCAGACCTTCACACTTGGCCACTTTGGTCTAAAAGTATGTTCAATTTAATGATTATGAAAATTATGCTACTTGGTTATTTTTTTCAATTTTTATAACGGTACTTTTTTCATTTAAAAATAAAACATCGACAAATATATACATCGATGTTAAAAAAACATCGACATCGATGTCGCATCCCTACTACTTACTATCAAGCTACTTATCAAAGAACAGCTGTTACTCCCTTTTTGATGCCAGAGGTATTGGAGTTACTACCTGAGCCATATTGTGCGGCTATCAGAACCACTAATATAAAGAGGGTATGGACTTACTCTCTTTCCCCACCTGATGCCTTGGAATTTACTATTTTTTTCAACGAAAAAACGGAAAAAGGGATTTTTTCTTTCTGTGTCAACGCTTTAATTGTCAATGGCTTAAATAATATATGCAATTCGAGATAACCAATTCCGAATGGTACTAAAGCGATCAATGTCAGTAGTTAAAACACTTTGGAAGAAAGTTAATTTTGATTCATTTTTATAGAACAACTTTGCATATAAACAGATATATGTTGGTAAGTATTTAGTTAACGTCGGATTGGGCTATTGGCGACGGTCCGGGATCAATCCCAGAAGGGAAATATCCGCAACGCCACGTAATTTTAAACCACGGTCAGAAGACGAGGTCACACCTGCGCTGGCACCCTACTCTCCAACCACGCCAGCGTGAATCAAACTTCCGCATCACGTTAACGTGAGGACATTTGAGGACATGCACCAGCCCCTTTTTGCACACGACAGTCTTTGGTTGGATTCGAACTCGCAACCCTCCAGTTGTCAATCTGTTACTCTTCCATCCATGTTACCACGACCCTATAAACAGAAAAATAACAGTGAACGCAAAAGGTCTTCTTATTGCGTATTTTAGAAGCATTTACAGCCAAACCTTGTTATTATTTTACCCCATTTTTGTTAGCTGTAATATAAATGGATACTCTAAACGTAAGTTAAATGAATAAATCGCAGGGCGCTTTACTAGTTTCTAATATATGTTTAATCTAACAATACAATTTTATTTTCTACACTTATAAAGCTTTATGTATCAATAGAACAAAATCCTTAACGTTTTAAAGTAAGAAAAAGCAAGTTTTATTTCCACAAAAGGGGTACAATATCCTAATAAAAGATTTATTTAGTATTTGTGCCATGTTGTTATTTTTGGTAGGTTTTTCAACTTTAGAATTTGTTATAGAAAATGGAAATTAATGTTTTGTACAACGGCGTAAAGGTATTTCATTTTTAATCCTTTACGTGTGTGGTATTCTGAAATTTATCCTAGCTGGATATATCGCTGGGAAAATGTCTAGAATCAAAGGAAATACCGTGATGTTCTAAGAAATAATGTTTCACTTTCAGATAAATTTATTCTACAATAAAGTCTCTCTCTCTCTGACATTTTCAAAGGTAATAAAATCCATATACTCTATAACAAGTCGAATAATATGAATTTATTGTTCCAAGTAAAGTTTTTTTCCTGTCTTAAAACACTCGTTAATTTTAGAAATTATCTGAATCCTCGCCCATGATACCGACATCTCGAAACACGAGTCCCGCGTATTAACGATGATGTTTTCAATAAATCAACTAAGCAATATACATAAAATGATCTTTAGAAAAAACAATAAGAGTAGAAGATGAATTAAAAAAGGTTTTCCCCAATGTAGTACAACAAGATATGCTCAAAAGTCTCTTTCCTCATCAAGGCAAATAACACACATGTTGGAGTCGGCCAGGTGTCAACGATTCAAGTAGGCGTGGGTTACAATGTGGCCTGTTCTGGTTTTGGCAGACAAAGTGGCCACTGCTCTAGGGATTTTTTTTTTGAAGTAATGAAGATCATTACGCTTACTCTGCAATTGAATAAAGATGATGATTCATTCCAGTGTTCCTCCATAGAGTTCACCAAAGTAATCGAGCCTCTTTCCTGACCATCAAGACTTGAACATAGAACTGCGGGAAAAGAAGTACTTGATTTAATTCTTCTATACAGTAGCTTGCACCAGTAATGGATTTGTCAAGGTGTACCAACATGGAGTTACCGGAACAAGAAACACTTTCTTTAATTCTTCTTTAAAATATCTTGCGCACCAGCAATGGATTTGTCTAGGTCTACCTACCCATCAGCCCAAGTGCAGACTTATATTCAGTGTTCTGCAACGCAACTCCAAGCAATTGCAAGTGTTATGCAGGCATTTTGTACGAATTTTGAAAACTGCAGTAAAATCAAAAACAGACGTAAAACACAATTATCGGCTCAATATGTATTACATATTTACAATAAAACACATCAAAATTAATTAACTTACTTTATTTAAAACCAAGGCACACTTTCAGAATTTGCAATTCTGTCGATACCTTTTGAAGTTAAATGTTTTGTCATATTGACATAGAAAATGTGTTATTTACAAAGTGTTTGTGGTATTTTGGGCGGTGTAAGGGATGTTGTTCCGTAGCTAGAAAAGAAAAAAAGATGTGGCAAGGAACGCGTTTTGCACTCAGAACATCGTAACTTAAGATTGAAAACAAAATCGGAGAAAAATGTGATACAATTAAGGAAAAATTGTACTGCAAAGACTTTGTTCTGCGACGTACGTCGCAGTTTTAAGAACTTTCTGCTCCCGGGTCTATTACTATGCACTTTAAAATAGTCGTTATAATCTGTATGTAAAAGACTAAGTGTCATTTGTATCAAAAAGAGACTTTCCACTGGGTGGTGCAGCTGAATCGGATATGGCAAAACAGCAAGATCCAAGAGGGTTTATCAAAACACAGCAGGTAAAATTCATAAGAGCATCAAGACAAATTGGGTGACAAGGGTCTTTATACAATGACAAAAGGACTGTCACGTATGATTGTTATTAGGTAAAATTGTACATACTCAGTTATTTTAAGGGAGTGAGATGTTTCTAAAATGCTTACTACAAAACCTTTGATCGATAAATAAATTCAATGGCCACTTCTGTTTCCATTGAATCAAAGGGAGCGGTTTTGGGGTAAAGTCTCTGGGGGTGAATTTTGAATAATTTTCAACTTCTATTGATGGGTGTCTGCTGCTACCCCCAAATACACTGACACAAGTCGTTGAATCTGATATAAGAAATATAAAACAGTCTTATAGTGATGGTGTCAATACCTCAACGGCTGCTAGAAATTAATTTCGAAGGATTGAGTCTCCCAGAACAAGCAATTATCAAGTAAAGACTATGGGCATTTCCATAACAGTTTGGGATCAAACATCCCCCGCAAGAACTTTGGGTGAGGATTGTAGTTCAATAGACAATCACAAATAAAAAGCTCGGAAACAAATTAGCTCAGAGTATCACCTAGAGAAAGTTCTAAATTTCGTCAACAAAAGAGAAATCGCGAGACTTTTTACCCAGTCACAGTTCGAGATATCGTTCAGTGCAGATTATACTCTAGAAGTGGCCACGGAGGAGTCGGTGTCAGAAGACCAACTAGTGATTTCGTCTGCAAAGATTGAACTCTTTTCGCCAGTTGGAAGTCCACCAATTATATTGTGTAAGGCGATACTGAAAAGAAAGCGACTGAGGACGGCCCCCCTCCAGAGGCAACCCAGGAGTTGTTAAACGTTGCGTGCTAAATGTGGTTTGTTTATAAATGGCAACAGAAAGATCCCGAAGATAAAAACCACAAAATGCTCCAACTCCGTAGTTATGCAACACACTCTGGTTACAGTTCGTAATACACATGAGGCGAGAGCGTTTGTGGTTGGTTAGTTGGTTGGATTTTATGGCTCAAAGGCCAGATTTGGTCACATTGAGCCAAACACCGTTTATATTTTGAGATCTATAATTGCCAATTGAAAGTCTATATTTTAAAGCACTGTATATTAAACATAGCAAGTTGGTATATGATGTGATTAAACTGAATTTGCGGTGAGGAAGTTTGGAGAATGGGGTACCAGCTCAGGTGTTGCCTCGTCACCACACCGTGGTTCAAAATTACGTGATGTTGTCTTCGGATCTTTCACTTAGGGGATTGATCCCGGACCGTCGTCAATAGCCAGTTGTGTTGCTCTAGTCTGACGTTAATTAAAACTACCAATTACCAATTACTAAAGTGAATTGCGTTTCATAAAAATACGTCTTTGTAATAAGGATCAAGGTCTGTTAAATCAGGAAGAGAGACAACAAATCGGACTCTTTGAGCATTCTGTCAAAATATGTCTACTGATAATACACTGGAAAAACGTCTCCGAAATGGAAAATATGAGTTGCTGGTACATTTTAAATGCTTTTCTCTTCGCGAACTTTTTCCGAAAATTAAAAATTGTTTCGTTGCAGAAACAAGAAAATATGAGATGAACGGTGACCAGAGATGCACTAAGAGAAAGCTTGTGATTTCACTTTCAAAACTCCCCAACAATTAAAGATTATTTCATAAGAAAATATGAAAATTTGTTAGAATAAACTACTATAATTAAATAAACTTTGTGCTTTGAAAATTAATTAATTAAAGTAGTAAAACACTTCAATTACTTGGTATCTTTTAAATTTGGAATCTTCTACATTCAATCGAAATTCTGGAATCTATTATGTAACACTTTTTTCGTGGATTGCCATTTTAGAAGCTTTGCTACATTATTCAACCAATGCACATATAACAAGTAAAAACAACGACAAAGAGTGATCTTGAACAAGATATTTTTGTGATGACTTCGATCTGCATTCGTTTCAAGACTCACACAGTTTTGAAATTTATATCGTCTGTTTTATAGACTATTGTAGACCAATATAGACATTTATTACCCAGGTTTTGGATTTCAGACCTTTTACACAGTGAATCGTCGATACCATTATACAACAAGGCTAAAAAAATATGAAAATATTTTTGCACTGAAAGTTGTAGATAGTCTAGAACAGGCCTCGAAATAGATTTTTTAATACAGGTGCACCTTGTGCACCTAAGTTTTTAATTAGGTGCACAGATTATATTTTAGGTGCACATTTAAATAAACGTAGTATGAGAGCATTAATGTAATATAGACTACTTTATTAGTTGGGTATATTTGGATATGTTACAAGTAGATAGTAAATAAAAATATTTAAACTTTTTTTTATCTGCGAAATTATTGCTTACAAATATTTAGTCATCATCAGACATTGGTGGGCAATCAGAAACGTCTACGTTTTTGGCAGATCTTTACCCATAAGGTTTAGAGTCCATTCTTCTTTTTGTATTTTTCCATCATTGCAACATAGTATTTTCTGGATTAAAGTTTTCGCCTAGTGTGCATTTAGGAATTTTAATTACGTTCCTTTAGAGCGAGAGGTCGATACTAATATTTTGTTCAAACATCAAAATAACATAAAATACGTTTCTCCCGCTTTTTTTAACGATAGGTGCACTGTGAGCACCTAGAGGGAAAAAATTAGGTGCACAATTTTATTTTTAGGTGCACAGTGCACCTGCGCACCCGGGTATTTCGAGCCCTGGTCTATAATATGCAATACAAAACAATGAAACAATTGACAATTGCAAATTTCACTTTAAAATCATATTCCATTGATTTACTCAAACCTCTTTAAAACGAATTTCACGGGACCGCAAAAAATTCCTTATTATCCTTAGTTCGTGTTAATTGAATAACAAAAGCATTATTTCAACAATAAAGTAAACTAGTAGTGCATTTACAATACTGAACAATCTTTCATCACAGATAAATGGTAGTTTTCATTACAGAGAAAATACCCCCAGGTAATACAGACTTGATTGTACAGATTATTTCCTGATTGCGCAATTTTTGTCTCGAAATAGTTCTGGTATCGATTTTTTTCTTTTGCTTTTTCTTTACATTCTTTAACCCTTCTTTGCATGATTATTTCTTTATTGGTGAAATAAATCAAGTTGATATAATTCATGTTCAAAATTAAAGGAAAAATGGTTACAAAAATCTTTGTATATATTTATAGTATAAATTTAGCAAAAAACAATATGATGGTATCATGTGGTATTTTTAAAATTAAACGCAAACTTTTTCAGAAATTGCTCTAAAAATAACAGAAACACATGTTACAAACCTTTCTTCCACTCATTTTCACTTTTTTAGCAACAGAAACTCAAATATAATAAAACAAAATTAAAAACGAAATCATACGTTTATTGCAACTACAACAATGACAAATTCAAGCTCGTTTTACTGATAGTGACACTTGCTTATTTTTGACAGCTATGTTTTTTTTTATGCAATGGACATTAAAAAGGTTTCCAGACACGATCAACTTAAAGTGAACTTGTTCTTTTATATAGTTTTTGGGCATTCAATGTTATGATGGAAATTTCCACCATTATGCAAATAAGGGTTAAGAAAATATTGGCCGCGGTCAACGCTGTTTAATTTAGCACATGAGTTTTCATTTCCTAATAGAAAATTGAACAATTTCCAACATACCAGTAGTTTCTTTTGAAGATGTAAGTGCTTATTCATTCGTCTTATTTCTTTATTCGTCATGTACACTATATGGACAAAAGTATATGGACACTACAGATATTCGGAGGATCTATCATAGTGTGGGGTTGTTTTCCTGGTTAGGAGTATGCCCATTGCTTTATGTACCTGGTACCATGAACGCTGACGTGTACCTCGACGTTCTGGATAATTCGGGCGTGCCTACACACTATGGCAATACTACAGCGATGATGGTTGTTTCTTTCAACAAGATCGAACTCCATGTCATACTGCAAAACGTGTGCTGTACTGGTTTCCTTAAAATACGGTGAATATACTTGACTAGACTGCTCAGATCCCCGATCTCAATCCGATTCAGCACTTATGGACGAAACTGGAGCTACGAGTATGACACTGCCACTCACGCTCATCTTCACAACAATCTTGTCCCACAGCCTTGCAAGAGGCATGGCGAGCTATTCCTGCCCTGACTACGAACTTGTGCAAAGTAAGCCTCGACGTGTTGCAGCTGTAACAACAAGCAAAAGGAGGGTCTTCCCGTTACTAAATAGAATTTTAAAAAAAGCACTTTTTCTGAATACCATGCAGTGTCCAAATACTTTTGTCCATGTAGTGTTTTCTTCTTTCTTCACTCTTACAAAATATTAACAATTTTTGTAGGTAGGTAATTAATTAACGTTGTAAAAGTCTGCGATCTACAATTCCGGAGTCCCCTAATGTTTCTGATGATACGATTGAAAATAATCCGTTTGCAAGTTTCGAAAATTTGTTCGTCTTAGCCAGCGATTAGTGAATCTGAATTCTTCTTAAACGAATGATTAACATTATTTGAATATACTTTTTGATGGGGAATGGAATTTGTTTATTGGTAACTCGTACTGAGCGAGTTCGTTTTAATGTGGTTTGTCTAAATTAGGGCTACAAAATTTAAGAAACTCTGTTGAATGTTTTAATCAATCCCAGGGTCTGAAACTTGAAATGAATGCGAGGCACGTTTTCCTCGTCAGCGTTCAATCATTTTGAGGCCATTGATTGGACTCAAAATGATGCGTTGGGTGAAACAGAAGCCCCGGGGCTGTGTTGGAATGCATCTTGGGTGACGGAGTGATTTGAAACAGGAGCATCTCATTTTTTCAGGACGATTGGGCCACCATTTACGAATAGGTCATTTGCACATAGAAACTATCGACTTGGGTTTTCGTAGAGGATTTTATTGTTTTAGATTAGTTGGGAATGGAATACTTAGGTAAGTGTTTAAACAAAATCAAACATCCTCTGTATATTTTCCAGGAATCAAATTTCAAACGCCAAAGAAATAGGTGTCTGGAAGGCTTTTGAAGAATGTTTTTTAGCGTATTTGCAGTTGGCTGTGTTAATCAGTTTAGCATCTTGAGTTCAAAATAACACTGTCGTAAGATGACATATCTAGTTTCCTCATCAACGGTAAACTGCTTAAAAATGGAAGATTTATTTTTCAGATTTCACAGATCAAAAGTTTGAGTTCAGGTGCAAATCTAAACTAATACTGCTTTTTGAATTAAAAAACTTTCAAAATGGTGCCGAATTACAGTATAAAACTAAAGTTTGTTTTATATATTCTTCTACGGATAAATTACTCTAGAAAGATTGCATATTTTATGCTTACAAAAAAATGTGGATGACTTTTTTTTACTTGTTAATGATTTGTTTTGCATTCCCATCTAATTATGTACTTTGTTGAAGAAAGAGCACAAGGAATGAAAAAAAAAATGGATATAGATGGGAAAATAATTGCATACAAGAGTGGAGAGCAAGGGGGAACCGTGATAATATAAGCTCATCCAAATGAGTGGCACGCATTTGCTTAAGCACTTCACGGTTCTTCGAAGTTCCCTAGCTATTTCTCTACAATAAATATTCAGGCATCCTTATAAGAATCTATTGACTGGCTGAAACATCAATAGAAGCTTTCATTAGCTTCAAGAATCCTTGGGCCAGGATGATTTCTATTCAATTTCTAAGCTATTTAAAATGGTCATTGAACTTAATCATCAATAACTAATGCACCTATAAAAATTTTATATTTTATTGAATATGAATGCATCTAGAAAGGATTAATGGCATCGAAAACACATAAGGGGCTTGAATAAAAACCCAGTTGAGTATTTAAACCTTTCATGTTGGGTAAGTTCTGCAGGCCTATTTCGGGAACGCATCAAAGGAAAATCTGACGTGTAACATTTCAAATATCGAAGTAAAATACTTATTTAATGTAAGCAAAATATTGGAATGCTAAACTTATTTTCGTTTTAGAAGATACAGGCAAAATAATTAGCTCATATATATTTTACAACCAAAATTAAACTGCAGAACTCTTGTTAAAATTTGGGGAAATTCTCTTGTGACAAGTTAATTTAAAGCTATAACAACAATAGCACTCAGTCATTTCAAATAATGAAGCGTCTTCTTCCATCTGCAAGTGATAAAGGACCAAACACAATTTTTTACCCTCCGAGTAGTTTCGACGAGATATCTCGTCCATCAATATCTAGTCAGTTTTTCCAATGACGAGACACCTCGTTGTGGCAAAACTGCCCTATTACTTCAAGGGGAATGAGGATCTAAAAAGAAAAAAGCAAATTATCCCTTGCCTAGATCTGGTGATTTCAAATAATGAAGCGTCTTCTTCCATCTTCAAGTGATAAAGGACCAAACATAATTTTTTACCCTCCGAGTAGTTTCGACAAGATATCTCGTCCATCAATATCTAGTCAGTTTTTCCAATGACGAGACACCTCGTTGTGGCAAAACTGCCCTATTACTTCAAGGGGAATGAGGATCTAAAAAGAAAAAAGCAAATTATCCCTTGCCTAGATCTGGTGATAGTTTGGAATCGGTTTTTCAACAGAGGCTGAACACTACAGGGTGGATAACCACCAGGAGAATTAAATCATTTACGAGCAGTACATTCTGTTACAGGATCTCTCCCAAATGATACATTGCTATTGTCATTCGGGCAAAAAAGACCGGATGCAGTGACCTTGCGTCCATGTAAGCCCAGAAGTCGGGTTGAAAAGTTGTAAATCATCGACTGAATTAGAAAACAAGGCGTTAAAATATTGTTTATTTTGACTCCCTTCTTAACTCAATTCCCAATGTGGACTTTCGCCCACACTCTATCGTCATGACTCAATGCGTTCTACTTGTCATAGAATTACGATATCTGATCTTTCGGTTGTTTCGGTCTCTGTATCTGGATGGTTAGAAATGTTTGTCATGTGCAATTGCCATGACACCAAACTTTTCTCCCTTTCTCTTGACACCCATAGATGGTAGTCTGAGTACAGCTTATATGCGCAGTTGGTACTTGCTCAAGATCTATCAAACTTTAGTTTGAAAGATATGTCTGTTGCACTAGAACTTAAGGTTATATCTTATGTTATCTTATATACGGTTAAATCTTACGTTATCTTATATAAGGTTATATCTTATGTTATCTTATATAAGGTTATATCTTATGTTATCTTATATAAGGTTATATCTTATGTTATCTTATATAAGGTTATGTCTTATGTTATCTTATATAAGGTTATATCTTATGTTATCTTATATAAGGTTATATCTTATGTTATCTTATATAACGTTATGTCTTATGTTATCTTATATAAGGTTATATCTTATGTTATTTTATATAAGGTTATATCTTATGTTATCTTATATAAGGTTATATCTTATGTTATCCTATATAAGGTTATATCTTATGTTATCTTACATAAGGTTATATCTTATGTTATCTTATATAACGTTATGTCTTATGTTATCTTATATAAGGTTATATCTTATGTTATTTTATATAAGGTTATATCTTATGTTATCTTATATATGGTTATATCTTATGTTATCTTATATAAGGTTATATCTTATGTTATCTTACATAAGGTTATATCTTATGTTATCTTATATAAGTTTGTATCTTATGTTATCTTATATAAGGTTATATATCAAAGTAAATTAAGATAAAATACTTTGTTTTTGACAAAGATGATTCTTTGTCGAGCTGTTTGGGGAAGACAATATTATTTTATTACTCTGTGTTCTATTTACTGAATGTCTTTTTTGTGTTATCATTTTATAATTCGTGATATTTTTGATACCCAAAGAAAATATACTAAATTTCATGACTGTTTTTCCACGTCAATTATCATAAGAGCAATGGCGGTTTATTAAAAAAACGTAAAAGAGACTTTACACAATCCTTTAAGGTAAGGTAGGGTAATTGTAATTAGCATCGTACTAGAGCAACACAACAGGCTATTGACGACGTTCCGGGAAAAATTCCTAAGGGAAAGATCCGAGGACAACACCATGTAATTGTGAACCACGGTCACATGACGACGCAATACCTGAGCTGGCACCCCACTCTCCAAACTTCTACACGAACCCAACGTGAGGACTTCCGGCCACGACAGATTTAAGGTGCACCAGCTGCCTCGACACCATACGTTTGCAAATATCCATGCTCTGACCCGGATTCGAACCAGGAACCTTCCGATCTAAAGGCTAACTAACACCTTAACCACCAGACCGGTCGGTCAGCTTACAATCCTGCAAAGTGGCGAATAAAAATCACGCTGGGAAGATAGCAGGAATGGGACAGTTTAAATATTCCGCCTTATAAATTAGGTTTTATCAGTTTCAACTTGTCTCTCCAAATGGTACTACATTTCTAATACCTCATATTCCATTGGAAAAACGTGTTGTTTATCAAGGAGACTAAATTACTGGTTTCATTGCTAAAAGATAAGTTTTTTTCATAAGAAAATTCCCCTTTGATTTATTTCTTCATAAAGTGTTGCTTGTTAGATATGAAGCAAAGTACTATTAATGAGGTCTGTGTTGCTGCTGCGACGGTTTACTGAATTAGGGTTCGGTTACCAGCCCTTTCCCCCGAAATGGCTACTGTGAGAAGAGTAGGACACAGCTTCCAAGAGAGTAATGGGACGCGATCC
The DNA here is from genome assembly GCA_947359465.1 of Metellina segmentata. Lineage (NCBI taxonomy): Eukaryota > Metazoa > Arthropoda > Arachnida > Araneae > Tetragnathidae > Metellina > Metellina segmentata. The sequence continues at coordinate 54,650,345 of OX375884.1, read as the reverse complement.
CCAGTTCTAGTTTTTTTTTTAGCAAATACCGATGAAAATGAAACACATTTTTTTTTTGTGCAGACTGTCACACACATGGAAGTAGAAAAATCCAGGGGAAATAACTCCTTCAAGTAATCATATTTTAGAGGTTGTTAAATTGATTGGTGAATAGTAACAGATTAAAGAAGGTGGATAAAGATGTTCAATTGTCAAAATATAATATTCAACAGCACGTGAAGAAGTATGCAGAGGCTTCTAATAAGGATGATATCAATTTCGTGGAAATTTGGTATACGTTATGGTTTCCTCGTTCGAACAGGAAACATCCATTGTTGAATATATCTTGAGAGCAGTAAAGTACTCTGTGGTTGGATGATAATGCAAGTCAGAATCCTAGCTTACCAATTTGTCAATGCCTAAAAATAATTTTTTTTTTGGGCTAAACATAAATATTTATGACTATGGTCCTCAGAAAGAAAATGTTTGGGAAGGGCTATAAGTTTTAACAAAAAAGCCTATATGGTTGTATTTTAAACAGCTTGAGGTCAGGTGCAATGCATCTTTTTTCTGGAAGGAGAACCTACAGAAAGAATCGCCTTGACATGCAGAACTGACTGGATGTCGAGTGATCTTTTCTTACCACGTTTGGATCATATTACAAAAAATCAGCAAAACAATACGCAACATACACGAAAAATCAGTCAATACAACTGAGATTAAATAATCATGAAAGCCATGTGTAAGTGTCAAGGCCATAACTAAAGCTAAGAACAGAATGCAGGTAAACTAATTTCTATTTACTTCATCACTGAATTTGGGGCGAAGCTTATCCTTTGGCTGTGTCAAGAAATAGTATAGTGTCTGGCTTTCAAGTAACAGGAATATAATCAATAGAAAATCCTTCACTGGTGGTTATCTAATGTCCTCTGTCTCACTGTCTACCCACTTTCCTCTTCAACTGAAGAAATCCCAGCATTAAAAGAGCGTAACAAATCACATGAAGAAACTACTTCAAGGCCCTTTGCTGTAACATCAGATCAAGTCCGTCCATCCCGAAGGTCCCACAGTATAAAGAAGAGACTAAAGGTAAAAGGGCAGAGACAGAATATTAACCAGTATGCCTGAGATAGATGGATCAGAAAAACTTGGCTGCAGAACGGGGAAAAAACGAGCTGCTAAATCATGTTATGTCTCCAGTTGCTTCCCAAAAATAAAGAAAGTTTTTGAGGAATCTGATGCTTCTTTAAGGTGAAAAACAAACATTATTTATCAAAAGACCAACAATGAACTGGAAACATTTCTGAGTTCTGAGGTGGAGGCTGAAATAGTAGAAATAGATAGGCTGATAAGTACCATGAAGATTGAAATCGGTGATTTTGATTACATTTCCCCCGAAAAATCTGTGTACAAGTGCGGGAAAAAAATCGAATGACCCCTTAAACATTTGAGCATCGTTCAGAGTAGAGAAAATAGGGAAAGGAATTAAATCTCTACATACTCAGTAATATATGTTACTCTACGCTACTGGAGGCTAGGTTTAATTGACATTCCAAGGATTGATACTAGTAAAAAGTATTCACCGAATTAGAGAGCACTAATATTGCTTTATCTCACACACAAAAAATACCTGTAAACCATAAGGCATTGCAGAGAACTCTACCTTAAAAATATTTACCATCCTAAGCAAACTTTTCTCAAGTGTTTAAAATCGTTTAAAATAAACAAAAATAGTAACTGTGACCAGTCAGAGGGAGATCCTCGGAAAGTGTTGGTTGGTGCCTTTATGGATTATAGGGTAGGTGTTCCAAACATCGCCCATGTGCTTAATATCGCCTACTCGTGTTTGCAAGCTACTATGTGCGACATCTATGAGTTTGTGTAGTTACCTTGACGGTTTAGGGTTTTACCACACGCAGCTCCACCGGCAAGTTTCCTATTAGTTATATCAAGAACACTATTGCATTTGAAGTATTTGAGGCTGTGATCAACGTATTTTTTGTCTCTAATCCATTCAGGGAATATCCAGGTAAGTGTTTCCAAATCATAATTTCGTTTATATAACTCGAAAGTACATTCAATACTAAAGGTATGTATGCTCTACTAGCAAGTAGCAGCTCGTTTTTAAAAGTAGCTCCTAATTTCGCCTGGTGGGTGGTAATAGGAACAGGGGTTGGCGATATTAGGAACCCACTCTTGAAAATTCTCTTGGGAAACTTTTTGAAGTTTTACTACTTAACTTAAACTGACAAAAGTAAAGAAGGTATATGATCTCTGGAAACCAAAGGAGGATAGTTCCTAGTGATATTCATTTAGTATCCAGCTTGATTTCACAGCCCAGGAGGCTGAGATACAGAGAAATGGTTAGGGTAGGCGATATTTGGAACACCTAACTTATTTATTTCTGTATTATTCTTTAGGTAAATAACGCTTAGTAAATTTACAGTTTATTGAACTAAGAAATATGCAATTAGAAAATTATTTTCTCACTGACCTGACTTACTCACAAATAAGCTTATTTTTATGTCGCATCAACTCTTTAAAAGTGACAGGAAATAGCAGGGAAATTTGATAAAATATTTTACTCGTGCTGTCATAAATATTCAGAAATTATTGCAAATTAAATTTGGAGATTTCTGCAGAAGTATACCCGATATTTAAAGGAAACAAAAGTGCCATTAAATAAAAGTTTGTTGCATAGATTTGAATGTAGTTTGAAATAACAACATTTTAACTATTAAATATGAAACAAATTTCTTCGTAGCTTTTATATCTACTAGACGGTGGTTGCGTTTAGGTTTTTTAGGCGCAAGGCTCTATTTAAACAAACTTCGATAAACACAAGGCAGACTACGTTATGTAATGGAGATACACCAAAGGATAGTTTTACTGACATAAGAAAAGAGAAATATACCCAGGGTGGGCTACTAAAAGTAGAATACCGAGCAGTATAAATAATTTAGCAGATGAATATGGATTGATGTAAATTCAAGCCATCTTCCTGTTCGGGATTTAGTTTATATTATCAGCGGGGCACACAAAATACTTATTTGAATAAAAATGTTTGAGTTTGGGCCACCCAACTAAAATATGTGATTGATGAATGAAATATAATGAAAGAGAAATGTGATTGATGAATGAAATGTAATCAAAGAGAAAGGGTGATTAATGAATGAAATGTAATGAAAGAGAAATTGTGATTCTACTGAATGGTTGTCCATCGGTGAATGAGACACCCCTAATGTTCTTTATCTATATAGATGAAAGCCGTCGAATAGATACTACAATTTTTCCAAGCTGTATCCAAGGTACGGCCCATAGAAAAGATTTAAAAATTATACGTTTCATGCAAAAACGCTCGTCTAATATTCGAGTTATGCGGGTAACTCAATTACCAGAGGGCACCCCTTAACCTATAGTATATTTGTTGGTTTTGGGGTATGACACACCAAATACAAGGCACCAACAAGCTGAGAAAAAAAAAGAAAAAGTAGAAGTCCAGGGTGAAACAGAGGGGAATACAGATCACTTGGGTACCTCAGGGAATAGAAAGTGCTTAAAACTGCGACGTACATCGCAGAACAAACAATGTCTTTGCAGAACAATTTTTCTTAATTTTATCAAAATTTTGGCCGATTTTTTAAAATTATAAGTTACGATGTTCTGCAGTGCAAAGCGTGCATCTTGACACACTTTTTTCTTTTCTAGCTACGGAACAATCTCCCTACACCGCTCAAATCACCACAAACGCTTTATAAATAACACGTCTTCATACATCAACACAATGACAAAATATTTAACTTCAAAAGTTATCGACAGAATTGCAAATTCTGAAAGTATGCCTTGGTTTTAAATAGATAAAGTAAGATAATTAATTTTGATGTTTTATATATTATAAATATATAATAACATATTTAGCCGATAATTGTGTTTTACGTCTGTTTTTGATTTTACTGCAGTTTTCAAAATTCGGACAAAATGCCTGCAGAACAATTGCAATTGCTTGGAGTTGTGTTGCAGAACACTGATTATAATTCTGCACCTGGGTCTCAGGGTTACATAGCCTATGAAAGATTTATTTGGTTGGATAGGCATTCCGAAAAAGGGGCTTCTTTAAGTGAACATTTTTGCGACCCAGCAAATAAAAGGTATCTTTAGCTAGTTTTTGGTTAGGTTTTTAAATGAAATTTCTAACATCTATGAGTTCAACATAATTTAATTGCGTCAATTAATCAGTTATAAATCCTCTAATAAAAAATTTCTAGGCGAAAATGAAAGAAAAGCTAATTTATAAGTAAAAGACCGACTTTACATCAGGCTGTGGAAGTCAGCAATCTGAAGGGCGGGAATCGCTGAATTAATACAGTCCCAATACTTTGGAGTCCCAAGCTCAGAAATTATAGCAAAAGAAATTCGTAAATTTTATTTTTTAACCTACTATTTGTAATCCTAGTGTAAGGAATATTCAACTCGTGCAAAGATTGTATCATACGAGGACTGTTTTCTAAATTAAAAGACATTTATAAGTCTTATAATATTTTCGGAAGATGAAAATTTTCCATTCCTGAAATCTCTAAATATTCGAATGCATGTAGCACAAATAGATAATTATAACTTTACGCTAGTTACTATCTCCTAAAGAGTCAGCCGTTAACAACTAATTGAGCCTTTAGAAGCCTTCAAATACCTTCAGAAGCATGAATGGACCCGCCCTCAATGGATATTTCGATACCATATTTCCCCCGGCTGATTGGGAGATAACGCCACTTAATGATGGGCTACGGATAGTAAATTAGTACCTTTGGTTCAAAATGACACGCCTTACGAATTAAGGATTCTCAACTAGAGAGACCCATTTAAGAAGCACCAAAATATATTTTGATCGAAAATCAAAAAGCAAAGCAACGAATAGAATATCTCAATTTTACCTTTCCTTAATAGTATTTACTAGTAGTAGTGATTCCTTATGATTAGCGGTGTACGTAATGTGTTATTCAATGTAACGCCACATTTGATTATTGCCACCTGAGATAAACTTTACAACACCTGCTACACGTATTTTGCAAAACTTCAGCCAAATGTAGACTTGTTTATATTAAGCATGTAGAAGTACTTTCTCATAATATGCTAAAATACTGTCAAACCGGAATCGTAAAAATATCATTCGTTTTAACCGTAGTTCGTGTTATCCGAATTCAGAAAAAAGCATTATTTCAACAATAAAATAAAATATTAATGTATTTACATTACTTGCTGTACAATTCTTGGTTCAGATAAATGGTATTCATTATCAGAAAGAATAAACAGACGATTCTTGATTATAGAGAGATATGATTCTTTATTATAGATATGATTCTTTATTATAGATATGATTCTTTATTATAGACATGATTCTTTATTATAGATATGATTCTTTATTATAGATATGATTCTTTATTATAGATATGATTCTTGATTATACAGTTAGTTTTTGACTGCACATATAATTCTTGATTACACGGATATTTCCTGATGACGCAATTTTTGTCTTGAAAGAGTCTTGGCGATTTTGTGTTTTGTTTTTTCCTGACATTCTTTAAGAAAATCTTTGATGCGGTTAACGCTGTTTAATTCATTAGACATGTTTTTACTGCGTAATAAAAAGCAGAGAACAATTTCTAAGCCAGATGTAGCTTCTTTTAAAGGAGGTATAAATATATATACGCCTGTTCATTCGTCTTCATAGGAATCTTCATTTATTCTTTCTTTTTCACTCTCTTTCATAAATAAATTTTCTTCGGAGTCACTGAACGTTTCTGATAATACGATTTAAAAGAATCCGTTTGCCCTTAAGTTTTGGAAATCTGTTCGTCTTAACAGGAAATAAGTGCAGCGCGATTTCTTCTTAACGAATATCAGATTAATATTATTTGCAAATACACTACCCTACAATAATGAACCGGACGCAAGTGGATTTGCATAAAATCCGACTACTTGTTTGGGGGTGTTTTTCGTGGTATGGTCTGGGACCTTTGTATGTTGTTCCTGGTCAATTGAACGCCGACGCCTACATGAACATTTTGGACAATCAGGTTCTTCCTACGCTCTGGCAATTTTATGGAATGGACGAATGTTAATTCCAAGATGACAACGCTCCATGTCATGTTGCAGTCTCTGTCAAGCAGTGGTATCAAGATATAGATTTAAACGTTTACCCTGGCCTGTTCAGAGTCCCGACCTAAACCACATAGAGCATTTGTGTGAGGAGTTAGAGCTATGCTTACGGACCAGGGAACCACGTCCGAAATCTACAGCGGAGCTGGCGACATTTTTGCAGCAGGAATGAACACAAATACCTATAGCTGTGTATCGAAACCTTGTTGAAAGTATGCCCAGTAGGGTTGCTAGTGTAATAGCAGCACGTAGGGACCATCCCCCTATTAAAGCATGTATTCTTTCCTTTATACCATCACATCTTGCTGTCCGGTTCATTAGTGTAGGGTACATTTCGACGGGATTGTAATTATTATTAGTAATTTGTATTAAACACGTTTGTCTTAATGAGGTTTAACTGCATTTGTCTTAATAAACTTAGAATTTTATTATGTATTGGCAGTAAGGGAAAAGTAAGTAATGTTAACGAAGCTCCACGACTGAATGGTCTGGATTACTCATAATGAAAAGGTAACATCTCAAAACTCATTGGTGAGGGATGCGATTATTTCAAACGGTTGTTTGAATTTCTAAAAATTCTAAAAGCGGAAACTTACGTAAAAAATTATATGTACTTTTGATTTGACAAATGATACTTTACGGTTTTTCATGTTCCTTTTTAAAATTATGCAGTGATTGTTCATTTGTAGAATCGACAAGAATTAGACTTATGAATCACAATTATTTAATATTATAAAATGTCACCACAATTAAACAAATTAGAAAATATTTCTTGCATATCATTTTAAATGGGCAAGCAATTTAAAAACCACAAAAATCCATCTAATCATAACGAATCTGATTTGTTAAACTCCTGATCACCGAGACACTCCTAATTTTCGAGGAAAGAAATTACTTTGTAAGACGTCAAGAAATAGACAAAGCCATCCTGCTACGCCTCGTTAAAAATTGTGTCACGAAGATACATTTTTATAGCATTTGAAAAAGACAGTAGAAATAGATCCCGGTGATATACGATTCAAAGACCATTTAGAATGTGACTCAAAGAAATAGACATGTCTACTGTGGAACTACAAAGGACCTTTGTATGGATACGCTGACAACTCCCATTCATCAAGCGTGAAATCTGCAAGCTCAGAGTTGTCATTTGCGATGCGGTTAGTTTGAAGGAAGAATAATGAACTGGAAGTGCTCAAATGCTTATCTTATTTTATAAATGTTCAACATGGATTGAACAACAAAATTTGTCATTTTCTCAGATATGAAATAATTTTTTTATTTCATCGTCGATTGTTTTCCGTTAAACTTAATGACATTTAACTATTAAACTTTACTATTAAACTATTATTACTATTTATTACTATTATTACTATTACTATTATAACTATTATTATTATTTACTATTAAACTTTAATTACATACGACAAACTATAACGGAAGCTATTTTCCCCTGAATTTGGTGCTTATTAGTTCTGTTACATTTGTTTTACGTTATGTGTATTTTAATTATTATTTGTAGCATTTAACCCTCCAAGTGGTTTCGACGAGTTATCTCGTCCATCAAGATCCGACCAATTTTGATAATGACGAGATATATCGTCATCAATAAGTCGATTGAATTCCGAATGATAAAGACATTGCCGTATTTTGATGATGACGAGGAAGATCAAGTCAGCTTTATTCTAACAAGATATCTCGTCCATCAAGAAGTCGATAGAATTCTGAATGATAAAGATATTACCGTTTTTTGAAGATGACGAGGTTGAGATCAAGTCAGCTTTATTCTAACAAGATATCTCGTTCATCAAGAAGTCGATTGAATTCTGAATGATAAAGATATTGCCGTTTTTTGATGATGACGAGGTTAAGATCAAGTCAGCTTTATTCTAACAAGATATCTCGCCCATCAAGATCCGACCAATTTTGATAATGACGAGATATATCGTCATCAATAAGTCGATTGAATTCCGAATGATAAAGACATTGCCGTATTTTGATGATGACGAGGAAGATCAAGTCAGCTTTATTCTAACAAGATATCTCGTCCATCAAGAAGTCGATAGAATTCTGAATGATAAAGATATTACCGTTTTTTGAAGATGACGAGGTTGAGATCAAGTCAGCTTTATTCTAACAAGATATCTCGTTCATCAAGAAGTCGATTGAATTCTGAATGATAAAGATATTGCCGTTTTTTGATGATGACGAGGTTAAGATCAAGTCAGCTTTATTCTAACAAGATATCTCGCCCATCAAGATCCGACCAATTTTGATAATGACGAGATATATCGTCATCAAGAAGTCGATTGAATTCCGAATGATAAAGACATTGCCGTTTTTTTATGATGACCAGATTAAGATAAAGTCAACTTTGTTCTAACAAGATATCTCGTCCATCAAGATCTAGTCAGTTTTACTAATAACGAGATACCTCGTCGAGACAACCCCCATTAGGGTTAATAATCTGTTGTAAGCGTGCGTTAACTTGACAAAAAGTTGTTAGTGAAATTATCCCGGCTGTTTCGACATCTATGTGGCCATCTCATATTCGAGCTGCATCCATAATCTTAATTTCTTGTCTGTCAACATTCAGCCAATGGCAGATTTTGCTTTAATGGTCTTCACATTCCTTTCCTTTTTCGAAAACAACTGTCTGTAGTTTCAAACCAATATAACACGCTGCAATTTTATAACCAGACCTCCCAAACCGTTTCACTTAATGACTAACTGCGACACATCTGAAAAGAAATAAATTTCCCCCAGACCATCAACTTCATTCATCAGTCAGCGTGTTCCTCTCAGCTATCATCAGACCCCCTACCAACTCTTTGCAATCTGAAAGAGCCATCCTCCAATTAACAGAGCACTCAGCTCTTCAAAGAGTGGGTGAGACTGAGGGACAAACTAACTCTTTTAACGAGAAAGTGATTCATTTATCTATCAAAGATAAGGCAGAAAAAAGTATGTCTAATAAGCGTTTTAGATGTTAGTCCGTAGAGGGATTTGTGGTGCAGGTCGCTCGGATTTAATCAGGTTCTTGATGCCCAAATACATTTTTAATCGACTGACATCTAATGATCTATCACTACTCAGCAGATATACCAAGACTTGATAACAACAATTTTTTTTTTCAATAACAATTTTTGTTTGGACGCTGTTATTTTTCAATCCGCATTATATATAAACAAGATTATCAAGAATACTTAGATTTACAGATTAAAAAATTCCTTCTGCTGAAGTTTGAGTTAATATTTTATTTTCTTAACAGTTTGTTGAATTTTTAATTATAACTTTTTATTTAATTGTTAACTCCAATCCAGAGGGCACATAATTCTTAAAGCGTACAACGAAAAGGCTTAGAACCAATAGAAGCCATGAGCGTTTTCAGAGATTAGTCACCATAACCATTATGGAAATTTAAATATCCCAATGACGTAAACTGGGCCTTGATCGCAGTTAATCAGTCACACCTCTAACCAATATGAAAATTTAAATATCATCTCAATGAGACATTAAACATGCCTTGATTGCAGTTAAATAGCTTATTCCTTTGAGTATTCATATATTTCATTTTCTTACAATTCATTGTAAGGCGTTGCCTTGATCAGAAACTGGAAAAGAAACATGCTATTTTCTGAAGGAAGGACCATGTTAACAAGATCTTCAGAGTGTTGAATTTTCCAATGTCATCTTTGAAGGTCATGTGGCTTAAGATTGGTGTTAATACTAATAAGACTAATAATTAAAAGTAGGATTTCAAGAACATTTTTTGGTTTTCAACTTGGAAAGCCGAGGATACCCTACAAGCTATATTGCCTCAGTAATATTTCGTTTGAAATATGCATTAAAAATTCGATGAAAGTTTTAATAGTTCTTAATTTCTTTATCATAGAACTGCGGTTTAATATGATTTATACTTTTAAATGTGTGTTATTTTCACTTATCTTATCTGAAAAAAGAAAAATATTCTGAATTATTTTTTTCATAAAAATCAGGTACAGCCAAGAATATTTTCATTCAGTAGGTGTACAAAACTTTATCCATAACTTTTAAGAAACACAAATTCATTTATGGAGTTGTTTTATTACCGACAATGAAGTTTATACTAAACTATAACATGGTGACAATAGTTTTATTGAAGATGCTCATAATAGAAGTCTACGAATATTTCATGTTCTTCATAACCGTGGACTCATTCATTACCTTCATTAGCAAACTTGGTAAGATCTTGATGGATGGCTTATATCGTTAAAACCACTATTAGGGTTGACATCCATAGAGCTAATTTTCAGCTATATTACATTTCATAGCTATATTTCTATCCATTAGTTAATAGCAGGAACTCTAAACTTTACCACATAATAATCTGACAGCTACTAGATCATATGATTTGAAACAAACTTGGTATCAGACGTTAAATTTGTGTTTGAATTTGAAATTGGTGTCATGTGGGTTGGAGACGGTCTTTTGTAGAAATTTTGTGTACAATAATTTATAGACGTTATTCTTCATGTCACATTGATCCACAAACTCCATTTTTTTATCTGACCGTGAAAAATAATATCCCAACATACAACCTCTCCTGAGAAGTGTACACTTCCACGCAGTCAGAAAATGGTTAGGGCCCCAATGTCCTTAAATCCAAAGGGCTTAGTAATAAAAATAAAAGTAGCTAACTTAAAATTAAAGCATTCAGTGAAATTAAAGATGGCCGAAAAATGCTACTAACGCTTTAAAATGACGAACCATTTTAGCACTAATTTATCAATAAAAGATTCGCAGTATAGTCATATACAACACAATTTTCTTATCAATATTTTTAGTTTTATCTATGCATAATTATGATACTTTGAATCCATGATACTTTGCTCTTAATTTTCATTCACAAGCTGGTTTTTTTAAATCATAAACATGAAGCGATTTGTTCTGTTTCGCCCCTAATAAAATATAGGTACACCCGGTGTTTAGTTTATTCGTACTCTTTCTTTTCTACACGAGGGCTACTTAGATCAGAGATACGTGGGATTAAAAAACACCATGAGAAAAATTTCAATAAAAGATTTCACATATCTTAAGCGTACGTACCAAAACAAAATTCAACAAGAACGAAATAAAAATATATTTGGAAACGAGTAAAAGTTATCAAAAATCTCTTTAATCAGCTCGCACTGCTGACATTGACACGTTATGCGCCGAGCAAGGTATATGTTTTAATTAACGTCGCATTGTAGCAACACAACGGGCTATTGTCGACGGTTTGGGATCAATCCCCAAGAGAAAGAACCGAGACCAACACCACGTAATTTTGAACCCCGGTCAGATAAAGAAAACTCCGAGCTAGCAGGGCTTAGCATTCGGTTTTCTCTATGCAATGTGAAAATGTTTCGAAGACAATGGAGAATGATTTGGAAGGAATAGTGCTAGCAAATGCACAACGTTCAACAACATTCTGTGACGGTAACGATGAAAACCAAACTACTTTGTGAAATGTTTAAACAAATCACTTTAAATTGATTAATGCATTAATATTGATATTCTAATTTTAGCATATCGATGTACTTAATCTCCCAACTGGTTTCGAAGAGATTTCTCGTCCACCAAGATCTGACAAATCTTGCTGATAACGAGAGATACCTTGTCTAAATGATCACCAAGAGGGTTAAATAAATGATACTAAGGGTATCATTTCTTACAGTTTGCATCGTCGGTCTCCCGTAATTTACGTGGCGAAAACCGAAATCTTATTGAAGGTCATCGATGACCGATATGGCTCTCAACGTGTTAATAGACGCATAAGAAATTAATAGCCTTATTTGCCTTTCCCTTAGGAAAGAAATTGACTCAATGACATAGTACTTTATCGTTGCCGTGGTGGAGGGAAATTGAGTCTTGCCATCGGTGAAGTATAACCGATGTTTAAGCAAATAGATTGGTTACAATTCAGAAGGAAATTTGCAACGCATACCATTCACCAGGTGCTACTTTGCACCCATGCCTCTTAATCATTCATAGTTCTTCCTGGGAAGTGCCTTAAGCAATGGGTGGTGCCTCTAAACAGCGATGGTCGTTATCATGTGATTTGTACACAGGTCATTGTCCAACTTCAGAGTGTCTGACTCTGATGGTAAACTACATCCAAATTCTAAGGTGTGTGTCGTTGAATACTTGAAATAACTGCTCATCGGTGCTTTGCTTACGGCTCCCTTACGTTGATGACGATTTTAGCTTTACAACAGTCGCATACAATGCTAATCTTCAGATTTACAACGGATGCTCTGACTTTTTAAATGTTTAAATGCAAAAATACACACTAGGCAGTTTATCGGAAGCCTTGTGTTTATAATATTTTCACAAATCCCTTGAAATAAGTGCATAGAAAGGTTTCAAAGACCTTTAGAGATAATAATATGAAATATTGGATGAGAGTTACAAAAACTTTTTTCCGCGAATTTTCTTTTAAGACCCTATTCTTGGATACAATTTTGGAAATCAGCCAAATCCAACTTAATATGTCACATTAAAATTTCAATAAGAAAAGACCGCTAATTTTCGAAGGAACTTGGGTGTACTGAGATTTTCGATAGCTTTTATTATTATTCTGTTGTATCTAATAACAAAATACTTTCAATTTAAAAATTCCATGTCAAGGTATTGTATTCATTTAGAACTGTTTGGAAAGAATTCCTACCCGTTCTCTTCGAAGCATTTTCTCCACTTCCAATAGACAAAACAATAAGTTTTGACTAATAGGGCTTTACGCCAAGGTTAGTGCTTTGGTGGGTTCTATTTTTGACTGACTCATAAGAGCACAGGGCACGAAGAATCATTCCGATGGACAGATTCCAAAGTCACTAGACTGCTTGGGATTGAAGGCATTCAAGAAATACGATTTGTAACACAAAGGATCTGCTTTAAAACTCATTTGGAAAGTTTTATTATTTTGCGGATCATTCTTCATTTACTTGCGTTTCCTTAGTCTGCATGTGAGCTTTTCTCTTTGTAGTTTCTTTGAGTGTTTTTTCTATAGCTATCCACTGGTGAATTATAGGTGTGAGATTTATCTTTTACCATCACCGGGCAATTTTAAGGGAGTTAAGTGGTTTCTCATATTCGTACAAAGACTTAAAACACAGTTTAAAACTTATATTTATTCATGTTTTGCATGAAAAATCTAAACTTTTTAGTGATAATAAATATCTATATTTTAAATAATTGAATTAAAAACAAGAATCTTAAAATAGTTGATTTTGCGGTGCCATTGCAATTTATTTTTTACTTGATATGAATATATAAACAAACAAACCCCGATTTGACGTATTTCAAAGGCCCAGAAAGAAATAACGATATATGCGAGAAAACGTAAATCGGGGTCGGAGAAGAAAAAAAAAACATAAAATAAAGATAAAATTATTTAACATACCTTTTATTTCTTCCTTTACAATAGTTTTATTGTTCAAAGAAATCTGTTATTTTGGTTTGTGTTTTGCTTTTACTAGCTAAATCGTTAACATCCTCCTCCACAGGTATGAGTTTTGTAAGTTTTTTAGTATATCTAATTTACAATTGTCGCATTTGACGAAGATATTCATTACGAACACAAAAAGGACTATTTGAGGCTTTCTATCTTCGAGATCGTTAAAGATAGAATAAAAGTTTCAACGAATTTGAAATCTACGAAAATTTTTACGCCAGATCAATACTTCAGGAAGTCCGAATTTTATACCAATTAGTGTTATGCCCGTGTTGTGTCGGGAGGAGGTGGGATTTATTCTTAAAATTGTTTATCATTTTAATGTTTTAGTATCAGTAAAGACACGAAAAAAACTGTCACGGGAAACGCCGTGCTGACCTGATAGTATCTGACTATTTTAAGAAAATCGCTTCGAGTTCTCCCTGCTGAAAAAACGTTAAATGCGGGAAATTTTTCGAAGTAATAACGTAAAATACCGGATTTTTTTAACATTGAAAGTATAGGAAATTATTTGGGACCAATGAAAAATGACACTATATGCGGGAAATCGTTAAATGCGGATTACGTGAAATCGGGGTTTCACTGTATATTGTTTATAGTGCGTATGAGTAATTTCAATATTTGTTTTTAATTGGACGGCGTAAAAAATCTTTTTGACTGTAACTGGTATTTTTCCTAAAATGTCATTTTGCCATACGCAACGTGAATCTGAACCATCTTGAAATTGGTGAATGATAGTAAAAATTGATAACCCTCTTCAAGACAACGATTTAAAAAAGTTAGGAAAGATCGACAGTGGCTCATTTCGGTAGAGCATGACATCCAACATCAAGACAGAAATAAGTCACAAAAAGAAACGGGAGTTTAAATATTTTTGTTATAGAATAGTGTTGCCATAGGGGCTCACTTTATAAATAAGCCTTTTCAAGTAAAGGCGGGGAAGTACTAGCTTCATTCACTTGGGTGTTCGACAACGTAAAAATAGACAAGACTCCTCTGGTGTTTAACTCGAGAATAGATCTTGGAGATCGGACCACTTTTGCTTGCTTTAAGTCAAACTGGTGACAAAATTCCCAATAGCGTTGAGTGATGGGAAATTCGTTTATCCTCAACTTTTAAAACAATGCATGCATTCATGCAACCGGAATTTCAAAGCTCGCTTAGTATAACCAGTATCACCTGTACCACATGTGCAGGGTATGGGATACGTTTCCCACTTGTTGGTGGTTTGAGTGGGATCTTGAACAGACTGAAAATCGATCTTGTTATAAGTAGGAAAAAATATATCTAAAATCAAGACTTTGTGGGTTTGTGCGATGTATAATTTAAGTGAGGAATAAAGGGAAAAAACAGAATTAGAAGACATTACCAATTGAGCTTGTGTTCAACAACTGTTGGGTTTGTCAATTAAATTCATTCATAGAAGGCCTGGGCAATAATACGGGATTTTCGTAAGCTACTTTACATAAGCTCTTCCAAGATAGATTTTTGTAATGTAATAGCTCATGAAACGTATTCTTAAAAAACTTAAAACGTCTGTTTCAGGGAATTGCACGATTTAAAATGGGAGAGTGTGGACAGGGCAAAACCTTTTCAAAGACTCGTGTGAAAACACAACTGTCATTTCTATGTTTTAACCAAAACGGATAAAAAGAGAGAAAATAATAATTGTGGAAATGATGCTCTTATTTTTGACTAATTTTGTAGAAAACAGTTTTATTGGAAGAATTTTGATGAAGTTCAGGGTTGCATTTTTGTAACTGGAAAACAATTTAATAATAATTTTCTAAAAGTTTTTGTACAGTTTTGCTGGACGTTCCATGGTCAGTTTTTGCTACATGAGAACTAATTGGACGGGAATATACTTATATAGTATCAGGGTAAGTCAAAAAGCAATGAGATTAACCTCATAGCTCCAAAACAACACTTCTAAAACAACTAAACTTATTTGAGTCATTAATAATCTGATTGAAAAGTTTCGTATTGAATTTTGGTCGTGTATCAGTGCGTAAAACTGTTTTATCTTGCCTACTATTACCTTTACAATCTAAATATTTATCAGTATGTTTCGTGGAAAACCAAGCCTAACTTTATTCTTTGCTGTTAAAAAAGAGAGAAAAAGTTTATGAAGTTCCTTTACAAAAACGGTTAGTTTTGATAAAACCATAATTGGCGGCAGAAAATTTCTCTAGGCATAAATTAACTTCGTTAAATAAGGATTGCACTTAATATAAAATGCCCGATAGTAAAAAGGTTCCGTGAAAATATTCTTCAAACAGCAGTTTGCTACAGACCCAACTGTACTAATTTTGGAATTGGGGAAATGCGGAAATTGTCCCCAACGAACCGAGGGAAAAATGTCTAGAGATGATTAATGTCGCTCCTCATGCTTGTCTTCACAGAATGCCTCCAACATGATGGGCAACTAGTGGCTGAAAGATTTCAACGGATGTTAATTTTTTTATAATCCTAGGCGAAAAAGGTCGAAAGTATTTCCTCTGTTGTAATCAAATACAAGAACAAACTTCAGTGAAGCTGACTTGATCTAGAGTTGATCAAAATTTTGACTGATATCAAAGGTGCCTATTACAAAAAGCCAAACCAACAATTTGCTAACCGCCTTTGATTTTTTTGAAAAAAAAAAAAAAAAAAGTATAATTTTTAAGTAGGGCAATTTTTTTGTTGCAGTAAAAATGGGAAAAGTTGCATTTATCATTCGCTAAAATTGCATTTATGAAATAAAATTGCATTTATTTTTGGATGCACTAAATTCTAAAATAAATTATTTGTAAAAAATTAAAAAATTCAAAATATATTGACAATTTTAGTCGTGTACAACAGTAGTATAATACATTATTAAATACAGAAGAACGTTGAATGGTCGATCCTTGGCCTGTAATTTATTTAACATTGAAAAACTGCGCCAGCCGCAGTCATATAATGTGCTGTATAGGATAGTAGAAGCGCAAAATCCTGTCGCTCAACATTCAGAGATTTTAAAACGTCATCTACAAGGCGAACAACATATTGATGATTGACACTCACCTCGCAAACTCTGCAGTCGATTACGCAAGTTTCCTCTGGATTATCAAGAGTGCCAACCAATGTGTTAAAAGTTACTTCGTGTCATTTATTTCACTTTCGTCTGTTAGGACGAACACCTTTTTTCCGTGAACTTCTTGTTTGATCTGCAATTCTTAGGCGTTCGCAAGATCAGACACATGCGATCAAAGGGTTGGTTCAGAGGGCAAAATGTGAAATAGTAATTTCATATTAACTAATTTTAAGCTACATTTTAAAAAGTTGCAGGTGGTGGCATTTATGTTGCGGTTATAACTCACTTACAATACACCCCATGTAGGAGGAATTTTGGTTTTAGTACTTTACATGCAGCGTAGAACGTGTGAAAAAAAGTTACATTTGTTGCAAAAAGTTGCCCTACTCATAAGTATTGTTGGTCCCAATTTTCTTTTATAAAAATTGTAATTTAATTTTGGGTTTTATGGTTCAAGGGGCCTATTTGGCTAAGCTGCGTCAAGCACAAGACAACAACTAGACAAGAAAAATAGCAAAAAACATATGGGTAGGCGAAGGTAAAACAGAAGATAGAAAAGATCACTAAGGAATTTCGGAATTGCGATGCCCGTACACAACTAAAGAAGATTTGCCTCTGAGGGATGAAAATGGAGTATCGTGAAAAAAGGTTAGGTTGATTTGTTGGGTTTTTATGGCGAAAGGGGACCACAGTAATATCAAGTAATGGACATACAGACATATAAATATAATTGGTACTTTTCCGTTAGCTGGGAACCAAAAAACCGCCATGCTTAAAAGTTGGCGCAGTTATCGCCAAGCATAAATGTTGATGCGAAAAGGAAATTTCCAGGCATTTGTTATAGGGTTGCTTTACACGTTAAACGATAAACTCTTTAAAGGTTGTTAGTTTAGCTGAGTTATCGCTGTAATTTGGTGGTTTTTGTCTGGTACCCAGCAAACGGAATAGTACCAGAAAATTTTACTGACACAGAAGAAAAAATACAATCTGATGAAAAAATCGAACCTGACAGGAATCGAATTTGCAGCACCTACAACTTGTGGGATGCTAGCCCAGTGGGCGTACTCAGTGAGCTATGACGGCCAAGAAAAAATGTTTGAGAAACATAAATCTGGCCACCAGTGTTTTCTATCATTCTACCACACTTTCGAGAGAAAAGGGATTTCTCAAATAAGTAAATCTCACATGACAGCCGAAAAGATTAAAAACTGCAAGGTATTTTATTTCTGAATTTGAAATCCATAGCTTAGTTTAGTTTGTCGCTCATATTCGTATATTACCATGGAAGGCTGATTTTGAATACAGCAAAACTCCGCCATTTTTAAAAACTGAGATTACTGCGTTTCATAGAATTGTTTGCCACCTGAAAATTGAAATCTTTTCATGAGAAAGTGCGAGATACATAGATAAACGATATATACTTGGTAAAAGGAATATTTTATATCCAGTGAAACTTATTTTTATCAAAATTTCCCTCGGAATAATATGCTGATGCAAATAAAACATGACCCCTAAGAATTGGTACATATTGAAATGAGTATCTTCGGGTAAAACTAACGAATCTTCGAAAATCATTTTGAAATTGTGCGCGATAGCAGAATCAAAGAATGAGCGGGAAAACAAGGTGAAATTATCACACTGCCTATTACAGTCACTTAGTTTTTACCAAATGCCCTCAGTGAGGTCAGCTCAAATTCGGAACAGCTGCGAACGGAAGTTGCTATTAACACATCCTTTTATTTCAACTGAGAAAATATGTACGAAAAAACTATCTTATAAGGGGAGGAAATCAGAACAAGCGCTACGAGCCCTACCACTGTCAGTGGTTGGCATTCAATCCTAAATTTTTAAAAAGTAGGAGCGGCTAGTACAACTTTTCATACTTCTTTCATTGCGCACATTGCATTTATAATTTACTAGCAGATACCCGACCTTACTCGGTTTGAATTGGTTAACTCTAGATTGAAGAGATGATCAAAATAATAAAATCACTTATGTCTTTCGTAGAATAAAAAAATATATTTTAACACCTCTCGCAGTCTTTATAATTTCTACAAATATCACTGCACGTGATCAACCCACACGAGTTTCCGTTTCATTACCATTTGTTGAGAAATATCGTATGTCCCAAATATTCGGAAATCGTTTACACTGCGCAAAGAACAAAATTAAGACTCTAAATAAATGAAGTATCAGAGCTGAAATTCCATAAATTTTTTTGAAAAATAATTGCTTTTTTAGTAGTATCGGTAAAGCAATCCAAATAATCGTAATACTCAATATACATTCCAGTTTTTCCAAAATTACCAAATTACGGTTGTTTTAAATATATTTACTCATTTTTTTTTCATATATTTTAGCATGAAACTTATCGAAAAAAAAAATAACGAGAAGTTTAACATTGCGTTCACTAAACTAATATTTGATGTATAAATGTATTCAATCTTGTGGACATGTATACGGCACACACAAATACAGACAGACAGACATACAGACAGACAGACAGACAGACAGACAACAAACGCGCAAGAGGCGGATTGGGCATCAGAATGGTTTAAAACGGATAAAAAAATAGAAATGTGTCGAAAATATTTAAGGTACAAACAAACACTCCAATGTTATTTATATAGATTTCAAAAGTTGGTGATATATCTAAACCTTTTCTGATAGCAATGTTTGAATCAATAATTTTGAATTGATTTTGATATAAAACAGATGGTAGGCGTTAGTTAATTAACGTCGCTCTGAATCAACACGACGGGCTACTGGCGAAAGTCTGGGGTACATCCCCAAAGGAAAGATCCAATGACAACGCCTCGTAATTTTGAACCACGGACTAATAACGAGAACTACACCTAAGTTGGCACCTCAATCTCGAAACTTCCACACCACGCCAATATAAGGGCATTTGAGGAAACGACAAATTTAACGTGCACCAGCCCCTATGTACACGATGGTCTTTGGTTGAAACGAATGTAGAGATCGCAACCCTCCGGTTGGCTAATTCGTTGCTCTTCCAACGGAGCTCACCGTGACCTTATCAAACAGAAAGAAGTCTTCTCGAAGAGTATTTTGCTCCACTAAACTTAATTCGCTTTTCTGGGTCAGAAAAATACACTAAGTAATTTTGGGATCGATTAGTATTTCAACTAGATTTGAAGAAAGGTAAACCATAAAGTTTAACAATTTAAAGAGGATTGAAATAGGGTTTCAGTGTTTCATCACAGTAACATTTTATAACGTCTCGAATAAAATCTGCAACAACAAAGAAAGAAAGGCAAGATTTACTGTCCAGAGAGCAGTAAAAATAAACATTTGAAGGCGTTTTTTCCAAACCCGTTGAAAGGGCTTGGAATTAAGTGCTCCGCACGAGCTTAAGTCTCGCAAGGACATTGAAGCATTACATGACATTCTTATGTGGTTTCTCCTTTGGCCACGCCTATAAAACTACGCATCGAGCTTTTCTCAAGCGCAGTGAAACTGATCGAGTGCATATGCGCAATCAATCAGATAGACACCGATTTATGGAAACCTTTTTAAGCTCTCAAGATAATTTCTTGTGACCTAACTGACCCCTCGAGGAGGATCAGAAAGGAGGGAATACATGCACCCCAAAGCTGATTCTGTTTGAAAGCAAAATCAGTCACTTAACCTGCCGGAAATAAGAGAACGGGTCATTTAAGGATTGAACGTTTTCCAAAACATTGCTTTAGCATTTAGTGAATGTCTAATTTTAATGTTTTAATCAAGGAATGTTAGAATGCTTTCAGGAAGGAGTTTGTGGGTTTATTTCATTGCGTTTATTAGAAGTATCACACTTCTATTATCGCTTCAATTTGTGTTTGTTGCAAGGTTTGTGTAATGCCGTTAAAATATACTAATAGCGGATGTCAGAAATATAATTAGTTTGTATTTAGTTTCTACACGCATTTGTTCTTTTCACGGTATTTCAAAACTTCTTGTAATTGAAAGAGAGGTAGGAAACGTAAAATATTAAACCGTATGGGATGTATATCTGAATGTGAAGTAGATGCTCAAAGTTGCAACCACCAACACAAATGCATGCTTGACATCGTCGACACCTGGAAATTGGTAAACTTCTAGCATGATGGCGAATATAAATCCCTATATGATTACGGTTTAATTTGTTTTCAATACCTCCTCTTAAAGTATGTACTGAAAGTTTAAACAACCTGTATTTAAATATTCATGAAAATATGAATTTCCTACTACAAATTTATCATATTTCCTCTCACCAATTCTTTATCAATTACAAATTAAAGTATAGTATTGTTTTGAAGATGATATGGGAATTACATTGCTGTTTTAGGGATGTGCACATATTTTTTATAGGGCTTCAGTTCTTGCTTTGAGATGAATATATGTCTTCATTACTATCAGATTTTCTGTTGTTTCGTAATACCTTCTATTCCTTTCAATTATCCGGAAACTTGGAAAAGAATGCTTCATTGCGAGTTTGGGACGAAATGATCCAATCTCGGAATCTCCCTTTATTTCAGAATTCGCTTGTTTGGTCAATTTCAATGGAATTTAAAGATATAATTCAGCGAGAAAACAAAGTGTGTTAATAAGTGCTCTTGGATACTAAAAAGGATCTTTAGAAACGTTTAAGCTATAGATATATTCAATTTTTATAGTTTGGCCCACAGTTGCTCAAAAAACAAAATTTTAATGTCTTAGTTAGTTCATGAACGTCTTTTCATACGCGCTCTTGATATGTGGAATCCCATTTTTGAGTTTAATTTTCAGACTCTTGTTAATTGAAGAGATCCATTTGTGCCTACACTATTGATATGGATGACGGTCCTCTAGTTAGGGTTTGAAAATTACCGGTATTCTCGATACAAAAATTCACTATACCTCGTTTGGGTTATTTTTCTTTTGAACGGGCTGAATGAGCGTGATTATAAAATTTGAATTGGTAACAAGATGCATTATAAAATTCAATGGAAAAGTTTCAGATGTGAAAAGAGATCATGTAAAATGCACTGCTTCAACACCATGAATGACGTTAGATATCAAAGAAATTTTTACCATACAAATAATTTCAGACACAAAGGTGAAATGATTAAAATTACAGCTGCGTTCTACAAGTGGAAAAAAGAAGAAATCAGTATTTTGTGCAGCTGCCATGTGCGACAATAACTGCTGCTTGACGTCTCGACATTGAAAGATTGCTTTGTATGCGTGTTTTGGAGTATGTCAGTTCAGGTTGCTTCCACACGTTGCCTAAGTTCATCCGGCGTAGCCGCGTTTGGTCTGTGGTGTACCAGTTACTGGGCGATCATTGATCAGACGTTTTCGATGGGCGTAAAATCTGGAGAACAGGTGGGTTATGAAAGCAGTAAAACCTGATGGACATTGAGGAATTGTTATACGTTACATGCTACGTGAAGTCCATTATTGTTCGATTGAAAATTGTCTTCAGGCAAGCCCCTGAAGTTATTGAAGTAGAACACGTTACAAAATTTCAGAGATGCAGCGGTGGCGTTGAGTGTATAGTCAATGCGTACTAGGAGGGTGCAGAAAAAGAATACCATGGCAATATATACTATAACGCCAGGTGACTGACCGGTGTGTGGGAATGTCTAATGCTAGTGACATGCAGTCTGTCTCCAGACTAGGATGAGACCATCGTGGTGCCACGAACAGAAGGACAGAATTCAGATTCGTCTGAAAAGACGATGCTAAGCCTTTCGTTCATGCCTGTGCTGCGTTCTTATGCACCATTACAGCCGCAGACAGCTTGTGGTTTAGAATCGAAGGTATTTGCAGCAATGGATGCCTTGTAAACCTCCCCGCCGCTGAAGGCGACGTCGAATGGCACTTGATGAAACAGATTGCTCTGCGACACCCTAATTTTTGAGCTATGGTTCTTAATGATGTAATAGGATTCGTATTGGCCATGTGCACCAAATGCCAGTCCTTTCGTTTGAAGGTGTGACGAGGCTGCTTCAGTCATTCAACTTGGTCAGTTCGTCCATCATGTACCCTTACAGCCGCAGACAACTTGTGGTTTAGAATCGAAGGTATTTGCAGCAATGGATGCCTTGTAAACCTCCCCGCCGCTGTAGGCGACGTCGAATGACACTTGATGAAACAGACTGCTCTGCGACACCCTAATTCTTGAGCTATGGTTCTTGATGATGTATTAGGATTAGTATTGGCCACGTGCACCAGATGCCAGTCCTTTCGTTTCGCGGTGTGATGAGGCTGCTGCAGTCATTCAACTTGGTCAATTCTTCCATCATGTATACACCGATTCCATATCCATATCACTGGCTTGATTTCGTCGAACGAATGTCAATTTCTTGGAAGCGTAATCTTCAATCTCCATAAGCCACCATTCCATTGTCAAACTCAAAACCTTGCTCGTATGAATTCCATGTTTTTCGACGAGGCATGATTAAGCTTCCTATACCCAGGAATAACGAAAACCACAATTCCAATTTTGCAATTTACTCTCTGTTCTCCCTTTCTATACTTCTTACAGGAGGTGTTATTTCTGCACATGATTTGCAAAATCGCTGCATTGGTAATCATTTGCACATCGACATACTAATTAGCATAACTCGTAACTCCTATACATTAACAGTGGAGTTACGAGTTTTGCTAATTAACATGACGATATCCTTCCTACGAACGCATTGGACAACTTTAGAGGCTATTGGATGCTTTCTCCTTGGTATTGCCTTTTCGATGGATAGCTGAGTAATATCAGTACTTAGAAAATAGTTTTTCCTCACTACAAAAAAATGCTGCCATAATGATTACAGCATAAAGATCACATATTTACGATAAGTAGTTTTGAACTTAACCACATTTTAAGGCAGGGTTGTTAAAATCATATCTACAAGTAATTTCTCAAAGTAACTTCTAAAATATATTTACAATTTGATAAATAAACTTCTAATGGACATGGAAAAATAAGAATTTTTCAAGAACAATTTTTAGACACTTCCGAAATATCAGTAACTCCTGTTGGGAAGGCGATACGACACAATTATTTGTTAAGATTCAAATATTTGTTAAACTTTACGTTGCCTCTGTTATAGTAATCCTTTTATCACATAAATCATGAAAACAATAAAAATACTAGAGAATCGCTTTTATTGATGTCTTAGATTTCACGGCAAAAATTGCTTTCTCTGGCGGCATTATGGCTCCATGTTGACGGCTTTTACCGCTACCGCCGTTGTAGAAATAGATTTCTTTGAAATAGGGCAAAGTTTTTGCTCTACGATTGCAAAGTTAGAAACTTAGATTGGGGCAGTAACAAAAAAAATTTAGCGCATAGGGTCTGGAAGGAGCTCCGGTCGATTTCAGACGGCAGATCAGAGGTCAAAGTCGTAAAACGCCCCCACGTGTGTTCGACGACTATAGTATATTTCTATACTCCTTCAGAAATTGCGACGAAATTACGGCCTGTTCGAACACGCTCGTCTGTCATAGACTAAAAAATATATGGTACTTCAAACTGATTTAGTGCACTATTTATCTTTGCTTTCTGAAAGTTTCATAATGGGACAAGCATGGATTCATAGTTAAAAAACATTCGAAGTAAATTGAAATATTTGTAATCAGTACCCATAAACACTCGTATCTTTTGACCTGCTTGTCCAATCCAGAAGAAAGAGGGCTTATCTCTATATCTCTCTGCATTAAAAACTAGCCACTGGGTGGCCAGCACGGCGTTGCCCTTGACAGTTCTTTTCGTGGGGTCAGGCGTGACCACTGCTCGTTAACCCCCAGTGATTTTAGACTGCTCAGTGCCAGATATCAAATGTATCGTAGCTGCAATCACCATAGCAACGTTTTTTTTTTTTTTTTCGTTGAAACTCGCTGTGACGTTTGTCCCTGAGTCCAAAAGCCTCAACTCGCCTTTTACGATCGATTCTCATACGATTTCGCGAGAAAGTACACACCCAAACAATTCGAAATTAACATAGTTTATTCAAAATTAGACATTTAACAAGATCACGAAGATTTTTTTACTGATGCGACTGTTAGTTTAGGGTGCATTATGTGTTCAAGTTAAAAAAAAACGAAATCAGTTGCGAAAGGAGTGTTGGTTTGCGAAGCAAACGAGTTGTTGGCAGCATAGTAAACCAGCAGTTGGCGAGCGCAGGCGAGCAGTGGGCGGAGCCTCCGAGTTTTATAGAAAAGAGAGAGACTTTTTGATGATATATTACACGATACTATGAGTGACTTAAACAATTTTGGTTGGAGGGTAGTTATTAACGTCGCACTGGAGCAACACACAGGCTATTGGCGACGGTTCTGGATCACTCCCAAAGGGAAAGATCTCAGGACAGAGCCTCTTCATTTTGAACCAAGGTCAGATGACGAGTTCAATACCTGAACTTTCTACCGAATCTCCAAACTTCCGCACCACGCCAATGTAGGGACATTTGAGGGAACGACTGATTTAACGCGTACCATCCCCGGTGTATACGACGGTCTTGGGCTGGATCAAGTTTTGAATTCGCAGTAAGGATGCGACATCGATGTCGATGTTTTCAAAACATCGATGTATTAGAGTCGATGTTTATACTTGTCGATGTTTTTACGTTGTCGATGTTTTATTTTTAAATGAAAAAAGTACCGTTCTAAAAATTAAAAAAAAAAACACCAAGTAGCATAATTTTTATAATCAGCAAATTGAACATACTTTTAGACCAAAATGGCCAAGGGTGAAGGGTCTGAAAAGTAGGGTTGCGACAACGATGTGTCGATGTTTTCAAAACATTGATGTTTTATAAAAAACATAGATGTATTGGAGCCGATGTCGCATTACTAGTTGCTAAACCAGTTTTAAGAAATGGTTTAAATACACTGAATTTTAAAAACATCGATGGTTTGGGGGCGATATATTATCAACATCGATGTTTTAATTTTGAACATCGATGTTTCAAAACGTCGATGTTTTACTGTCGATGTCGGATCACTAGGTGCTAAACCAGTTTTAAGAAATGGGGAAAAAAGTTTAAATACACTGAATTTTAAAAACATCGATGCTTTTGGGGCGATGTTTTATCAACATCGATGTTTTAATTTTGAACATCGATGTTTTGATGTCGCATCACTAATTCGCAGCCCATCGGTTACTAATCCGTTGCTCTTCCAACTGGTCTACCACACACCCTTTAATCATTTTGACGAGTCAATAATTTTATAAAGGTACACCAGCACAGTTTAATCCCCTAGATCATCTATACTTAGGGATAATAAAGTGACTGCTACTTCAGTGTTTAGATTGTGATATAAAACAACTGCACATTTCTATAGGATATTCCTTCTATAATTCCTTCCTTACTTTTTAGTCTATACTCGCTAGTAGTTAGCTCTGTAGTTAACCCATCTGGATGTGGAAATTTATATTTATAGTCAGACCTCAAAATATATTATATGTTTTATATCTGATCCAGGTGTAAGGTGACTTTCGTCAGTACAATGTGTGACTGTATTATAAATGAACCTCTCTACATATTTAGAAGTATGTTTTGATGTTGAATCGTGAATAATAATCTTCCAACAATTTCAGGCCTCATGTGTGCATGGATCGTCAACTGGCGACCGTCAAAGTCCAGAAGCCCTGTATAAGAGCTTATACTCAGATGACCAAAGTATGGAAGCCCAATTGCGGACATCACAGTTGGTGTGTTACGTACGAGCCTAGGTATTTATTAGACAGTTTTTACTGCTGAAAAAATTGCTCGTGTGTTCTTTGCTTTATTTTTATCGTATTTTTAGCTCAGTCTTCTTTATCCTGCCTCTGGAACTAAGAACACTTGTAATGTACAATACAGGGTGATTCATAAGTACCTATACAGTTTCCAGATGCTGTAAAACAGGAACAGTTTAAGACACGGTTGCCAAATGCGAACTGTTAGCTAGGTATATCCGTAAAGTTTGTGTCCCCATCCAGAGCGAAGTGACGTGGGTGATAGTGAGCGTGTCACGTGACGCATTATCACGTTCATATATTGCGGCAGGTCTATTTAGCTTTGAGGACTGACATGCATTTTTTACACTGATTTGATAAATGGGAAGAAATTCCGCTGCAGCGGAGGCAACTACACTTAGTTAGCTTGAAAAGCAAAATTAAGAGCAAACAAATTTGCGACAAGCCACAAATCAGTGGGAATAGCTGATTTTGCAGCGGAGAAGGCGTTTCTTGAATTGAGCAAAACGGAATCTGTCACTGTTGTGCAACGGCATTTTCGATCACGATTTGGAAAAGAACCTCCAACCAGAAAATTAATTTACGATTGGTTTAAAATATTTGCAACTAGTGGCTGTTTGTGCAAAGTTCCAAATCCCGGACGACCGAGTGTGTATCGGCAGATGTCGTCAAAAACTTTATTCGTCCAATTGGTTAATAAAGTCGAAAAACTTTATTCTCCAATTGGATGGTGCACCACTGGTCAGGTGACATGTGAAATTACCCCAATTAACAGCGTCTTCACCGATGGATTGCACAAAGCGTCGACTACAGCATGCCACTAACCCAATGGCCATCCAGATGCCCTGATTTAACACCATGTGACTTTTTCTTTGGGGCTACATAAAGGATAACGTATTTAACCCTCCTCTACCTGTTGATCAAGCGGAGTTGAAACAGCGTATCGCAACCACTATCGCTGCACTTGCTTCAGATACCCTAACACGCGTCTGGGCAGAAATGGGTTACCGGTTCGATGTGTGTAGTGTGACTGATGGTGCACACATAGAACATCTGTGACTGTCTCTAAAACAACTTGAAACATTCACCTACACTTCTGTTACAGTTACCATAAAATATCTTACATTGTCACTGTTATATAGTACGTTGAAATTGTATACTTATGAATCACCCTGTATACAACTGCTACATTTTAATAGTGACAGCACATTCGTGGAATCGCAATATGTTTAGGTTTGCCAACAATTGATTGGATACTTGACAGAGTACAAAATTTTAAACAGACCTTTTTTTCGACTGAGTACTTCTCTGGAGTAACAAAATAAACTGTTAAGTACTGTTGACTCTGGAATAACAAGATGTTCTGCTGGTCTAATCACGATATTTTCAAGGGACAGCTACAGCAAAATAATCGAGCCATCCCTTCGTTATTCAGGCATCGTTCACATTACAGAAAAATTCCAAGATACCAATCAATAAGAAAATTCATATCCATAAAACTCGCTTATAGTTTTTTAAATGATC
Source organism: Metellina segmentata (assembly GCA_947359465.1). NCBI lineage: Eukaryota > Metazoa > Arthropoda > Arachnida > Araneae > Tetragnathidae > Metellina > Metellina segmentata. The sequence goes on along the minus strand of OX375884.1, from coordinate 54,622,457 downwards.
ACAGACTACATAATTTATAACAACACCCAATTTAGACGCTTAATTTCAAATCTTAACTAAGTTTAACCTCAAATACCAGTTTAGAAGAGCAACGAATTAGCGACCGGGGGATTGTATGTTCGAATCCAACCAAAGACTGTCACGTAGATGGGTTTTGGAGTACGTTAAATCTGTCGTGGCCTTTACTGCACATTGACGTAATGTGGATGTTTGTAGATTGGGGTGCCTGCTTCCATCCTTTACATTCAATACTCCTTCTTTCCAAAAATTAGCAAATCCATTCTTCCAAGGTTTGATTTTACGAAAGTATGTGTTACACTGTACAGTGTAATAAAGTGTGTGCACAATGAAAGGCCAAAAAAAGTTAAAAAACTTTGTGGTTAAAAACCTATTGCCTCATATAAACTCATTTTACACAAAACAAAAATTTAATTTTTGATGCATTTGGTTCTTTTGCTCATCTCCGTATCATTCCTAGACATGAGAATATCAAATACAAATTTTTTGATGCATTGGCCGCCTTAATCTGATCATGAAAAATATTAAAACCACCTCTGTTTATTCTCGTTATTCATAGTATGGTGAATTCGAAGGTGATGTCCAATGAGTAATAACTTCTCTAACTCATATGCAGAAACTTTGGGGTCTTCAAATTAAACTGCGTACCAATTTCATAATTTCCTATGGCAACACGCATTTCCGACGCCAAATGTCCAATTCATAATCAAATTGAATCACGGATACTGAATTTCACGTTCATCCGTTTCTGGATTGGGAGAACGGAAGATTTAGAGTTCTAAATGCTAAATTAGGTTCTCAGGCAAATCTTCCGAAATTTTGATGCATGGCAATGAGGCATAAGAAGAGCAAGGAACAAGTCTCAATGGAGGTGTCGACATGAAAATCAGTGAGTTTTTAGTTAACGGACTTGTAGGAGGCTTTACTTCTCGAGGAGGTCTTAAGCCATGTGAATAACTTTTTCTCAGGTCAACTGTGGAGGAAGAAATTTCTAAATGATATCGCGACAGCTAAAAAATGACTACAAAAGTGACGAAAAGGGATAGAAGGCTCTGAAACGCTCTTTTGGTCATTTATTGGCTGCCCAAAACATTTCATGAATCCACAGCCGTTCGTATTTGATGTAGGACAGTTCGTACATTAGTTACATTTCATTGGCTGAATAAACCAATGTAACCAAATAATGACTACAAAAAGGGATCGAAAAGCTCTTAAACGCTCTTTTCTCGTCATTCATTTGTTGTCGAAACCGTTTCAACAGTTCACAGCAGATATAATTTAAAGCAGGACAGTTCGCGCACATTTCATTGATAGAGCAGCTGAGAACTTCTGAAATGCCCAACACCAGCTGTTGCAAATCTGATTGGAATCGGACCAATGGAAACACTCTTTGTGCATTGACGAATCCTGTTTCTCTTTAATCTAACATTATGGTCTTTGTTAGGTATTGAAAATGCCTAGTGAATGTTACCTGCTGTCTTGTATCGTTTAGTCTGAAGTTTGGAGATGGTATTCTGATAATCTGCATCTATGCACATCAGTACTGCACTTGGGCTGTTAGTTCCTATAACTGTGGTATCACGAATATCAATGGGGTAGTATGACTGTTGCCGCTATCACTGTTTTACACCCGGACCAGATGTGCAACCTAAACAGCCATGAAAAAGTATTGATTGACAGGGGGAATGATTGCTTTTCTCCTCGTAGGCACGTCCGTTCAGATACCGCTCGGTTGTTTTAGTGTAAAACAAGTTTAACCCTCCAATAGGTTTCAACGAGATATTTAGTTCATCAAAAACTAACCAACCTCGCCTATGACGAAATAACGAGTCATCAAGATACTGCCGATTTTTTGGTGATGACTACATGAAGATCTGGTCATTTTTTTCTAATGAAGAGATATCTCTTCCATCAAGATCTGGTAATTTTTTCTAATGACGAGATATCTCTTTCATCAAGATCTAGTATTTTTTTTCTAATGACGAAATATATCATCCATCATGATCTCAAAATTTTTTTAATGACGATCTATCTCTTCCTTCAAGATCTGGTCATTTTTTCTAATTACGAGATATCTCTTCACATCGCCTTAGAGCAACACAGCGGGCTATTGGCGACGGCTTCGTATTTTTAAACCATGGTCAAATGACGAGGTCAACACCTAATCTCGCATCCCACTCTCCAAACTTCCACCTCACACCAACGCGAGGACATTTGAGACGACATGTTTAATGTGCATCAGCTCCCACGTACATGACGGTCTTCGGTAGGTTTGAGTTTTGAACTCGTAACCATCTGGCTGCCAATGCGCTACTCTCACAACCTGGCTAAACGTGGTGGTTTCCTCGAGTCTCTACCTTAGGGTATTGATCCCGCATCGTCGTCAATAGCCCGTTGTGTTGCTCTAGTATAGGGATTGTAACCTATGAACCGCAGGTCTGACACTGACCCACGCAGGCTTTTTAAATGACCCACGCAGGCTTTTTAAATGACCCACGCATTGATTTTTTATAAACTTATCATCATATTTCATCATACGAATAGATAATTTTAATTATTTTTCGAACCCCTCTTAAAAAATATGAAGAAAATACAAGTGTTAATAAACAACTTAAAAATTAAAAAAAAAAATGCAAAATGATTTTTGTAAAACGTTTTAGATTTATTGATTATACATAATGCTGTTTTAAGATTTATATGAAAATATTAGGATATTTATGACGAAAATTGACATCTTTACTAGGGATTTGGAAATGAAAATCATGAAATATTTTCCTTAATTACAAAAACATTTTCAAAACACAATAACAACAGAAAATACGCTTGACGTTCAAGAAAATGCAATAAAAAAATATTTAATAATCATACAGGTAATAAAATAGACCTTTGAGGAGAGATTTAATCAATATAAAAGTATGGAAAATACATTTCACTTTATTTTATATCTATACAAAACGAAATTTGAAACAATGGAGTTAAACGAATTTAAGTGCCTAGGTATCCTTAATTTAGAAATTGAATTAGTTGAATTTCAAAGCAGAATAGTTTGGAAAAATAAGTGTGATAACTAGATTTCCGAAGAAGGGAAATAATCTGAAATTAGTGCAAATTATAATGATCACACACTAAAAATTGAATATAATATATTAAACGTATGGGATTCTCTACAAAATAATGTTATACCAATGAAGAAACTTGCTAATGCTCTTTTAACAAAGTTTGGTTCCACATATTCATGTGAAAAATTGTTTTCTTCGATGAATTTTGTAGTCTACCAATAGAAATAAACCCGTAAATGAATTGACTGCAAAATGCGTTAAACTAATGAATACTGAATATGAACCTGATATTAAGAAATTATCTGACAAAAAACAACAGATTTCTCATTAAATATACTTTAACTTTATTGTACACTAGCAAAATACCCGACCTTACTCGGTTTGAATTGGTTTACTCTAGATTGAAGAGATAATCAAAATGTATAATGACTTACGCTTTTTGTAGAGTAAAAATTTATTTTAACACCTTTCGCCATCTTTATATTTTCTACAACTTACTTTGGACACAAATCCTACACATGCATATCCATTCATGTAAAACATTTCACATACATCGCACCCTTGCTGTATGACAAAACTACAAAATGACGAAAGGTGATACTAAGGTTACTACTATAAAAGACGATTTACAGGAAGATTTGGAATTCCCTTTCTTAAGTTTTTTTCATGTTCAACTCAATTAATTAAAATTACGATTTACGGCGAGTGCTCTCGCACTCATAGTCAACAAAACAATATTTTTTTACTTGTGGCACTCTTGCCTCCGGTATGCGACATTGTGAAATTTTGCAATCTTCTCCTGTCATTATTACAACAAATTTTTTAATGTTGGAAAAAGTTCTAGTTTGGATTTTAAAACATTATTATTCTTTCAATAACAGCATTATTCCTTAAATAACGGCATGATTCTTTCAATAATGGCATAACTACACTTAAAATTTACTGAAAATTTATACTGACTTACCTAATATTTTTAAGTCTAATACTTTGTGGTGCTGTTGCTTGTGATGAGAAGGAAAACACATTTATTAAAACAATAAATATTTAAAACAGAAAATAGTAAAATAGAACAAAATAAAAGATGTCGGAAAAATTGTTCGAAAGATATTAATTTGTGATTCATTTTTATCTCTTGATCTCGCACAGTTGCCACAACTTACAACTAAAAGTGCACAAAATTTAGAACTGTGAAATTAATTCAAAGCGAAAGAAACAGAAAATGTCACTGCTCACGCGATCTTGTTCATTCTCGTTTCGTTGAAAAATATCGTTTGTCTCAAATATTCTGAAATCGTTTTCATTGCGCAAAGAACAAAAATAAGACTCGAAATAAATGAAGTATCGGAGCTGAAATTCCATTAAAAATATAATTTTTTGAAGAATAATTACTTTTTCAGCAGTACTGGTAAAGCAATCGAAGTAATCGTATTATTCAATAGACATTCCAATTTTTCCAAAACTACCAAATTTTGGTTGATTTAAGTATACTTACTCTGATGTTTTAGCATGTAACTCATATAAATAGAACAATAAAGAAATGTTTAATATTGCATTCACTAAACTAATAGATAATGTATTAAATAAAATACACTGCAATCAAATATCTGGAAAACAATTCATATGATGCTTACACAAACACACAAACACAAAATCGAGCATAGAACAGGAAGACGGACAGACAGACTTTCGAAACCAATTCCACTCACTAAATGAAGATAAGTACTCACTGCATGCAAATTTCCATGAAAATATCTTAAACCGCGTGGACGTGTATAGGGCACAACATACAGACAGACAGACAGACAGATAGACAGACAGACAGACGGACAGACAGACAGACAGACACCAAACGAGAAAAAGGCGGATTCGGCATCAGAAGGGTCCAAAACGGATAGAAAACTTGAAATGGGTCGAAAATATTGAATGTACAAACAAACACTCCATTCTTATTTATATAGATACACGCACCTGTAACTATATTATCTATTAGAATATAATCTTTCATACATATATATGTTGTTTTCTTTTCCTTGTTCATTAAAAACTCAGTGCAGGGGGGCTGGGCATGATTTCTCCCCTTTTATATCGATTTTTTGCTCTTTACTTGCAAACCTAAAAGTTGTAAAACAAAAAGGAATCGTTAACTTTTTTAAGGATTAAAAAATTGAGAAACAAAAAGAGTAGTTTTTTTACCATGCTCCCTTCCCCTTTTCCAAGTGACCAACGAGCTAGTACTAAAAAAATAATGAACAAAATTTGACCAACTTCTTAAAAAGGTTCGCCGTTCCTGCTCCAGTACGACGTTCATTAAATTACCTTACTCTACCCAACCGGCTAAAGCGTTGAAATTCCGGAGACACGCATTATCACGTTCATATATTGCGGAGGTCTATTTAGCTTTGGAGGACGGACATAATTTTTTTACACTGATTTGATAAAGTGGGCAATTTTCGCTGCAGTGGAGGCAGCTACACTTTGTTATCTTGAAAAGCAAAATTAAGAGCAAAAAAATTTGCGACAAGCCACAAATGTTTGGTTTTGCTCAAAAGTATCCCATTAATATGTTCAAATCGTGTACACCTATTAAATAAATGTCATGGCTCAGGAATTATACTCAAAGCACGAAACAGGTAACAAATGAAGGCGTAGATTTAACAATCATGATTTTTAAATTTCAAATATAAAATTGCTCTAAGTCTTCGTACGTTCATATATGAAAAGCAGGCCAAAAATTAAACTTTGAAGCACAACAATAAATTTTATTAATGTATGTATTAAACCTCTTCAATGCGTTTTTATTTTCGTGTGGAAGCCGAACGGTGCTGTACCAAAATGTTATGTCTACTTATGGGTTAATGCCTCATGTTTCGGAAGTCTGACTTCAGATCAGAACGAGCTTAAATCATCTCGTTAACAGCAGCAATATCTAGCACTGCACAATACTAAAAGATAAAAATATCACGCTATGTTGAATTATGACAGTGCTTCGAGAAAGCATCTTAGATAGGAACAGATCGTCAAAGATAGAATAACATCAACTTATTCAAACGGTAATAAATAGGGCAATTTTTTTTGTTGCAGTAAAAATGGGAAAAGTTGCATTAATCATTCCCTAAAGTTGCATTTATGGAATTGAAGTTGCATTTATTTTTGATACACTAAATTCTAAAATAAATTATTCGTAAAAAATGAAAAAGTCTAATATATATTGACATATTTAGTCGTGTACAACAGTTTTATAATATATTCTTAAATACAGAAGAACGTTGAATGGCCGATCCTTGGCCAGTACTTTCTTTAACATTGAAAAACTGCTCCAACAACAGTCGTATAATATACTGTATCGGATAGCAGAAGAGCTAAATCCTTTCGCTCAACATTCAGATATTTTAAAACGTCATCGACAAAGCGAACAACATATTGACGATCGACACTCGCCTCGCAAACTCTGTAGTCGATTGCGCAAGTTTCCTCTGGATTATCAAGAGTGACAAACAATGTGTTAAAAGTACTTGCCATTTATTTCACTTTCGTCAGTTAGGACGAAAACCTTCTTCCACGAACTTCTTATTTGACCCGCAATACTTCGGCGTTCGCAAGATCAGACACACGTGATCGAAGGGTTGGTTCAAAGAGCAAAAAGTGAAATAGTAATTTCAAATGAATTAATTTTAAGCTAAATTTAAAAATTTGCAGGTAGTTGTATTTATGCAAAAAGTTACATTTGTGCAGAAAGTTGCATTTATGTTGCGGTTATAACTCACTTACAATACACCCCATGTAGGAGGAATTTTGGTTTTAGTATAATACTTTACATGCAACGTAGAACGTGTGAAAAAAAGTTGCATTTGTTGAAAAAAGTTGCCCTAGTAATAAATCATATTTATTTAATCACATCAAAACATAGAAAATAACAGCAGACAATTGCTGTCTTAAAAGGAGAGAGAATGTAATCAAGGGGGAACTCATTTTAATCCTTGCGCATCTGCGAATAACAAAGCGTACATCTTCTCAATTGACAGAAACGAGTCGGCGTTTGTATTATGCAGCGAAAGAACAGATGCCACCAGATTCCTGTTGAAAAATATAGAAAACAACCAACGTTGAGACACTACTTTCAAACAATAATATCCTAGAAGAGCTGACCCGAATTTAAAACATGTACTTTTGTTAAATTACATTAGACTAATCTATTTGGTGAAATAGTAATAAGGTTTATACGGTCGCCGAGGTTTCAAAGTTTTGATACGTGTACCTGCGGAAAGAACAATTTTTATATTGATTATTAAATATAAAATGTTATTCAATTTGAAACATTATGAAGTGAGGGTTACGTTAGAAAGCATCAGTCCAGGTAAACCAATTTTGGGAATACTTGAAGCATATATCAGGATAATGCTTATACCAATCATTTATTTAAAGGAAAGTACATCAATTTTAGTGGTTAAAGCAGAGGCGAACTGACTTCCAAAACTTATCGTTTAACATTTTAATGCGGTGCATATTCAGCCTTCTCAGTGTGATGCACGGCGTTTCTAAAAGGGAGACGAAAAATCCTGTAACGGAATTTTCCATGATTGCAGTCTTATGTATAGATATTATAAGTACTTAAATAGATCAAAATCATATTTATTTTCATTTTTAGTTCTTAGATTATTTAAAAATGTTTTCACTAGATGGCAGCACTGTTATTCATCAATTTTTTTAATTTTCTAACACCATGCCGCCCGCTAACTTCAATCTATCTTACAGTGAAGGAAACATGCCCATCACTCCGCTTTGTGTCTCATGGGGTACACAGTTAACAAAGCGAACAAAGACTTTATTTTTGAATTTTTTTAAAACATAGTGAGGGGTATCTGACGGGCTTTAGTCACACTAACAAATACAAACTTTCAAAGATTTGAAATTGTATTGTAGAGGAATTGATTTAAACTTTAACAACACTCTCTTCTGATTGTTTGGATTTATGGGTGAAGGTTAACTCTAAACATAGTTTCATTGTCGTGCGCGTTCTTTTCAGTTTTGATAGATGTGTTTGTGTTTTGAAAAAACCCTACACATAAACATAGATTCTTAGGTAGAAACTTTTTATGTAGAATTAATATACAGTATTATTAGAATCCTTATGTAGAATTATTACACAGTATTATCAGAATCCTTATGTAGAATTAATATATTATAAGAATTCTTAAGTCGAATTAATATATTATTAGAATTCTCATGTCGAATTAATATATTATTAGAATTCTAATATAGAATTTTTTTTTTTTAGAATTCTTATACAGAATTTTAATACATTATTAGAATTCTTATATAGAATTTTAATATATTGTTAGAGTTCTTATGTAGAATTAATATATTACTAGAATTATTATGTGTACAGTTAATATATTACTACAATTATTATGTAGAATCAATATATTATTAGAATGATTATGTAGAATTAATATATTATTAGAATTATTATGTAGAATTTTTTAATATATTATAAGAATTATTATGTGGAATTAATATATTATTAGGATTCCTATGTAGAATTTTTTAATATATTATTCGAATTCTTATGTAGAATTAATATATTATTAGAATTCTTATGTATAGAAAATTAATACATAGAAACAATTGAAAAAAATTTTAATAAGTTGAGACTGTTGGTTTTATTAGATTGGATGGTTAATTTCTAAATTATTTCAAGCATGAAAATTCAATTTTGTAATTGTGATAATAGTGAGTAGAGTAAACATAATCTACATTAAAATGAATTTTGGATGATTTTAGACACTTATGCGTCATTTTCAAAAGGTGTAGTATGTTGAGAACAATTTCTTTCCCTTAGAATGCAGAATTAGCGGCTATAAATATTTGTCAAAGCTTTCCTTGACAAAACTCAATAACTGAGTACAAAAGAGTAAATTAATTTTTTTAAATTTAAGTTTTAAATTAATTTAACTTAGTTAAATACTAAGTTAAATTAATATATAAAAATGAAAAGAGCCTTAGAAATTCGACAATGGTGTATAGAGAAAACGGAATTTAAAAAACTGCCTTTTATAAGCCTGACTATCAGAATCTAATTTAATAGGGACTTTTTTTTATAAAGGTGTTAAGCAGTTGATCGTTTTATTAAAAATTATATAGTATGAACTATAAAACACGCTTTCATTCTAGAGTCATCTTAATTACTTTGGATCAGTTTAATGTCGCGCGGGTCCACAACCCTATTCAGCTAACCCCTGTTGATCACGTTTAGCAAACAGCTCACAAGAAGTCTTAAAAACGCTTCAAAGTGGTCCAATGAAATTCTAAATCCTCTGAAAGTTTTGATCGGAAAGATTAAGTATTGTGCATCAGATGTTATATGAATACCCTATACTCGCAAAATTGCTGGGATTCATATATATGGTGTGTTGTGAACAGGAATTTAATATCAATGTACAAGTTAAAAAGATGGGAAACGCAATATGCAATATGACCTTTCAAGTGTCCTTTTCAATTTCACAGTCATTCATTTTGACCTTTGAGCTACAATTACAAAAAGAGTATCTTTTTTCAAAACAATATAAGTTAAAGGAGGTGAACTATTTATATTTGCTTTCTGAGAGTTTCGTTGTGGGAAACGCATGGATTCATAGTTTAAAAAAATTCGAAGTAAATAGAAGTATGAAATACAATAAGTAGGTACCCATAAACACTTGTATCTTTTGACCTCTTTGTAAGAAGCGAGAGAAGAGCAGGTTTATTTCATTCAAAAACCTACAGCCTTTTCGATGATATATATTACATGATAATTTTTAGGAAAAAAATAATTAAATACTTTTTTAACCTTCAAGGTCAGAGTTTTAAATTTCAAAATGTTTAAGGTTACTTTTCTGATGATGTATTACATGATACTATGAGTGACCTTAAAGCCGACCAACCGGTATAGTGGTTAAGGTGTTAGCCTCTAGATCGGAAGGTTCCTGGTTCGAATCCGGGTCCGGGCATGGATGTTTGTAAACGTATGGTGTAGAGGCGGCTGGTGCACCTTAAATCTGTCGTGGCCGAAAGTCCTCACGTTGGGTTGGCGTGGAAGTTTGGAGAGTGGGGTGCCAGCTCAGGTGTTGCTTCGTCATCTGACCGTGGTTCAAAATTACGAGGTGTTGTCCTCGAATCTTTCCCTTGAGGGACTGATTCCGGACCGGCGTCAATAGCCCGTTGTGTTGCTCTAGTACGACGTTAATTAAAAATTACCATTACCATTACCAGTGACCTTAAAATCAGAAAGTTCACTCATATATATAGTAGCATATAATATATCATCAGAAAGGTTATAGGTTTTTGTATGAAATTAGCCCGCTTTTATTGCAATTGGACAAACAGGTCAAAAGGTACTAGGTGCTTATACGCACTGATTACATACTTGTATTCACTTCGAATATTTTTTTTTGACTATGAACCCAAGCTTGTCCCACTATGAAACTTTCAGAAAGTAAAGATAAATAGTGCATATTGTGAACATATCCTTTAGAAAAAATAAAAAATACACTTTTTCTCGTAATTGTAAGACAAACGTCAAATTGGATGACCTTGAAATTAAGCACTTGCAAGGTCATATTATACGTCATTAGAATGGATGTACATTTTTCTACAAAATAAGCTCTCATTCAGTTTAGTTGGACAGTTAGCCTCTAAAGAGGTTCATAAGTCTAAAACCATAAAAATCGCCAAATTTTTTTCAAACGTATGAAAAATTACTGTAAGTTGTAAGCTAAAAATTTCCAGGATTTCTTATGTAGAGCTAAGAAACAAATTAGCCGAGTTTAAAAAAAATGGGAGTAGATAGTGACGTGGACTGTTTGGTTTGACTGATCCATATATAGTTTTAATTTTGTGCACATGGCAATGTAGAAACACGAATAACAGTAAAGGAGCTACTTTTTAAAACTCTTTATAAATTATGTAAAGGTAACCAAACATTTTTACGAATAATATTAATTTCGACATGTGAGAATGTTTTCAAAATAGTACTCCACTTTTGTACGGTACGCTTCAGTACTAATTAAAAGTTTTAAAAGTATTCTAACAATAGTGTTTATTTCAAATGGAAACACAAAATCCAGGAGTGGACAATAGATTTGAACGTACTTTAAAAATTAGTGGTTTTACTGTGTATACTTAAATAAAAACGTAAGATGTATTCCACACTATAGTGTAATATTTACACGATTGCTTGATGAGAATTGGAAAGGAATACTGATCGCCTTCCAAAATTTTAGAATTAAATGAAATTAAAGAACAAATTGGAGATATGAGAAGGAAACATAAAATGAGGGTAAGCAATAGAAATATTTCTACCCAAATCCCAGTACAATATCAATCCCAGTACAAGATGCAATTTTTTTCCATTCTCAAGAATGCTATAGGCTTTTTTTCAAGTTGTAAAGAATAAACTCAATTTTGAAAATAAACAAATGGTAGAAAGAGGCTCTTGCACAAGTTTCTTATCTGAAATTGGTCCTACTATCTTTATTTGTAGCTTTGAGAATTGGGTCTACCAAGTACATTTTTTTGTAGGGAACACATGCTTTTGGGTAATGAGTATTTTTAGAAAAATATCTCCTTAGAAACAGATTAACAACTAATTATCAAATAATTATAGCGCACCATATTGTATGAAGTATGCAATTTTGTCACATACAATATTGATTGTAACACGCATTTGATAAATGTTTTAAAGTGTAGGGGAAGGTGTACTTTGGGACAGTTTTTAACAAATATTTTTCTTGAGGGTATAATGTAGCTGCAGTTTTTTTTCCATCAACTATTTACATTCATTACTTTTGGAAGAATTAGCCATTTTTTATTTATTTGTATCTCGAACACTAACTGTTTAATAAATTGTTTTGTTAATTTATGCAAATGTCCCAAGGTTCAACATGGTGTTGTATCTTGGGATACATGTTGTTGTACCTTGGGATACATGTTGTTGTACCTTGAGATACATGTTGTTGTACCTTGAGATACATGTTGTTGTACCTTGGGTTACATGTTGTTGTACCTTGGGATACTGTTGTTGTACCTTGGAATACATGTTGTACCTTAGAATACATGTTGCTTTTAGATTGTTTGAAATAGACTACAAAATAAATCAACTCCACACATACTAAATTCCGTATTTATAAAAAATTACACACAGTTTCAACATTTTATATCTTGGTAACAGTGACACCCGCTATTTTAGTGTTTCTCTTGCTGTGATACGCTGTAATATATTGGGTCATGTGGTGTACCTGTTAACACAACAAAATAGCCTAATTTATAAAAAACGAATTTATTTTCATAAAACTATATATACACTTTATTACAATAGAGATTCGCATCTCTGTGTCTTGGGTGCTGCAAAACAGGCAAAAATTCAACGGCCGTGACCCATAAACGAGCACCACAAAACAAACACCTCTGCTCAGCTTGAGCTCTTCAGCAGATCTCTCTGTATCATCAGATTTTTCAGGGAATCAGTTAAAAATCACCTGCATTCAAAACCAATGCGAAGGCTGTTGAAGACCATAGGCCCGGCCCGGACAAATGAAATGGGCTTACAAATTTTAGAAAACATTGACTCCAACGAAGAACTTGGTATAGACACAAAACAAGGAATAAAAAAATATTAGCTTGCTACGAAGAAATTCCGCGTGCATAAAAAGAAGGCTCTGTATCGCCAGAACAAATTTTTTATATTTTATGAAGCCATCGACATCGAAATAACTTTTTTACGTTGCACATTAATTTTTTTAATATTTTGTTTTTAATATGTATAAAAATAATTACAATTTTTAAAAACATTTTTCTTCTAAACTAGTGTTTTGTTAGTCATTGGGTCTCATTTAAACTAAATTTATATACCCCGACTTACGCGATTTTTCGTCGATCCCACCTATTGCGTAACTTCAGAGTATTAGTATATTTGTAAACCCAGACTGTTGTATCAAAGGACAAAGTAAATTGTTGTTCCTTGGGTTGTCCCAAGGTATAACAATTATTTTGTCACAAGGTACAACTGGTTGCCTTTACAAATAAATCAGTCTAGAAAGTAGTATGAGGTTATGTTTACTTTGAAATCGTATCATCATTTCGTAGAACATATTTTTTAACTAACTTTACCAACCCTAAGAAAAATGTAATTATAAACAGTGAAAATACAAGAATCAAAATTGAAAAATCCAAAATATTTACTTACTATAGGACGTTTATCAATTAGTTGTTTAGCAAACGCAACAAACACCCGTGGAGTGCCCTCTTTGTTAGAAGGTTATCTGGTGGCAAATGGTAAACTACAATGTGATATTTTGCTACTTACTCTAAAGGAGGCAGCACAATATAAACTGTTTCAAGGTACAACTGTCCCAAGGTACGACACCTTCCCCTATACATAATTGTACAGAACTCAACAGTTTAGTAGTTAAAATAGTCTTAGTTGACCACAACTGTTTCAGAATATTAGATAAAAAAATATTTCTTAAAATTCTTATTTTTTAGAAGAGAATTAAAACGAAAGTAATTTTCAATTATTTCTTATTACAATAATTTTATAAATTTTGTTCTTAAAACTATAAATCAAAATATCTTAAATCTCATAAAATTTCAATTACGTTAAATTGCGCCATTTTACTGTGTGTGATCACCATTAAACTCTAAAAGTAATTAAATAATAGTACATAGAATTTACTGTCATAATTAAGTATTAATTATTTTTAACTTGAAAATCCACTTTAAGAATTCAGTTGAGTATAATTTTGGTTTTCAATCAAAGCTTGTTGAAAAAAATGCTATGTAGAATTTAACACTGTTCAGAGCACACATTTTCCGAGGCCTTTTCAGCCAAGCTAAAGAGAAGTGGTGGTAATGTTTCTGTGCAGTTCCAGGTTGGTATTCTGAATGTGACGTCACTTGGCTTGTTTTTGCCTACAATTTCAGTACCCCCTTTCACCAATACAAATTCCAAGAAATAAATTCCAAATTGATGTATGATAGTTGATTGCTCAACACCCAATTAGATTAAATGACAAAATTCACTAATTGACAATTAAATGACAATTCTTTTTAAAACACCCGTAAACTACAATTTTGGTAAACCCAATGTGTATCATACGAGAATATTTGGATAGCAGGAGTAAAATCTTCTATAAACGTCTGGTTTGTTTGTTTGCACTGAAAATCCTTCTCATAGGAGGGAGGGGACATCGTTACTATGGTAACGAAACCCAAGAGCTATAAGTCCGATAAATGTGAAAAGCTTTTATTATTCCAAATAGTATTTAGTATTCTTGTATTCCAAGTTTAATACTTAAAAGTTGAATATTGTGTTATGCGTTTGGTACGCATTTAAGTATTAGATAAACACAATTGTATTTTATGAAAGGCCCATTGTCCAACTAGGCATATCATGGCCACATGCGGGGATGGGGGACTTGCCACCCTTGTCAATAAAAATCAAGTGACCCACAACACAAGTCATCAGCATTTGCTCCTCGAGGGGACTTGAACTCTTTACCAATACCAATAGTCTCTCTGAATGATACTTAGGGCCCAGAAGAGCAATGGATTAGCGAACGAAAGATTGTGAGTCCTAAACTAGGTTCAGTCAAAGATTGTCTTGCACACAGGGGATGGTGCATATCGTGGCCTCAAATGTCATCGAGTTGGCTTGGTATGAAAGTTTGGAGAAGGGGTGCCCGCTCAGACGTTGACATCCTCTGACAGTGGTGCAAAATTACGAGGCGTTGTCTTTGGATCTTCTCCTACAGGTTGAGTCCCGGACATTCGTCAATAACTCTTTGTGTTTCTGCAATTAACTTGCTACAAATACAAGAACAGGTTGTCCTTGCTATAAACTCAACTACTGTGAATGTTATTTAGAATAAGTCCTCTTTGATTTGAATTAAATGCCAAGCCACTTAGATTTGAGTCCCACTGTGCAAAATAACTGCTTTTTGGATTGCTTTGGAAACATGAAATGTCTATTCCTTTTTTCCAGAACTGTGTACTATACAGGGTACCTGGATTCGTATGAATCCCAGTACAACACAATCCCGAAGTGCTGCAACGGATGGATGCAAAAGAATGACGAGCCGGGATGTTTCCACCGTAAGTCCTTTCATTGTTTTCTTGCCTGTTTGACTTACGAATGTTTCGCACTATATTTATATTCACAGCGATGTTTATAAATTAAAATCCACAAGTCGGTAGCCATAGTTACAGTCGGTAGCCATAGAAAGGAATGGAGTTTCTGCTGCAAGATATTTTATAGTAAAGCATATCATATATTATCGAGTCTGTCCTCAGTCCAACATCTTTAGGTTTGGACTGGCATCACAATCACGAGATACCCAAGAGATTTGTCCGCTCTTTTGTCTTCTACCCTCGCCTATTATCGTGCCTTTTTCTCTCCCGGTCGTTGTCTCGTGTTTGACACACCTCTTCAAAATATGGCGGTAGTCCTTGCGGCTGGTTGTCCCTGTATGTCTGCTTGTCCTTTTACGGCCTGTTGTCCTTGTACGGCAGGTTGTTCTTGTATGGCCGGTTGTCCTTGTATGTCAGGTTGTCCTTGTATGACAGGCCGGTTGTTCTTGCACGGCCGGTTGTCCTTTTATCGCTGGTTGTCCTTTTATGGCTTGTTGTCTTTGAATGGAAGATTGCCCTTGTATGGCAGGTTGCCCTTGATTGGCAGGCTGTTTTGTATGACCGGTTGTCCTTTTATGACCAGTTGTCCTTGTGCGGCAGGTTGCTCTTGTATGACCGGTAATCCTTGTATGGTAGGTTGTCATTGTATGGTAGGTTGTCCTTGTATGGCCGGTCGTCCTTGTATGGCAGGCAGGTTGTCCTTTTATGGCAGGTTGTTCTTGTATGGTCTGATGTCCTTGTATGGTCGGCTGTCCTTGTATGACAGGTTGTCCTTGTATGACAGGTTGTTCTTGTACGACAGGTTGTCCTTGTATGACAGGTTGTATTTGTATGGAAGGTTGTCCTTGTATGGCAGGTTGTGTCTTTGCGGCATAACACCCAAGAACAACCAAACTGAGTCTAACTTTAAAGTACTTTTGCTAGTTTACTGATGTTTGCAAATCGAGATTTAACTATGTAAATAGGATAAAATTTTCTGAAACGGATTTTTGTGGAACTTTTAGTTATTATACGAACTTTTGAACTCGTGACATGCTAAAGAAATTATAATTACTTAACGACCACAATTTTAATGTTGCATTGTAGATTATTTGACAGAGTTTTGATGTAATGGTACCTGGTGTTCAACAAATAAATGAAGTATCACTAAACCTTATTAGACACTCATTTGAAATTCAGATGTCAGTAGCCACATTTACACTAAATACTTTAGTACACACTCTACTACTACACTAATGGTCACTCAACCTAAATCGGTACTCAATGCGAAATTATCTCCTGCTTTGAAAGGCGTACCACTCTATCAGGTATTTTCGCTATCCATGTATCATTCTCTATCAGGTATGTTCATTATGCATGTATTGTTTACTATCAGGTATGATCGCTATATTCATGTATCGTTCTCTATTAGCTATGTTCATTATGCATGTATTATTCACTATCAGGTATAGTCGCAATACATGTATCGTTCTCTATCAGGTATGTTCTTTACTCATGTATTGTTCTCAATTAGGCATGCTCGCTATTCATATATCGTTAAAGAAAAATTCAAAGATACTATTCGATAGGGAACAGTTTTCACTTTCAGGTACATCACATTTCAATATAGGTCGTTTTCATATCAAGTTTGGCACAAACTTTAAAATGTCCACGTTTTCCACTCAATGTATTCACCAAATCTAGATTGAAATTGACATCAGATACGAAGACCAACCCACTCAGAATCGATCATGCAAAACTCCTACTGTGTTAAATGAGTTTTCTAGACCTACCCATGTCTTCGGAAACCTTTATCACGTCGATAAAATCCTTATTTTGCTCTTCTGGGAATGCCCCACGTAAACATGTGCATTTCCCCTCCCCAAAACAGTGTATTTTCAAGAAATTCTTCTGAAGTTCTACGCGTTATTGATTTCACACATGATTGAAAAAGGAAACCCGTCATTGCTTCGTATCAGAAAAATGATCATTTTTCCGACGTTTCTTTACAAAGTTAATGGAATTTTTTTTTGAGTTCTTCGATAAATTAAATAAAAGTAAGATACATGAGTAAATATAATTTAGAAGAAAAATTACGTCTACATGAAGTAAGTTAAATTATTACCCAATATCTCCTTTCATTCCATCAAATATATTTTCTTCCTCTGAAGTTAACTTTAAACCGTGAAATATGTTTAAAAGCAACTTTCGAAAAAGTTACTCTTCAATTTTCGACTGTATTTGTGTTCTGCATTTTCTTCAGTTTAGGATATTTATTTATTTTTATTCAAGTCCAGTCTTACCGAATCTATCTGGATGCCATCTGATCAACAGCAGTTACTTATTTAATAAAATATTAGCTCGTTTAAAAACGTATTCATTAAGCTTGTTAGAATTTTGCTTTCTTTTTATAAGTATCCCATAAGTTCGAAATGTATGCTTGGGGGTTTGATCACGGACCGTCGTCACTAACCCATTATTGTGCTCCAGTACGAAGTTAGCTAAAATACCTACCTACCAAAATGTATGCATGAAATAGCTTTTCATGTATTGAAAAATTTCAGAAATAAATCATTGAAGTCAAGCAATAACATCAAGGTAGAATCTACGGGAGTTGTGTTACATTGAAAAGCTGCTTTTATTTTGGAGTCGAGTTAGTCGATACTTTTTTTCAGGAATGATTCATTTTTATTCTTATATTTGGATTAAGAATTAAAATAAAGGTATAAAACTAAAATTTCCAGAGTAAGATTAAATGAAGCGTTCTAAAATCCAGGGCCGGTCAGCTACAGATGTGGGCGCATTGGGCGTCAAGATAGGAGGCTCCGGCCAGTGCCGTAAGAAAGTCGTCAAAAATCGTCAAAAACCACTTTTTATTTTCTTTTAAATACAAATTTATAGTGTCTTAAAGAGTGATATCGATATCAATTGCTAGACACAATGCCATCCTACTCCATCGAAACAATACATCGAATCTTAGAAATGGGGGGAGTGCCGAATCATCATCTCGCTTCTACAATAATATTCGTTCGGACCGACCCTGCTAAAGTCACGTGTGAAGAATGTTCCTTGTATTCTGAGTCCTCATACAAACTATATTTCCACAACGGTAACTTAATAAATATAAGGTTCTGCATTACAGACAAGCTTCAGTAGTAATATTTTAAAAAATCGAAAAATTATTTGATTTTTAAAAACTTTTGCAAATACTACCCATTTTTAGAATTTAAAAAATAATTAGTTTTTTTAGAAACTTTTCCGAATGACACCCAAAATCTATGAAAGTAAACAGAGGTGACAGCTGGATTTATATTACTAATTGCATAAAAATAATTAGAATTCTTCAAATGAAGGATTTATAAGTGAGAAACTGTTGCATGAGAAAGAAACAATGCACATGTAGTAACTGGTATATATTTTAAGCATTTTATTTCATTTGTATTTTAGTAAATACTAATAGAAACAGCGGATCACACAAAATTATCCTAACAAGTTAAAAATGTAAGTAGTAAGTAGCTTTAGAATGAAAAGTGATTATATGAGAAAGCAATGCTTATATGACTAAACATTTTTACTTGCAAATGAACAAATTGGCTTTGTGATGAAATAATACTAATGCTTTTCTTCAATTTATTGGTTAGGCTTTGTTTATATATGATCATAAATTGCTCAACACCTTTAGTAGCGGAAACAGGAAGTTTTATTCTCTTGGAAATGGGTTGAATCGCCTTGTGTAGGTTTTACTGTGTGGTAATGACAGTATAAAAACACAACCAAGCACTTTTCAAACTAATGGATTCAAAATTAAAGAAACAATGCTCTCCCAAGCAACATTATCTACTTTTCTTTCACTGCTACACCAAATAACTACATTTGTACACTTCAGAACTGTCTGCAAGTGTCATCTAGTGGTATAAATAAAGCGCACAACTGAATGAATGAATTACAGAGCCTTGAGGAAAATTGTAAATTAAATGGCAAAAATGTGAAACATATTTTAACGCATGCAGTTTTAACGGGTTTTTTTTTAAATAAAGACCTAAAGAGATTTCAATGCTATTTCATGACATTGATACCAATCTTTGTATTTAGTAATGAGGGTACATTTCAGAATTTTGAGGGAAAAATATTAGATATTTTGCACTTAAAATGTGTCTTTAGACTACATTAAACCTATTGACAGGTACACAGAGATAAAAAAAACCCTCATAATTTAAATAAATGAAACTTGTTTGGAAGACTGTATTGTCTCTATTGGAGAGAACAATCCAAATACTTTCAATTACAACTGTTTCATATTAAGTAGTATTTGTATTACAATCTCAAGAAATTTATTTGTCTAAAGAATACAAAATTTAAATATTTATGAGATCTTCTTCTATTTGAAATTTTATAATTAATATGAACTTCTTAATCCAGTAACAAGTGCAATTCTAAAAGTGCTGATCTTTAAATAATAAAGTTTAGTGGGAGCAAGTTTAGAGCAGTCTTATATGTTAATGTATGAAGAAGGTTTTATTTATTGTAAAATATATAGGAATTGATGGAGTCCTTTAAAGATTTTGAATCGTAGATAGTTTTATTTCGTATTTTTCAAACAAATACTTTTCTAAAATTAAAACTATTGTGTTATTTTGTTATCTTATTTTAAATATTTTGTGAATGATGTATGAACCTACGGATGGAGGAAATCAAGGTTGTGTGAGGATTTTTCTTGATAATCCTAGAGAAATAAATGTTGGAATCTCCGTATATGGAACATCCAATGTTACCCATAGAGGATTTTGTTCTGAATTTATTCACAACATAATGTATAATAAATAGTTCATAACTCATTTGTCTTTTAAAATTCAATAGAATCGGGTTTCTTCCGTTTGTATACTTTTTATCAAAATTAAGAAACTCAAGGCAGGCACCTCAAATCAATCTGTGGGCCCCGTTGTCATGTGTTACGACGGGCCCCTCCCACGTCTTTTTTACATTGTTTATGATTGAACAGATATTTAGAATTTTTTTAAAGCATTTTTCATAGTTTAATCTTAAAATATGCTTCGTATTGATTTATAAAAGTGACATATACGATACACCATATAACAAACAAGACATTTAGGTAAAAAAGTGTTGAATAAACAAAAAAAATGTATTTTGTTAAAACCTAGTTACTAGTAACCTACAGTTTTAATATCTAGAAAATCAAAATGTTATTTGTATTTGTACAATTCTACAATTGGAATTAAAAATCAATGCCAACTGATTGAAATATAATTCAGCCTTTAATAATGCTTACTAGAAACAGCATAAATGAGCATTTAAAAAAACAAATGTGAATAAATTATTTTACATTTTTCTTGCTTTCATCATGGAGAATGTTATATTTTAGGGATTTTTACACCATAATTCGACATGTGAAAAAGTTATTTTCAACATAGTCGCTAGTTTTATGAATTTTTTTAATCAAATTTTTTTTGCCCCTTTGCGAGCCCCCAGAGACACGGGACCCGTTTCCATGGCGATGCCAGTACCGCCTATGTGGGACCCTTTCTCAAGGTGCCTTATAAGCAGGGCAACTTTTTTGTTGCAGTAAAAATGGGAAAAGTTGCATTTCTGGAAATAAAGTTGCATTTATTTATGATGCACTAAATTCTAAAATAAATTATTCGTAAAAAATGAAAAAATTCAAAATATATTGACAATTTTAGTCTTGTATAACAGTATTATAACACATTCTTATATACAGAAGAACGTTGAATGACCGATCCTTGGCCAGTAATTTCTTTAAGATTAAATAACTGCGCCAGCAGCAGTCATATATGACTAAACATTTTTACTTGCAAATGAACAAATTGGCTTTGTGATGAAATAATACTAATGCTTTTCTTCAATTTATTGGTTAGGCTTTGTTTATATATGATCATAAATTGCTCAACACCTTTAGTAGCGGAAACAGGAAGTTTTATTCTCTTGGAAATGGGTTGAATCTCCTTGTGTAGGTTTTACTGTGTGGTAATGACAGTATAAAAACACAACCAAGCACTTTTCAAACTAATGGATTCAAAATTAAAGAAACAATGCTCTCCCAAGCAACATTATCTACTTTTCTTTCACTGCTACACCAAATAACTACATCTGTACACTTCAGAACTGTCTGCAAGTGTCATCTAGTGGTATAAATAAAGCGCACAACTGAATGAATGAATTACAGAGCCTTGAGGAAAATTGTAAATTAAATGGCAAAAATGTGAAACATATTTTAACGCATGCAGTTTTAACGGGTTTTTTTTTAAATAAAGACCTAAAGAGATTTCAATACTATTTCATGACATTGATACCAATCTTTGTATTTAGTAATGAGGGTACATTTCAGAATTTTGAGGGAAAAATATTAGATATTTTGCACTTAAAATGTGTCTTTAGACTACATTAAACCTATTGACAGGTACACAGAGATAAAAAAAAACCTCATAATTTAAATAAATGAAACTTGTTTGGAAGACTGTATTTCTCAAGGTGCCTTATAAGCAGGGCAACTTTTTTGTTGCAGTAAAAATGGGAAAAGTTGCATTTCTGGAAATAAAGTTGCATTTATTTATGATGCACTAAATTCTAAAATAAATTATTCGTAAAAAATGAAAAAATTCAAAATATATTGACAATTTTAGTCTTGTATAACAGTATTATAACACATTCTTATATACAGAAGAACGTTGAATGACCGATCCTTGGCCAGTAATTTCTTTAAGATTAAATAACTGCGCCAGCAGCAGTCATATAATGTGCTGTATTGGATAGTAGAAGCGCAAAATCCTTTCGCTCAACATTCAGAGATTTTAAAACGCGTCATCTACAAGGCTAACAACATATTGATGATCGACACTCAACTCACCAACTCTGCAGTCAATTACGCAAGTTTCCTCTGCATTATTAAGAGTGCGAACCAATGTGTTAAAAGCTACTTCTTGCCATTTATTTCACTTTTCGTCTGTAATGACGAATACCTTCTTTCCATGAACTTCTTGTTTGATCCGCAATACTTCGACGTTCGCAAGATCAGACACACGCGATCGAAGGGTTGGTTCAGAGGGCAAAAAATGAAATAGTAATTTCATATTTATTAATTTTAAGCTAAATTTTAAAAAGTTGCAAGTGATTGCATTTATGCAAAAAGTTGCATTTATGCAGAAAGTTGCGGTTATAACTCACTTACAATACACCCCATGTAGGAGGAATTTTGGTTTTAGTACTTTACATGCAGCGTAGAACGTGTGAAAAAAAAGTTGCATTTGTTGCAAGAAGTTGCCATACTTATAAGCATTGAAATAAGCACTAAAGAACCTTTATAAACATTAAAGAGCCTTACAAGCACTAAAGAACTTTGAAAGAACTAAAGAACCTTATAAGCACTAAAAAGCCTCATAAACTCCTTTTGATTAAAATCCAAGTCTTATCTCAACTGAGTAGAAACCACTTCCTGAATTTATACGTTTCACTACTATTCACTTCATGCTTAGTATTTCAAAATAGTTTTATATTTTTAACGGTTTATATCTTTCACAGGATATGTAACAATTTAAATCATCAATGTAGTAGATGTTTACTATTTATCTCATAAAAAATAAACAGCGTATGAATTTCGTACTCGAAAATAAAATTCCATTTAACTACGATGTTTCAAAGTTTGATTTTTTTAATATTTTCCTATTGTTATCTATGAAACTTCGAAGCCCCAGAGTAATTTTTATTTGGAAATAAAAAATCACTAATAGAGGGGTGGTATTTACATACATCGTAGCAACCTTTTATCCTTGGATACCTCGTTCAACGTCCTTATCTTGGCCATTGAAAAAGGTCTTAGGATATTTTGTATAGTTTTTCCTTCAGAGATTTTAAGAACAGTAACGTAAAGTATTTTTTCCTATTTCCGTTTCATTTTAATACTGACTAAATTTTATTAACCTATAATTTTTTCGGTCCAGCATTCCCATCGTAACCTTTAGTTGACTTTTAACTGCATACAAAAGCACAAACTTTGACAGCATAATTAAACTTAATTTTACTAATGCTTCGAAATTGATAAACGATGTTTAATTTTTCAAGCGTGATGCATAAATAACTAACTCAAAATGTTTCACTACCTGAAAAAAAGATATAAAACCAGTTAAAACTATTTAAAACGTAAATAAAAACATATACACTTTAATAGAGGAAAAAATAGAAGGAAACGACCCGCTCATTAAAGATTGTATTTGTATTGTTTTCTATTCGAGAAAGTAGAATTAATACTGGTTAGGATCTAAATATTTAAAAACTGATACAGAACTTATCAGAAGAAACAAAATTTTACTGAACGTTAAATCTAACAATAATTTAAGCGTCAAATTTGGTACATTACGTTGTGAAAAGTAGATTTAAAACCTGAATACCTCAGATGAAGAATTTTTTGCTACATCTCCACTAGAAATGCTAAAGCTCTTTCAGTTGTTATTTATTATACGCTTAGAGTTTTCTTCTACGATGTATAGTACCAAAATATGCACTTACATCATTGAAATTCAGTTTGTATTCTTCTAAAGAATAATAAAATAGGATTTTTAAGGAAATATTTATGTTAAGGGATTTTCTGATTTTCTTACCCAGATTAACTTAAAACTGTAGTTTACTAAACCCTTGAGTAACAAAAACTGGCCTTCTAAAAATGAATAACCAACCTAACTTATTCACCAAAGTTATCACAAAAATTCATTTAACTAAAGCTGGTACATAAAACATAAATGTATACTAATTCAAAAATAAGAATGCAACCAACATTTAAAAAAAGTAAAAATTCTGTAAATAAAACCTACCGAATTCATTCAAAAGTATTTATAACCATAGGGTTTATAAAATTTTTGCAGTTTAAATAGGATATGACAAAAACCGAAAATTTGGATTCCTCTACGTTCTATGCAATTATTAGTGTCCATAAATTATCTAATATATTCAACTCGTAAATTCATGTATTTCTGACTTTGATCCCGGACAGTTACCAATATCCCGTTGTGTTGCTCCAGTGTGACGTTAATTAAATTCTACCTACCAATCGTCAAGCAATAGACATACACGCAAGGAAGATTAAATTACAGGAATCGAAATTGCACCGCACACAACTAACTTATTAAAGAACAATGAAAAATATTGCATGCAGTTTTGTACTTTATATGTAGGGTATCAGTATTTTAGGTGGTTCGTCCCACTGCTTTAAATGCCATTTTGATTGATGCGTGGTTGTGTAGGGAAAAATAATAAAATAAACAATTCAGGTGTGATCAGCTTACTACAAGTAAAACGTAAGCAAAATTGTCTAGAAAACATTTATAAATAAATCTCCATAAAATTATATACTCTTAGTTTAGTCTAGTCTTCAGTTAATGCAACAACTAATCGTAGAAAGAAATCATAAAGAGAATTGCTTCCATTTGGGAGATGAAGGGATAATTCCTGAATTTAAGTATTTTAACTTTGAATGCATGTTCTTGTTTAAAAGTAATTGAATTAACATTACACTTTAAAAATTGCACATTACAACTCTACTGTAGGATCTCTCAAATGACTTGTGCTGAAGTGCTCAATAGCTTTATTCTTCACTATAGAACAGTTAAATCATTGTTTGACTTCAAGATGCTTCTTAAAGAATCGGTTCGATTAAAAAACTTTCTATGAAATGTCTGAAGAATTGCATTCATTAGAGTTTATTTTCAGAAATGAGTCAATGGATCTATTACTGTATAAATTATGTCCTAATGAATCAAGTTCTCTTCTGTTCAAACGACTGCTAAATGTCACTAGTAGTCTTTATAGGTGTGTCCACTTGAATAGTTCAACCATTTATTGTTCAAGTGGTGGCCGAGATTTCACAATTCAGCTGGTACAACAAATATCAGTCGTTATGAAAATGTAATGCACGTGGATGCAAAAATTTCATAATTGTGAAGATGAAAACGAGGCCTATATTTCTGTTATTGATTGATATAAATATAATAGGCTCTCTAAATGTCTCTAGTAGTCTTTATACGTGTGTCCTCTTGAATAGTTCAAACATTTATTGTTCAAGTGGTGGCCGAGATGTCACAATTCACCTGGTACAACAAATATCAGTCGTTATGAAAATGTAATGCACGTGGATGCAAAAATTTCATAATTGTGAAGATGAAAACGAGGCCTATATTTCTGTTATTGATTGATATAAATATAATAGGCAGTCTAAATGTCTCTAGTAGTCTTTATACGTGTGTCCTCTTGAATAGTTCAACCATTTATTGTTCAAGTGGTGGCCGAGATGTCACAATTCACCTGGTACAACAAATATCAGTCTTTATGAAAATGTAATGCACGTGGATGCAAAAATTTCATAATTGTGAAGATGAAAACGAGGCCTATATTTCTGTTATTGATTGATATAAATATAATAGGCTCTCTAAATGTCTCTAGTAGTCTTTATACGTGTGTCCTCTTGAATAGTTCAAACATTTATTGTTCAAGTGGTGGCCGAGATGTCACAATTATGTTTATTGTATTATTTGAGTGCAGCGTCATATTTTATTGTGTTTTCGTGGAATTGGTTCGTTGATTTGGGGTTTTATGGCGCAAGGGCCATATTTGGACATGATAAGTCAAACACGAGACAACGTCGAGTTAAAAACATCGTGAATGGAAAAAAAGAGGGATCGGGGAACAGAGTAGTAGATGAAAGAATAAAAGATCACTTGGGTATCCCAGGAGCAAGAATCCTGTGTTTACTGAATACAGTAAATCTCACGGAAGAAGAAAATATCTCCCAGGTAACTCCGATCCATGAAAACACAAATAGATCTGCCCCTGAGGGTTTTGGTAGAATTGGCTTCTCGTGTAAACAAACCTGCCATGGTGGATTGAAAGGAGAAGTCTCTCTTGAAAAAGTTACTGCTAAATTTGATTTCGAAATAGTAGCGCTATAAAAAGCTGTTAAAATCCTATATACGGTGAGCACTGGTAAAAAAAAAACTAGGCTGTTTTTCTCACTCACATGTTGCAGTATTAGTTTTGAGTAGAGCTGATCTAGCTATAACCTAGAGTCAATAAAACTAAATGACTGTTAAACTTTTGACTACGGGGACTATATATATAACAAACGCGGTTCTTTCTTGGCGCGATTCTTATAACATTCAAGGTACAGCTGCTGTAACGGCCGTAGTCTAAATTCTTTTTTGGCGCGATTCTTATAACTTTCTAGGTACAACTGCTGTAACGGCCGTAGTCTAAATTCTTGGCGGGATTCTTATAACTTTCAAGATACAACTGCTGTAACGACCGTTGTCTAAATTCTTTCTTGGCGCGATTCTTATAACTTTCTAGGTACAACTGCTGTAACGGCCGTAGTCTAAATTCTTGGCGGGATTCTTATAACTTTCAAGATACAACTGCTGTAACGGCCGTTGTCTAAATTCTTTCTTGGCGCGATCATGGTACAACTGCTGTACCGGTCGTAGTTTAAAGGTTATATTACTTTATATAAGTAGGCTGAATAGCATGTACTATTGTGGATCTCACACTATAGAAGAATCTCTAGAAATTAACATGCTGATCAGATGTCGAAAGAGGGCAATTACGTGCTCCATTGTGAGAAAACCGTAATTCACCAACAAGATAAAGTGGAATTATTCAACTCAATTAGTTCAAATGAAAAGAGGGAACATCGGACAAAAGGTGCTGGACAGTCTCGGGGGCAGCTGCTGATAAGGTCAAATGCTAACCGACATCCCGAGAAGAGAGAGCCCACAACAAATTTTAGATTGATGGCAGGGAACGGCTATTTGCTGGCACATCTAAATGAAATAGGAACAAAGCACACTGCATCTGTACTCTGTGACTTCAGTGCAATTATAAAGGCTGATCATTTAAAAGACTGGGAGTTATTTGTCATTGCTCAGACCACCTTTTCTGCCAAATGATCTGCAAACACGTACTTTTAATGAATGGAAAGAAGAGAAATGGGCAACATTCCGTCTTCTGGCTTTGTATGAAAAATAGACTTTTAAATCTAATTTACTTCTAATTACGTTTTTCAAAAAAAGTTTCAAGTCAAATTCATCTTTAAACGTCAATCTTACTGCGCCATAATATCGATGAACTGTTACAGGTTACTTTGGTATACCGTCTTTTTATCCAAAAAAAAGAATATGTGCCAGCCCCTTAAAAGAGGTCTTCTTTGTTCTTCCGTGACTTAACAAGAAGCGGCTGAGTTGTCCAACAAACGGAGATACAAATTCAACTATTTATGTCCGTTTTTTTAAACAAATTTACGTTACTAGAATATATTTTTCTTAAGGTTTTAAAAATTACTTTGTCTGTGTGTGTGTGTGTGTGTGTGTGTTCTGATCTTATCTGTTTTTAATTTTAAAAAATAAAGCATTTACCTAATATATTAATCATAAGTCAAATTAATTCATCCAATAACATTGACATTATAACACTGATAAACAAAATACGCCAAAAATGAACAGAAATTAATATTATTTCTATATCATAGACAGTCAGATTTAAGCTCAAAATTATACATAGTTTTAAAATGTATAGTTTAAGGTAATAGAAGTACTCTTAGTTTATTCAATGGATAGGTCGACTACTGTTACAAGAACAGTAGTCGACCTGTGAATCAACTTGAAGTACATTCAAAGGTCAAACTGCTATTTTTATAATTTGTTATTTAGCTTTATTACTACAATCAAGGTAAGGAACTGCGTTTTTAGACTTTTTTCAAAGTGAATTTTTCTAGTGTCTCTCCTTTCAAAACCCGATATTTCAATAAGCTCTAATCATCACGAAATCTTCCGAGCCTCTGAGCCATTATAAATGAATAAGTATCCAATATACATTGAAATAAAGACCGCTTGTTGTTTTTATGCCAAAGTCAAATAATTCCTTTTGAATTTCAGAGCGATCATAAATCATACCAAACTTTAACGAATTAATTTCAGTTGGAATATCTACAATAGCGTCTGAACATTTCATGCATCATTGATTTTCCTCAACAATAAAACAGACTATTTCGCTTGATTATCCTCCCAGATGCCCCAAACTGACCTTTAAAAATCGTCGTATACGACGAAAGTTGAAAAAGTTGAAAATAGTTAATGTGGACAAATAATGGAGGCCGTCGAAAACCAGTCGATCATAAAAAAAATCACATTTTAGACTTTATAGAAACACATACGAAAAAGAAGAATCAATAACATCCCAGTGTTCGAATTCAGCAAACTATATTGCACTACAATGCTTTTCTTATCAGCACTCACCCACTTGTGACGTCACAGAACAGTATCGCGACCAGGAGCAGGCCTCTCTGGATGGCCTTAAAAAGGCCTGGAATGGGTTCGCAAGAGCTGAGACAGGACAGAAACAGTTGTACAGGAGGAAAGTGATATCTGTGAGGAATGGCGTTCACGAAATAAGTTGAACTGTTGACCAGGTTACTTGGCACAATTGTGTGAAAGAATGTCACACGTGGGGCCAAAAAGGATATATTTTTTCAACTAGAAGAGTTAAAAATCAATAATCCAATCAAAAATTTTAGTTCTTTAAGCATAGTACATCTATTACCAAACAGAAAATTTGGCATTATTTTTTTTAATATTTGTGTTCAAATAATTAGTTTATCGAATATGTGATACACTAATTCAGTGAACAATTAGTAACTTCGAAATACAGTTCTGAGAATATATTAATAAATTCGGAACCTTACTAGAATTCAATGTGTATTGTATTCGGTATCCACAAATGGTGTAGATAGAAAATGGTCAAATTTCTCCCTCGAAAATGTTTATAAAATATCTGTCTTTCATATAAATATGATGAATAGTAAAATCATTTTTCATATTATTTATATAAAACAATACACTCATATTGTTAAACAAAACTGTTTTCGAAATATTAAAGTATTCGAAGTTAAGTTTTGAAATAAATTTGAAATTTGAATGTACAGTTGGATATTGACATCGAAAATTTTGAAGTTTAAACAATTGAATGTGTAGCAAATTTATTGAATTAGAATGTATAGGAGTCGATATTTCTAATTAAATGATAGCTTTGAATTCTCTCTACAGTGAAAAATGCTTGAATAAATAGGAATGGTTCGATTTTTTCCCCACTGGTATACATTAAAACCTCAGAAAATCCAAAATGGCATACTTTAGTGATCCGTCTTGCTGTAGATTTATGAAAAAAAAAAGGGAGCCGCAATTAAATAACTTATGTACAATGTTAATTGTTTTCGAAAACTGTTCTCACATTAAGAAGTGTATGTGAAAAGAATGTGTTCACCGTTGTAATTTATATTGTAATCTAGCCAACCCTCTGGATATCGGTTCGATAAGTTGAGAGCTCAAATCCCGATATTGGAATGAATGTTCTTAATGCTTCAGAATCCTCTAGAAGCCGTAGTTTCAGCACAAAATAACAGTAGGTCCAACTACAAAACCTCACACTGATTTCATCGTCAAAATCCAACTTCTTAAGCATAGAAGTCGTGAAACACTCAAGCATTTTAGATAGCGTTTCTCAATCTGTGTGGTTCCTGAAGAAGTCCTCAGGAAATAGTAAAAAAATGTGCGATACTAACTCATAAACATCTGATTGATATCTACAGTCGCAGAAAAAAAAACCGAACCACCCCTCTTCATTCGAGCAATTTTGACAGTAGAGCAAATTCAAACATGGCGTTTGACAAGAACTAACGTCTTCTATTAATTCAAATCCATAAAATTTGAATAAGGGGCCGTCTTCATATTGAATTGAGCACTAACTGCATAATTTCCGATAGTAACCCCTTCCGATAACCCCTTATCAAAATTTAACTTCAGATACCAAATTTCATGTCAATAGGTCTTACCGTTTCGAAGTAATGAATACAGAATGATTGTAGCACCTGCGTATGTTAAATCAGTTACTAACACCTTTATGCATTTCTTCCTAAATAATATTTCTATAGCGCTGATATTTTGTATCATGCTGCTGTTAAATAACCCAAACAAAAGCCACTTAATATTTTAGTTTAAAAATAGTGTTTTGTATGCATTAATAAATATTAAATTAATGTTTGAAAAAATTATGAAATGGATACATTCAATTTTCCTGATTATTGTAACTTTAGGTGGAAACCAAAAGTTTAAAAAACATTTGACAAACCTTGGATAATAATTCTTGGATCGTTTGCACTTGCATAATTAATATAATAATGTAATTCCCAAATCGTTTGCACTTGCGTAATAAATGTAATTTCTCGGATCGCTGAAAAATATGTTTGAAATAGTGTTCAAATAAGAAATTCGGGTAGCTATAACTACAGTTAATCTCTATCTACAAGTACTGACCTATTTCGAGATGATTCCTCAAATTTGCACAAACTTTAAGATTTAATATCTCAGGATATATAGGTAGTTAAGTCATAAAATTTCACATCTAGTCTAATTTAACGATACAGAATCTGATTAGGGTATCAAAACAGTTTTTCTATTTTAAACATTGTTGTTTGCGCAAATTTTGATATGAAGCTGTTGCACTTTTTTTGGATTTGAATTTGTGGAGGACGTTATTCCTTATTGGATGATATCTCTGAACCTACTCTAGTATGAATAGTGCTAGAAATAAAAGAGGTGGGTCATTTTTCCCTCGGCTGTACCTTATGATTGCATGACTATTTATCTATATCTATTGAGGAAAAGATTTCATGCTATGATGAGTATTTCTAGAAAGTAAGAGAATTCTCTGTTTGGGCTTTTTTCGAAACTACTCCCGGAATTCTTTCAATATTATTCAGGTCTCTCTCTCTCTCTCTCTCAGTATGTTTTTTAATCATAGGGACATGTAAATCAATAACTCATTTATAATTTTGTTCCGCTTTGTTACTTTTAAGTTTTTACTCAATTTTATTAAACCATCCCCTAATCCAGTACAGTTACAGTCTACGTCTCGTCTGGTGGCCACGGGGTAGGCGTGTTTTTGGCGAACTTTTAGTAGCGAAAAGCTATAAAGGATAAAAAGCTATTAAGAAAAGGTACTAAATAACTTTTATTAGGATGGGTTCCCATATGTTAGGTTTAGGTAATCCATCTGTATTACGGTTATTTCGGTTTTTATTACAACCTCGGCAAGCGGAAAGTTAATATTTTCATTTTGAATATTCTGGAAAGTTATTTTAATATCCATTAAACTGTTCGTTGATTTCATTTTTTCTTTTGTATTTTTTTGTTTGATTTAATTGGTTTTGTAATATTAAAAACTGTCCTTTGATTTATTGTTATTTTAATTGTTTTCTTTGATTTCATTGATTCTTTCAATGTTTTTCCCTCGAGTAGTTAGAAAAAGTTAGTAGTTACAGGCTCAACCCATTCCGTCAGTGCTTAATACTTTTGAAGCTTATTACAAGCTTATTTCTTTCCGTTGTAAAATAAAAAGATTTTTGAAATAATTCTTTCCTTGGCGAAATTAGAAGTGTGCCAAGTCCGTTGCCACCAGGCGAGACGTAGACTGTAGCTGTACCAGTATACATAATCATCTGTCAGAAGAATATGCTTGTTTTCGATGCGAGTTGGTTGGTTGTTTTGGAGTTTTATGGCGTAAGGGCCATAATTTTGGCCAAGATGCGCCAAACAGAGTCAAGTTAAAAATACCGTGAATAGAAAAAAGAGGAATTGGGGAACAGTCGTTTGATGAAAGCAGAAAAAGATTACTTGGGTATCCCGGGAAAACGAGTCTTGTGTTTAGTTAAGACAGTCAAACCCTTGGGAGAACAAGAGATCACTCGTCTACCTTGGGTCCGTAAAGACCGTACACACCTAAAGGATATGTACTTCTGAGGCATCGATATAAATCGGTTTCGAGCGCAGGGTTGGATAACTAATTTAAGTTCCGTAATTGTGTTTCGATGATAGATAATAATTCAACTTCCCAAAGTGAGGAGTTGTGAAAGGAATCTTCAATACAAATGGTAGATAATAATGGATGGTAGATAATAATCCAACTCCTCAGAGTAAGGAGTCGTTAAAAGGATCTTCAATACAAATGGTAGATAATAATGAATGGTAGGTAATAATCCAACTTCTCCGAGTAAGGAGTCGTGAAAGGGATCTTCAATACAAATGGTAGACAATAATGGATGGTAGATAATAATCCAACTTCTCCGCGTAAGGAATTGTTAAAGGGATCTTCAACACAAATGGTAGATAATACTGGATGTTAGATAATAATCCAACTTTCCAGACTAAGGAGTCGTAAAAGGGATCTTCAATACAAATGGTAGATAATAATGAATGGTAGGTAATAATCCAACTTCTCTGAGTAAGGAGTCGTGAAAGGGATCTTCAATACAAATGGTAGACAATAATGGATGGTAGATAATAATCCAACTTCCCAGAGTAAGGAGTCGTGAAAGGGATCTTCAATACAAATGGTAGATAATAATGAATGGTAGGTAA
Organism: Metellina segmentata; assembly: GCA_947359465.1. Classification (NCBI taxonomy): domain Eukaryota; kingdom Metazoa; phylum Arthropoda; class Arachnida; order Araneae; family Tetragnathidae; genus Metellina; species Metellina segmentata. The sequence goes on along the minus strand of OX375884.1, from coordinate 54,589,756 downwards.
TAATCCAACTTCTCTGAGTAAGGAGTCGTGAAAGGGATCTTCAATACAAATGGTAGACAATAATGGATGGTAGATAATAATCCAACTTCCCAGAGTAAGGAGTCGTGAAAGGGATCTTCAATACAAATGGTAGATAATAATGAATGGTAGGTAATAATCCAACTTCTCTGAGTAAGGAGTCGTGAAAGGGATCTTCAATACAAATGGTAGACAATAATGGATGGTAGATAATAATCCAACTTCCCAGAGTAAGGAGTCGTGAAAGGGATCTTCAATGCAAATGGTAGATAACAATCCAAAACTTCTCGGAGTAAGAAGTCGTGAACGGGATCTTTAATACAAATGGTAGGTTATAATGGATGGTAGATAATAATCCAAATTCTCCGCGTAAGGAATTGTTAAAGGGATCTTCAACACAAATGGTAGATAATACTGGATGTTAGATAATAATCCAACTTTCCAGACTAAGGAGTCGTAAAAGGGATCTTCAATACAAATGGTCGATAATAATGGATGGTAGATAATAATCCAACTTGTCAGAGTAAGGTGTCGTTAAAAGGATCTTCAATACGAATGGTAGATAATAATAGATGGTAGATAATAATCTAACTTCCCAGAGTAAGGAGTCATGAAAGGGATCTTCAATACAAAGTTGTATTCTATCTAACATTTTTTGTGGATGATTTGCACCGAGGTTTCTTCAGACTGACCATACATGGCTTAATTTTGCATCCCGAAACTCAACAAACTCTTTGATTTGTGCATCTCTCCCAAGCACCTTTCAATTCCAAAAGGGCGAGTGCCCACGACAAAACCCCCTCTATTGATATTTATTGGTATTTATTTATTTTGGCAACAGCCCTAGGAGTAGGCGAGGTCTACAGAGTGTCAAAAATAAACAGCTCAACAATGTCATATTTTTTCCGGCAATTTTCTTTTATTATTCTTGTCAGCTTCACATTCACGGAAGCACTCTGTGAACTCGTTCTCGAAATATACGCCGCGTTCGGGGAGTTTCAAGAGTAGCGAAATAAAAAAAAGAAATATGATTTTTTTAACGAACGACGAGCAGAGACATGATAACTCGGTTTTTTGATGCTCCAAACTTTTCGTCACTCACGAAGAGAAGTTGACGCAGGCCCATAAATCAAAACAAAAAAAAATCACTTGTTTAGGATAAGATAAAACTTCTACTCTATGAAAGCACTAACGGTTCAAGTGCTTCTGACTTTCGATGCTACAGTGAGGCCTTGGAATATTTGAGTAGTAGGAAAAAGGAATTTTGGTAGCAAATAGTTTTAACCCTGCATCTTTCGACAGTTCTTTAAAAAACCAGCAAGTTTAGTCCGATAAAAGCAAGTTTTATATTCCTGTATTTCCAATGGGACCTTCAAAAAGCCATCACCGAACATGCCTCGAGCGTTCACAAATACCAGCATGCATTGGAATGCGTGGATCTTGTCACAGAATTCATCGCGAAACATTTTTTCTCCCAACCTAAGGTGGAGATCGATATTTTTTTTGTCTTGTAGTTCAGATCAAACGGTTCGCAATTGCTAGATTGTTGCACAATTAATGTGGCATTTTGAATAAAATTAAGATTGATATAAATTGGAGTTTATTTGATGAACAATAGTGATTGGACTTAATAAAGACTACTTGCAACTGTCTATTGGCGACGGCCATTAACGACTATTGGCGACGGCCATTAACAACTATTGGAGACGGTCATTAACGACTATTGGCGACGGTAATTACCGACTATTGGCGACGGCCATTAACGACTATTGGCGACATGCATTAACGACTACTGGCGATGGCCATTACCGACTATTTGCGACGGCCATTAATGACTATTTGCAATTGCCATTAACGACTATTGGCGACGGGCATTAACGACTATTGGCGACGGCCATTAACGACTATTGGTTAGAGGGAACTATTCAAGGGCAACACCTCTTCGGTTTGAACCACGGTCAGATGACAAGATTCAACACTGAAGCTGGCACTCCTTTCTGTAAACTTCCACATTCGGCCATCTTTGGGTGAACCGAGTTTGCGACTCACAACCACTAGTTACGACGGCCATTTACGATTATTGGCGACGGTAATTAACGATTATTTGCGACAGCCATTAACGACTATTGGCGACTGTCATTAGCAACTATTGGCGACGGCCATTAACGACTATTGGCTAGAGGGAACGATTCAAGGGCAATACCTCTTCTGTTTGAACCACGGTCAGATGACAAGATTCAACATCACAGCGGGGACGAGTGGGCCACCTGCGGTGCCCAAATCCAAACCAACACCTAAGCTGGCACTCCACTCTATAAAACTCAACACCACGCCAACGTGAGGACATTTGAGACCACGCCAGATTTAATGTCCTGCCCCCGTGTACACGACGGTATTTGGTTGTACCGAGTTTCCGACTCACAACGACTAGTTGCGAAGTCCAGTAACGTTTATTGGCGACGGCCATTAACGACTATTGGCTAAAGGGAATGATTTAAGAACAACACTCTTCGGTTTGAAACACGGTCAGATGACAAGATTCAACACCTAAGCTGGCACTCCACTCTCTAAACTTCCACACTACGCCAACGTAAGGACATTTGAGGCCTCGCCAGATTTAATGTCCACCTGCCTCCGTGAACACGACGGTCTTTGGGTGGACCGAGTTTCCGACTCACAACCACTAATTGCTAATCCACTTCTCATCAAACAGGGCGACCCCAAGAAAAGGTTCGGAATATATTCTACACTTGGGACTTATATTTTCTATACTTCACTTACCCCAATTACGATGGAATGTAGCAGGATGATAATGCTCCGTGTCATCGGTCCTATTTTGTTTGCGATTCATTTAAGGAGCATTCTAGATAATTCCAGCCCATAATTTGGCCACCTGGATCTTCAGACATGAACCCCGTGGATCATATCTGGCTTATGATCTCGAAAGAGCCATTTGCACAAGATCCAGTACCTACCACAACCACGCAGTTATGAGAGGCTTTCGAGACAACATGGCTGAACATATCTCATGGCGACTTGTTGAGTTTATACATTGTACGAGTTGTTGCACTTTGCCGAGTTAAAGGAGGCCCCATATGATATTAGAGGGATATCCCATTAATTTTGGCACTTCAGCGTAAATGCAGGTGGTTCACGCATGGAAGTGATATTCCACAAGCATAGACGGTTACAACAATGTACAGTTATAATTAAAACCAGGCGTGAACTCATAAATGAAAATATTAGGATAAGCATTCCGTATTTCAATGATTTTTTAAAACATATATAAATTTTATCAAAAGACAAACAGTTAATTTTATACGCCTTCAAGCCCCCTTCATTTCATAAATCTTTTCGGAGATGAAATCGAGATAATTTTATAAGCTGTGACCAAGAACTGAAACTGTCAGCTGAAACAACTTTATTATTTTCAATTGCTTTCACAAAGAAAGCTGTCCACAACAGAAGAAAAGAGAGAGGAAAGCAAAATGAGCAATCCTTACTATCTTGTGTGTGTGTGATGTGCTGTAAGTGATAGCGATTCAAGTGTGTGTGAGATATTGTGTGTGCGTGAGAGATATTGTGTGTGTGAGATATTGTGTGTGTGTGAGATATAGATATAAGCGTGTGTTGAGAAGTGTACGATGCAGGTAGAAAAGCGGGGTTTGTTTTTCGTCCACTCCAACACATGCTCCAATCTGGCTTCTCTTTGCCCTGGTAAGTACACACTGAAACAGCGACAAAATATGTGCATACGCACTCCATTTCTGCACAGAAAACATGTCTGTACGCATCCAATTCTGATGTTCAAAGAAATAGTATTGATAACGAGTTAGCAGGGGAAAACATTCACGGCAATCGCCACTCATACGGCAGCCATCTCCAAACCCGTTTTCAGACCTATTCAGAAATCAACTGACCCATATAGATTATTTTCTAGCTGAAACCCCACTGTCAAATTTTTGAGGGGCTGTACTTGAAATTTTGGGCATTAAAATTATTTTTCTCAGTAAATTCTGCTGATTACTTTCATAATAATTTCATTTAAATTTCAGTAAATTTTTGATACATGTTATTCTAGCACTTTGAATTTAAATTTCACAGTGTAAGTTTTGTGATATAATTAGCCGATACTTTCAAATGTAGAATTACTTTTTAGTAGTGCCTTAAAGTGAATTATACACCAATAAAACAAATTTATAGCAATATAGATGTATTTAATTATTTTGAAAATTAATTTTTGAATGTGTGTGACGAGTTCTTTACTAAAAACATTATTTTAAATTTTAACTTCGAAGTATAGATTTCAAATTGAAGTCTTTCTTAAATGGAAATATAAAATTCATGCTGGAGTTTTCACAGTGTAAGTGTGTAACTATATGTCTTTTTGAACCAAACTGAAAATTATTTATCAATTTTTAAGTATTTGAGTGTTGATTATATATTTTACAAATTGACTACAATATTTAATTAATGAATTTTTGGTTATAGAAGTAAAAGTATACCATTCGAAGTTCAAAACACTGTTTCGTTAAAAATTTCATGCATTTCAAATTTATACATGACTTTTTGATACCAAAAGAGCAATGTAAAATATCTTAGCATTTATACGAGTAATACAGAAAGAATCGGTTAGCTTATTTTTCTACTAGCAGGCCAGCACGGCGTTGACCATGAAAGATCTTTTCGTGTCCTTACTGATAATGAAAACATTAAAAAGAAAAAGTAATAATTTTAAGAATGATTCCAACCTTCACCCGACTTTACACGGGCATGTCGCAAATTCGCATAAAATTCGGACTACCTGAGGTATGGATGTAATGTAAGAATTTTCACAGTTTTCAAATCCGTTGAAATTTTCACTTGATTTAATGATGATGAAAATAGATACTTGGATTAAAGAATAAAAAAGAAATAAAAACGCCAGTCAAAACTGTTTATTTGTTTTGTTTCGTTTCGCTGGAATTGTTTGTGTTCAGGAAATGAAAGGAAAAAAATAAATTTAGAATATGTGATCTCTTCATACTGTTGCCATTCTAAGGAAAACAAATAAGATATAAATGGCAATAAATTAATTAAGGAACACAAAAATCGTCAAATTTTCGAAAAAAAAATTATAAATATAAAAAATTATCTGTGTTTTTCTGCTTAAAATGACGTCTGAATCATGTTTCTATCTTAATTAGAACGAGAGATAGAATTAATTTTGTGGTTCGTTTTGTGGCAACAACATCTGCGAAAGACGTTATTTAAGTCTACGGAGACCTTTAAACTATGCAGAAAAAAGACTGAACTTGCAAAATTCAAACTAAACCAAATATTTAAGAGGAAAGAAGGAATTAGATACTCATCTGGATGCTCTCAAAGGGTATTTAAACATTTTATTAATTGTAAATCTGTCTTTAAAACTTTAAATGCGTTTTTCTCTATGATGAATTTTCTCAAGATTTCCTGTATTCAAATTGTTATAAGTCAAGAACCGATAAAGTTTAAGGGTTGAAATTTGGAATACATCTTTTTAAAACATTATATTTTAAAATTTATTCAACAAATTTGAAACAAATATTTATTGTTTAAAATATAACTTTAATAAAAAAATACCTTAAAACTTTTAGAAGTTTTCATTCAAATATTTTTTATTTTTTATTGAATTAATATTTTTAAATTTGCTGAATCAGAATTAAAGTTTATAAATTTGTGAATAATTTACTGAAAGAATTTTGAGAATACTTTTTGTTTTAGCAATTTGAAATAACCCTTCTTTTTTCAAAAGATTTTAATTAAAAATTTAAAAAAAAAAATTTTGGAAAACTTTTGTGTCGTGATTTTGTTAGATGGGTAATCAGTACAAAAAATTCTAAATTCTAAATTAATTAATAAAACTTTTTTTTGTTGTGTCCCGGACCACCTTAGAAAACGTTCTAGAAAACTTTAAATTCGGGCTTCACACAAAATTCGTATAAAATTAGGACTATCTGTGTGCAATAGTTCACACAAACATTTCTTTTTATAATAGTAGAGATAAGGCTAAGAGCCCATCAAAATGTCACGATGAATAACATTGAATGACCCCTGCAACGCGGCCTTAGCAACGGCTCGAGGTTAAGAGACCACTGACCGCCAGTGGTTCATTGGGGATTTTTTACATGCTTTGTTTAAGGCTCTATTGAACACAATATGGATAATTTATGTATCATTTATAGTATTAGTTATTAAAGCTTTCGTGATCCACGTTTATCGTGACATTCACAAATTAAGCGTGGTACCCTGGTTTCGAAAGGTAAGACGTATTCCCCCGTCAGTAGGCTCATAATATGTTATATTAAACTTTTATGAAAGCGGAGAAAGTACTTGAAAAAACCTGTCACCCATAAATCTAGAAATTCCGTATAAAGGTCGTTTGCTCAGATATAACTTCACAATATCTCTTATTCTTATGTTTAAAATTTTCTAAACGTCATGGTTAGGAACATAACAGAATACGCCATTTGTATCTACCGATTCGTCTATAGTTACATATTCGGAGGTGGGTAATTATATTTTTCGTTGTAGGGTATTTGAACTAGTTACCACCGTCCCAGCCTAAGACATTCGTCGTTGTAATATCATAAGCCCAACTGATCTTATCACAAAGTTTCATTTCATTTAAAAGCGTAGCTTGCTTTTCAAATTTAATTCATCCTAAAATGATACCATCCTAACGATTACTTTTTTAAATAGCAGAAAAACTTTAAATGTTAATATAACATTCGTGTAAATTTATTTATTAGTTGCTCTTACAGAAACTGTGAACACTAAACTTGGATCACAATTCTAAGCAGTCTACTCGTATTATTGTTTTAGTAGTCGAGTTTTGTTCTTTTACTTGGTGAAAAGGGTCCCTCTACATCGAAAGTAAGAAGAAATATGGGTCGAATACTCCATAGGTTGAATTTTATTCAAAGAGAACAATCATAGACATCGAAGAAAAAAATTGGGCATTGATCTCGATTCTTAACTTGTTTGTGCTATCGCTAAATGTTTTCGAGAGAAAACTTGCTTTAAATCAATTTTAAGTTCATTTTAAAAACTTTGAATTACAGTTTAAAAAAAATTATAAAATTTTAAAAATTAATTCAATAGAAAAAACTTGAATTTTTCAATACCAAATTAACATATTTATATATGCAAGAAATATGAAAATCATTTAAAATATTACAATCATAATTATGTATGCCCTAATCCAAAATCAATCGTTGTAAATCGTTTATTTTTATAATAATAGTCTAAAATAATAAAACAGAATTAAAATACAAAATATGTTTAGACAATACTCTTTAGCACAGCTTATTCACTTTAAATCTTGAACAATAAAAGATCCAAACCCCCAACCAACTAAACAATTATGATCATAGACAATTTGAAAGTTTATAAAATTGCAACATTAAAAATATTGTACATAAAAAATAATACAAATGTGAATTTAGAATGTAAGTAAAAATACTATATACAAAATTATCTGATAAGCAAAAAATATATATCTGACAATAGTTTGAAATATTAAAAATTAAAGCTATAAAAGTTTTAAACTATCAATAATTTAAATATTACCAATAATTTAGGCTATTGCATAAAAAGTTAAAAATTTCAATATTAATGGAATAAAAGTTTTAAGTTGTGAGAGTTTAAAATATTTATTGTTATTGTTAAAAAGTAAAGTTCAGCATTTAAGGCGTTAAGTTCAGCATTATTTCCGGACCATCGCCAATAGCCCATTGAGTTGCTCCAGTGCGACGTTAATTAAGTAACCTACTTACCCGAGTTAATGCAGTGTGTAGCGTAATTTCAAATTTCTTAGAACAAATCGTTACACACCAAGGGTTTTATTCATGAAAGGAAGCGACCGACTGTTTTATTTGAAGAAATCCTTTCGTTCTCTAAGAACTCAATTGCCTTACGGTATCCCTTTGGAAACATGCTAGGGAGCAGGGTGGAAGATATGCTTTAGCAAACCCTCTCAAGAAGATTTCCTTGTATAAATAATTGCACATACTACATTACCCCAGAACACTGTTCAGTTCCAGGCGCGTTCCTAATTTTATACATAAACGCTCAATTACTAATTTCAAAAAGTGTATAGCTTAAGGTATCCACATACGTTCGGAGCACTTTTAAAAAAAATGCTTTGCATAAGCAATTTAATATTATTTTTGTAATTATTTGTGTTCAAAATTAATTTTGCACTATCAATAATTAAATTTTAAAAGAGAAATTTAACAAAACGTGAAATTTTGTGTGTGAATTTGAAGTTGTTTTTCAAGATTTTGAAAAATGATAAGAGTAAACTTCATGATGCTATTGCTTCCACTAGAAGTAGATAGATATTTAAAAAATAAAGGTTTTATGACTCATCGAAAAATTGTTAAAGGATTTTTGACCATTTTGCAACATCGATATTCAAATGCAAACTCATAAATAAGAAAAAAATAAAGATATCAATATGAATCTGGTGCATGCACTAGCAAACACTATTTCGAATGTGCATAAAACATTTTATAAATATATATCAATAACTTTTTTAGTTATCATTTCTGGAATTCAATGTTTATGCCTAAAATGCAATTCTGAGAAAAATGCAATTCTGAGAAAAATGCTTGTAAACAAAATCTAAGAGAGTAAAGATCTTGCGAAATTCTTCTTACAAATAAGTGAATCTCTCTATATTAAAAAAATGTTACCGCCGCCGCCGCAGAATTGAAAACTGTGCTGTTTAGCTCGATTCTTAGACGGTTTCCCGAGAAAGTACTGATCGGAAAAAAACAAAATTGACATGGTTTGTTCTTCATCGTATTCCCTGGACAATTATTAAGATTTTTTTCCGATGCGGCTATTAGTTTAGGGTTTATTAAGTGTTAAAATTGAAGAAGCGAAATTTCTTCCGCGAGTGAGCAAAACACATACAAATTTTCAGTCTTCAGCCGTGAGTTTTTTTTAAAGAGTACCTCTCAACGTAAATTTTTGCAGCTCGTCGAGTTTTTTTTTAAATTTCAATTTGGTTCTTGATAATATTTTTTTGAAATTCGGGAAAAATCAGGACATTTTTGTTACTTTTTTCTAAAACTGCCGTATCTATAATTTATTACTATTATTTTTTAATTTTTAAAATATAGCAGTATACCTCAGAATGTACTCTTTCTTACGGTACTATTATTTTTGATATCGGTTAATAATTAAATTGGATGCGATCAAAAGTTGGTCATACAAAATTCGGAATCTTTGGATATTTTCGCTACTTTTTGTTTCTACCGTTAACTAAAACTGTCATATCTATATCGCATTACTATTAGTTTTTTATTTTGAAAATAGCGCAGTATACCTCAGACTGTACTCTTTCTTACGGTACCATTATTTTTAAAATTGGTTCATAAATAAATTCGATGCAATCAAAAGTTGGTGACACAAATTTCGTATTTTTTATTTCGCGGAGCAAATTCGCGGAGCATTGTATTCGCGGAGGGTTGTATTTTTGCCTATCAGGTTTGCCAGAAATCAAATTTATCGTAGCAACAATTGCCATGAAAACGATTTCTTTTTATTTGGCGAGGAAAAAGGCTCGCTTTTTTCCCTCTGTTCTCAGACGTTTTACCGAGAAAGTACAAAGTACGCATCGTAAAGTTTGGAGATTAACAGGGTTTACTTAAAATTGTACAGGGAACAAGATGCAGAAGATTTTTTACTGATGCGGCTATTAGTTTAGGGTGCATTAAGTGTTAAAGCAAAAAAGAGTGAAATCACTTGCGTAAGAGGTATTGGTTTGCGAAGCAAACCAAACGGGATTGCGTAGCAACCCACGGGGGTCGGCGAGCGTAAGCGAGCAGGGGGAGAAGCCCTCGCTGTGACGTGATGGACCGTAAAGGGAAATCAGGATAATACAAATTATTCAGATAGTTTCACTCTGCGAAAGGAATGTTGGTTTGCGAAGCAAACCAAATGCCATATGTAAAAGGAGTGTTGGTTTGCGAAGCAAACCAAATGGGATTGCGTAGCAATCCCCGGGGGTTGGCGAGCGTAAGCGAGCAGGGGGCGGAGCCCCCTAGTTTTATTAAAAAAATGTAGTGGTCAATATATAGCAACATAATTATTATATATTTTTACATACTATAACAGATAAAGGGTAGAAATTATGGTACAAAAATAGAATATTCTTATTATTAGTTCCGGTTTCGTTATGCTACTTCCGGTATAACTTTTAATCCATCAAATTTTAAATTGACATAACTTTTTTTCTATTAGTCGCACATTAAAAGTTGAAACTGTTTTAGAAGCACAAAAGTACAGGAAATTTGTTAGTAGAATAAAAAAAATTGCGCATGTTCGTTAAAATTGGCTTTTTTAACGTATGCCTTAATTCAATAATGCGTAACCTTAATTCAAAATATGAGAAGAAAATCCAACACTTAGTAAAAAAAAAAAGATTCATTAGATATTCTGTTTAGCAAATGTTTTCTAAATCTCTAGAGTTTTCGTTAATGAAAACTGGACTGTTTTGGACACAAGAGGGCAAATACTACGCAGATTATTAACCTTTAGGCTGCGGCGTTAAGATTTTTTCAATCGTCTCACGGAACGGCTCTTTCCCCTGCATCTTCGACCCCCCCCCTACCTAATTACCTTACTTCAGTGATAGAGCTTTGAGTGGCATTTACGACTGATGCTTTCCTTTCATAGTATTGTGTGGCGTATCATTTAGCGTGAGATAGATATCACCAGAGAGAGACCTTCTACCTTTCTCCCAAAGCACTCACAACGCATGGTCGACAGGGTAGAGTACCGAACAAAAGGAGAAGGCCAGTCGATGACAGCTCGTAAACGGTGGTAGATGCCAGCGGTCACTTAAAACGGGATAACATCCACCGAACAAAGATCTATGTTATGCCGCTGGTGTAAACAAAATTTTAGTGGTAACAATTGTTTATCTACCGTAGCATAAAGGTTAAATAGGATCATTGAAGAGATTTGAACATCGTTGCATATGCAAAGCTCTTTTATATAATTTTGCTATTATTCCCCTCTACATGATTTTATTTACACTATTTTATACTAAAAATTGATAGAACTAATTACTATATTTAACACTTCTTTCGCATGTAGGTAGGTATTCTAATTAACGTTGTAGTATAGCAACACAACAGGCTATTGACGACGTTCCGGGATTAATTCCTTAAAGGAACGATCCGACGACAACAACGCGTCATTTTGAACCACGGTCAGATGACGAGGCAACACTTGAGCTGTCACCCCACTCACCAAACTTCCACACCAATCCAAAGTGAGGACTTTCGGCCATGACAGATTTAAGGTGCACCAGCCGCCTCTACAACATAAGTTTTAAAATATCCATGCACTGACCCGATTTAGAACCAGGAACCTTCATATCTAGAGGCTAACACCTCAACCACCAAACTGGTTGGTCTGCGACGACGGTCCGGGATCAATTCCAAAGGGAAAGACAACACCGCGAATCTTGAACCACGGTGAGGTGTCGAGTTAATACCTGAGCTGGCACCCCACTCTCCAAACTTCCACTCCACACCAACGTGAGGATATTTGAGGCCCAGACATATTTAACGTGCACCAGCCCCCTTTATACACGACGGTCTTTGGTTGGATTCGAATCGCAAACCTCCGGTTGCTAATCCGATGCTCTTTCGACCGAGCTTCCGCGGCCTCACTACTTTCGATTAAGTTTGGAGAGTGTGGTTTCAGCATAGGTGTTGACCTCGTCATCGAACCATGGTTCAAAATGAATAGATGTAATCCTTTATCCCCGTGATTGTCCCAGATCGTTGAAAATAGCTCGTTATGTTCCTCTACTGCAACATAAACTCAACTAACAATTAGTACTACTTTCTGTTATACAATCTTCATACTCGAAGAATACTTCACGATCTTCAAAGTTTGAATCGATTTCGACGCTGTATGAAAAATCTGTTTCTATGGTTTTATATAGCCTCGACTCTAACAGGAAATGTAGCATCAAAAATTCAATGTTGCCATTCTAGGCTCAAAATTCAGTTTTTCCATTGATTTATAATGTTTTCTGTTGTAGGGGTTCATTTTCACGCGAAACTGCTCTGCTAGGAGCTTTGTTATTCTCTAGGGGTTGGAAGCGAAGTAGTTTTGGAACAAAGAAAAACAAGAGCTGAAAATTGTAGCGCGGCTTTATTGATAAAAAGGCTCTCCCGGGTCTCTAGGGATTGAGTTTTTACTTGCATGACTAAATGCGTCGTTCTAAAGGTGTCACCTTTTTTGCTTACAGGGAATAAATTGTTCTCTTGTAGTCTAAAACTACCGCACTGAGACTTGGGAAACCTATCCTCGACATTATTGTTTTTCCCCACAAAGGACGCTCGTGGGTCTTCTTCCCAGCCGATTACAAGGGCTCTGACTCCTATAAGGGAATCTTTGAGCCCATAGATTGTTTAGTTCGGAGTCGCCTTCCCAAAATAATTGATAGGTAGGTTGTTTATTAATGTTGTACTGGAACAACACAACCGGCTATTGGCGAGGGGATCGTCCCTATTGAACCACGGTCAGATGACGAGGTCAACACTTGACCCTAAATAATTGGAGAAGTGAAAATTATAAATTGTATGGATAATATGATTAGGTAAAAGCTTCGACAGTTATTAGTTTGAAAAGCATAGAATAAATGGAATCCTACAATCATTCAGCTAGAAATTTTATGGAAGTAATAGTATTTCTATTTGTCCCAATAATTTCCCTATGGTGATGTCACACATCAGATACACTGCTGACCTACGAAAATACAACACCATGAAGGACAAGAGATGTCAAAACCATGTTTATTGTACAAATAACATGATACAAGTGTGAAAAAAGGAAATTGCAACTCCGTTCGATTTGATGAAAGCAAAGAAATCGGTATTTTTTGTAGTCACTATGGGTGGCAATAACTGCTGAGACAAATCTTGGCATTAAAAGATCCGTTGCAAAGTTCCACACGTTAGTGAAGTCCATCTGGCAAAGCCACGGGAGATTTGTGGTGTGCCAATCGTAAGCAATAAATAGGCGTTGTCGTAGGGCGATAAACGCCCAGACGTGTTCGATGGGTGACAGATCTGTTGAATGGGCGGACTTTGGTAGAAGTGAAACCCAGTGGACATTGAGGAATTGCTGAACGTTGTAAAGTCACGTGCGGTCGTTGGAAACATGCCGCAAGCAAGTCCTGAAAATAAGAGAGGACAACAGGCTCCATAACTTCAAAAATGTAACTGTGGTTGTTGAGTGTAGTAGTAATGCATTTTAGGCGGGTGCGGGTGTAGAATCCGATGGCGCCCCATACCATAACACCAGGTGATGGACCGGTAAGACGATGCGTAGTGCAAGAGTCGTGCAGAGTGTTACCACGGTGCCACCAGTTTCGTATAAGACCAATTGCGGTGCTGTAGACAGAATCAAGGTTCTTCTGAAAAGACTGTGTCATACCATTCGTTTGTCTATATGCTGCATTCTATACACCATTGCAGCCGCTGACGCATGTGGTATAGAGTCAAAAGTAGTCACAACACACACAATGGGTGCCATGAAAATACACTCTGCTGTAGACGATGCCACATTGTATGTTCTGACACAGGTTGCAGTGCAACACACTCTAATTCTTGAGCTAGGGTTCTTGATGTTACTGTACGATTTGTAATATCCGCAAGATGTCTGTCTTCTCATTTAGTGGTGAGACGAGGCTACTGCAATCGTTAAAAAATCTGTCACTTCATCCCTCCTGCACTCACCAATTACATATTCGCATCACTGGTTTGGTTCCACATGTGCACCGATTTGTAATTTTTTCGTCGAGTCATAATAAGCTTTCTGCACACAGGAACAACGAGAAAACACAATTTTAATTCTTGAACTGTCTCTCTGTTCTCTCTTTTTATGCTACTTACAGTAGTGTTACTGATACACATGATTTGCCATATATACTGCCCAATGCTAATAATTTACATATCTTTCCATGATCGACGCACCGTGAAAATTTCAAGGCTGTTAGATGCTTCCTTCAATTAAATGCATTTTTTATGGCTAACAGTGTATTCTTACATTCATTTCGCTCAAGAAAGGAATCTAATGCTGAAATTTATTTCAAATTGCATCTTTGACTGTTGATCTAACCCATGATAGTGACGAACATTCTGATACATATTCCAATGATTTAAAAAATATTGATATAATTCCTATCTCAGTGGAAAATCGCTTAATTTCGACTTCGTAAATTCTTCAAAATGCCGTTTGTTCTTATGGTATATGGTCCATAATTTAGTTTGCCAAAATTAAAAAAAAATAATAAGAAAAAGTATACGCCTAGTCTAATCCCCCCTGGTGGCTGTCTCAACGAGGTATCTCTCGTTATTAGCAAAACTGACCATAAGAGTAAAGCATCTGTAATAATTTGAAAAAGTTGTAAGGAGATAAAAGGGCTTTTATTACAAATGAGTGTGTCCAAGGTACTGTTAACACCCATGTTTCTAAGAGATTTAAGAAAGTTGGCACTGCATCATCTGTAAACTTTCGTTTATTTATTTATTTCCTGACTGTGCTGTATGTGAGAGAGAATCCCTGAGCAGCAAATAAACGGTACAGCCCACGCCTGCTTTTCATCCGGAGGTCTCAGAACAGCCCATTCTCACGCACAACTATTAATAAGCTGATAGCTCTATCAGAACAAAAAGAGACGTACTATTACAAATCATTCAAAATATGCAGACATATTTCGTTTGTTTCTAAAATAAAAAACTCATTTTTGACACTTGCTATTTTGGGTCCATTTTCAGAATAATTTAGTTAGTGCAAATGTTGGGTATAACTGGAACGTGGACATTGCACGAATATCATGCCATTATTTTAGAAAAGAAAAACCGTAATTTTGAAATGTAATGTATTTAACTTTTTTAATAACAAAATTTAGTAAAAGCCTTTAAGGCACAACTGTAAATCCTGAATTGGTAACTAGTTTACAGTAGAATGGTTGGTTTAAAGAATAAATTTGCTGAATAACTTGAAGATGCATTATGTACATCAAGACACTTCATTGTTGGTAATGAAAAATTCTAAGGGTTAATTTGAGGCTCACGTGTCAAGAACGTTCACAGATGTTTCAAGTGTATAATTCCTTTTACAATGAAAAATGCACGAACTCTTAGTTGCTGAGGAAATACGATTTCCTCTAAACTATATTTTCAACTATTATGGTAAACTAAAAATTATGTAACAAGGAAAGAAAACCTCTCACACGGACCTTGCTCAAGTCATAATTGTCATTCAACTTCGGAAGACTTGCTTCTCTAACAAACAATCAAGAGCGTATCCTCATTTGAAAGCCGTGCTTCAAGAGAGATTTAAATCAACCCATTTGTCTGCTGACCACTAAAAAGACGGTTGGAAAACACGAATCTCAAATCTATAATTCGGAAAACCTTGTCTCTACGATGTGTTTGAGGTTTAATTGACTAAATAAAATTACATTCTTCAAACAGTAAAATATCCTATTTTTAATCCTTCAAGGAGGAGTAATTAAAAGATTAAATAATATTTTTATGTAATTTGATTAATTTTTATGTTATTAAAATTGATTAGGTGTTATTTTTCTTACATTAAAAGGAGCTATTGATGGATATTTTTTACACCCAAGCTTGTTTTTATTTAAAACAGTCAACAGGGCAATGGTTCCAAACTTTATTTGGAACTTACACTTTAACAAAATTTTAGTGCCACAGTAGCCCAGTTGGAAAAGTAATGAAGGTCTGAGAACTAAACTAGATGCAATCAAAACCGTTGTTTACGTGGGGAAGGGAGGGAGCTGGTACATGTTAAATATGTCGTGGCCTCAAATGTCTTCAAGTTCGCATGGTGTGGAAGTTTGGAGAATATTGTGCCTCCTCAGATGTTGACCTCGACAACTGACCGCATTTCAAAATTACGAGGTGTTATACCTGGATCTTTCTCTTCGAAATAGATTCCGGACTAACTCGTCGTGTTGCTCCAGTGTGAGATTAATTAACTACCTACCTTGACATAATTTCACCTCCGAATTGTAACTATCTGAATTCTACACTACCCTACAATAATGGACAGGACAGCAAGATATGATGCTATAAAGGGAAATAATGCATGCTTTAATAAGGGGATGGTCCTTCCATGTGCTGCAATTACACTAGCAACCCTTCTTTGCATACTTTCAACAAGGTTTTGAAACACAGCTATGGGTATTTGTGTCCATTCCTGCTACAAGAATGTTGCCAGCTCAGCTGTAGATTTCGGACATGGTTCCTTGGTCCGTAAGCGTCGCTCTAACCCGTCCCAGAACTGCTCTATAGGGTTTAGGTCGGGATTATGAGCAGGCCAGGAAAGACGTTTTACATCCATATCTTGATACCACTGATCGACAGAGGCTGCAACATGACATGAAAGCGTTGTCGTCCTGGAAGTAGCATTCGTTGATCCCATAAAATTGCCAGAGCGTTGGAAGAACCTGATTGTCCAAAATGTTCATGTTGGCGTCAGCGTTCAATTGACCATGAACAACATCCAAAGGTCCCATGTCATACCACGAAAAACACCCCCCGAACAAGTAGTCAGATTATATGCAAATCCGCTGGCGTCCGGTACATTATTGTAGGGTAGTGTATATTGGCCGACTTCTGTAATTTGAAATTATGACTCGTAAAACTAGTATACAAAATTACATTACCCAAAGATTACCTAAGGAAATTTAACATTAGTTGTGTGTGATGTATACAAAGGAAAAATTATGTACGTTTACATAGGCTTTAATTGACGGAGACAGGACTTCATTTATGTAGCTCTTATGTATAGAACCTCTCCTGTAAATATGTATATCGGTGTGGACATTTATTACGATTTCTTTCTAGGCCATGAAATCTAGACCTTCGATAGATAGTTTAACTTTCTTTCCTGATATAAGTACAGTAATACCCCGAAGTTACGCGATAAGTGGGTCCGACGAAAATCGCTTAAGTCAAATTCGTGTAAGTCAACTTTGCATAAAATACATATAAATTTTATTTAATTGGGACCAAAGTCTTACAAAAACTCTAGTTTAGACACTAGTTCGCCATCCCCAGTATCTTCTTTCAACCTCTCAAAAAATCAATACAGTGTTTTGATCGATGGACAATTTACTTTTACTTTAATATCATACCATAATTTCAGCATTGCTTCCATCTCAGCATTAATACCATGACGTTTACGAATTACGTTTGAGTTCAAGGATTGAGCATTTTTCACCGCGTCGAGAATTCTTTCTTTACCTCTAATGATTGTTCTTACTGTGGATTCCGGAAGCTCAAACTTCTTTGCCAATTTACAAATTTTCATTCTGCTATCAAAATCCTTGATAATGTTAAGTTTACATTCCAAAGATAGCGTTTTCCTGTTGTTACTAGGTGCAGGAGAATTAGATTTACTTCTTTCGGACGACAAAGTTTTTTAAAGACAGAGAACGCATAACAAAACAATCTTAACTTTCGTCGATCGTAGAATCATAATCGTAGAATCACGTGGATGAAACTCGTCCAATGCGTATCACAACAAGAGGAACACTGAAGATAGCGAGCGGCAGTGTTGCTAAACGAAGAAATCGAGAACTGCGTAACTCCGAGTTCGCGTAGATCGAGGCAGCGTAAGTCGGGGTATTACTGTGCGCTGAATTATTGGATTTAGACTCATCAGTGAGAACTCGCGCCTAGTCGTTCGGATACCATTAGCAGTGTTGGTGACACCATCTTAAGAACTTAAAAAGGAAGAAAGTTTGACGCAATGCATCAGTAGCCTTTATACATGTGCTACGCTCCCCCATGTGTCAGGACGTGCCGGGAACGTGTAATGGAGAGTGAAAAGTTTCCTGACGACATTTGCAAACACTTTGAACTGAAGGAACTCATAAAAAAAGAATCATGGTAACTGATTGAAGGACCCGATTTGTTACCCTACAAGAATCTGATTAAAAAGCCTTTAGCTGGTATGATTTATGAGAAGGAATGCTGAACGCAACCTTTTCTAGCTTCGACGTATAAGAACAGTAAGTGAAAAACGCGTGCTTATGCAAAGATTTTCAAATAAAAAGCTTAATCTTACAGAAAAAATTTCAGAAACCAGTTGATTCAAAAATTTTAGACGAGTTCTGATAAAATATGCTCAATGTTAGATTTTAATTTCATTCCAAATTTGTGCATATAAGTTTATAGAAGCTAATTCTTGTTGTTTGCCGACCAACCGGTATAGTGGTTAAGGTGTTAGCCTCTAGATCGGAAGGTTCCTGGTTCGAATCCGGGTTTGGGCATGGATGTTTGTAAGCGTATGGTGTAGAGGCGGCTGGTGCACCTTAAATATGTCGTGGCCGAAAGTCCTCACGTTGGGTTGGCGTGGAAGTTTGGAGAGTGGGGTGCCAGCTCAGGTGTTGCTTCGTCATCTGACCGTGGTTCAAAATTACGAATTTATTTATATCGTGTTAGAAAAGATACTACTCGAACTTATTTACATGGCTATCAATAGTGTAGGTATTACTTGAAATTATCTGTGCATCCATTTGCCTATAGTTCAAAACTAAACCATTGAAATTAAATAAATTTTACACAATTTATACCTTTGTAAGGCAGCTGTCCACTACACGTCTTTAGGTGTGAACTGGCATCCCAATCCCGAGGTACCCAATTGTGATCCGTCCTCTCTTTTGTTTTGCCGTCGCCAATTATTTGGCATTTTGCTTAATTTTCCTCCGTCGTAGTTGTCTTGAGTTTGACAAAGCTTGGCCTAGCATGGCCAATTGCGCTGTAAAACCCAAAACTATCCAATCATCCATTAAAATCATCAATCTCTAACCAATCATCCGTCACCAGTGCCAATCTTAAAAAAAGCCGACAGCGGGTATTTTGACAAATCAAAGCAAACTCAGCTCCAAGTTATTTTGATGACATCTTAGCTTTGAAAAAACGTTTCTTCATAATTCGGTTAGTTTTTTTGTTTGTGGAAATGAAATTTATACTTTAGTTTTCAAAAAGTTAAGTAAGGTCTTAGTAAGATTAATAACTTGAAATTTAATACTGTCAGATATGAACATTAATGTACAGCAATATATGAAGCATATCAACAAATTACATTAGAGAAATCTAAAAGATAGTTTAGAAAATGATAGAGGGGTTTTAGGAAAACTAATCTACTTTATAAATGCATTATAGGTACAAGTATGCTATCATTAGGTCTCCTTTAAATGGATTTTGAAAACTATAACTAAGGATTGTTACTTTTCCAGTTAGTTTCCGTCATTCTGCAAAAAAATTACTGAAGTTTGATAAACCAAAACAAACAAAATCAATCTAAAATATTTATAGACTACTGTTAGTCGTGTATATTCGATAGAATGCAGTAACTCATTAAACTTATATTTTATGTTTATGAAATGAGATACAATATAACACACCCTATTACGAGATACACACTAGGGATGCGGCATCGATAGCAAAACATCGATGTTCAAAATTAAAACATCGATGTTGATAATACATCGACCCCAAAACATCAATGTTTTTAAAATTCAGTGTATTTAAACTTTTTTTCCCCATTCCTTAAAACTGGTTTAGCAACTATTGATGCGACATCTACAGCAAAACATCGATGATGATAATACATCGCCCTCAAACCATCGATGTTTTTAAAATTCAGTGTATTTAAACTTTTTTTCCCCATTCCTTAAAACTGGTTTAGCAACTATTGATGCGACATCTACAGCAAAACATCGATGATGATAATACATCGCCCTCAAACCATCGATGTTTTTAAAATTCAGTGTATTTAAACTTTTTTTCCCCATTCCTTAAAACTGGTTTAGCAACTATTGATGCGACATCTACAGCAAAACATCGATGATGATAATACATCGCCCTCAAACCATCGATGTTTTTAAAATTCAGTGTATTTAAACTTGTTTCCCCATTTCTTAAAACTGATTTAGCAACTAGTGATGCCACATCGGCTCCAATACGTCGATGTTTCTTTCTAAAACATCAATGTTTAGAAAACATCGACATCGATGTCGCATCCTTACTTTTCAGACCCTTCATCCTTGGTCACTTTGGTCTAAAAGTATGTTCAATTTGCTGATTATGAAAATTATGCTACTCGGTTATTTTTAAAATTTTTATAACGGTTACTTTTTTTTTATTTAAAAATAAAATATCGACAACTTAAAAACATCGACAAGTATAAACATTGATGTTACAAAAACATCGACCCCAATACATCGATGTTTTTAAAAAAACATCGATGTTTTGAAAACATCGACATCGATGTCGCATCCCTAATACACAGACTACAAGGTACAAATATTTGCTCGAACGTATCTTGAAATAATTATAAAACTATAGAATCGGTAAATAAACGTCCCTGGTTAATAAAGCTAATCTAGAGAGTCGAAAAGTTATTGAACGGGGAAATTGGTGATTACCTGATGGAGGAACTTTTCAGTTCCTGTCGTCACTTGTTTCATACGCCGTTAAGTTTTTAAGGGAAATCATGGTGTTTTTAAACAAATAGAAAGTCGTTCAGTTATAAAGGGTGATTCGGAACTCACGGTACAAACTTCAAGTGATGTTAGAGCACACTGTAGAAATCAGTTTTTGTATAGTAATGTATGGGCTCAAGTGACACGCTTAGTCGCAAACACAATTGCGCAGGAAATTTAAAAAAATGCTTACTTACATCATTATTTTACAATTACTTATTTACATAGTTTTTTTACAATAAGTTCTCAAACGTGAGCCACAAAGATTGATGCAAGCTTGGCAGTGTGGCAATCTTGTGAAACCCTCCTCTAAAATACCGTGTTCCAGAATAAGAACGATATTCAAGCGCACCAAACCAAGCAGTGCACTCTCGCAAAGGTCCGTCAATCCATGAATCGACACTGCCAAGCGTGCATTAATGTTGGTGCCACCTTTGAGCAGTTATTGTAAAAAGTCTTTGCAGATATAAGTAATTATAGAATATTTTTTTTCTAAACATTTTGTTTCATATGCTGCGCAATTCTTGTGTTTGTGTCTAAACGAGTCACGTGTGCTCATAAATTGCTAAACGAAAAAATATTATTTTAGTATGGGTATATATACCCATCAAAATTCATGCGGTTCTTTCTATTCATAATTTGTAGTTAGTCCCTTGTCAATTTCTCATTTCACGAGTCATCAACTTCAAAAGATGCCACACTGAAGCTTCCAACACTAATTGATATGCTCTCTTGAAGAGCTCGCGTTTCTGGAGTGCCAACAGGAGCGTTGACATTCCGAATATTTCGTCCTGATTTTTGAAATGACTTTTCTACCGACCAATGACTGCTGTAGACCCCTCCTAATTATGGATGCCTACTCGCTTAAAAATTCGTATTACTTAAAAAAAATTTTTCTTCGAGTCAATGTTCTTGCCAATTTATTTTTAAACATTCATCTTCGTTTACAGCAAGTTTAAGAATTAGCTTATGTTTCTGTCATAAATTACTATTTTATCTTTAATATTTAATAAAAGTTTTGTTCATTCCGCTGGAATTAAGCCTCATAATCATTGTTCATTACTATTTTTGTGAATACAAGAGAAAATACGTAAAAAGCCTAATGAACAGGAAGCAATTTTTAAAAATTTATACTTGCTCTGTTGAAGTGCTTACCTAATAAGTAATGTTTGAAGGTAGTATTATGTTGATAATTGCTTAAAACATTTTTTCTATAAGCAGGAATAACATTTTGAGTTTTCTTTAAGTTGTTTGGTACATTTATGCAATCCCGTTAAATTACGTTGTTTTCAAAGTTTGCATTTTCGTTTTCTTACTTGCTTAGCTGAATCGTATTATTTTCTTTAAAATTAAGAAGTGCATTAATGGTTAAGTTCAAACAACAGTGATGGGAAACCCAAAGCACAATTTCACATTCTATGTTCATTCGTGATGTTGTGAGACATTCAAACAAATGTGAGACGTCAAGGAATGTGTGTATTTTATGTCGGGGACCTTAAAATCGTAAATAGAATAGAAAGTTGTGATTGGATCCCTTAAGCAAATCTGATTCTTCCATCTGATTCTTTTTTCCCCTGGCAAGGATGAATCATGGATGGTGTGACGCAAGTAGTCCCAAACAACTTCCTTCACTCTCTCCTCAAGGCGCTTGGCACTTCCAGCTGCGAGACGGAGCGGGCTGGATTCGGACTTGCAAAGGATTCGTATCCATGCCTGTGAACAACACATCTGTTTGTTCTTTGCCGAACATCAAATGCAGAATGTGTTTGTGGTAAATCATCCTTGAAGTACATTCGAAAGGAGTTTTGCAAGATACGTTCTTCGTTCTATTCTAATCTCAACTGATTTGCGTGAGATTCTGAACTGAAAAATCCAGTTGCTGAGGTCAAGAATTATTCATTGGTACAAAGTTTTACTAGAATTAGTTTCCTAAAATAATTGAGATGCGAAGACCTCTAGATATTTCTAATGCATTAATACTCATTGGCTTTAAAATTTGATTTTATCTCCTTGAAATTTGATGTCATAATAGTTTGTTGCAACAATTTACATTTCGATTCGATTGTTTACGACCGGAGTTTTATGAGAGTACTCTAAGAAAGATTTGAGTTTTGATTTGAAGATGGGTGTACTGAAAATGACAGTGTTGTTTCTTGTGCTGGCAGCCCAATGCACGGATGTCATGTGCTACCATGCTGGACGCTGCCTTGGACGGAAAAGGAGCGGCTTCAACTTCCGATGCTTGTGCCAAAGTGGCTTTGAAGGACATCGCTGTCAGTACGGTGAGTTTTCTTTTGCTAATACTGTGTCGTCTCTTCATACAAGGATTTTATTTCGGAGAGAGGGCTGAAGTTAAGAGCAGCTTTTTATGTCAAACAAGCAATCTCTACCTCATTTATAAAAAGGTTTTAGTTTCACTAAAATTGTCCTTGTTACCAAATGCAGAAAATATGTATTACTTCCGCTAAAATTATTTTTTCCAAATGACGAAAAAAAAATTAAGTTTCGCAAGAAGTATTTTTGTTACAAAATGCAGAAAAAGGTATAAGTTTCGCAAAAAGTATTTTTGTTACAAAATGCAGAAAAAGGTACAAGTTTCGCAAAAAGTATTTTTGTTACCAAATGCAGAACATAAGTTATCAAATGACTAGCAATCATATTCCGAGAGAAATATGCAAAGATGAATGAATAATAAGAAAGGAATTAAATATTTTCAATCATGTAGATAGAAAGTTCCTAAAAATGCCTTTACCCAATATGAGCATAAAAGTTTTGGAGGTTTACACGAATGGGATGAAAATAAACTCTTGTATAAAGTTTCAGGAATTAAACTCCCTCGGGTTTTAGCGATTTTCATGGAAACAGCGCGGATACATACATGCAATACTCTTTGCTTCCAGATATAAACTATCTGGAAGCAAAAGAGTTAATGAATCATTCTTCCAGCAAATTCTTTTTCAAATGCATCAATCACAGCAAATAACGAATGATGATACTTCTCCATTTATATGGCCTGAAGCAGATAATATTATTGAGAACTTGAAACTTAACAGTACCCCAGAAACAGGTATAAATATCTAGTGAAATTATAAAAAAAATCCACAATAATTTCCTGCACAGTTTAAATAACATTTTTAATTATTATTTGGAGCATATATGGAATAGTACAAGAATTATTCTCATTCATAAAAGTAATAGTAATAACCTTTTACATGTTGATACTATTCAATGCCTTAGTTTTCTATCCTGTTTGTGTGAATGCCTTGGAAAACTTTTCATAGATAGAATGAATTGACATTAAAGACATTAAATAATTTTTTGCAATCAATATGGACTTACGCCATGGATGTCAAAATAGAAATATCTCATAAGAAAATTCTGTACAGTGAATCAAGGTAAGAAAAAAGAGTGCTGTTTGTAAACGTTTAAGATACGCTGATTACACAATTACCAGATCTCTATCTCTTGCTCCATTCTGCGGAACTTAGTTATAAATTATTCAAATTGCTCAAACTCTTGTCATGTGTAGCACTAAAACATTTTTTTATGGAAGTTCAAATAATTTTTGAATTAGTAAGGGAAAATTATGCGATAATTCATTTTGATCTTGCTTGAGTGCCCTACGGAATAGTATTAAATGATGCAGCAGATGAACGCGAAATTAGCCACCAAATTCAAAATTGTCCTAATCTGAATGTTCTAGTAATTCACTGGAAAGTTCTACAAGCAAAAATTATGCATCCGTAGAGAAATGAAATACTGCACCTAATAAAAACAAATGGCTGATGAAAAAATATTTTCCTGCAGTTGGGTAAACTCAATAATGTATAATTGATGACAAATATTTTAGTGACAGAATAACTTACTGAACATGTTAACTTTATTCATCATCCACGGGGTTCAAAGGTACCATTCGTTTGGGAATAACTGATTTTATAAATTCATTTGAATAAATGCTGCCTCCATATAAAATTACCCTCAAACTTCATATTTTCCAATAGAAACACCCAATTTCGAAGCCAAATTTCAAATCAGTGATAAAATTTACCCTCGATTATCAAGTTTTGAATCAGCTTTATTTCTGCATAATTTATTTCTATTATAAATAAAGAAGACTTCAGCTCTGATATGAATTAGTTTTCTTGACTTATTAATTTCTAATGAAAAAATCTTTCCACCCCGTGATTCTTTTATATTTTGATACTTTTAAAGAACCTCAACAAACTTCTCATGATAAAATTTTCTTTTTGGAAGTTTCTTATCAAAAAATTTTGTTTTATATATTATTAGCTACTGGCGTGGCAAACACGGCGTTGCCCGTGACAGTTGCTTTTGTGGGGTTAGGTGTGAACGCTCAAACATAAAAATGAAAAATTATGAAGCATCTATTATGAAAAATTTTGTCTTTTTGATGCAGTAGATTAATTATGAAATTAATGTTTCACAAAATATGCCATATCTTGTACCTAGAAATATTTTGGTATAAATCAATTCAGAAACACGTTTCTCTATTCCAAGATGCTTTTTTTTGCTAGTAAATCGCAGCCTGGTAGCCTGGTAGTTCTCAAACGTTTCGGTTATATTTCCATTCATACAATTGCTGTTTTGCATTATGGCGTTGAAAATTTTATGGTCCTTATAAAAATGCGATATCATAATGGAAGTATATATTTTTCTATTTTGAATCTATTTTTACATTTATTTATCGATTTGTTTCTGTACTTCAGATTTCATTTGATATTTTATGATTACTTAACTTTTTGCTTTTGTGTAGTGCTAATTTTAAAATGTAATTTGAAATCCTCGAAAGAGAGCGGAATTTAGCACGAATAATATTTACCTTTTAAAATTGAGACATTTATTTAATCTTTTTCGTTCACACGAAGAGCACTCTTAAGGAAGTGTATAAATGTTTTCTCACTTAATATAGGTCCTGAGTACAATAGGACTGATGGTGAGGTATGCAATGCCCCGTCTCTTGAAATTAAAAGTATTTACTTTAATTTATGTGCAAAAATGTGTTCATGTAAGTTTATAGGGATTCAACCCCATACGCTTTTCTTTCAAAAATCGTTTTGAACAGTATTCTTCAAAGAGCTAATGGTAACAGAATATAAAATATCCTCGTGGAAGTAGGATTACTTTGTAAGATGTGAATGAAGTTTTGTTAACTAATGTGACACGTCAGGAAGCTTTAAGATTTACTTGATCCTCACCCAGAAACGACTGAACCAAAGGATTTAAAACTTGGTATACGAGTTAAAAGTTTGATATAGATTCGATATTCGATGGCTCGGAAAATTGGGCTGCCACAAATGGTCAGTCGTTTAGCGAGAAAAGGGGACACCATACGTAGGGGTGACTGACATCACCTCCTAGACTCTATGTACAGACAGACTAGGTAGGTTTTTCGCAGGGATTAGTATTGAGCTCAGTGCTATTTTTACATCATGATTAAAGATCGTCTAGCAACCCTGTTGAAGCAAATACCAGGAGTGTACATTTCGCTTTTTCTAGATGATTTAGCATTCTGAACCACTAGATCGGATTCCACTGCTTTAGAGAGGACTCTACAGATGCCTTAACCCTTATGTTGGTTGTATCGACGAGGCATCTAGTCGTTGGAAAAACTGACCATATTTTGATGAAAAGCATAACTCGTCATTAGAAGAAAACTGACCTTATCTTCATCTCGTCATCATCAAAAAATCGACAGTATCTTGATGTGTGACTACATATCTCCTCAAGTATTGGTAAAATCGGTCAGATCTTGATGTACGAGATATCTCGCTGGTATCACTTGGAGGGTGTCAAAATTATGGTGAGATGAAGGTATGAAAATAAATGAACGATTTAAATTTACACCACGATGTAAATTTATATTTTTACAACGGAACACAAAAAAACAACAACAAGAAACGGTATATTTGAATTTGATTCAGATTCAAAATTAAATTGAGGACGACAAATTGAAAAGTCATTGATCGTGGAATCAGACGATCTAGCTTACTACAATCCATACGATATAACCTGGAGAGACCTAGTTACATGTCTAAAAGGACGGTTAAACTGAAAACACCATCATCTGAAGTCTTTTCGAACAGATTCAGGCTTCACTGTTTTGTGGGAATACTGCGATAACTTCGATGGAGAGATTGCTGCTGTTTGCATGGCTTTGGATGATGTCGAGACCTGTCCTAAAATCATGTTGTATTTTTCATCGATTCTTAGGCAGCAATAATAGCTCTTACCACTCCTAGTCAAAATGAATATGATCTTGTGCAATTCGATGTATAGAAAAACTAAACTATCTTGGGGAGGTTAGGATAAACGTTACCCTACATTGGATTCCAAGTCACTGTGTTACATATGGCAATCTACAGGAGGACCAATTTGTTAAGGCTGGAACACTGTTTCCCATACCTAAATTCCCTTTACCGCTATGTAACATCAAGAAACTTATATGCTAGTTTATAAAGACTAGACTATCAATCTACAAATAGATGTCTACAGGAAAGAACCTGAATGCTTTTTGAGTAATAAAGCTCGTATCCCAGGTTTGTTGCCCAGATCTGTAGGAGTCACTTCCTTTTGACTTCTTGCCGTACAACACTACCTACAAAGACACTTACACCGTATTGGAGTAGCAAGAACAGCTATCTGTTTCCTTTGCAAAATAGACGAAATGATTAGAGCCCGTCCTAAAATTCCTGACTAAAGAATTTCAAATACTATTGATGTGTTTTCAAGCAATATTTTTTTCACTTCAAAACTCTATAGGGCCTCCATCTATTGATGACAGACTGACAGGAGTAGGATAAAATATATTTGATAGCAAAAACTGGGTATTGGAACAATAATTAGTATAGAAATTTATTATCAAAACATGTTTTGAAATAATGCCTATTCTAAATTAATGTGCATTTTAACGGCCTAAGGGTCCTTCATATTTATTAAGATATTTTTCCAATATTTTAATATTTATAGAACATGAAATTATCGCAATTCGTTAGACAATTCATTCGTACAGAAACTCTGGCTCTGATACAAGCTGTTACTCGGAGTGACATGGATTCATAAAATTTAGGGACGGTGGCTTGTTGGATTTCTTACCAAATAGTGTGCAATTGGTTGGCTAATTCGTCCACATTATGGGATGAACGTAGATGATGTTCTATCGCCTCTTAAAAATGCTTGACAGTGGACAGATCTTGTATTTGACTAGCCAAGAAAGTTCGCCATAAGAACGAATGCATTCGTTAGAGATGCGTGGTTGGGTCTTATCTTACTGGGAAATAAGGTCGGGATGCTGCAACAGGAAAAGTAACACAAGAGGGAGCAAAATATCCTTCAAGTACCGATATACTGTGAGGATGCAACGGAAGACTACCAATGGTGTCCAGATATCAAACAAGACTACAAATTTATTGCTCCCTGGAGCGACAGTGAAAGCGGGATTTGTTCTCGTACCCATCTACACAAGTAAATTTGCCCCCTGGGTGGCAATTCCAAATTTATAGCGCCTGGTAGTCACTGTTGACGATGCGCTCTGGTCATTGCGGCGTATTTGTCTTCTTGAGTGCAGTCCCTGCTCTTGTAGACATCTATCAATGGTCTCAATGCAGTGCACAATTTCTCGGTCGTAGACTTATGTTGTCACCCCGGTCCCTCCACGGCCTGATTGTGGTTGAACCATTCCTTCAAAGTCGTCAAATTGTTGTCCGATCCAAATGGCGAGCGATACAGTGATTTTACCATTCTACTTCTTTCGGTTTCACAATCTTTGTCAAAGTCAGAGAAGATCACCACTATCAAATAAAGCAGAAATTTTCGTCCTTAAAATTACGGTCGATCTCTATATATATTAAAAAAATGCGTAGTAGGTGCCCTGTAGCTGCCGCTATTCACTCATTGGCCACACAATTTAATCAATCTCGTCCTTGGTGGGTAAGAATTTGAGTACCAAATTTCGCTGTTGTCCGATTGTTTTTCAATGTGTTTTTTTTTTGTAAGAGCGTGTCTATTAAACGTGCATCAATAGATATATCTATCTTTATAAAGGACTAGACACTGCGTGGCTAGCCTGGCGTTGTCCGTGCCCGTTGTACTGATATGCTTCTCAAACCAACACCACGGGCAACACCGTGATGTAAGGTATTAATCTATTGTGAAATGCACAGCAGATTTCAAATCCGGTGAAATTTTCAATCTATCTTTTTCGATTCCGATCTTACAAAAGAAAAAATCAAACAATGCCAGTCTTTTTTTTTTCCCTCTCTTTCGCTGAAATGGAAGAGGGCAGGAAATTTAATCTGCATTTCCTGCCCTTCGCCTTAAAAAAAAAATAATAATAAAAAAAAATAACAAAAAAAAAATAATAAAAAATATAATAATAAATAAATAAATAATAATAATAACATTTTTTTGTTTTTGTTTTTGTTTTAAAGTTTATTTTTGGAAAGCGAAAGTTTACGTGACATCACAATCTCTTGCGAAAATATAAAAGATATATTCAAATTAAAAAGTATTTATTTAAAGAAAATTATATTTTTAGGTATCGATCTAATGTGAAATTTTCCGCAGATTTCAAATCCGTTGAAATTTTTACACCATCTTTAACGGTCTAGGAGATAGAAAACTAATTACAAAACTTAAGTTAAAACTTTGTTGTTTAAAAGTCTGTTGGAGATTCATTCCTCCGCGCAAAATGAAAACGGAAAAAATAAATTTAGAATTTATCATCTCTTTACGGTGTTGCAATTCCAAAAAACAATAATAATTAAATTTCATTAAAAAATGTTCTAGATTGAATTTTAAGATTCGCCGCGACCCTAAAATTGCAAAAAATTTGGACTACCTGTGTGCCAAATCCCATTACTGTAAGTACCATAGATTTGTCAGGACTTTGCGTACAAGAAACAAACACTTCCTTTTATAATATTAGAGATGATAAAGGGACAACGCTGCCATTTTCTTGAAATGGTTCCAGTCTGGGAAACAGCCGCAGTAACAAAATGTGCCTTATTTTTTAACCCACTAGTAAGTTGTAAGTGGAAAGTAAAATACTTGTTGATAAATGGAATCTGAAGAAGCTGATTTAGTCACATGAGTAAAATCGCGAAGCGAGGTTAAGTTCCCACCACTCTAAGGGAAGGTACAAATTAAGAATATTTCCAGATTGTGCGAATAGTTTGAATAGTTTGATACTAGCGGTTTTAATCAAACGCTGGTCTAAATGATGGTTTTCATGCGTAAAACGAAACCATTGTATTAGCCCATTTACTAGCGGTTTTAATAGCCATTTCCATTTATAACTCAATGAATGATACATTAATTTCAGAACAAAAAATCTAGACATAGTCCACAAACAGCATATTAAAAATGAGGTACGTGTAGGTAGTTTAATTAAAGTCGCACTGGCGCAGCACAGCGGGTTATTGGTGATGATCGGGGATCAATCCCCAATGTAAAGATCCGAGGACAAAGCACGCAATTTTGAACTAAGATCATATGACGAGGTCAACCTGAGTTGCCACCTCACTATTCAAACTTCCACACCATGCCAGCGTTAGGACATTTGAGATCACGACCTATTTAACGTGTACCCCCCCCCCTTTGTAACAAGAGAGTCTTTGGTTTGATTCGACTCGTAACTCTCCGCGGTTGCTAATTCGCTACTCCTCCAACAGGACTGCCGCGGCCAATTAAAAAAAGAGAGATTGCTCCTAAAACCCATTTTGTGTAGATCCTGCATTATACTGTAAGGCTATGTTCTGTCGTATGCTTTTTCTCATAAAAGGTATTCAAACTAACTGTTACTTAGCCATAAAAGCATCTTTCACAGAAGATTCAAGCATTAATGCTTTATCAATGGTACAGAGGCTGAAATGCTATCCGTTTTGAAATATGGTGTCATTTTCTAGATTCTGAAACATATATTACCGCTAAAGCTCGAAATCCGTTAATGTGCACATTACATAGCTAATCTGCAGATTAACTGATTTGCTCCTTTAACGTGCGGAATCAAGAATTTTTGGCATTTAACCTACATAATGTGCACATTAACGGCTTCCATATCGTTAAAGTTCAAAAGTTTGTTTCTCTCATTTCCTTTTCTTACACCTTTCCTCTTTCAATCCACTTTGAGTTTGGTTTCGCCTGTTTCTCTCATTTCATTTCCATACATCTTCTAATTGTGATGCACTAGATTGCACTAATAAGCAAGCATAATTTTATCATATGTTTTGCAAATTCATTTCCTTGATTATAATAATATTTAAAACCGTTTGATTCTTTCTATTATAGTATTATCTTATTTTCCTTTTAACGAGTGCCTAGTAGGTAATGTGCAGATTATCTAGGTAATTTGAGAAATGAAACAATTTTCGGCACTTTAACGGATCGCACTAGTTAATCTGCACATTACCTAGATAATCTGTAAAATAACTGATTACTGCACTTTAGCGGTAACACCTATTAATCTACCACTAACCATTTATTCCATTACCTTAGCAGACAATTTGTGAATGCATTTGACCCGTTATTGTTAGGGTCTTTGGGATCTTTTCCGATTATCACAATAGGTATGATGATGGCTTTTCGCGATGTTTTGGGAAAAACCTACTGCTTCTAAATGAAACAAAAAGTAATAAAATATTACTTAATGAATTTTAATTGAGATGTTTCAGCTTGATACACTGAATTTTCTTGGGGCCTGATGATGCAGGATGAAATTTCTTCACGGCACGTTTTAGTTCTTCTATGCTAAATTCATGACTATCGACTTTCACTGCAGATGATCGACTAATGTCTTTTCTTGTCTTTTACAACAAATCAATTTTTGTAAGTGATGAACTTTCATGTTACTTAGGTAAACAAGGCCAAAGTATCACAATCATAATTATATGGCTTTAAAAGCCTCAGTTTTCAGTCATAATAACTTTAGGATTGTAAAATGGAAGTTAATATTACAATCCTAAATATTTCGTAAACTTATTTACAAACCAGTCCTTCATTCGCCAGTATCTCAGCTTTTATATTTTCGTTACAAATTTCTCTCTCAACGAAACATAAACTGTATTTCAAAAGTATCTGAATTGGCATACTTTAAGTTATAAACTGATATGACATAAATAAATCACTAATCAATATAAAACTAAAATTATTTTTTTTTGCATTCGTTAAATTTTATTTCCGAATTTAGAGCTTAATGCAAAATATAGAAAATGTTCCTGTTCATTATTTGTATTCGCAGTGGAAGGGAATAAATGACGCTGTCTTTAAGGTCCTGCCATCGCGTACTGCACCATATAAAGCTGATGACTAAAACGGATCCCCAGAAGCAGCAGCAATGAAGCATGTGATTTAATCTTTCTACTTCATGCGACATTCTTAACTTCCCGAAGGAGCATCGGAATTGGACAGGACATTTTAAACTTGAAAAATAACTATAGCACAGAAAATTTGAAATGGTAAAAAAGGTGCAGTTTTGAAAAATGACTACCTCAATAACTATTTAGTGGAACATATACTAAAAATTTGCACATCTGTGTTTTAAAACATCTCCGAATCAATTATTTATACACGTTTGAATTCACGACTTTTTGAGTACGAATTTAATGATAAAGTATAATCTTGAAAAAGAAAAATGCAATACATTTTAATTGGGTAATTTAACAGTTGAATATAACCGAAGAGTTACAGAGCTAACTATTACTGAAGGTATAAGAAATAGTCTTTAACTTTAGGACTCCGTATTTCAACGCCTCAACGTTATCGACGAAACCACAGAATAGTATAAGATATAGATAGTATTTGAAATAGTAAGCGAATATTTTGCCATTACTCTGCTATTTAGAGGCCTCTCTTGGTGAGAGATTTGTATTTTAATCTGATTATTACATAAATAAACTGAATGAAATACCAAATTACTTAGATCCTCTTATTTTACCATGCCTTCGCTCTGGTATAAGAGGGACGTCTTGACGAATTATGCATCAATAAAAAATACTTAAAAGAAAACTTGCGTCATTTTTTGTTTCAGAAATCAAAAGAAAACTACAGTCAGAAACGGGGAAAATATCTCCAGCATCAAATTTGTACTAATATTAAAAAACATTGTGATAGTCACTAAAACAGATTTGAAACAATGAAAAATAATGGCAATTTAAATTTAAATAAAAACTTGTTATGAAGTTGTTGCATAGATTATCTCGGAAGAATCCACAGAATCTCGCTTAATATAAGACCTCCGCATCACGGCTTAAGGTTGGCCGATTGTATTAAATTTATAGACCAAGCTGTGCCGAACACAAGACAGACAATGTATAATAATTAATGAGGGAAGGAAAACAAGCAAAACGCAATGGCAGGTGATGGCAAAACAAAGGGGAAGAAATATCACTTGAATACGTTGCGGTTCCACGGACCAAAAATGAATTATAGATTTTTTTTTTCACTATCTCTTCATCTCTCTATCAAACCCAAAACAGATCCACTTTAAAAAAATATTCTTTTACAACTGTCATGAGTCCACTAAATTATTATCACGTGTAAAACTTAATTTTTTTTTATTTTTTTTTTACACACTCTTATGTAGCTGCTTATTTTTAAAATGTAACATATTTTAATCGCATTTTAATCTCTGGAACGAGTTTCATATAATTTGGTTGCAAATGCTTAAATCCGTTGCGCGTTCCATTAAAGATTTATAAAAACTAGGAACAGTTATCAAATTATTTTCCCTATGAAACCTTTTTGGCTAATTTCGTATTTCTAAATAGCTCATACTTGATTATTTCAAAATTTGATTAATAAATTGTCATTTTTAACAAAAATATGTATGTAAGATTTTATTTTTTGGCAGGAACTCTTGTAATCGAAGAAAACACTTCAATTATCCGACATTCTTTAATATCACTATTAAAAAAGCAAACTTAAAAACCATACTTACATTTGTTGTCATTAATGGCATAAGAAAGCCTTCCTAATTTCGAATCCATAAAGGGCATTATATGGTTCAAAATATGTTAATGAAACTTAATTTCTTTACCAAAATGGAAAGCCACGAAATTGCTTGTAAATTCAGTTTTGTCTTCTACTGGATAATAAGATGGTGTGACTTTACCAAATGGCGTACCGACAATTCCTTGGAAGAAGGTATTTAAATTTAACAAAACATGCGAAGGAATTCCAAGCGCCGCATTTATGTCTTGCATAATGCGAGTTGGCAATATCTTTCGGGGGATCACTGCCAAATACTTGGCGAGAGCTGCCAAAGGTTGCCGCTGCTGTGAGTTAATCACGCTAATGAAAGTCTAGACAGAAAAATGATGCTGTGCGCATTCAAATCAGCTGTCATCTGCTCTCAAGACTTTGTAGCAGAATGTATGTTAAAAAACAAACACATTTATTTTAGTTTATGAAGTCGGAATTTTTTTAGAACTAAAAATACTATAAATAAATTCAACACATTTTTATTATTCGGTAACAATTTTAAGGTTGACGAACAACACCCCCCCCCTTCCCTCCAATTTTTTTTCTTTGAATTGCTTGGAGATAATTTTCATATTTTTATCAATGGGGGGGGGGTAAGATGGTTTTAGCAAAAACAAAAAATTGTTTTGAGGGTAACATTTAATTTTTATAAAAAAAATAACTTTTTTTTTTAAATAAAATTTAATTAAAAATTATGACAACATGAAGGGTTTATAATAACACTGATAGCAATTTAAATTTTGCACCTATTTTGTTATTTTGTTGTGCTAAACTCTTCGTTAACATTTGGCAAGTGCATTAAACCAAAAAAAATAGGTATAATACAATCTGAATACTGATATCAAGTATGTAAATAATCCAAAAAACTCTAAAAAAGTATGACTTTATCTCATTATCTTACAAAGTAAAAAAATTAATTGCAGTTATACATTTATTTTTTTGAGGTTCAATGCACATTATAATGACTAATAAACATTTATGCAAACTATCTAAGAAAAAAATTGAATAATTTTGTAGATAGCGTTGTTAAGACAGTGGTAAATACCGAAAAGCCCATATTGAGTAAATAGAACATTTTACCCAAAGGACATTGCTTTTTAATATTACTATACTTCTGAAAAATGCCTATAACTTCGGCAATACTTAATGAATTTCAAAACGGTTTTAAGATATTGAAAAATAAATGTTCAACGCACATTTTTAATAAATATACTAAAAATTAATTTTTTTGTGTAAAATTTGGGTGTTTACGCGCGCGCGCGTACATTAAGAACCCATTCCGAAACAAATATATGCAGTTATATTTAGAGTTCTTTACATCGCATAGGCATCGTTGACGATCCACGCTGCAAGCTTTGCAACCTTCAGGTACTCATGGACTATACACACCTCCGACACTGTCCTGTGCTCTCTGCTACAATTAGTACTCTGTAGCCCAGTTGGAGAGCAACGGATTAGCATTTCCGAAACAAATCTCTACACAGTTGCATTGAGATTTCTTACTCATTACCAAAGAAACGTGGGACACGGTAGCCCAGTTGGAGAGCAACGGATTAGCATTTCCGAAACAAATCTCTACACAGTTGCATTGAGATTTCTTACTCATTACCAAATAAACGTGGGGCACGGTAGCCCAGTTGGAGAGCAATGGATTAACATTTCCGAAACAAATCTCTACACATTTGCATTGAGATTTCTTACTCATTACCAAAGAAACGTGGGGCACGGTGGGGTAGGAGAGCAACGGATTAGCATTTCCGAAACAAATCTCTACACAGTTGCATTGAGATTTCTTACTCATTACCAAAGAAACGTGGGGCACGGTAGCCCAGTTGGAGAGCAACGGATTAGCATTTCCGAAACAAATCTCTACACAGTTGCATTGAGATTTCTTACTCATTACCAAAGAAACGTGGGGCACGGTAGCCCAGTTGGAGAGCAACGGATTAGCATTTCCGAAACAAATCTCTACACAGTTGCATTGAGATTTCTTACTCATTACCAAAGAAACGTGGGGCACGGTAGCCCAGTTGGAGAGCAATGGATTAACATTTCCGAAACAAATCTCTACACATTTGCATTGAGATTTCTTACTCATTACCAAAGAAACGTGGGGCACGGTGGGGTTGGAGAGCAACGGATTAGCATTTCCGAAACAAATCTCTACACAGTTGCATTGAGGTTTCTTACTCATTACCAAAGAAACGTGGGGAACGGTAGCCCAGTTGGAGAGCAACGGATTAGCATTTCCGAAACAAATCTCTACACAGTTGCATTGAGATTTCTTACTCATTACCAAAGAAACGTGGGGCACGGTAGCCCAGTTGGAGAGCAACGGATTAGCATTTCCGAAACAAATCACTACACAGTTGCATTGAGATTTCTTACTCATTACCAAAGAAACGTGGGGCACGGTAGCCCAGTTGGAGAGCAACGGATTAGCATTTCCGAAACAAATCTCTACACAGTTGCATTGAGATTTCTTACTCATTACCAAAGAAACGTGGGGCACGGTAGCCCAGTTGGAGAGCAACGGATTAGCATTTCCGAAACAAATCTCTACACAGTTGCATTGAGATTTCTTACTCATTACCAAAGAAACGTGGGGCACGGTAGCCCAGTTGGAGAGCAACGGATTAGCATTTCCGAAACAAATCTCTACACAGTTGCATTGAGATTTCTTACTCATTACCAAAGAAACGTGGGGCACGGTAGCCCAGTTGGAGAGCAATGGATTAACATTTCCGAAACAAATCTCTACACATTTGCATTGAGATTTCTTACTCATTACCAAAGAAACGTGGGGAACGGTAGCCCAGTTGGAGAGCAACGGATTAGCATTTCCGAAACAAATCTCTACACAGTTGCATTGAGATTTCTTACTCATTACCAAAGAAACGTGGGGCACGGTAGCCCAGTTGGAGAGCAACGGATTAGCATTTCCGAAACAAATCTCTACACAGTTGCATTGAGATTTCTTACTCATTATCAAAGAAACATGGGGTACAGTAGTCCCGTTGGAGAGCAACAAATTAGCATTCGGAGGGTTGCGGGTTCGAAACTTGGTTCAGCCAAAGACCGTCCTGTACACTGGAACTGGTGCACACTGAATCTGTCGTAGTCTCAAATGTCTTCACGTTCGCGTGGTGTGGAAGTTTTGAGAATGGGGTGCTAAATCAGGTGTTGATCCCGTAATCTGACTGAAGTTCGAAATTACGAGGTGTTGTCCTCAGATCTTTCCTTTTGGGACTGACCTCGAACCGTCACCAGTTGCACGATCCAGTGAGACGATAATTAAAATACCTACCTGCCAGTTACATTTATGTTCCTTATTCTTTACCAAAAAAATGTGTGTTTTACAAATTAATTCGCAATTAAATAAATAGACTTGGAACTGAAAATTTTCAAAAATATCAATTTTTTTCTTTCCTTTACTATTTTGAAAACTATCCTTTTTAGTTTGATCATTTAAAGTGTAAGACTTATAGTTTTGTGTCCAATCATCACCTTTCTTTTAGGGAATACAATGATGTTCAAAATTAAGAGATTTTTTTTCACTTTGGAGACTATCTCCAGAACTAATGGACATATTTTAATGAAATTAGTTATGTATAATCACGGAAAAAAACCAACCACCTCCTTTATTTCGAGCACTATTTATGTTAGAATAATTCAAAAGTATTATTCAATAGGGTATTACGTCTTATACTAATTCAAATTCAAAGACATTGCATAAAAGGACGTCTTCATATCAGATTTTGCACAAACAACATAATCTCTAATGGAAGCCCCATGCTTTGATGCCATAATTATATTCTTCATCGTTAAATAAGTCTAAATATGAGATTTCATAACTTTATTACCTTTATATCCCGAAATATTCAATTCTTAAGTTTGCAAATTTCAGGGATTATCTCGAAATAGAAATTCACTATTTGTAGATCGAGATTAATTTTAGCTACATCTACCCGAATTTGAAATTTGAACACCATTTCATATGTATTTTTTAGCGATCCGAGAATTATTATATTTATTATGCAAGTGCAAGCCATTTGAGGACCTCACAGAGCCTCTGCTGAAAACACGGAGGTCTGTGCACCCATCCAACATGATACCTGCCCAGAACATCAAACCTCCGCTGCCATAGTGGTTGGTCTCTTTCTCGGATGTTGGAGGACATGTCGCGGGTCCCTGGTTCTCTCCAGATGAAAGTACGTCGAGAGTCAGTGGTTAGGCTTATTCGAGACTCATCAGTGAATAGAACAGTTCCTCACTGATCCCTGATCCTTTGTCGGTATTCTCTGCACCATGCTCTCCTGTGCACAGAAGTGAGCAGGACAAAAACTGCATTTCATCTTGCAAACAGACTCCTCTCATATTACCGAAAAATGAGAAGCCTTGAAACTCGACTTTTTGTGGCCGTACGATTGTTACGAGAAAGCTGAAAAGCAGTTACTCTCCTGTTACGCTTCGCTATAATGGACAAATATCGATCTTCCTTGTCTGTCATGGCTCTTGGACGATCTTTCCCAGGCTTTCTCTCTACGGACTCGGTATTCTTAAACTGTTTACGTAAGTTGGACACGACGCTGGGCGTTGTATTCAAGACACTAACAATCTGCACTTGAGACAGTTCTGTTTCTAGACGATTTGCCACCTCATTCCATCATTCAAACGTTGATGCCTACTCGTTTTAACTGTTTATTTTGAATTTCAAGGAACGTTTCGAAAAAAACACCATGAAAATACCAGAGTTTGTGTAAGGTTAAAGCATAATTATTCCTAAATGGTCTAATGTATTCTAATTCGAGCATGTGCTCAAATTCAGGTGTCTCCACTCATTTCTTGTACAAGTCAGGAGAAAGATGAAACCAATACAAAAATCTGTTCCAATTGGTACAGCAACGATTGCTATCAGAAAAGTTTAATGGACATTTCTATAAAATTCAAATCTAGTATTAAAAATTTATGACATGAGGTGCAGTTTTG
The DNA here is from genome assembly GCA_947359465.1 of Metellina segmentata. NCBI lineage: Eukaryota > Metazoa > Arthropoda > Arachnida > Araneae > Tetragnathidae > Metellina > Metellina segmentata. The sequence continues at coordinate 54,551,178 of OX375884.1, read as the reverse complement.
GATCCAATAGCGTTTGAAGGGATTTTTATTTCTCTGTGCAGGGATGATAGAGACATTGTATCCATATAAATGATAAGTTATATATTGAAGATTTAAATTAACTAAAAGGTTGTTTGATATATGGTACAAAGACGTGACCTCAGAAACTCTTCTTTTCTCACATATTTTTTAAATAGAGCAAGGATGGTCCAGCACATTTTAAAGCTTTTACACCAAACTTAAACTGGTACAATAGGTTAATAAAGTATCCAAATACCTCGTGTCTAGCTTGAATATAAAGCGAGTTTGAAATATTGGTTAATTCAGCTCAAGTGCAAAAGTAATTCCGATTCTAAACGAGATAACATCGTAGAATAATATAGCCTTCGATAAGATAAAAACACAACAAAAGGAAATATTTTCCAAATTAGAAAAAAATCTGAGACTAACTTATCATTATACAACAAATATAGTATAATTCTCTAGTTAGATTAAAAGAAAAAGGGATACGGTAAGCATTAAACACAAAAAATTAGGCAAACATACCCTTTGTTAGGTTAAAAATCATGCTCTAGGAAAAATAATTTTTAAGTAAATCTGAGATGCCTCTTCATACTCATCTTTTGATACACAAGACCTAATAAGACTGGAATTTGAGGACCTTGGCCATCATTATAACTAAAATAATACATTCTTTCTCGATTAAAATTTGTTTGTAATGATCAGAATGGAACGGCTTTCAAATTCTCGGTGTGCAGAAAAATTCTGTAGCTCGAATTCTCTCATTAAAAAAAATCTATTGGCCATCATCTCATCTCCTTGGGCATCATTATAACTAAAATAATATATTCTTTCTCGATTAAAATTTGTTTGTAATGATCAGAATGGAACGGCTTTCAAATTCTCGGTGTGCAGAAAAATTCTGTAGCTCGAATTCTCTCATTAAAAAAAATCTATTGGCCATCATCTCATCTCCTTGGGCATCATTATAACTAAAATAATATATTCTTTCTCGATTAAAATTTGTTTGTAATGATCAGAATGGAACGGCTTTCAAATTCTCGGTGTGCAGAAAAATTCTGTAGCTCGAATTCTCTCATTAAAAAAAATCTATTGGCCATCATCTCATCTCCTTGGGCATCATTATAACTAAAATAATATATTCTTTCTCGATTAAAATTTGTTTGTAATGATCAGAATGGAACGGCTTTCAAATTCTCGGTGTGCAGAAAAATTCTGTAGCTCGAATTATCTCATTAAAAAAATCTCTTGGTCATCATCTCATCTCCTTGGCCATCATTATCTCTCTATATTAAAAAAAAGTTGCCGCCGCAGGATTGAAAACTGTGTTGTTTAGCTCGATTCTTAAACGATTTCCCGAGAAAGTACTGATCGGAAAAAAACGAAATTAACATGATTTGTTCTTCATCGTATTCCCTGGACAATTATTAAGATTTTTTTTCCGATGCGGCTATTAGTTTAGGGTTTATTAAGTGTCAAAATTGAAGAAGCGAAATTTCTTCCGCGAGTGAGCAAAACACATACAAATTTTCAGTCTTCAGCCGTGAGTTTTTTTTAAAGAGTACCTCTCAACGTAAATTTTTGCAGCTCGTCGAGTTATTTTTGAAATTTCAATTTGGTTCTTGATAATATTTTTTTTTTGAAATTCGGGAAAAATCAAGACATTTTTGTTACTTTTTTTTAAAACTGCCGTATCTATATTTTATTACTATTAGTTTTTAATTTTTAAAATATCGCAGTATAGCTCAGAATGTACTCTTTCTTACGGTACTATTATTTTTGAAATCGGTTAATAATTAAATTGGATGCGATCAAAAGTTGGTCATACAAAATTCGGAATCTTTGGATATCTTCGCTACTTTTTGTTACAACCGTTAACTAAAACTGTAATATCTATATAGTATTACTATTAGTTTTTTATTTTGAAAATAGCGCAGTATACCTCAGAATGTACTCTTTCTTACGGTACCATTATTTTTAAAATTGGTTCATAAATAAATTCGATGCAATCAAAAGTTGGTGACACAAATTTCGTATTTTTTATTTCGCGGAGCTTTTCAGGATTGTATTTTTGACTATCGGGTTTGCCAGTTATCAAATTTATCGTAGCAACAATTGCCACAAAAACGATTTACTTTTATTTGGCGAGGAAAAAGGCTCGCTTTTTTCCCTCTGTTCTCAGACGGTTTACCGAGAAAATACAAAGTACACATCGTAAAGTTTGGAGATTAACAGGGTTTACTTAAAATTGTACAAGGAACAAGATGCAGAAGATTTTTTACTCATGCGGCTATTAGCTTAGGGTGCATTAAGTGTTAAAGTAAAAAAGAGTGAAATCACTTGCGTAAGAGGTATTGGTTTGCGAAGCAAACCAAACAGAATTGAGTAGCAATCCCCGGGGGTCGGCGAGCGTAAGCGAGCAGGGGGCGCAGCCCTCGCTGTGACGTCATGGACCGTAAAGTGAAATCAGTATTTTACAAATTATTCAGATAGTTTCACTCTGCGAAAGGAATGTTGGTTTGCGAAGCAAACCAAATGCCATATGTAAAAGGAGTGTTGGGTTTGCGAAGCAAACCAAATGGGATTGCGTAGCAATCCCCGGGGGTTGGCGAGCGTAAGCGAGCAGGGGGCGGTGCCCCCTAGTAACTAAAATAATATATTCTTTCTCGATTAAAATTTGTTTGTAATGATCAGAATGGAACGACTTTCAAATTCTCGGTGTGCAGAAAAATTTTGTAGCTCGAATTCTCTCATGAAAAAATTATCTTGACCATCATCTCATCTCCTTGGCCATCATTATAACTAAAATAATATATTCTTTCTCGATTAAAATTTGTTTGTAATGATCAGAATGGAACGGCTTTCAAATTCTCGGTGTGTAGAAAAATTCTGTAGCACGAATTCTCTCATTAAAAAATTAAACGTAAATGGCATTGTAAAAATGGCTCACAAGACCCCAAATTAAATAAACCATTCATCGTGAGTTAAATTAATGTATATGATTTGATTTAATTGTTGTGTATGATTTGGATAATTTCCCCCTCTCCTTACAGTCGTTATTATGATAGTTATTTGAAGGGGTTGGAAGCAAAGGGGTGCAAGTGATAAAAAAAGTGCCCTTTGAGAAAAGCAGACCTTTTTAGTTTGAAAATTATCGTATCGTTATAAAGTGAAACTATTGGATCTACTATCTTTTTTTTTTTTCAGAACTTTGCTTTACCTTAGTTGAGTGGTAGAAATGCGTCGGGTTGGTTTCTTTGTTTTATAGGGTCACGGTAGTCCAGTTGGGAGAGTATCGGATTTGCAACTGGAGTGTGATGAGTTCGAATCCAGCCAATTACCGTCGTGTACAAAGAGGGCGGTGCACGTTAAATCCGCCGTGGCTTCAAAAGTCCTCATGTGTGGAAGTGTGGAGAGTGGCGTGCCAGCTCAGGTGTTGCCTCATCATCTGACTGTTGTTCAAAATTACGTAGTGTTGTCCTCGAATCGTTCCCATTGGGATTGATCCCGGACCGTCGTCCATAGTGCGTTGTTTTGCCTCAGTACGACATTAATTAAACTACCAACGTAGCTACATTTGTTTATAAAACTACTACCAGAATTGCCCACGTCATCTGACCGTGGTTCAAAATTACGTGGTGTTGTCCTCGGATCTTTCCCTTAAGGGATTGAACCCGGACCGTCGTCAATAGCCCGTTGTGCTGCTCTAGTATGAAGTTAATTAAAATTACCTCACCTTACGTTACCAGAATTGCCCAACGTTGGTCGGGTTGAATTGGTTAAATGTTCATTGCAAAATGCAAGCACCATTTGAGTGCACGGAAAATAACTTTTTAACATCTTTATAACTTTTTCATAGTTTCTACACGGCTGGTGCACCTTAAATCTGTCGTGGCCGAAAGTCCTCACGTTGGGTTGGCGTGGAAGTTTGGAGAGTGGGGTGCCAGCTCAAGTGTTGCTTCGTCATCTGACCGTGGTTCAAAATTACGAGGTGTTGTCCTCGAATCTTTCCCTTAGGGACTGATTCCGGACCGTCGTCAATAGCCCGTTGTGTTGCTCTAGTACGACGTTAACTAAACATTACCATTACCATAGTTTCTACAATTTACTTAGGACGCAAATATGTATACATGATATATCCATCCATATAATCCCTTTTAGATTAATCCCACTCCTGCTGTTAAACGAACTACAAGTGTTTTTCTAAGATGACCACTACAGAAGTCGATTTCGAGCTATTACGAACGTCTCGTAATTTCTTTTGGTGTAAATGACGAGCTTCCAGCGTATAGTCTAGCACACAGTTTTCCTATCAATATTTTTTGATTTGTGTACTCTTGAACCAGAGATGCTTTCAAATTTCATCATCTTTATGAGAGGATGACAAATTAAATTGTAAAAGAATTCGTAATTAATTTATTTTCAAACAAACGCATTTTTTTTCTTTAAAATTCTATTCAGCAGTATGTGGAATACTGGAATTTGTTTTAGCAATAAATGTCTTCATTGTAGTCAAGCAAACTCTATCGACGACAGTTTTTTCAATAAATGCCTTTATTTTTATGTAGTCAAAACAAACTCCATGAGTAAAAAAATATTCAATAAATGTCTTCAAAGCAAACTCCATCGATAACAATTTTTTCCAATAAATATCTTCATTGTATGTACTCAAAGCAAACTCCATCGATAACAATTTTTCCAATAAATATGTTCATTGTATGTCGTCAAAGCAAACTCCATCGATACAATTTTTCCAATAAATGTCTTCATTGTATGTTGTCAAAGCAAACTACGTCGATAACAATTTTTCCAAACCACTGCTTTCCAGAAATCTTTCACAGATACCATAGTTGCATAAGAACAGCTTCAACTTCAAGTAATCAACCTCGATTCTATAACTTAAGACAGAAAATTTCAATTTTTCGAAAGTCCTTGTTCAAATACTTCCTTACTGTGATATATCAAGATCAGAAAAGCCATTTAAAATTTGGTTTACTCCAATAGATGTTCAGTTTAAATCGAATCCTTGTGTTAATTTCTTCAATTGACAGATTTGGTTTCTAGATGGAAACCACTTACCTATTTAGAATGCTAGATGTAGTTACTTGACTATGGCGTACAGTTTTAATAATACCCATGAAACATGAGAAAAAACATAAATTGAAGATTTTAATTGTCATTTAATGAAAATCTATGTCAAAATTATAATACTAATTAACATATTTGTAATAAAAAATCTATATCATCTTTAAGGAAAGGAGGACAAATTAATTTTATAAGATATTCATCACTAAGTTTTTTAAAAGAATACATTTTCCTTGAAAATTACATTGTGTGGCACTTCTAATAATAAAAAACTTGTTTCAAAAGTGAATGTCTTCAGTACAGACCTACAAAGGTAACCTATTAGTATTTAAAAAATGGTAAATTGCTTTGAAATAATTTTTTTAAAACGGAAATCCTTATTTTCAATAAACTTTTAACATATATAATAAGTTGCTTAACTATATATCTTCAACTCGTAAAATAATCCACCTTGACTTCCTGTCATTATGACAAAGAATCTTTTAATATTTCAAAAGTTCTAGTTCAGAATTTTTTAACATGATTATTACTTCAATAACGGAAAATTACAATTTGCTTTTACCTGACTCTTCTACTTTAAATCGAATACTTTGTGATGGTGTTGCGTGTGATGAAAAGAAAATGGTAATTTACTAAAATAATAAGTATTTTTAAAACAAAAAGCAACAGAAAATAGCGGTATAAAACAAAATAAAAATTGTTGTGAAAAAAGTTGTTCAAAGATATTTGTGATTTTCTTTAATCTCTTGATCTCGCACAGTTGCCACATCGTACAGTTAAAAGTGCGAAAAATTAAGAAATGCGAAATTAATTCCGAGCGAACGAAACATAAAATATAACTGCACCTGAACAACCAACACGAGTTTCCGTTTCGTTCTCGTTCGTTAAAAAATATAGTCTGTCCCAAACATTCGGAAATCGCTTAAAATTTTGAAAGAACAAAAATAAAACTCGAAATAAATGATGTATCATAGTTAAAATAATTGAAAAATAATAATTTTTGGGAAAATAATTTCTTTTTTAACAGTACTTGTAAAATAATCCAAGTAATCCAAACTTCTCAATGTGCATTCCAAATTACGGTTGCACTAATCTCCGTTTTAGGTCTCCAGGTTAGACTAATCTCCGTTTAAGATGGACAAATTTTCTAAATTTAAGGGCAGGCGGATTCTTTCCAGTTGTATTATCAAAAATATTAAGTCGAAATTATAGAGAAGATTTATTTTCGGAAGAGAGTAGAGTAGAAAAAATAATGAAGATTCCAATAAAAACGAAGAAATAAGCGTACCTTCTTTAAAAGAAGTTCCTGTTGTCTTCGAAATTGTTCACCGTTTTTTGTTAGGCAGTGAAAATTCATCTGCTCAGTTAAAAAGCGTTGACTGCATCAACGATTTTCTTCAACAATGTTACGCGTAAAAACCAAACACAAAACTCGATGACCCCAGAACTATTTCAATACAAAAAAAAAATTGCTCTCCTATCGGGAAATATCTGTACAATCAAAAAATTATCTATGTAATCAAGGATTATCTGTATAATCAAAATCATCTGCATAACCTTTGTGATGACGAATACCATTTATTTGTGAATTGCACAGCAAGTAATGTAAATATGTTAATATTTTATTTTATTGATTGAAATAATGCTTTTTTCTGAATTCGGACAGTACAAACTACGGTTAATACGAATATCTTTAATTGCAATTCGTCTTTACGAGATTTGACCATAGTTTGATACATCCCTCACTGTACATTTCGCAAAGCTTAGCACTTAGACCACTTTGATTCTAAAGTCGTTATTTGTAAATATACTTATCTTCACCATAAGTAATGTAGCTGTAGTGTAACGCCAATGGTAACTCAGCTAACGTGTTTTGACTTAAAAATACCTCAGGGATCGAAGCTCGTCGTAAAACCTTGCTCGTGTTTTTCCGAGTCACCGGACGGAGCATCGGGATACAGGATTGCTTTGAATCGTAACTCTTTAATGTGAAAGATAATTACTCAGAATTGTTGTACTTATCTCTCAATGCTTCCACCTCCCCTGTACCTCTCTACACAATGTTTGTCTGGAGACATCTTGGTTACAGAGATACAAATTTTATACGATAATATTAAAGATAGGTAGATAGTTAATTAACGTCGCTCTGAGCAACACAATGGGATATATATTGTCGACGCTCCGGTATCAATCCAAAGGGAAATATCCGAGGACCACACCTCGTAACTTTGACTCACGACATGTGCGAAATTTTATAGACATGTGCAAATACTTTATATCGAAACCCAAGCACTGAAGCAGCAGTCACTTTACTATCCCAAAATATCCATATTTGGAATGTTCAATACGTACCATCATGAGCACAAAGGGACTGAACGTTCGTAGGTAACGAATTAACGTCACATTGGAGCAACACAACAAGGTATTGGTTACAGTCCGGGGTCCATCCCGAAATGAAAGATCCGAGGACAACGCCTCGTTATTTTGAGTAACAGTCAGATGATGAGAACAATATCCGAGCTGGTACCCCACTCTAAAAACTTTCCTACATGATGACATTTGAGGCCACTTCAGATTTAACGTGCACCAGCCTCTGTGACCGTAAAAAAAAGTACGTCATACGAAGCGCAATTTCTTGTTTTACTTTGTCGCTACTTGATGTTATGTCTTTGACAAATTCTTTAGATGCTTCTACAATTTTTTCATCAACTGGTTTGATTGTTTTAAATTAGCGCATGAGCTGTCGTTTTTTCGGTTTATTCTTTGCAAATTTAATGTTGATGTTCTCAAAATTCAGGATAGCTTCAGAAAATACATTACAAAAATTTAGGATATGCAAATATATTTTTGTAAATGACGCTCAAATTTCAACTAGCTGAAAATCTGCTATAAATGCTCGAGTAAAACGAGAGGATAAAAAGAAGCAAGATGGAAAGTATTTTGATGAAGGAAAGTTCAATGAATGTTTGTTATTCTTCATATACATCAAAGGAATGCATAGAAGTTTTAGTGCCTGAGTGAAATATTATAGTATTATAGTATTCCTATAAACAAATTTTAAACGTATTTTAATTTTACTTCATTTTCCTGGTGTTTACCAAATTTAAACATAACGATTTTCTAATATATGCATGAAATCACGCATGGAATTTTTTGTAGCTTTCATTATTCGTTTTCAAAAATCGCAAATATAATATTTTTTCGAAGAATGTAAAATTAAGAATTATTTGCCATCGAATTTCCAATATGAATTCATGACCATTTTTATTTTTACAAATACATTACACTTAAGATTAATGCATTTGAATCAGTTTGAGATTAGTGCAATGAATCTATTAAACAGTTTTATTTTGTTACTTGTTTTTAAATTCAATAATATTCCTTTTAATGCTAGCAGAAATGTTAAGGCGTAGGACTTTTTTACCGATTTTAAGTGGGAAGGTATGTTTGAAATTGTTAATAGTTTTAAATGTTTTGAACAGCTGACATATTTATATCATGGTCGCACAATACTTCATTTCCATAGAGGTCTATGTGTCTAAGAATCTGATGAACAATTTCCTTTTGTCCAGAGCTCTTTCAAAAATGAATTTTACTCTACACAGCGTATGAATAAAAAAGATGCTTCGCGAATGTTCTTTCTTATCGATTTGATCTGCTCTATGTAGTTGTCATACTTGAACTCCTGAAATTACCCGTGACGATTGATGTTCATTTTCAACATCATTAAACGCTCTTAAACGTCTCGTAAATCATGTTCTCTTTCGTTTGCTGACGCTTTGCTTTTAAAAGCCTGTAAATAATAGATGGAAACAATCATTAACCTTCAAAAGGTTAAGAAAATCTAAAAAAGTGAGTGAATAAATCTTTACATGAGACAGTATTTTCTGCACTTTAAATTTTTGCACTGCAAACATATCTTAAACTAGCAAAATACCCGACCTTACTCGGTTTGAATTGGTTTACTCTAGATTGAAGAGATAATCAAAATATATAATGACTTACGTTTTTTGTAGAATAAAAATTTATTTTAACATATTTCGCCATCTTTATATTTTCTACAACTTACTTTGGACACAAATCCTACACATGCATATCCATTCATGTAATACATTTCACTTACATCGCACAATTGCTGTATGACAAAGCTACAAAATGACGAAAGGTGATACTAAGGTTACTACTATAAAAGACGATTTATAGGAAGATTTGGAATTCCCTTTCTTAAGTTCTTTTCATGTTCAACTCAATTAATTAAAATTACGATTTACGGCGAGTGCTCTCGCACTCATAGTCAACGAAACAATATTTTTTTACTTGTGGCACTCTTGCCTCCGGTATGCGACATTGTGAAATTTTGCAATCTTCTCCTGGCATTATTACAACGAATTTTTTAATGTTGGAAAAAGTTCCAGTTTGGATTAAAAAACATTATTATTCTTTCAATAACGGCATTATTCTTTAAATAACGGCATTATTCTTTAAATAACGGCATTATTCTTTAAATAACGGCATTATTCTTTAAATAACGGAATTATTCTTTCAATAATGGCATAACTACACTTAAAATTTACTGAAAATTTATACTGACTTACCTAACATTTTAAAGTCTAATACTTTGTGGTGCTGTTGCGTGTGATGAGAAGGAAACACATTTATTAAAATAATAAATATTAAAAACAGGAAACAGCAAAGTAAAACAAAATAAAAGATGTCGCAAAAAATTGTTCTAAAGATATTAATTTGTGATTCAATTTTATCTCTTGATCCCGCACAGTTGCCACAACTTACAACTAAAAGTGCACAAAATTTAGAAATGTGAAATTAATTCAGAGCGAAAGAATCTGAAAAAATATCACTGCTCGCGCGATCTTGTTCATTCTCGTTTCATTGAAAAATATCGTCTGTCCCAAATATTCGGAAATCGTTTTCATTGCGCAAAGAATAAAATTAAGACTCGAAATAAATGAAGTATCAGAGATGAAATTCCATAAAAAAATAATAATTTTTTGAAGAATAATTACTTTTTCAGCAGTACTGGTAAAGCAATCGAAGTAATCGTAATATTCAATAGACATTCCAATTTTTCCAAAACTACCAAATTATGGTTGGTTTAAGTATACTTACTCAGGTGTTTTAGCATGAAACTCAACTAAATATAACAATAAAGAAATGTTTAATATTGCATTTACTAAACTAATAGATAAAGTATAAAATAAAATAAAATTCAATCAAATATCTGGAATACAATTCATGTGATTTCTACACAAACACACAAACACAAAATCGAGCATAGAACAGAAAGACGGACAGACAGACTTTCGCAACCAATGCCACTCACTAAATGAAGATAATTACTCATTGTATGCAAATTTTCATGAAAATATCTTAAACCGCGTGGACGTGTATAGGGCACAACATACAGACAGACAGACAGACAGACGGACAGACAGACACCAAACGAGAAAAAGGCGGATTCGGCATCAGAAGGGTCCAAAACGGATAGAAAACTTGAAATGGGTCGAAAATATTGAATGTACAAACAAACACTCCATTCTTATTTATATAGATGAAAGTATCTTTGTTGCCAGTTTATTTGTTGCTTCAATTCTCATTTTGATTATTTACGCATCATGGACAACTGAGACAGTTAATTTCGTATTAATTTCTTTGAACTTGGAAGTTATACCAAAATGTATTTGAGAGAAGTAGACATAAATATTTCGTTAAGTCGAATAGAGAGGATTCTTAAATACATGTATTAGAATTGAGAGGAGCATGTAAATGGCAATTTCCGTAAAACAATCGAAGTAGTATCTTTTTTAATATACGAGTGCTGTTCAATAAAGAATGATCATAAATTAATAAAAAATAATTTCATGTACTAATCCTCCAAATTTTATGGTCTTTCTCAAAATAATCTCCATTAAATACAATGCACTTATCCCGCTTCTTTTCCAGTTTTCGAACACATTCTGGAAGCCATTTTTTGACAGGTCCTTCAAAATCGTCTACGCAACTATTACCACTGCCTGTGATGATGAAAACCGCCTTTCCCGGAGGTGTTTCTTCCAATTCGGGAAAAGAAAAAGAATTCGCATGGGCTACATCAGGACTATATGGAGAATGGGGAACACACATGACATTGGTTTTTGAAAGATCGGACGATTTTTTAAGGCGAAAACAAAAATTCAATACAGTGTATTACACTTCGCGTGTCGCATCCATTTTTGCCGTAAGCGAAAGTAAAAGTAAGCGTTATTGGCAGGCTGCCAAGGCCTCAACAATGACGTCATGACTGTGAAACTTACGATATCTATTCTCCACTTATCCCGCTACACATTCAATATAAATTTTGTTTTTCTTGATTTTTTTAATCACCCTTATATAAAAAAATTATGATCTTTATTGAACAGCCCTCGTATAAAATAGCAAACATCAGTTCCTTTTTATTGGTGACTAGCAAAATACCCGACCTTACTCGGTTTGAATTGGTTTACTCTAGATTGAAGAGATAATCAAAATATATAATGACTTACGTTTTATGTAGAATAAAAATTTATTTTAACATCTTTCGCCATCTTTATATTTTCTACAACTTACTTTGGACACAAATCCTACACATGCATATCCATTCATGTAATACATTTCACATACATCGCACAATTGCTGTATGATAAAGCAACAAAATGACGAAAGGTGATACTAATGTTACTACTATAAAAGACGATTTATAGGAAGATATATAGATTTGGAATTCCCTTTCTTAAGTTCTTTTCATGTTCAACTCAATTAATTAAAATTACGATTTACGGCGAGTGCTCTCGCACTCATAGCCAACGAAACAATATTTTTTTACTTGTGGCACTCTTGCCTCCGGTATGCGACATTGTGAAATTTTGCAATCTTCTCCTGGCATTATTACAACGAATTTTTTAATGTTGGAAAAAGTTCCAGTTTGGATTAAAAAACATTATTATTCTTTCAATAACGGCATTATTCTTTCAATAACGGCATTATTCTTTCAATAACGGCATTATTCTTTAAATAACGGCATTATTCTTTAAATAACGGAACTATTCTTTAAATAACGGAATTATTCTTTAAATAACGGAATTATTCTTTAAATAACGAAATTATTCTTTCAATAATGGCATAACTACACTTAAAATTTACTGAAAATTTATACTGACTTACCTAACATTTTAAAGTCTAATACTTTGTAGTGCTGTTGCGTGTGATGAGAAGGAAACACAATTATTAAAATAATAAATATTAAAAACAGGAAACAGCAAAGTAAAACAAAATAAAAAAGTCGCAAAAAATTGTTCTAAAGATATTAATTTGTGATTCAATTTTATCTCTTGATCTCGCACCGTTGCCACAACTTACAACTAAAAGTGCACAAAATTTAGAAATGTGAAATTAATTCAGAGCGAAAGAATCTGAAAAAATATCACTGCTCGCGCGATCTTGTTCATTCTCGTTTCATTGAAAAATATCGTCTGTCCCAAATATTCGGAAATCGTTTTCATTGCGCAAAGAATAAAATTAAGACTCGAAATAAATGAAGTATCAGAGATGAAATTCCATAAAAAAATAATAATTTTTTGAAGAATAATTACTTTTTCAGCAGTACTGGTAAAGCAATCGAAGTAATCGTAATATTCAATAGACATTCCAATTTTTCCAAAACTACCAAATTATGGTTGGTTTAAGTATACTTACTCAGGTGTTTTAGCATGAAACTCAACTAAATATAACAATAAAGAAATGTTTAATATTGCATTTACTAAACTAATAGATAAAGTATAAAATAAAATAAAATTCAATCAAATATCTGGAATACAATTCATGTGATTTCTACACAAACACACAAACACAAAATCGAGCATAGAACAGAAAGACGGACAGACAGACTTTCGCAACCAATGCCACTCACTAAATGAAGATAATTACTCATTGTATGCAAATTTTCATGAAAATATCTTAAACCGCGTGGACGTGTATAGGGCACAACATACAGACAGACAGACAGACAGACGGACAGACAGACACCAAACGAGAAAAAGGCGGATTCGGCATCAGAAGGGTCCAAAACGGATAGAAAACTTGAAATGGGTCGAAAATATTGAATGTACAAACAAACACTCCATTCTTATTTATATAGATGAAAGTATCTTTGTTGCCAGTTTATTTGTTGCTTCAATTCTCATTTTGATTATTTACGCATCATGGACAACTGAGACAGTTAATTTCGTATTAATTTCTTTGAACTTGGAAGTTATACCAAAATGTATTTGAGAGAAGTAGACATAAATATTTCGTTAAGTCGAATAGAGAGGATTCTTAAATACATGTATTAGAATTGAGAGGAGCATGTAAATGGCAATTTCCGTAAAACAATCGAAGTAGTATCTTTTTTAATATACGAGTGCTGTTCAATAAAGAATGATCATAAATTAATAAAAAATAATTTCATGTACTAATCCTCCAAATTTTATGGTCTTTCTCAAAATAATCTCCATTAAATACAATGCACTTATCCCGCTTCTTTTCCAGTTTTCGAACACATTCTGGAAGCCATTTTTTGACAGGTCCTTCAAAATCGTCTACGCAACTATTACCACTGCCTGTGATGATGAAAACCGCCTTTCCCGGAGGTGTTTCTTCCAATTCGGGAAAAGAAAAAGAATTCGCATGGGCTACATCAGGACTATATGGAGAATGGGGAACACACATGACATTGGTTTTTGAAAGATCGGACGATTTTTTAAGGCGAAAACAAAAATTCAATACAGTGTATTACACTTCGCGTGTCGCATCCATTTTTGCCGTAAGCGAAAGTAAAAGTAAGCGTTATTGGCAGGCTGCCAAGGCCTCAACAATGACGTCATGACTGTGAAACTTACGATATCTATTCTCCACTTATCCCGCTACACATTCAATATAAATTTTGTTTTTCTTGATTTTTTTAATCACCCTTATATAAAAAAATTATGATCTTTATTGAACAGCCCTCGTATAAAATAGCAAACATCAGTTCCTTTTTATTGGTGACTAGCAAAATACCCGACCTTACTCGGTTTGAATTGGTTTACTCTAGATTGAAGAGATAATCAAAATATATAATGACTTACGTTTTATGTAGAATAAAAATTTATTTTAACATCTTTCGCCATCTTTATATTTTCTACAACTTACTTTGGACACAAATCCTACACATGCATATCCATTCATGTAATACATTTCACATACATCGCACAATTGCTGTATGATAAAGCAACAAAATGACGAAAGGTGATACTAATGTTACTACTATAAAAGACGATTTATAGGAAGATATATAGATTTGGAATTCCCTTTCTTAAGTTCTTTTCATGTTCAACTCAATTAATTAAAATTACGATTTACGGCGAGTGCTCTCGCACTCATAGCCAACGAAACAATATTTTTTTACTTGTGGCACTCTTGCCTCCGGTATGCGACATTGTGAAATTTTGCAATCTTCTCCTGGCATTATTACAACGAATTTTTTAATGTTGGAAAAAGTTCCAGTTTGGATTAAAAAACATTATTATTCTTTCAATAACGGCATTATTCTTTCAATAACGGCATTATTCTTTCAATAACGGCATTATTCTTTAAATAACGGCATTATTCTTTAAATAACGGAACTATTCTTTAAATAACGGAATTATTCTTTAAATAACGGAATTATTCTTTAAATAACGAAATTATTCTTTCAATAATGGCATAACTACACTTAAAATTTACTGAAAATTTATACTGACTTACCTAACATTTTAAAGTCTAATACTTTGTAGTGCTGTTGCGTGTGATGAGAAGGAAACACAATTATTAAAATAATAAATATTAAAAACAGGAAACAGCAAAGTAAAACAAAATAAAAAAGTCGCAAAAAATTGTTCTAAAGATATTAATTTGTGATTCAATTTTATCTCTTGATCTCGCACCGTTGCCACAACTTACAACTAAAAGTGCACAAAATTTAGAAATGTGAAATTAATTCAGAGCGAAAGAACCTGAAAAAATATCACTGCTCCCGCGATCTTGTTCAATCTCGTTTCATTGAAAAATATCGTCTGTCCCAAATATTCGGAAATCGTTTTCATTGCGCAAAGAATAAAAATAAGACTCGAAATAAATAAAGTATCAGAGATGAAATTCCATAAAAAAAAATAATTTTTTGAAGAATAATTACTTTTTCAGCAGTACTGGTAAAGCAATCGAAGTAATCGTAATATTCAATAGACATTCCAATTTTTCCAAAACTACCAAATTATGGTTGATTTAAGTACACTTACTCAGGTGTTTTAGCATGAAACTCAACTAAATATAACAATAAAGAAACGTTTAATATTGCATTCATTAAACTAATATATAAAGTATAAAATAAAATAAAATTCAATCAAATATCTGGAATACAATTCATGTGATGTCTACACAAACACACAAACACAAAATCGAGCATAGAACAGAAAGACGGACAGACAGACTTTCGCAACCAATGCCACTCACTAAATGAAGATAAATACTCACTGTATGCAAATTTTCATGAAAATATCTTAAACCGCGTGGACGTGTATAGGGCACAACATACAGACAGACAGACACCAAACGAGAAAAAGGCGGATTCGGCATCAGAAGGGTCCAAAACGGATAGAAAACTTGAAATGGGTCGAAAATATTGAATGTACAAACAAACACTCCATTCTTATTTATATAGATTGAAATAGCTGTTGATCCTTTTTTAACTTTGAATCTATACATTTTCGTTGCTAAAGTATATAATATAATTTAGGTTCTCAACGCCCACTTTTTAAAATGTTATTCATTTTTTATATACATACAACAACTGTTCTACACATACAGCTTCTTATTTCCAAGAACATCCGTGGAGTTCATTTCTGCTCTTCAACTCATTTACGTTTTGTTATACACTAAATGGACAAAAGTATTTGTATACTGCATGTGTTTCAGCATAAAAAAAAGTGCTTTATTATTCTATTTAGTAACGGGTAGGACCTCCTTTTGCTTGTATTGCAGCTGCAACACATCGAGGAATATTTTCCACAAATTCTCTGTGTGTCTGGGCAGGAACAGCTCTCTATGCCTCATGCAAGGCTGTGAGAAGAGATTGTTGTGAAGATGGGCGTGCGTGGCGGTGTCGTACTCGTCCCTTCAGTTTGTCCCAGAAGTGCTCGATCGGATTGATATCGGGGCTTTGAACAAGCCAGTCAAGCAAATTCACCTCATTTTTAGGAAACCAGTCAAGCATACTGTTTGCAGCATGACATGGAGCTCTATGCTGTTGGAAGAAATAACCATCATCGCCGTAGTATTACCATAGTATAGGCAAGGCCGAATTATCTAGAACGTCAAGGTACACGTCAGCCAGGTAGCAGATACAAAAAGCAATGGGCCGAGTCCTAAGAAGAAAAATAACCCCACACTAAGATGTATCTTCCTCCGTATTTCTGCCGTGTTCAAATACTTTGGTCTATAGAGTATATGTCGAGAACGAAAAACAATGGACAGAAATGCATCGATCAGAAAGTTCCACGAATCATCGACGCCCCAGGCTATAATGGGCTTGTGAACATATAGAATGACGAGACGACTGTCAATATGTGTTTTTAGACGAGTCCCTCTTCAACTTGGGATACAAATATGGCGGCATACGCATTAGAAGGTATCGTGAGCGCTATCTTCCAGTATGCATTGCAAAGCACCATAACGGCCGAATCTCAGTCGTAATGGTGTGGGGCGCCTTTGGGTACCATTTGCGTTCTCTGCTGCAACGAATTCAGCGTATATCAAAAGCAACCATTATATCGTGGAAGTTGTAGAGGCAGAAGTCATACCCTGGTTTCAGTGCACTCTCAATGCTATATTCTAACAGGGCAATGCTCTACCACATGCTTCCAGACATGTAAAGTTTTTCTCAGCACGATAGAGGATTCCCTGACCATTGCGTAGTTGACCGAAGAAATGTTTTCGTCATAGATATGTCATCGATTGAATAAGTCTGGTATATGATCAGTCAGTATCTAGACTGTCAAAGTCTTACTCTCGTAGTACAATTCCCGTACATCCAAAGCCTCTCCGATTCGATGCCATTATTTGTTGCAGCTCGTGAAGGTTTTACGACATACCGATTGCTTCAGATTATAATTGTATTATTCTAAATATTTAATCGTTATGAAACTCATTTTCAAAATTTCAAATACTAACACCCACTTTTAATGTCACGGAAACATTTGTCTTCTCAAAAGTACGCTAAATATAAATTTTCAATCAGACCATAAATGCACCCAAGGTTCTCAATTAATCTGTCATCTCTTTCATTTTTAGCCACGCCTACCTTTACTAGATAGTAAATATAGGCAGTGTTTACTTAAAGACTGATGCAGTTTTAAAGTTTTTAAAAGATTCAGTTTTAAATAGGGCTGTATATCAAAACTCCTGTAAGGAATGGACTAAAAGTTTGCACACATAGCCTTGAGAACCCGCTGAGTAGATTGCTTTAAAAATCTACGCACATTTCCAATCAGTATTTTTCAGTTACTAATTAACTATATATATAATTAATAATTCGAAACTATTGCATTGAAATTAACATAATACAGGAGTTTTGTTTGGGTTATTCAACTGTTTAATGTAACATAATTACTTTGTTCAGCTGATTATTTTGGAAAGTATAAGAAGAAAGGATTGAAATTCTCATTTCCACCTGATAAGTCCTTATAAGTTTGACTAAAGTAAATACATTTATTATGGATTCTATCTATTTTCATTCAAACAATGTGAAATAAAATATAAGGGGTATAAAAATATAAATAATTAAAAAAGGGGCTACCCTTTCAAAAAAGTGAGTCGATACAAACTTTTATATGAAGACGGACCCTTGTGCAAATAAAATCCACATTCATTTATAGTAGACATTATTTCAAGTCAAATAATGCTTTTGATTTGATCGTACGAACTCTAAGGACGCAAATAACAAGATGAGTTCGGATACTTTTTTCACCGTCTATACACACGCATCCAATATAACACATTTGTCATGAGAATAAATGGGGAAGGCGCAAAGCGTCTGGTTATCTGGAATGTCCTACCTGTTGACATACACTGTAGTATCGAAAGTCACCGGACACCCATTCACAATAACGCACCTGGTATAAAGCAAGGGATGTTACGCGGTGGTTTGACGTTAATACCGTATCGTTTTTAGACTGGTCAGCACAGAGCATGATCTAAATCCCATCGAGCAGCTGCGATGTGAATAAGAGCCTGAATACAAAGTTTGGAACCAAGACGTAGTACAAAGCAATAGTTAGCGGTGGTATTATGTAATGAATGGAAGCATATCTTATCGAGCAGCTGCGATATGAATAAGAGCCTGAATACAAAGTTTGAAACCAAGACGTACTACAAAGCAATGGTTAGCGGTGGCATTATGTAATGAATGGAAGCATATCTTATCGAGCAGCTGCGTTATGAATAAGAACCCGAATACAAAGTTTGGAACCTAGGCGTACTACAAAGCAATAGTTAGCGGTGGTATTATGTAATGAATGGAAGCATATCTTATCGAGCAGCTGCGATATGAATAAGAGCCTGAATACCAAGTTTGGAACCAAGGCGTACTACAAAGCAATAGTTAGCGGTGGTATTATGTAATGAATGGAAGCATATACCTATCGCTGTTCCAAAATCTTGTTGGAAGCATGTCTGAAATGCGTGTATCAGGATCAAAAGTAGACCACCATTTTAATTTAAAATAATAAATGCCATGTTTTGTCTGTCCGGTGACTCGTCAGTACTCGGACTCTGGCTGTCCGATGACTTGTCAGAACAGTGTTCAGTTACATAAGAAACAAGCGCCAATACTTTTTTTAAATATTCGTAATTACTTTAACCTTTTGACAACAGCTATAGATATAACAAGCGCGATTCTTATAACTTTCAAGGTACAACTGATGTACTGGCCGTTGTCTAAATTCTTTCTTGATGCGATCATGGTACAACTGTTGTACCGGCCGTAGTCTAAAGGTTAAGGATAATTTTGTGCAATGTCTGTAAAAGTGAATTCGATGAGCTTTCAATGAATTATACATTTGACAATGAGTCATACATTTCTGAGTATAATGATGGTAAATACACGAGTTTAAATTATGAAAAACACATTCAATGTAGCAATACATTTTCCAAACATTTTTATTTGTTAAGTTACCATTAATCATTATATGACGTGAATGAAGATATATTTTTTTGGCTTCATTTCTGACATCTCCCAGCACGTTGTAAAATTGAGCAGTGTCTGGTAGGTCGGTGGTCAATCAGCACTCTGACCATTCGTTCAAGACTATTGGGGTCTATTCCTGGACTTGACACTCGATGTGCTTCTGAATCTAATCTGATTATCCCTTGAGTAGCATGGTATGGTCTCATCGCTTTATCCAATCACTTTAAAATCGCTGGTATTGCTTGTATCGTTCAATAAAATAGTTGATATCGCTTTTAAAAAGTTACTTTTTGAAGCAAATCAATCCACCTTACGGTGGCTAAAGAGTTGCAATCTATGCGCGTAAATTCTTAACAGATTAAAAATTTTAGATTTATTATGACTTTCACACATGTAAAGTAGGAAACTTTAAGGCAAATTAGAACACGTGAAAAAGAATGCTTGAAGTAATTTTTTTAATAATCCGCTCAAAAACTCTGGAGAAAAAATTTGAAATCGTTAATTTATTTTTTTTTTTTATTCATTTGAAAAACTTGATTGTTTTATAGAAGCATTACCTCTAATTGTTTAAACACGTATTTTCAACACAACACATAGTCACATTGCAACTAGCTTCAAACTTAAAACATCGATAGGTAAATTCTATTTATGTAATACTCGGCGTCGATACGAAAACATCTTGAAGCTATTGATTAAGAACTGAGAGTATTAAAGCTGTGAAACTAAATTTCATTGAGACGATTTTTTGGTATGGGTTTTTACTTATTTTACTCTTTTCTACAACAAATGAAGTTTTATTATTCCCTGAGTCGATGTCTTGTTTAATATGAATGATTATTTCACATTTTTGAAGCTTGTGTCTTATGAATGATTGTTTAATACGACGCAAGCTTTTCTAATAATAAAATCATTCATTTAACTGGCAACTGAACATGGTATTTCAAAACCTTCTTTATGTTTAAATAACCTATTTCCTTAACGTAACCTTTTCACAAGATAATTTCATCGAATAAATAAATATTTAATACTTACACTGAAGCATTCTCTTTTTGATCACATGTATTTTAAAAGATTATAATCGCTTCTATATATTTTCTCATTATGGTCTTTGGTTCTTGAAGTAGTTCTCTTGAATTATTTAATAGTAAATAATCAATGTATATGATGGTTTTCTTAGAAGTGGTTTCAAACTTCCAAGTTTATTAAAAACGTATATTATTATATGTAAACTGAAAAAATCGTGCAAATCTGGAAATCAAACTAAATTTTCTCTATTTTATCGCCTTCATTTTCAGATTGATTCATTCTTCCAGAAACAATTATTTTTGTAGAAATAAAGCCCACTGTAAAAGCGTGCTTAGAAAGTTGTCCACTAATCCCATTCGAACAGAGAATAACTGAAAGCAAAGCTCATGGCCAAATGATTTAATCTCCATCGTATCATAGCGATAATCAGTATCAATTCATTATTTTAATAATTGTTTCCACGTCCAAAGAACGATGCTGTCTAAAAATTATACTTGTAATTTTCGGGTACAAATGGAACGTACTAACTCCCCTAATTTAAGAGATTCTTTTTCGTTTCACTAATGACGGATGGAATAATTGAAACCTTCTAATCGAAATTGTTCAGGAAAGCAGAAAGGATGGATAAAAATACCATGGAAAGCTTTCAGTTCCGGATAAAATTACAAAATGCTTCTCAACAAGCAAATCGTGCGAAGATTTTTGCTTAGTAATTACAAATTTTTTTTTGTACGTCTGCAAACATGACTGACTCTTTAAATTTGATTGTAAATAATGTTTCTGCACGTACTAATAGTAGAACCACAGGGAACTTTTGTTAAAATATGAAATTTATTTTTTTCTTTTGTCATAAATATCAGTATATAAATTAATTTGTTTATCTATATGTAAATCAAGAATCTAGTCAAGAGATGGTTAAACTGCTTGTTTAAGAATTAATCCAATAGGATTATTTTATTTCCAAAAATTAATGAAATCTGTTAAACTAAAAGTAATTACGTCATCAATGTAACGAAAGGAATGAACAAATTTAGAAATCTTTAAAAATTGACATTATAGTCACAATAAAACCTCCCCTTCCCTCGTGTGTGTGTGCATTTGAAAAACAACCTGGATTCATTAAAAGTGGTGGTGTGTGTGTGTGTGTGTGTGTGTGTGTGTGTAGCATTACAGAACTAAAAATTACAGAAAAAAACTTACACAATCGCACAGTTGTAGTTAACACTGTGGTGTAATAAAATATTACATCGCGTCCAAGGTTTGCACATCAGAAATTTGCGTGTTCAAATAAATTCAATTTCATTTCATAATCTATTTTAACATCCATTTATTAATAATTACAGGACACTAACACAATGACAAGAAAACAAAGAGAATGGGCAGGTTCATTCCAGCGTAGTCTTCCTTTGAC
The DNA here is from genome assembly GCA_947359465.1 of Metellina segmentata. NCBI lineage: Eukaryota > Metazoa > Arthropoda > Arachnida > Araneae > Tetragnathidae > Metellina > Metellina segmentata. The sequence goes on along the minus strand of OX375884.1, from coordinate 54,529,384 downwards.
CACGTTCCATCAATCTAGCGAATTCCCCATAGGGTAGGGAAGATGAGCGTTTCAAATTCCCTTTCGTAAGGGATTATCAATAGATCTGTGACTAAGTTGCCACAAACACCTCCCTTTTAATTTTTTGCTTTCTCGTTGTGGTTGTCTCTTCAGAAGTGAGGGCTCCCCTTGGAAAGTCTTTTGTTGCTCTGCTGCTTTTAGCTTCTGGGTATTATATTACCCACATGTTTGCAGTGCATGGAGACCTCTGTACCTGGAAAGGAAAATCCTGGTTGTTGAGGGGCAGCATATCTTCCCAACACACTGCTTTGACCCCACGAGAATCAACCGACTTGGCTTGGTTTGGTTTGTCATTCAACGGTCAGTTTTCACTACATGGCTTTTTGGAAGTCATCCGAGCAGCATGTTAATCCTTTCGGATTAACATTTTGCGCGATAGAACGTCTGACACATCATCTCTCAAGTGATTACGATATGTATATAAACATTCAAGGTATAATAAAGCTACTAAAGTACAAAATTAAAATAAATCAGAAGTAGCTTTCCTTTCACTTGGTTTTTACCATTTTTAATATTGATATTGTGTTTTGATACAAATGCAAGACATAAAACGCTGAAAACAAATTTGAACAGTTTGCAATGATGGTTACATTGCAAGTTTGTTACGAAATGCGACGAGTTGTGCAAGCGTTTAAAAGAGGATCGCTTCTGTTTATTGTTACACATTTTAGCCTCTTTTACTCATTAATAATCCACAGATGAAATCAATTGATATTCTATTTCAGATGTGAATGAGTGTTTACGAAACAATGGAGGATGCCATCATCTCTGCTGCAACACTGTGGGTAGCTTCGACTGTCGCTGCAACCCTGGCTTTCAGATCAACGCAGACGGCAGAACGTGTTCCGGTAAGCTCATATTTTATAGCCTTTCACTCTTTATAATCTATAAACAGCTTTTTTAAATACACTGTACTGTCAAAAAGCAACAAACTGGAATGTGAACGAAACACCATTTATTTTGGGGTCTGACTATAAATTTAGATTTTCGATTTCAGAATCCACATCCGCATTGTTATATACAGAGCTAATTACTAGTGAATATAGACTGAAAATTTTAGGAAAAATTGTCCTATAGACATGTGTGTGTGAATGTTTTACACTCTATAACAAAAAAAATCGACGTACCAAGAAAAAGTTGTGCCGGGCTCGATCAACTTGGAACAGCGCTGTCTGGGGACGTATAGTCTATAGTGACGAGTTACGTTTCCAACTATGTCCTGACAACAAACGAAGACTCGTATGAAAACGTCCATGACAGCCTGGGGATCCTGCCCTTACTATCGCACGCCACACATGCCCATAACAGGGCGTTATGCTATGGGGTGCCATCTCCTTTGATAGTCCCGGACCCCTTTGGTAGTCATTTCTGGCACACACTCACAACACAGCGGTACGTAGACGACATTATACGACCGGTTGTGTTACCGTTCCTTTTGGGACACCCCGGACTTAGTTTTCAACAAGATAATGCCCTGCCAAACACGGCACGTGTTGCTATGTACCAAGAAGGAGTTGTGCCGGGCTCGATCAACTTGGAACAGCACTGACTGGAGACGTATAGTCTATAGTGACGAGTTACGTTTCCAACTATGTCCTGACAACAACCGCAGATTCGTATGAAAACGTCCATGACAGCGTGGGGATCCTTCCCTTACTATCGCACGCCACACATGCCCATAACGGGGCGTTTTGGTATGGGGTGCCATCTCGTTTGATAGTCCCGAACCCCTTTGGTAGTCATTTCTGGCACACACTCACAACACAGCGGTACTTAGACGACATTCTATGACCGGTTGTGTTACTGTTTCTTTTGCGACACCCCGGACTTAGTTTTCAACAAGATAATGCCCTGCCAAACACGGCACGTGTTGCTATGTACCAAGAAGGAGTTGTGCCGGGCTCGATCAACTTGGAACAGCACTGACTGGGGACGTATAGTCTATAGTGACGAGTTACGTTTCCAACTATGTCCTGACAACAACCGCAGATTCGTATGAAGACATCCATGACAGCGTGGGGATCCTGCCGTTACTATCGCACGCCACACATGCCCATAACAGGGCGTTATGGTATGGGGTGCCATCCCTTTGATAGTCCCGGACCCCTTTGGTAGTCAGTTCTGGCACACACTCACAACACAGCGGTACGTAGACGACATTATACGACCGGTTGTGTTACCGTTCCTTTTGCGACACCCCGGACTTAGTTTTCAACAAGATAATGCCCTGCCAAACACGGCACGTGTTGCTATGTACCAAGAAGGAGTTGTGCCGGGCTCGATCAACTTGGAACAGCACTGACTGGGGACGTATAGTCTATAGTGACGAGTTAAGTTTCCAACTATGTCCTGACAACAACCGCAGATTCGTATGAAGACGTCCATGACAGCGTGGGGATCCTGCCCTTACTATCGCTCGCCACACATGCCCGTAACAGGGCGTTTTGGTATGGGGTGCCATCTCGTTTGATAGTCCCGAACCCCTTTGGTAGTCATTTCTGGCACACACAACACAGCGGTACTTAGACGACATTCTATGACCGGTTGTGTTACTGTTTCTTTTGCGACACCCCGGACTTAGTTTTCAACAAGAGAATGCCCTGCCAAACACGGCACGTGTTGCTTTGAATTGTCTTCAAGCTTTCCCAACACTTCCTTGGCCAGCTAGGTCTCCTGATTTCTCTCCCATAGAGCACATTTCGGACGTTACGGGAAGGTGTTTGCAACCATCACGGAATGTTGACCATTTAGCCTGACAGTCGGAGACGATTTGGCAAGAAATTCCGCAGGACACCATGCGGGAATTTTTTCTGTCTATGCCACGCCGCAACCAAGTGACAGCTTGCATCCAGGCTAGAGGTGAACCAACGCCTTATTGACTTCCTCCTTTTCTAACGGTCAAGCTCTTAAATAAATCACTCAATTGTTCTGAAATGTTAATCGTTAGTATTTCTATGTATGTTCTTCAGATCCACCAATTTTTATCGCAATCGGACGACTCCTTCTTGGTGCGTCGATTTTTTGTCCTATAGAGTGTATATCAAAATCTGAACACTGAAGTAGCAGTCACTTTACTATCCCTAAATATTCATATTTGGAATGTTCAATACATGCCATCATGAGCACAAGGCTACTGAACCATTTTGGTTGGTAGATAGTCAATTAAATATCCACATTGAAGCAACACAACAAGATGTTGGTGACAGTGAGGGATGCATCCCGAAGGGAAAGATCTGAAAACAACGCCTCGTCATTTTGAACCACAGTCAGATGACGCGAACAATATCCGAGCTGGCACCCACTCTCCAAACTTCCCTACCACGTCAACATGTGGACATTCCTGTTTGCATCAACTGGAATTTAATATAAACAGTATCGTCTAGCCTTTTGCTTTAATCGAATCATACGTCTTTAGAATAAACTACTTTTATTTCTCAGTTAGTCGTATTCAAAAACTTAAAATGACAAATGTAAATATTCGAGCAGAGAAGTTTGAATGGCTGTGTTTTTTTTTACTGCTACGAAGTTTATAAGGTGATATTTTAGTCTCTCTGTAAACTGAAACTTTGAATAAAATAGTGAAGAAGGAACCGTTTAAGAACTGAATACTTACTTAAATGTAAGTAGTCTAGGACTAGAAAGAGACATTTTACCTAGTACTACTTACCTATATTACTTACCTAGTATATTTTATACAAAGCAGTTCTGGTTAGTTATGAAAGGATTGTACAACGTATCTCTATTGCATTCTGTATAAAATTCAGTACATAAAGTAATTTATGCTTATTATTCCATAAAAATGGTAGAATTGCTATTAATTATTAGAATTGCTGCAATTTTCATGAATAGAAAACAGGACCATTTCACTGAATTAGAACGAGCTCGATCAATTTGCTAACTGATCTAATAGCGTTTAAAATCTTTTATAGTTTTATTTTGGTTCTTGCAAGTACATGTAACACTTGGAATCTAATGTAATACCTCGTTTATCTTAATTCCATTTAATAATGTTTTCAAAGTTTAATTATTTTTGGTACGTTTTTCTGACGGTATGCCATGAACCATTGATTTTTATGATATGTACCAATAAATCAGAAAGTAGATTTAGTTTGAAATTAAAAATCTTACCTCATAAAGTGTTAATTACTTGTTCTGTTAAAAGAGAATGACGATGTAATTATCATTGTGCGAGAATCTCAGAACTACTCTGTTGATTGCACCTGAGACAGACCTGCTTTGTTCGGGGCCACGGTTTTTATTCTTTGAGCGAAGACAGTTTTCGAAAGTGTCTTTTGAGCAGAAAAATCTTTCATCTTTCGCATAGCGTTATTGAATTCCCTTCTTCATTTGCCGCAAAAGAATTGAACGATGTATTCTGAGATATTCCTAAATGCATTCCTTTCTTCGCCGGAGGAATTGATTCTATTTTTCTTTTCAACTGATGGAACACAAGATGTTTCCGTTTGCTCCTGTCATCGTTTTTCTTTTGTGTGCGAGAAAGCAACATTTATTTCCCGGCCCTGAATGCGAAAGTACGAAGAGTTGTATCAGCATGAACCCTTTTCTTCATTTTAAGACAGCTGCTGAAATAAGCTGCGCTCGCAACCAATTGTTAGATCCCGAAAGCAGTTTCTGCCACTCGGGAGGTCTAGAAATGATGCTTTACAAAATTGTTTTCTTTTAATATTTTTCGAAACTTACTTACATTTAATAGTATTTTTTAAGTTTGCTTTTACCCCTTTCTAAATGGATTTCTCTTTAATTAATTTTTAAATAACTTCCTTTTTTCAGGGTTTAAAATTTCCTTCTGTTGAATGGTTTTCTTTACATTTGAAAGAACGAAATTTTAATTGTACTTTCTTTATGGTAATTTTCAAACTGCTCTTTAGTCGTCTTGAATTTATTTCTTTTTAGTACTTAAAAAATAATTATCAGTATTATTTTCAGCACATTTTAGAATTGTGCTTTAAGCAATTTTTAAAAACTACATTATTTTATATACAGGGTGTCTATAAAAGAATGTCCCAGTTTCAATAGTATATTAAGGCATTTTATTTTAGACTATTTACAACAAATCATGTATCAAATTGAAGGTAAACTTACCTAGTTTTTCTTATAAATGTTCAATATGTACACCTTTAGTTATACGGCACACATCCAACCTAAAGTCCAATTCTTACCGTAACAGGGGTGGCTTATCTGGATATGTAGAAAGAATGGCTCTTTCCCCAATTATTAGAAGGTGAACCTGTAAACTTTATTTGGCAAAAGGATGTAGCCCCTCCCCATTGGAATCTCTTTGTATGAGAGTGGTTGAACGTCGAAGTCCTTGACCGTTGGATGGGTCGTAATGGTCAAGACGACAGAGCTCTTTTTCGCTGGCCTCCACGTTCACCTGACATAACGCCATGCAATTTTTTCCTTTGGGAATTTATGAAAGATCGTTTCTACGTTCCACCGCTACCTAATGATTTTCCAGAGTTGAGACACAGAATTGAAGAGGCTATTGCTCCGGACGTGTTAACCAGAGTGTGGGAAGAATTGGACTTTAGGTTGGATGTGTGCAGTATAACTTAAGATGCACATATTGAACATTTGTAAGAAAAACTAGGTGAGTTTACCTTCAATTTAATAGATGATTTGTTGTAAATAGTCTAAATTAAACTGTTATAATTTACCATTGAAACTGGGACATTCTTTTAAGGACACCCTGTACTTTGAGCTCACTTTAATACAGTCGTTTTAGACACATTTAATACTTTTTGAATTTCTAAATTTTGTTATAGTGTATTTTGTTTCCTTTTTGAAAACGTGCTTCCTTTAAAGACAACCTTTTCAAGAGAGTCAGTGAATATTTTCGTGGTAATAGACGCATTTAAGTGTAAATTAATATAAGTTCTTCGATGCAAAAAATAGAGTACAAAATAGTAAGCTAAAATGAAATTTGAGGATTATTATTGTAACAGGAAACATTAAAGGAAGAACCTTTGGCTTTAGAAAACGAAACTACCACTTCGTCCGATTTATTTACTTAATCCCTCCTAAGAGATGCTTTTTTTAAAACTATTACTTTATATATTCTCATTTATACTTTTACGTATATAATGCGAAAATTACGTTTGTTTTATTCTTTTGCGGCATACTATGTGTAATTGCTGTGTTTGTAAAAAATATTGAACTGGCCTACCCAAATAGCATATATTTAAAATTAAAACATCATCTAAAGCATATTAATAAAAAAAAGTATTTCGATTTATGAAAATGAATAATTCGATGTTACTAGAAACTAGATGCCAAATGAGTCTCCTGTGTTCATCATGGCATTCTGAAACAACGAATTCTTCTAAATTTGATCCTTGAAAGTAAAAAGAACAAAATCTGAATTTCAACTAGTTATACCGCTTGATTTAAACTAAAATTTTATTGCTGCCAATCTATAACTAAAAGAGCTACCTGGCCATCTATTTACTAAAACAGGAGTGCTGAGGGTCAGATTGTTAAGTAAAGCGGGCCATACGTTTTATTTTGATGAAGGGGAAGGCGTTCAGTGAGGAGGGAACTGACAATAACGGTCCATTTTTCAAAGGAATTATCTATAAAACATCAAGGAAGTATCACAACATATTGTTTCATTAACAATACTTGCAATCGAGAATTAATTATGCCTTATAAATCCTCAAGATGTCTCCCAAATTATCGTTTTTTTTTTAAAGCCCAGATTTTACACTTATTTTGGTTGATGATTGAAAACGTTTGTTCACACAGAAATGTGCTTCAAGATATGCTTAACATTTCTCAAGCAAACTATCAAATTTTTATGCTTACCAATTCCCAGGCTTTTGTAGAATTCAGTTAAGCTAAATTCTTTAAATCATGTCTTTGAACATTGACAATCAATTTATCAAGAAATGGTACCTTTAGTTAGATACCAAGATGAATGGGACTCCACATAACTCTATTCTGTAAACCTTATCTACACTTGGTTTATTTGCAAGAAACGTTTACCTGTTTACGTTTACAAGGAAACGTAAGATGCGTTCAAAATAAGGCAAATTAACAAATCCGCTATTGTTGCTTACGTTTGCACTGTGTAAACACTCTAAAATAATCCAATCTCCTCGATTATTTAAATATTAGAGAAACCATAGCAATTATCAAATACAGTAGTTGACACTTTTATACGTTTTTTGTGAAACACTGTATAAACTTTTCACTGGTGTACCTGGTATTCTTTAATATGGAAATCTCGTTGAACAGATATCGACGAATGCTCAATCCACAATGGCGGCTGCCAAAGTAAGTGCCTAAACTACGAGGGAGGATATTCCTGTGAGTGTTTACCCGGGCAGAGACTGCATACAGACGCAAGGACATGTATCGGTAGGTTTTGTAACACTTCTTTTCAAACTCACTTTTCCAAAATTTCAAGCAAGATATTCCATGAATTGGAAAAATACCGGTGTCGATCTAGATTAGGGGTTCCCAACCTTTTAGTAACTGCGTGCCACTTGAAATTTTTAGAAATTTTTGGCGTATCACCAGTTTTATATTTTTTTAGAAACATATCTAATAGAAAAGTTCCCAATGGCTTGTTTTATTTAAATTAAAATTCTAAGAAAGCTTCATATTTTATGATTAATGCACTTGTATTTGGTATTAATGATGTTTTAATAAAGGAATAAATAAAACGATTATTGAAAATTACAGTTTTATTTTTTACTCACAGGTCTAAAAACAACTAATTTAAAATAATCAGTACAAACTAAGAAAACAAGGATTAACATAATCAAAAATCAATTTTTAGTGCGAAACTTGTTGTTTGTCTTTTATTAAAATATCAATATCAGGAGCAATGGAGCTTAACTTTACTCCTAAGTCCTCTTCAACACTTACTCTGTTTCTATATTTATTTTTTATTTACAAAAGTTCAGAAAAACCACTATTACACAAGTAACTAGTAACAAATGGCATAAGAAATAGCATAGCGTGGTTGTACATACTAAAAAATCGAACAAACCGTAGAATTTTTGGGTCGCTGGTATCATCCTTGCGTACCACCTGAAACGTTGCCGCGTACCACCGGTTGAGATCCCTGATCTAGATCATTTGTGTGGGCTGAAAATGTGGATTGGGTTTCACACACCCAATCTTTAAAAACTAATCATGTACATGAGGCGTTCTTACTTAACTCCATCATGGGATACCGACCTTACGAAGGGTTTACGGTAAACAAATTTCCCATGGCGTGAAATATGACCAAATGTGATAAGTAGAAAACATTTTTGTGGGATGCAAAGCCGAAATTTTGAGCTATAAAATGCATATGCAGGTGCTGTTCTAAATATTTTTTCTATGAGATTAAAGAGGCAATTAAAGTGTCGTTATAAAAAAAGGGAATTTGAACAGCTTCGCTTGCTTGAGTTCAAATTCCCTGACTACAAAGTTCAAGATTCCTATGATTTTGCTTTGTAGCAAAAGGTGAACAGTCAGGTGTCGTAGTAATGAGTTGCTGGTTCCTTTATGTGCAGATGAGATGTAATAGTGCAGGTGGTAACATAGTGGTCCGGGTCTGATATGAGGCATTCAGAATTCGAGTGAATCAAAACTATTTAAAAACTTTTTGAGATGCATCGAATTAAAGTTTCTTCTCGTGTATACTTTTCCTACTCGCCGGCATTTCATCTGCCATTACTCGGGAACCAAAGAAGCTTGGACTTGATTCAAAGATCCGCTAAAAAGATTCAACTTAAAAGTGTTCGGGTGTGTGATTATCAAAGTTTGAACAGAAAGTAGACTTGATCCACTTTAGTTCTGAACACCTTATATATTCTACACTCAATTTTATTAATTTAAAAGGTAACAAATGAAAGCATCCTTGTATTTTGTATTGATAGATATATTTAAATTATTTATTTGCCCAAGGAAAGTGCCAGTCACAAAGAATTTGGACTCGACATCCCTTCTTTTTTTAACAAAAATGAGTTTTCAGAAAATATAATAATTAATGTTTTTTAACCTCCAAGTATAATTAAAACTAACGTATAGATTAAATCTACATATTATTGTTCAGTAATGCAAGCATACTTCTGTCCAGTATCTTTCAGTCATTACCTGAGAACTTTGCATGTACACCAAATAATTATAGCTCCATAATATGTTTTTAATGCCTATTTTTACTCAGCTGCGTGTTTTCTTCAAAATAAATTACTCTTAAGAAATTACAACTTGAGTTCTCCATTTATCTTATTCTATTGATATAACATATCAAGAAGGAGATTTTCCTCTTACCTTTTTACCTCCAGAATTCCTGTGTTACTGAAATTTAATGATAAGAAACTTCACAACTGAAATATTTAAGACATGCAACATGGTTCAGCACGTCACCCCAGTCTCTTGGTATACTATTAAAATATATTTTATCACATAAGCAGTCTACTACCATTTAAGTTAGACTAAATTATTATTACTAGTTTTATACATCACTATTACTACAATCATCATAATCGCTTTTGTCAGGTTTATTCATCATCTCAAAAATACTTATTTTTATAGGGAAAACGCTCTTTGGGACAGTTTTTGGTTCATTCAAATTATGGTCACGTTTCTTAGATTTATAAAATTGAAAAACAATCATTCTCTAAAATTGAGTGAATATTCTAATAATTGTATAGTAACATCTAAAAAGTTTTGAAATGTATTACAAATATGTTGATACAGTACAAAGTCCCAAATCCGGACGTTTTGCTAACAGGCGTTTTTTATTTTTGTCACTTTTTTTACATCTTTCCGACAATTTTTAAAGAATAACGACTTAAACCTCGACCTAATTGATGAAACAAAGCAAAATAACGGACATGCTCAGAGTAAATACCACACAGAAAAATTAGAAGATTTGCAAGTAAAATTTGTTGCATTGTATTGAAAAGGTTTTTTCCTTTTTTTAAAAACTATTCCTGTTTGTATACCTGCTATTTTACTATTGCAAACGCAACATTCGCAAATATTTACTAATGCAAAACAAAAATTTTTTTTGACAAAAAATGCAAATAATCCAAAATTACACACGAAAAGTCATAAATCCGGAATGACTTAGGTCCGGAAGATACCAGGTTTTGGACTTTGTACTGTATGTAATAATTTGCAAAAGTCTTCCACGAATACACACCCCACAGAGAAAATCAAATCCTAAAAAGTAGGCTAGGTGTTCCAAATATCGTCTACCCTAACTATTTCTATGTATCTCAGCCTCCCTGAGATCGGAAATCAAGCTGGAAACTAAATTAATATCACTAGGGACTATTCTCCTTTGATTTCCAGAGATCATTTACCTTCTTTACTTATGTCAGTTTAAGTTAACTAGTAAAACTTCAAAAAGTTTCCCAAGAGAATTTTCAAGAGAGGGTTCCTAATATCGCCTACCCCTGTTCCTATTACCACCCACCAGGCGAAATTAGGATCTACTATTAAAAACGAGTTGCTAGTAGAGCATACCTACCTTTAGTATTGAATGTACTTTCGAGTCATATAAACAAAATTATGATTTGGAAAACTTACCTGGATATTCCCTCAATGGATTGGAGACAAAAAATACGTCGATCACAGCCTCAAATACTTCAGGTGCAATAGTGTTGTTGATATAACTGATAGGAAACTTGCCGGTGGCTCTATGTAAGGCAAAACCCTAGATCGTCAAGGTAACTACGTAAACTCATAGATGTCGCGCATAGTAGCTTGCAAACACGAGTAGGCCTACATTTAGTATTGAATGTACTTTCGAGTCTCACATATAAACGAAATTATAATCTGGAAAAACTTACCTGGATATTCCCTCAATGGATTGGAGACAAAAAATACGTCGATCACAGCCTCAAATACTTCAGGTGCAATAGTGTTGTTGATATAACTGATAGGAAACTTGCCGGTGGCTCTATGTAAGGCAAAACCCTAGATCGTCAAGGTAACTACGTAAACTCATAGATGTCGCGCATAGTAGCTTGCAAACACGAGTAGGCCTACATTTAGTATTGAATGTACTTTCGAGTCTCATATAAACGAAACTATAATCTGGAAAAACTTACCTGGATATTCTCTCAATGGATTGGAGACAAAAAATACGTCGATCACAGCCTCAAATACTTCAGGTGCAATAGTGTTGTTGATATAACTGATAGGAAACTTGCCGGTGGCTCTATGTAAGGCAAAACCCTAGATCGTCAAGGTAACTACGTAAACTCATAGATGTCGCGCATAGTAGCTTGCAAACACGAGTAGGCCTACATTTAGTATTGAATGTACTTTCGAGTCACATATAAACGAAATTATAATCTGGAAAAACTTACCTGGATATTCCCTCAATGGATTGGAGACAAAAAATACTTCAGCCTCAAACAGCCTCAAATACTTCAGGTGCAATAGTGTTGTTGATATAACTGATAGGAAACTTGCCGGTGGCTCTATGTGGAGCAAAACCCTAGACCGTCAAGGTAACTACATAAACTCATAGATGTCGCGCATTGTAGCTTGCAAACACTTGTAGGCTATATTAAGTACCGTGGCGATATTTGAAACACCTACCCTACTCGAAAAAAACATACACTGATTTTCTTAAATATATATAAATAATGAGGTAGGTAGTTAACTCATGTCGCACTGGAGTAACACAGCGGTCTATCGGCGGCGGTCCAGGATCAATCCCGGAGGGAAAGATCCGATGACAATCCCTCAAAATTTTGAACCATCGAACTGGTCCCCCACTTTCCAAACTTCCACAACACGCCAACGTGAGGACATTTGAGGCCAAGACAGATTTAACTTGCACCGGCCCCCGTGTAGGTCTTTGGTTGGACTGTGTTTCAAACTCGCTACTCTCCTGTTATTAATCAAAAGGTTCCTGGTTCGAATCCGGGCATGGATGTTTGTAAGCGTATGGTGTAGAGACGGCTGATGCACCTTAAATTTGTCCGAAAGTCCTCACGTTGGGTTGGTGTGGAAATTTGGAGAGTGGGGTGCCAGCTCAGGTGTTGCTTCGTCTTCTGACCGTGGTTCAAAATTACGAGGTGTTGTCCTCGAATCTTTCCCTTAAGGGACTGATACCGGACCGTCGTCAATAGCCCGTTGTGTTGCTTTAGTACGGCGTTAACAAAAATTACCATTATCATTACCTGTTACTAATCAGATGTGCTTCCAACTGAGCTATCGCAGCTCCTATGGTTGATGAATACCATCATATATGAAGGCAGGGAGCTAGAGTAGTGCTACACTACCCTACAATAATGGACCGGACAGTAAGATGGGATGATATAACTAGGGAGATAATACATGCTTTAATAGTGAGATGGTCCCCCACGTGCTGCAATTACACTAGCAACCCCTCTGGGCATACTTTCAAGAAGGTTTTGATACACAGCTATGGGTATTTGTGTCCATTCCTGCTGCAAGAATGTCGCCAGCTCAGCTGTAGATTTCGGACGTGGTTCCCTGATCCATAAGCGTCGCTCTAACTCATCTTACTAATGTTCTATGGGGTTTAGGTCGGGACTCTGAGCAGGCCAGGGAAAACGTTTTACATCCATATCTTGATGCCACTCCTTGACAGAGACTGCAACATGACATGAAGCGTTGTCGTCCTGGAAGTAATATTTGTCCATTCCATAAAATTTCCAGAGCGTAGGAAGAACCTGACTGTCCAAAATGTTCACGTAGGCGTCGGCGTTCAATTTACCAGGAACAGCACGAAAAGGTCCCCGGCCATACCACGAAAAACACCCCATACAAGTAGTCGGGTTTTATGCAAATGCGCTGGCGTCCGGTCCATTATTGTAGGGTAGTGTAATTCTGATCAGCATGAAAGTAAGCATTAAGTTTCCAAAAAATGTCAGCTAATGAGTTTCTGTTCCAAGCCGTCGATATAAATATGCGGAATATAATGTGTAAGACTGTAAATGAGTTGGAATTTGTTTTACATTGCCGTCTATATGGAAATCGCTTTCTTCAGTTTTTCTCTGAAGTGTATGTGCACATACACTAATTCTCTCGTTTGAATGCATATTCTGCATGGGTTGTGAATGTGTGAACATAAAGGGCCTGAAATCTATATGAATTGCGAATGTTGGGTACTTAGTATGTGCAAATTGGTTACCTTGGTTTTCACTTATTGTTCAATATGGTGTTTGGGGATGTGCATGAGAGCAATTTTTAGTATGCTGCTGCTCATACGTAGAAAACACTGTGTGTTGTCTGGGTCAGGCTCTTTCCTGATGAACCCCTGATCCACCAACTCCCCCAACATCCTTCTGTTAAATATGCATTCCTGCTTTAAAATATAACTTTTCTTTTCTGAACTTTTGAAGTATTTTTTAACCTGGATCTATCGTGCTACATTTTAGAGGCTCAAAGCCTTTCTTCAGGACATACTATTCTCGTCATTGTTCTTTTTATTCCTCGGGGGCATTCACACGAATATATCCGTTCTGCCAACTGTAGCCTTCTCTGCCTGAACCAGTTTTAACCATTTTGATTCATAGAATCTTTCTTAGGTTGGTTGGCTGTTTTCGGGTTTTATGACGCAAGGGCCATATTTGGAAGAAGAAAAAGCAGAAGGGTAGGTGAGGGTAAAAAGGAAAGGAGGAAAATATCACTCGGGTAATTCGGGTTTGTGTTGCCCATAAAGATGTGCCCCTGAGGGCGAATCTTTCTTAGGATTCCTTCAACCAATCAATAGGGTTATTTAGTCCTTGTGAGGGTCGTAGAGAAAAAGCAACACTTCACTATTCAGAAGTCTCGTAAAGCTTTGGAGGTTTATGAAAACAGACTTTCATGAAGTTACTTTTCACTTAAGGGAATAGGTGGAGGTCGCGGTGCCAGGTATGGGGAAGACACCATCATTTCCATATCTAGGCCTCGGATAGGCGGCCAGATAAGGACATGCTTTGTGTTCATATATTAGCAAATAGAGCATCTTCTTGACTGCAACTTTTTTGAATGCATATCTCTCAAAGACATCGCAACAGATGGTATCACAATAGCAATCTTTTCAATCACCATTTCGTGCAGGAATGACTCGATGATATTGACACTCATCTCAGCCGATGTCACATGTCTACCTTATTTCCGTGCATCTTCCAGATACTTTTGAACTCACCCAAGATTCTTGTGTAAGGGAGGACAGATTTGAATTATTTCATGCGCTTCTGTGAGGATTTTATTAAAACTCACGTAAAACGGTAAGGTATCAATGACTCGATGATATTGACACTACTCGGAAGTCTCTTAACGCTTTGGAGGTTTAAGCAAACATACTTTCATGTAGTTACTTTTTCACTTAAGGTAATAAGTGGAAGTCACGGTGCCAGGTATGAAAAAGACACCATCATTTTCATATCTAGGCCTCGGATAGGCGGCCAGATAGGGACATGCCTTGTGTTCATATATTAGCAAATAGAGCATCTTCTTGACTGCAACTTTTTTGAATGCATATCTCTCAAAGACATCGCAACAGATGGTATCACAATAGCAATCTTTTCAATCACCATTTCGTGCAGGAATGACTCGATGATATTGACACTCATCTCAGCCGATGTCACATGTCTACCTTATTTCCGTGCATCTTCCAGATACTTTTGAACTCACCCAAGATTCTTGTGTAAGGGAGGACAGATTTGAATTATTTCATGCGCTTCTGTGAGGATTTTATTAAAACTCACGTAAAACGGTAAGGTATCAATGACTCGATGATATTGACACTACTCGGAAGTCTCTTAACGCTTTGGAGGTTTAAGCAAACATACTTTCATGTAGTTACTTTTTCACTTAAGGTAATAAGTGGAAGTCACGGTGCCAGGTATGAAAAAGACACCATCATTTCCATATCTAGGCCTCGGATAGGCGGCCAGATAGGGACATGCCTTGTGTTCATATATTAGCAAATAGAGCATCTTCTTGAATACAACTTTTTTGAATGCATATCTCTCAAAAACATCGGAACCGATGGTATCGGAATAGCAATCTTTTCAATAGCAATGTTTTCAAAACATTGATGTTTTATGAAAACATTGTTGTATTTCCATCGATTTATTGTAGCCAATGGAACAATACAACACGGAAATTTAACATCGATGTTTTTACGTTGTCCATGTTTTATTTTTGAATGAAAAAAGCATACTAGTAAAAATTAAGAAAATAACCGTGTGACTACGTATTTGTCAGTGTTGGTTACATCTGTCCCATTGGAAATTTTTTTCCCCTAACTGGTGAAAAAAGGAAGTGGGCTTAACGTGGAAAAAGTTAACAAACTTCTTTTTTTTTACAAACTGTAAATAACAAATATTGGTGCATATAATAATTATAGGCCCCAATATTTTTTATTTACAGTAAATAAAAAATAAGTTTGTTGTGCTCCCCCCCCATAAGTTGATAAATGATTAATAATAACTAACAATAACTATTGTTATAAAAACATCGATGGCTTTTGGGCGATGTATTATAAACATCTATGTTTTAATTTAGAACTCATGTTTTAAAACATCGCTGTCGATGTCGCATCCCTATCCTCAACTACCGGGTCCTTTACCACCCTTTTCGATCACTTGTGTTCAGCTACGCTGGACGCTTAATGTTTTTTTTGTGTATGTTTCTGCTATGCTTTCTTTGTTAAAATAAATCTATTTGTTTATTTCTTAAAATTACTTGTCATGTCTGATTCTACGGGACCTCAGTCGCTACCTAAGTTTGTAGATTTTACAGTCGCAAAGAAACGTTTTATGCTTCCTTTCTTCGCTTTTTAAAACTTCCTTAATATATATATTTTTTTGCTGCTACTTCTGCTGTCATGAAAACTGGATTTTTGCCTCCATTCTGCTATTTTAGTTCATAATTAAATAACTAATAAATCGCATTAAAATTAACTCTACGGAAGGCCTAAGATATTGAATAATTCTTTTATGTGCTTGCATTTATTTCGAGATTGAATATAACTTTTCTCCCCTTTTCCAAAAACAATCTCAAACAAAAATTCGGCCAACAATAATGCACAAGGATTAACTAATTGATAGGTTAGAAAGAAGCCCAATACTAAAAATAAATAAAAATGAAAAATAAGAAAAAAATACGAATTGTAAATAAAAAATAAACTTGTTGTTTTCTCCCAACAAGTTGATAAATAATTTATAATAACTAACAATAATTATTGTTATGAACCTACCTAATTATACTCATAGTTAGAAGTACCTATTAGGGATGCGACATCGTTGTCGATGTTTTCAAAACATCGTTGTTTTATAAAAAAACATCGATGTATTGGAGCTGATGTTTTTTTAACATCGATGTTTTATTTTTAAATGTAAAATGTACCATTATAATAATTTAAAAAAATAACCAAGTAGCATAATTTTCATAATCAGTACATTGAACATACTTTTAGACCAAAGTGGCCAAGGGTGAAGGGTCTGAAAAGTAGGGATGCGACATCGATGTATTTACAATCAATTTATTGGAGCCGATGTTTGTTTAACATCGATGTTTTAACATTACCGATATTTTTACGTTGTCGATGTTTTATTTTTGAATAAAAAAAGTACCATAGCAAAAATTAAAAATTTGTAAATAAAAATAAAGTATTTGTCAGTGATGGGGACATCCGTTCCATCAGAAAGAGTTTTTTCCCTAACTGGTGGGATAGTTAGTGAAAAAAGAAGCCGGCTTATGGTGGAGAATATTTACAAACTTCTTTTTTTACAAACTGTAAATAACAAATATCGGGTCATATAATAATTAAAGGCCCCAATATTTTTTATTTACAGTAAATAAAAAATAAGTTTGCTATGTTAACCCCCATAAGTTGATAAATAATTAATAGTAACTAACAATAATTATTGTTATGTATCTACCTAATTATACTTATGGTTGGTAGTACCTATGTCAAATTGTTGTAAATATTACTTTCTTTTATATTATTCATTTTGAAAGTAAAATATTTTTTAATTGTTTTTATCAATTTTTTTAAACGTTTTTTGATAGTTAAAGAAAATAATAGTTTTAAATGGATAAACACGGCAAATGACAAATTAAATCCCCCGCGAACATTAATGTTTATGGTTACTAAACCAGATTTCAGAAATTGGGGGGGGGGGGGAGTTTAAATATACTGATGTTCATAAACATCTATGTTTAAAAACATCTATGTTTATAAACATCTATGTTTAAAAACATCTATGTTTAAAAACATCTATGTTTAAAAACATCTGTGTTTTAAAACTTCAATGGTTTTTGGTCGATGTATTTCAACATCGATGTTTTAATTTTGAACATCGATGTATTTTCAACATCGGTTTTTTGTTTTCAATGTCACATCCCTACTTAGTAGTAGTAAAAATAATCAGAGTTGTGTTTATTTTTTTCTGTTTTTAAAATTACTTTCGTTTATTTTTTAGCTATTTTCCGTTAAGCCTAAAACGGTGATTTTTCTAAGAAATTCATCCTTGGCGGCATACGAGTAAAAAGCACGCCAAAAGTGTTACCACCTAAATTCTTTTTATCAAAGTTGTTCGCTGTATTTTTCTGTGATATGCTTTTTAAATAACTCTCCTATCGATGTATTGGAAATTAATTGGGGTGGATGTAATGCTTCCAGATGTGACAAGTCCATGTAGCAGGAACAACGGCGGCTGCCAGCAAATCTGTGACAACAGACACGTCAGGGTTCGATGCCGCTGTCGTCAGGGCTACAGGCTAAACCCAGACGGACGGACATGCAGTGGTAAGTGCAACTTCGAAGTAGTTTGCTTTTGCATCAAGCACTTACCCAAATTATCCAAATCTCGTGTTGAATTTGTGTTTTACAATATGTAATTTTTTTTTTTTTTTACGTGAAATTTTAACCTTTCACTGGCATACTGCATCAAATTTGAAACGAATTATTTTAACTTTAAAATTTAAAGATTTTCTTCTTCCACTGTATGAGTTGTGCGATGAACTGGCGAACATGCATTGGTAAGAGCAACTTCAAAGTAGTTTGCTGTTGCATCAAGCACTCACCCAAATTATCCAAAATTTGTATAGAATTTGTCTTTCACAATTTATAGTTCCTATTTCTTTTAGTTAAATTTTACCCTTTCATTGGCATACTGCATCAAGTTTGAAGTAAATTATTTTATCTTTAAAATTTTAAGATTTTTTCTTTCACTGTATAAGAGAGAGAGTTTTACGACGAACGGACGAACATGCAATGGTAAGTACAACTTCGAAGTATAGTTTACTGTTTCATCAAGCACTCACCCAAATTATCCAAATTTCGTGCTGAATTTGTGTTTCACAATATGCAATTGCTTTTTCTTTTAGTTAAATTTTAACCTTTCACTGACATACAGCATCAAATTTGATGTGAATTATTTTAACTTTAATATTTTCTTCTTCCCCTGTATAAGTTGTATCAGTTTTCAAATATAAGCGACTTTATAATCTCTATTGCTGCCATTTTCTCGAAAACAAGCACTACAAGACACAAATTTAATTGAACGTAGGTATATCATTTCTGTTAAAGGGTTAATATGCTATTAATGTTTGAAAGTAGCTTTGCCTATTTTTTTTTTATTTATATCTTTCTTCTAAAGGTATACATAACATTATAAATCCTTAATGTTTAATACATTCAAGGTTTTATGGGAAAGAAACCACACAGCGTATCAGTTTTGTAATATCCATTAGTAGTTCAAAATTAATCATGCATATAGTATTTTGATTTTTATCAAGAAATGTTTTATATAAAATAAAAGAAAATTATGTCTTCTAAAACTAAAGGAATTAATTTTCCCGAACTTTCATACACGAACGTTACATGGAATAGTCAATAAGCGCACTAAATTTCGATTGGCTAGTTGAAAAGCGACATGAAGTGTATTGAATGTCGACCGTCCCCTTCCCTTAAGTAACTTTTTTAAATATTTCTAAGGAATGGCGTTGTTTTCATTCTTTCTTTTTGCAAGTTTTGAACTTCAATTAAGGGTGATCAATCTTTTTCTATTCATTCGCGTGTATTTTAGATCGTCTTTTTCCTCTGCCGTCTTGGTGCTTCAATGCAGATATCCATGATTATGATAAGAACAGCAAAGTGCCTCTTCCATTCACAAATAAACAATCCTACATTACTGCAAAGAAAACTTTCGGGACGAGTATCCTTAGGAAAATGTTTCTCATTATCTTCTCTAACTTGTTTTTGTGGTTTGTTTTACCTGTTTTGTTTCTTTGATGCTGATCTGCTACTGATGGTACTTTTCTTGTAGATTACATGATGAGCACGAGCACTTAATTCAGATTTCTTTTTTCTCCTGATGTTCCGTTGTAACTTTGGCCCCTTTGTTTCTCTCTTTTGCTGCTCATCTCTCCTTCGCAATTCCATTCCTTTTCCCTCTCTCTCTCTCCTTTCTTTTTATTCGGCCACCTCTGGGATTCTTTTTGATCCTGTGGTTTTAAATCATTCTTTGTTTTACTCATCTGAATTCCAAAAGATAAAAATTAGTCGAGGAAATTTTATTCCTGGAAATGAACGTGTAAAACGAAGTATTGATTACCAACTAGTCCAGAGGAATATTGTTAAAGTAAATATGCTAAATTAAATCTATGCTATATAGCTGTTAGGTAACATGATCTAGGCCTACGTAATTAAAATAATTTCCGGTCAATTACGGTTGTGTTACCCTCCGTGCAAACCAAGAGACGACAGTTGTATTGTGCTCAGGGTAAATCATACTTAAATATTCTTAATAATGACTTTATGGTTAGATATTCACAACCCAAAATTAAACAGTGTCCTGTAAGTATAGACTGAGAATATTTACAAAATAATAAAGTTTAGAGAATTTATCTTGTATTTGCTCACACACTTCTGGCATGGATTACACATCTTTGAGTTTCTTAACAACTCTTGGTTGTTGGCTCACAGAATAAGTTACAATTCAAATGCCTATGCCATATGTTTCGCAAACACTGCATTTAAATTCAAATTTATTTGCTTAATATCCTATAAAGTTACCAAATATGAATTATGATAGATTTTTCGAGAGAAAGTAACGATTTATGGAAGTGATGTATGTTTACAATATTTCTAAGGTAGGTATTGTAGGCAAGTATTTTAATTAACTTCACACTGGAGCACAACGGGCTATTAGCGACTGAGTGGGATCAAACTCAACCGAAGGGAAAGATCCGAGAGCAGCACGCAATTCTGAACCAAGGTCAAATGACCAATATTTGTAAGGAATATTTTTATTGATGAAAATTGCTTTCAAAAGTCTATCACTGTATTGCTCCAAGTTTCAAAACTACACACAGTCATTGCAACTTTTAAAATATGAAAATGAAAATTTTGGTTATCGTAAAAACTCAACATATTGCCATACATTTTGTAATCATACCTTATTTGTTTAACCTTTGATTAATTAATTTGAACGTCATCTTTTAATTGAATGACCCTTGGAAAAATAAATCAGAAAAAAAAATTAAAATTGTTTGAGGGGTTTGTATTAGAAAAAATTCTAAACAATGCATAAAGTCAAATGCATTAACATTGCATTTACATTGGAGGCAAAAAAATCCATGTTGTGATTTTAATTGCGTCATTAAATTTCATCGCGCTCGAATAAATTTAATCATAATGATCCATTTTCCTCTAGGATGAGCTAATTGTACTGAAAAACAGATGAGCGATATTCTCCCTATGAGTTTTCCGGTTCGTTTAGAAACTGGCGATGTAATTATCGTCAGAAATGTCTCCGATCCCTGAAACTGGACGTGACAGGCTCTTTTATTGGAGAAATCTCATTCGGAGCAGATTAATTGAGTGTTCGTGTTCCAGATGAATGCCCAATCTCTAGTACGGTCTCGAGAGTTCAAATTTAGCGAACTGTCTGAAAGTTTCAGACTCTACAACTGTCACCATTCAAAAAATAATGAGGCGGTTGGGAATCCTTCCGATTAAGAGGTTTCGAAACTCCATTGCTCAGCGTGTGTTTTCAAATTGAGAATGCAAATGATGTCGATGATGAACTAAATAATCATGCTCACACGCATGCATGCATTAAACTGGCAAATTAAATATGCTTATATTTATGCTTTTGCGTCTAAGTGTATTCTTTCTTGTAAGCTGAGGCTGTTCTCATGTTATATTACATTAGCTTTATGGCGGATCATGGGCAACACACATACTACGCTCAGTTGATTTCCTGGCCGGTCACACTGTGTGTTGTTAAAAGAGAGCCTTTTACTTAATTACAAGAAAGTTTTTAAAAAGTTCAATGTCCTTTTCAAGCTTATATGGTGAAAAGATTGATCAGCCTTCGGATTGTTTTTCATACTTTCAAAAAGGTTTCTAGATTTATTTAGCAACTTTGCCTGAAAATGTAACTGAATCAGAACAGCTTGAACTGAACATGCGAAATGATCAGAACCTTCTAAATAAAATTCAACGACGACAACTTATTAAACGTCTATCGTTGTGTCGGGATAGAAAAACAATTGCAAATCGTTGCTAGATGATGCATTAAAATGCTCAAGCTTCTTTGTTTCAACACGAATCGCTTGACGACTTCTGAAAATTTAGAATCAATTTTGGGCTTGGCTACTCCAAAATTTGAACCAAATATTAAACCAATTGTTGAATCATTTCATTTTTAAGCATAAAAATTCAATTATTTGATTATTTTTACTGTCCTTCTTTGTCACAATAAAAAATAAATAATATATAATAGATAACTTTCCGGGTTTTTGGCGGTTTCCCATAAGTTACTGTGAATCTATGTGACTCTTGGTTTTAAGAGGTATGTGCATACCTGATGTAGAGCATCATGTATGCCACCTAGAAAATGATTTACCATCGAGATGATCGAATTATCAGATAAAATGAATCGACTGACTTTAATTTTTATGGAAATAAATATTTACAAGCAATGTTTCCCCAAAACGCGGTTCAGATCTTGTACGAATTTTCTAAATTTCACTGAAAACAATTTGTATTTGCATTCAATATAAACTGTTCAAAATAAATTTAAGTGGCGTATATAGTTTAAAAATAAAATTTCTCTTTTAGCTCAGAATTTTAAAATATCACCAGCTTTTAAAGTTTTAACTTTTAATGTTTGTTTCTGTGGGGGAAATGGTAGGATTTACTTTATACTAGAGATTCCGATAACGGTACTCTTTCCTAAATTTTCTCTTTGAAGACTGTATTAATTATGACCCAAGATCGCAAGCACGTCAGCATAAGTATAACTGAATTGTAGAAAATTGCAAAACTCACTATAATATAGTAGTTTTCGGTTACAAATATGAATTTCTTTTCACTTTGGTACTGTAGATTTGTAGTTCATTCATCAATTATTCTGAGAATACTCCAGAAAATTCCTGATGACAATAACAGTTCTCTTTGAGACCGTGTTTAGCGACAAACGAAGAAGTATAAAACTGTATTTTGAGAACGTTAAAAGGTAAAAAGATGGTACAAAATCGTTTTTAACCCTCTTGGTGGTTTATCTCCCCCTCAAAATGTGCCGTGTAGTGGTCAGTTTCTGATAAAATAATCTGTTCCAAATTGCCATCATTTATGGCAAGGGACAGTTTGTTTTTCCAATTCAATTTTCATTCCCTTGTAGTAATACGGCAGTTTTGCTTCAACGAGATTGCTTGTCGAATATCAAGGTATCTCGTCTTGTTACTTGTAGGGATAAAATGCATCGATACAAAATGAATTGAGAACTCGAGAAATTTAGCATAATTTGGATACATAAAAAAGAGCGTTATGTAGTCTTACGTCGACTTTTTAATAGACGTTACGCTATTTAGATAACATAGTTGTTTAGCAAAAATGTGTGGAAAAAATCAATTTGCATGGAGTATGATTGCTATTAACTGGCATGTAGACATTACTACGACTCCCTATGGTTTTAATTCGTCTGGATTATGTCCTGTGAAATTAATATTAATTATCTTTGGAGGGCAGATCTGAGCTTCTGGATGCTCCAGAAAGGGGCTGGCGTGCTGTAACTTGGTGAGGTTGAAATACGACGAGATTGCTAGTCAATATAATATAGAACTATATAAACACATTCCGTGTTTTTTTTCCACTTTCGATGCAATGAAATTGTGCATTGGCATTTATTAGAACGAAGCTTGGACTTGAAAAAAAAATACTTGGGAATACTCAGTTTTGTACCCCCTGGCTTTTTTAGAACCTCTGTTGTAAATATACTAATTTGGGCAAACATTTATGATGCTTCCTCTCCAGACAAGGGAACCATGAAAACTGGACCTTCAATAAAAAAAAACTTGAATGTTTTTTAAAATGAGAAAAGTTTGCTGAAAATCAATCTTTAAACTAAACTTTGAATCATCAGTGGTGAGTTCAAGCTCAATATTTTAGGATCCGTGAGCGGTGAGATGACAATATTTTAAAGGATGCGTAACATATATGTGGCGAAGCCAAACAGATACGGAGTCTTCAGCTTACTGTTGTTAGTTTTAGTGGCTGTGTATGTTTAGTACAATTCCACAGAGCTAAAGGAACAAATATAACAGAACAAACATTTTATATTAGAGTACATTGAAGAGTAGTTGATTGTAGCTATAGATATACACTACTGTTTCTTAAAATTGCAATACCATGAAGGAATCGTGCAAATTGAACGAAACTTGCAGGAAATGCAGAACAGGTTAGGATATGCAAATGAGTAGAATAACAAAGCGATCACTCATGTGTGGGTGGAGAAACAACCTCTAAACTTCCAAGTGAGACGTGTATAAAAACCACTGTAAATGTTCATTGAAATGTGTACATCGCCGTTTGACTGCTGTGAATGATTGATTAGAAGTCAATATGCCTCGCTATAAACGCAGAGTGTCATACGAGCAACCAGCGAATGGGGCCGCATCATTGGCCTCCGTGAGGGCGGACTTTCAATCATGGAGAAACGGACAAGTCGAAATCCCGGCAATGGACCACGCAATATGACGTCACCACGAGACGACAGACACCTCATCCGCATGGCGGTGACGGACCGTACAGCATCTTATCGTGCGTTGGCACAACATTAAAAGCACGTCTACAGGTGTGTCACTGTCTGCTCCTACAGTTCGTCGACGTCTGTTGTGCAGGATTTCTTGGCATTAGATTGGCTCAGGGTTCCTTGAAGCTGACCTACCGACACCTCCGGCTACAATACGCTCATCAACTTAGCCAATGGCGTGCCGATTGCCAACAAGTCGTTTTCTCCGATGACTCCCGCTAGAATCTGGACTATAACGATATGCGCGTACTCGTCAGACGCTACAGAGATGAACATCTTCTCGCGGAGTGTCTTATTCAGCGTCTTACTAGACGAACGACTGGCGTTAAGGTCTGGGGCGCTATTGGATACCATGGGTGATCATGCCTATTTCAAATTATGGGGACCCTGAGCAGCGATCGTTACACCAGGGAATTTATGGAGCCCGTGCTCCTACCCATCCTGCAACGCATTACAGGAGCTGTATTTCAGCAAGACAATGCTCGTCACATGTTGCTCGTAATATACAACTCTTCTTCAGTGCACGATAGATTCCGTTTTTCCATGACATGATCGTGCATGTCTGAGATTACATCGGTCGACGACTCGCTAGTACGGCTGAACTTTGGCATCAGATAGAGGCCATCTCGAATGCCATTCTTCAGCATGACATTCAGAATCTGTATGATTCGATGCCACGACGTGTACAGACTCTCATCGCTGCAAGTGGTGGCTTGATCGTTTATTTAAACTACTATAAGGAAAACGTGGAATAAATTTCATTTATTTCTAATGATTCGTTCATAGTGTTGCAATTTTCACAAATAGTAGTGTAACAAGGTACTGCCATATATAGAAACCTTTAGTTGCATCCTTTAGACAACTTTGAGTTTCCCGATGACTTATGTTACGAGTGCTAAGAAATAGTCTACAGATTCGGGAAATGACATTTTGTTTGAATATTTTGAGTCTAGTAATATCCGACTCCGGTTGACCAACTTACAGTCTACAAGCCACTTGTCAATGCTGGCAGTCTTTCAAATTGTGTTCTTTAAGACATTTGGCAGTTTATAAAGAGTAGATAGTTCAAAACTGCTTACATCCTTGTCTTCGCGATTGAGTTTGATGTTTAATCATTGTTTTTGTAACTAATCAGATAAAATATTGTCAAATATCCGCATTGTTTTTTAATTTTGAGCAGTTAGCTGTACAGCAGTTGTAAATGAGTATTCCAAGAGTTTGAATAAACTTACTGGAACTAAATGTTCTCAATTCTAATTGTAAAATTGAGGAACGAATTTTTTTAGTTTTTGGATGGTGAGTTTCCACACATTTGGCTACATTTAAAAAATTAAGGTGTCCGCCTCAATCTGGTACTTTATTGTATAATACTTTTTCAGCTGAAGATTCGTGTAACCGTGGCAATGGTGGATGTTCTCAAAGATGTGATATGATCTCTGGCAGGGTCGTATGCAGTTGTACCAGTGGATACCAGCTGTCCAGAGACAGTAAAACGTGCACCGGTACGTATTTCTGTTTTTGTGTACCTTATTAAAAAACGCACCACCCCTCTTCATTCGAGCAATTTTAACAGTAGAGTAAATTCAAAGATGGCGTTTGACAGGAACTAACATCTTTGATTAATTCAAATTCATGAAATTTGAATAAGGGGCCGTCTTTATATTAAATTGCTCACCAACTCTTCATTATTTCTAATATTAACCCTCTATTTTGACACAATTGTGATCTATATCTATCCCCCCCCCATTTAACTTCAGATACCAATTTTCATGTCATTCGGACTTGCCGTTTCGAAGTTATGACGACGGTAAGATTGGAGCTCCTAATGTTAAATCAGTTTCTTAGACATTTATGGATATCTTTCTAAATAATATTTCTGTAGCGCTGATATTTTGTACCATGTTACTGTTAAACCAAAACACAATCCATCTAGTATTTTATTTCAAAAATAGTTTTTAGTGTGCAATAATAATTATTAAATTAATGCTTGTGAAAAAATTATGAATGGGAACCATATTATATTTTGATGGGAATCGATTCAGAAGGAATTCTAGTAGGACCATGCAAAATTTCAGCTTTTACCGATAAATAGTTTTTGAGCTAAAAATAAATTTTTACAGGTAGTACAATTTTAGGGACAAACCTAAAGTTTATAAAACGCTTGTTAAACCTCGGATAATAGTTCTCGGATCATTTGCGCTTGCATAATAAATATAATAATGTAATTCAAAAATCGCGTGCACTAGCTTAGTAAATATAATAATTCTCGGATTGCTGAAAATACGTTTGAAATAGGGCTCAAATTTGTAATTCGGGTCATATTAGTAATTACAATTAATCTCGATTTACGAATAGCGTCTTTCTATTTGGAGATGATTCCTGAAGTTGAAATGAAATTTAACATTGAACATCTCGGGATATATTGATAGCAAAGTCATGAAATTTTATATTTAGACTAATTTAACTATTCAGAATCTGATTATGGGCTCAAAACTCGGTATTTCCATAAGAAATTTTGTTGTTTGTGCACTATTTGATATGAAGACGTCCCCTTATGCATCGTTTTCGGATTTGAATTTGAAGAGGACGTTATTCCCTATTTAATGATACCTTTGAATTTGCTAAAGTATAAATTATGCTCGAAATAAAGGAAGGAATTCGTTTCTTTTTCCGTGACTATACATAATAATGTAATTTTAATACAGAAATGAGGGTATCGGATCGAGATCAGTGCTTAAAATTTCAATGCTTAAAAAAGTAATGCCTAGGATATCTGAAGAAGACTTAAGAATACGATATAAAAATTACTAAGATTGTGTAGTCTGCAAAATCTTGGTAATTTTATGTCGTATTCTTAAGTTTATCTCAGATATCGTTGGCATTACTCTAACAGTCCATCGACTTAGTAGCAAACATTAAAAAAACACACTACTTGACATCCAATTAGCAGTGGCTTTTTCCAGAAGTCTTCTCATCAAATGTTGGTCCGTGTATATGAGTAAAATATTTAAGCACCTCTAAAGTATATGCTTATATTTGAGCTGTTCAAATAAAAAAGTGAAAGTTTCTGTAGGAATGAGTCGTCTCCTACAACACCCCTTGTCCTTAGGTATGGATGGGGTATCTTCCCAAGTGACAGTGGAACAGGTTACCAATTTTCTATTTTTCAAATTGATAAAAACGAAAATAGCCACCACTAAAATAAGAAATAGGTAGCAGAATACCTTTAGTTCAACATGAGTAGCAGCAAACCCCTCTAATTTTGATATAAAAAATTAGAAAATTCAAAATAAAATTATATACCTCTGGTACAACACCTTCCCCTACTCTTATACAGTCTGTTTGAAATTTGCTTCATTTCCTACCCAACTTTTGTGTTTCCGCCTAAACCGGTCACTTGGGTCCATACATTACTATACAAAAATGATTCTTTTGGTGTGCTCTAACACCACTTGAAGTTTGTCCCGAGAGCTCTGAATCCCCATGCATATTACAGTATATGTGCATATTTTTATCCATCTTTTATTTGAGTCTCCAAAAGTGAGGGAAAACATTGGATTCTCAACTAAAAATGATACAGGCAATCCTAATTTCCTTGATATCACAAACTTTTTAAACATACTTTAAACGGTATGGTATAGTATGTTATTTTAAATAACGATACACTGGAGCAACACGACGTACTTTAAACCTAGTACACAAACTGCAAAATAGGAAATATATCAATCGAGTCACTTTGTCCCCACATCTGTAAAAGCGTACCATAAATCCAAGTCTGTGCTTGTGCTTTAAATAATACCTCCATGTCATCAATAAAGTTGACAAAATGATATCACTTGCACGAAAGGAAATATTTATTTTATTGTGTTGCATTTAACTGTTATGGAAACCTTTAAAAGATAAGAATTGTATGTCAAAAGAAATGGAATTTAATAAATAACGTATATTAAAACGCTGGCAACCAGTAAGTATGTGTTAAAACAGTAGACATTTCCTTAGGATGGTCACAAGTTAATTTTGTTTTGTGACAGCTACAGTAGATTTTCCATTTCACGTCGAAAGGCCCAGTTCAAAGGAACAGACTCATAGCAACAAGAACTAATTAGGTATCGATTTTCTGCAGAGTTCTTCACGGATGTGATTTGTACCTCTCCTCTAATTAATTCTAATTGTTTAGCAGGAGTAGGAATTAATGAGGACTTTCGATGTAGTTCTCCCGTAACTTTTTAGCTGTCAGTTGCGGCTTATTTAAAGTTTCGGACTTATTGAACCAAATATTAAAACGAGCCATTTCCAATAGAAATTAACAATTGCGAGGAGGAATATTTCTTAGTTTTTATTGAGCATTCTGTGTGGTTATTCATTGATGTTTTGACTATTATATTTTATCTGCTTTTCTTCATTTTGTCATTTCTTTTTACGTTAAGAATCTTTTTAATCAATCGGAATTTCATAGATACATCGATATACACTCTATAACAAAAAAAATCGACGCACCAAGAAGGAGTTGTCCGATGGAGACAAAAATTGGTGGATAGGAAAATTATGTACGTAATAGAAAATGATTAAAATTTCAGAACAATTGAATGATATATTTCAGAGTTACAGTAACGAGCTCAATAAGGTGTTGACCCGCCTCTAGCCTGGATGCAAGCTGCCACATGGCGTGGCATAGACCGATAAAGCTCCCGGATGGTCTCCTGCGGTATTTCTTGCCAAATTTGCTCCGATTGTCGGACTACGTCATCAACATGCCCTACTGGATTCAGTCGCCTTCCCATCATATCCCAGACATGCTCGATGGGAGAGAGATCTGGTGATCTGGCTGGCCAACGAAGTGTTTGATAAGCTTGAAGACAGATTTGTCCAACCTGCCTCTTTCAATCCAATGATACGACCTCTTTCAAACTCTGAAAGTTGCTCGTAATGAGCTCGAATCCTGCGGCGATGCATTTTTTCAGTCGTTGAAAGGTATCCTAAATCGCAATGCAGCAGAAATTTTTAACAACAGTTCAAGAACAACTCGTTATATACATCTGCTGGATGCGCAGTTCCGATGCGCTGGAGATCGCACTATTCATTCATTGGACACCAAATTTTAATCATTTGCATATTTGGTCGAAACATTTTTGCATACGAAATTTCAAAGCAATCGGATGATTCCTTCTTGGTGCGTCGATTTTTTTTGTTATAGAGTGTATAAGACGAACTTGTTTAACACGAGTTACCTATTAATACAAATGCCGTTTTTACTCCTTATCCTTGCGTGTATTCCACTGGTATGAAAGAGTTCCAATTATCCATCTCAAATAACGCTCTACAAGTTAAATTATGTAGAACAGTATGGTTTATTCACTCCTTATAGATGCATCAGTGCTTTTATGCTTGATTTTCTTGCAATTCCTAATTTATAGGTCTACTTCAATAACTACTAACCTGTCTGATTTTTTTTAAAGATTTTTTTCAGTTCATTTTGAAAAGTAAAAATGGAACTACAAAAATCCTGATAAGTTTAAAACAATCGAAAATGTTTGCTAATTTTAATTACCAAAGTATCTACAGCTGTTAATTTCATTCAAATTCTAATTACCTTTATCGTTGCACTTAAGTGATTAGGCTGGACCAGGCATCTTAACGTGCTGGACTTCTATTCAATCAAGAGGACTTGGGAACCTCAAAAAACTAGATTTAGTACTATTTCCAGACCCCTTGAAAAGATTCTTGATATTTAGTCATAAGTGTATAGGACACGCAAAATCAAGCGAAAAAATTTAAAAGCAGAGAAACATTGTCAAAACAATATTGAATAAGAAAGTTCCAATCAACACAAATCTTTAAAGAGTGAAAATTATCTGTTGATATTACCCACGTCCGAATATGTTGGAGGTTACCTAATACCCAGAGATCTGAATTTGCCCTCAAAATCTTTCCTTTGTGGTGTTTAGGGCGACACATTTCAGAAGTGTTTACTGACGTGTTTACAGACACAGCAGCTGAGCATCTCAATAGAATACAGCCCGAACCTATAAAGCATCCATGAAAATCCTTGCTGCATAGCGTGTGTTGAGGTAACTTCAATCTACGAAACATTACTTCCCGGTTGAAATCCGTTGCTATTCTATATCTGCGACTATAGTAAAAGTTCACTGCTTTAGTGGTGGGTAAGTTCTCTCTATTTCCGTGATTGGAGAGAAGCTATCGAGTTATTTGTTTTCTCTCCAATCATGGCCCGTTTGAAATGAGCCATCTTAATCCATATTTTATCAAAATATTCAAACAAAATATTGCTGTTCAAAATCTAAGAATTTTATCTTCATAATGTACAGACTCTTCTCAAAAAGACATTTATCTAATCAATTTCTATGAAGTTAGTAAAGCCTCAGTCAGGCTTCTTTCACGGTAAGAAACTCTAAGAATAACATAGTCCAATAATATATTTCCCACAAATGAGTTTAATGTTTAATTTTGTATATTTGATACGTCAATAACACTGCTCTGCAAAAAACTATTTTTGAATGACCTCTGAATTCGAACATGACCCCCGTTTTTCCCCATTACTCACCATTTTCTGGGGATGTACCCCCTACGTTTATCACTTTTCGATACAATTTTATGGACATAAATTTGATTTGGAATGGGGAAAAGGATTGCTTTAAACATTAAATTTCCTCTGAGGGGCTAGAGAGGTGAAAAGCTCTAAAACATGAACATTTGTAGCAAGGAGGGAGATTTAGGAGAAGATTTGTCCCTTAAATTGTAAAAAAATAAATAAATAAATAATTGTATTTTATGTGCCTCCCTTTTGCTCATCCAAGCACCCCTAACTAATAAAAATATATAGTAACAATTTTGGCTAAAAGCGGATGAGGGGGGGGGGAAGAGGTTCCGAATTCCTCATAAGAAAGTTTGGAAGATTTACTGTACGACGGATTCTCTCAATAACTCGCGCGCTCCGTGGTTTGCGCAGGAATTTTCATGCTTTGACAAGTTTAAACTTCCTTTGCTTTTATCACTATAGTTGTGAACTGTAATCATTATCTTCCCTCATTACATCTTTCGCGATCGTAGAGTCAACTTTTCGGTATTCTAGGCGGGGATTCTGTGTTCCAAGTTGTTTAGATTGTGTAAAACGGTGGCAAGTTCAGATAATTATGATGGCGGTGGATAGCGATCACGCACTTTTCTTTCCAATGTAGACCACAAATATTTAATTATAGTGAGGTCTGGTAACTGTGGTGATCAGGGGAGATGTGACAAATCATCCTCGTGCTCAGAAAACCAGTCCTGGACCATGTGAGCTGTGTGAACAGGGGCTTTGTCGTCTTGGAAGACACCACCACCATTGGGGAACAAAGTTTGTACCATGGGATAGACTTGATCCGCCAAAATGTTCACATAATCCGTGGCCTTAATGTGCCCATGCAGAGTAATCACGGGGCCCACAGAAAACCACGATATGGCTGCCCAAACCATCACAGATCCCCCCGCTATGTTTCACTCTTGGCAACAAGCAGTCTGTACGATGCAAACTCGGCCAGAAGTGGGAACAGAGTGAAAGAAGACTCATCTGACCAAATTACTGTCTTCCATTGCTCCATACTCCAGGCTTTAGGACTTAAACACCACTTTTTCCTGTTACAGTCATTAGCATCACTGACGAATGACTTTTGAATTGCAGCTCGGCCAGAAATACTCTGTTTATGGAGCTCCCTTCTTATGGTTTTGTTACTCACACAGGGTTTGTGAAACGACATTCATTTCAGCAGTAACTTTTGCCGCTGTGGTCATCTTATTTCTAGTCACAATCCTCCTTAATGATCGCTTGTCACGATCACTCAACACACACTTTCGTCCGTGCTGTGATTTAGCGAATGATGTTTTCCGCTTTTCAAATATGCGGAATAAATCTTAGATACAGTACCTCTTGAAACACTAAACACTTCGGCTACCTTGCTTACGGAAGCACCCACTAAACGAGCTCCAACAGTTTGCCCACGTTCGAAGTCTGTTAACTCTGACATGATGCAATTACAACTTCACAGAACAGTGCCGAACTTCACTGACCGGCGCAGCGTATTTACGACGTTAGTAGGCGAAAACACCAGCACCACCTCCACATTTCGCTAGAATAAACATTTATTTTCAAGCATGCATTTCACGAGGTGTTTCTATATTTTTGTCTAAACCCCTGTATAACGGGTATGTTTCCAAGACTTAGTTTAATCATTACCGCTCAATGATTATAGATACCGAATATAATCATTCCTCCTTCAATACTTTAATTTCAACATCCGATGACCATAAAATTTACGAAACATCTTTATCAGCTAAAAATTCACGGCCTACGTTTGGACGTCTGAATCGACATATGCAGAAGAACTCCAACTATCCTAACTCCAGTTATCCGGATCGCTTTGAGAAAGAGAGAAATCAGCAAATCCGTATTTAAAAGTTTCTTGTCGTTGAGTGATGAAAACGGAGAGGACGAAGTGTCAATTGAGGACATAAGAAATATTCCGAGTGCAGTGCAGAGGACGTAGGCGAGTGTCTGGTGGGTGATTCTTAGGACCCTGGATTCCAAATTCTCAGTGACGATGAACTCATTCAAAAGATGAGAATACTAATTGATGACCAGGAAGATGACGACGACATTTTACTTAACCAGACGCGGGCCCGTCAGATAGTAAGGCGTTTGAGTGCCTTTACAGAATGGTTAAAATGGATGGATCGGCAGCCTGAGTGCGACCATCTACAGCTACTCTCCGTAAGTTCATGCAAAACTTGGCTGCACAAAACGAGTAAAGACAGCGAAACAACTAACTTTGACCGATATGTTCAAGTAATGATACATTTTAATACAGTATGTAAGTACAAAATTATTTTCATTGTCATTAAATTACATTACATACAAAAGCAAAATTTGTATTTTTTTTACTAAGAA
The DNA here is from genome assembly GCA_947359465.1 of Metellina segmentata. Taxonomy (NCBI): domain Eukaryota; kingdom Metazoa; phylum Arthropoda; class Arachnida; order Araneae; family Tetragnathidae; genus Metellina; species Metellina segmentata. The sequence continues at coordinate 54,496,336 of OX375884.1, read as the reverse complement.
ATAACCATGAATTATCTAATTATCCGGATGGGGTCTGGTCCCAATTGATTTGGATAGTTGGAGTTCTACTGTACCTGTTGTTGTTTCTCGTGCCTACATTGTCAGACCAGAGGAGTGCCAGGTCCGTCGAAGACGGCAAGAGGCGAGGTTTCCTTCCATGTTATTGAGCCCCATTGGGAGGAAGTCCGACTTTGCTCGACATACATGACACATCCGGTTTTACAGGAAGGTCCCTTTCATACATCCATTCACTCACACATATCGTAATTTAGATCCCAATCAGAGGCCGATAACCCCCTGATCAGGTACACCCAGAGGTATTGATTTGGTATGGGAACATGGGGGACCTTGTGACCACGACCTATTTAACGTGCCCCAGTCACTATTAGTGCACACGACGGTCTTTAGCCAGGTCGGAGCGCCGATCTCGCAATCATCAGAATTGCAGGCTCCGACTACCAACCCTTCTTGTCTCTTGACAACTCTTCTTGTCAGTAGAGCGTCAGCGAGCCCGACGCTCTACTGACTGAGGTACCGCTCCTACTGTACCTAGAAATAAGGAACAAATTCATTTATTAAGTTCATCCCAGGAAATGAAATTCTTTACTTTCTGTGCATGTTTGTCATCGAATGTCACAGAAAGGAAATCAATTTAAGACTCGTCAATTTCAACTCTAGAATTATTTGAAGACATTATCTTTGATACTGTTCAATGTTAGAAGTAAAATATCTTGTAATGCGTTTTGTACCGCTCTATCTATAGAATGCTTCGAAAAATGAATCGAGAAACCTTGCTTATTGTAGATTTTAATTTTTTATTTTAACCCTACGTATTACTAAATATATACATTATTTAAAATAAACCAGTTTTTTCCATATATTTTTTTCGAAAACAAATTTATTACCACGCTAGACCTATTTAAAAAAATTCATATCAAATGAATTTGTGAAAATAAAAACTTGTAAAATAAACCAGAGTAAAGAATGATTCTTTAACACATTTATATGATACTAAAAGAATAGCAGCATTACAGCTTTAATGGGAGGGTATAGTTTAGAAAAGGGAGTATTTTACATATAGGACAATGATGAAACATGAATTTAAATCTAAGTGTTTATTTTGAACTATTATTGTTGAAGGACAACTCTGGAATTGCTTCATGCATTGGACTTTGGATATTATAAAATATTCTCAGTTTGTTCAATTCACAGTTCTTCAGTTTAGTTTGAAGTTCTTGAAATATATTCAAAAGATTCCGAGAATATTTATGAATAATTCATCAGAGGAAATTTTGTATCATTCTCTCTCTCAGAACAGTCTTTTATACCCATTACTTTTTACTATTTAGATGCAATGCTTACGATTTATATTGTTGTAAATAGCATGCGATTTATAATATTATAATATAACTTAATAGAAATTTCTGAGTTTTTTAATTCAATATTTAATTAAAACTGGAAAAGAAAAAAATACGTGAAAGGTACATCGAAACAGAACTATTAAGTATGTAAAGTAACGAACGTGTTTAGAAATTCCATTTACTAAAACTCTAAAACCAACAATTCTCCCCTTTAAGAATATGCATCATCACTTTAGATTGCTTTAGTTCGTTTAAAAACAATCTACAAAGTCTATTTTTGTAGTAAATCTTAAAAAATTACCTTAAGTGACACAGTAATTAATGATACTAATTTTTCACCTTTACGTAATTCTGGAAAGGTTTAATTACAGAAGAAAAACGTAAGTGTGTAAGGTCATTTCTCCAGTTTTTCCCCTCATGTCGTATTCTAAACGAATAATCTTTTTCCCGTGCACAAAAAAATGTCTAAATAAATTAGAAAACGATTAAAACCGTTTCGAGAAGATCCGTTTCGATTTGAAACGGTCTCTCGCTGAAACCATAGGCTGCGCAATTAAATTCAGCTGTGAAGAAATAAAACACCTAATTTGTTTTCGATACCGCCATTACTAATTATCTAAACAGTGAATTGTCTTCAAAAAATGTTGAGCCGTCGTCGCATGTATACTTGAGCGTGCTGTCAGCAGTGAACCTCTTTGCTCGTAATAAAAGCCTCAAACTTGCCTGGGCATCAGCTGTCAAGTCGAGTGCTCTTGTCTGCAGGTGGTCTAAGAAGAGGTGTCTAGTCCAACAATATTTGACTAAATTTGATGATGACGATCTATCGCTTCACTAAGATATTGCTGATTTTTTTCATGATGACAAGATCAAGATTTGGCTTGTTTTCATCTAATCTCGTCCATGAAGAGCTGATCAGTTTTGCTAATGAATAGATAGATACCTTCTCGAGACACCTATGAGGAAGGTTAAAATTAGAGTCCAAATTATAAATTTGGAAATGCAATTTTTAAAGTAATCGGTTGTTTATACCGAGGCAGTTAAGTAATTTATTTTAAAATATACTGATATATAGGGACCCATAAGGCAACGGGTCAACCAATTGAAATGGGAGTCCATCAGTAATTTGAGCAAAAATTCTAAATCAGATTAGAAATTCAGTGGTTTGACGCGAATCATACATGTTGATAGTGCAATCCATATATCATTTTCATAATAAATAAAACAACTGTGAAGAAAATGCCTTTTAAGCTAGAAAATAACAAATTCGAGAAGATCCAAATCAATGGAAAAATAGATTCATTGATTCTCTTCTTTTTTGAGATTGTTGAGTGTGTCTAAGTGCTTTCAGTATTATTTTAAATCTATTAATTTCGTAAAATTATCTAATTATCCCAAGTCAAATATTTAAGTTCTTCCTTTCAACGTGTTATTTTTTATGAGAGTATTTTACCCCACCCCTTCCTCAGTAATCTTTCGCTTTCCTTTGTGTTTTGCGAATATTCTAAGCAATTCGCTTCGCAATTATTCGTGAATTTGTGTAATTACTTGATTGGTGTCATCACCCCTTTGAAACTGATTGCGTCATCATGGTTCAAGGCCATTTCAATGTCACTTCAGAGAGAAAGATCGTGGCCGAATCTGCTGTAACACAATGACGTCGTACGTTTGACGCAGTGGTTGTGGTAACTTAGCCACAGATCTCCATATAATCCCTATGAAAGGGAATTTGTAACGCGCATCTTCCCTACCCGATGGGGAATTCGTCAGATTGGCTTGGAACGTGGTAGCAGAAAGACCACGTCGGAATGAACCTATTCATTCTTTGTGTTTCATTGTCTTTGTGTCAGTGTCCTGTCTTGTAAAGACATAGATGTTCAAAATAGAAATGGACTCGATGTAATAGTTATTACGTCACAGTGGTCTCTCAGTACCAGAATGACGTGGATATCTTCATTGTATCCAAGCCATACCTCATCAAGGGAAAACATGTAGGCTTACACCAGAACTGGAGATGTACGGAAGGCGGTAGATCAGCTATTACTATTTAAAACAAATGTATCGGAATCTACATCATAGCAGACACCGATAACATTGTGGAAGTGGAGCTCTCTGACAGCAACATCAAAATGTTTGTTATTTGGATTTACTTTCCCGTATTGGCTCCCATAGGTCCTCTTCCATCGGACCTGTTGGAAGTCTTGGAAAGAACTAGAAATAAGAGGGTTATCATGGGCGGAGATATCAACCTCAAGCATCCACTCTGTCATACGGATGAAAAGGACACACCTAGTTCAAGGGAATTCGTGACCTTGGCACAATATCACCTGAGCGTCCTTAATGATCCAGACACTACACCAACTTTCGACAGGGGGTATGAGAAAAGCTGGATTGATGTAACAACGGCAACAAATGCGTTACATACCAGAATGGAGGAATGGAAAGTGGTCAAAGATACACTCAGCGACTACAACTACATTAATTTCAAACTGAGTGATAGCTCAAGTCTGAACTTGACTGAAAGATATTCACGGCATCCTAGAAGGATTCGTAAAATGGTCAACGCTCTTGAAAAATACCTTTCGAATGTCACAGCGGAATTACCTTTCACCAGTTACCCTGTGAATGTTGATGACTGTTTGAATAAGCTGACACTAAAGATCCAAAAGTGCAGCATTACATTATTGAGAGACACACAAGTCAGACAGGCGTGATGGGATGATGAACTCAAGGTACAACGCAAGAAGACGACAGCCTTGCCGGCGCTATCGCAGGGTCTCATTCGAGACGGATAGGCATAGAAGGCGTACGCAATACAAAAAGGAATCTGCAATGTACCATTGTACCATTTTACGCAAAAAGAGAGAATCTTGGGAGAACTTTCTCTACACCATTCCCAAGAGAGAACCTTGGACACTGCCTAATAAACAGAATCTAAGCTTTACAACACACTTCAGGCAGAAAAGAACCAAAATCTCGGCATTAATATTTGCGCTAATAAGAATAGCATGGACTCTTTATGCCAGAAGAGGCTCATGAAACGAATTCACACGAATATAATAAAAGAACCTTTTGTTCTACACGGAAATGGGCGCAGGGGGTAAACGTATAAGTGGTAAAACATTCACCTATATCTCAAGTTGCTACAAAGGTAGACCTTGATCTCAGTGACAAAGAGCTTTCAGAAGATGTCAACACGAGCAATACATGTCCATGCTGGAATCCTGCCTCTCGACCTCAAAGCAACGGTTCTTTATGCCCGGTTTGTACTCACCAAAATAGAGACTGAGGTTGTGGTTAACGGTGAAAAATTCTGGCAGTCGATCTTTGAAAAGAAGTTAGTCGTGTTGGAAACTCATCCGACAGACCACAGAATTGTACCCTTTGATGTTATACTTCCGAAAGGTACAGAGATGTAAATTTACATGTTTGGTTCAGGAATGAATGGACATTCTGGTGTCATAGTAGAGACATATGTACCGATATGAGTGACAATAGTACTGTATACCAAGCGGAGCTCTATGCTCTTGAAAAGGCATTTGAATGGTGTTTGTCCGGACACCAGTATAATGCCAAGGAAATTACACATATTTTCTCAGACAGTCTCTCGGCTTTGCAAGCCTTAAAGGATCCATTCAACACAAATCCAATTGCAATAAATGTGATGTTTCTGTACTAGAAGGTTGTGGTATGCCAGGACACTGCACTTGATCAAATCTCACGTTGGCCGCCGAGGAAACGAGGCGGCAGACGAGGTGGCCAAATTGGCTACCGAGAATTCGACCGAACGCATACTGGTACATAGATCAAGTTTAACCATCAAAAGTATGCTCATTCAAATAGCTTTTGAAATGTAGGAAGAAAGGTGGAGGGCCTCCAATGTTGGTTGCTTTACACGCTAATTTTTCCCAAGTCTCATAATGTGCCTGTACGATCCCTTTGTTATCCAACTGCTCAAAAACCACAGACAGTTTCCGGAATCTATCTTCCGCATGGGATACCCAACGTCTGATACCTGTCAATGTTGTGAGGTAGGTGATGCTCTCCACTACATAATGACGGCGCACCTCAGGGAAGGACTCGAATTCATTACAGACCGACCCGATGAACTGACAAAACACAAAGAGTGTTTCCAAGCACTGAGTTGCTTGGGTAAGGTTGTGAGGAAAACTACTTCAAGCCCTCCGCCAAGGGTATATTTGTATGTAAATACTATCATGTAATATATGTAATACTATAAGCTCTGAATATATGTAATACTATAAGCTAAATGTATGTAATACGATAAGCTAAATATATGTAATACTATAAGCTAAATATATGTAGTACTATAAGCTAAATATATGTAATACTATAAGCTAAATATATACTATCATATTTCTTTAGTAAATTACGTCTTTTTCAAGATTGTCTTGAAGCTCAGTTAGTTTAGAGATGTGAAGAAAGCTGTAATACAATTGAACTGTCCTGAAGTCAAATAAATGCTTGTGTGACATTATCTTTCAAGTCAAAAAGTAAAACATGTTTTGCTTTTTCCCGGCCAATTGTATTTATTAATTATGACAGTACAAGGGAAGATTTGTAAACTACTTAGCGTGTTACGCTGGTGCTCCACAGGGGTTGGTTAACATTACATATCCATTCATCTAACCACATTCTACAACCAACCCATTTATACAACAAAGGACAAAGACCCATTATTTATTACCCACAAGGACATTTGCCAAACTAAAACAAGTAATAAGTAATACACAAGTGTTTTTCAGAACTTTTGAAGCTACGAAAAAATTGTGAAAAAACCCATTACCTAATACTACTACATACACTACATGAACAAAAGTATTTGGACACTGCAGATATTCGGAGGAGGATCCATCTTAGTGTGGGTTTGTTTACCTGGTTAGAACTCGGTCCATTGCTTTTTGTACCTGGTACCATTAACGCTGACATGTACCTCGATGTTGAGGATAATTCAGCCTTGCCTACACTATGGCAATACTACGCGATGATGGCTGTTTCTTTCAACAAGATCGAACTCCATGTCATACTGCAAAACGTGTACGGGACTGGTTTCCTGAAAAATGAGGTGAATTTGCTTGACAGGACTGCTCAAAGCCCTGATCTCAATCCGATCGAGCACAAACTGGAGCGACGAGTACGACACCGCCATGCACGCCCTTTTCCAAAAAAATCTTCTCTCGTAGGCTTGCAAGAGGCATGGGGAGCTATTCCTGCCCAGGCATACAGAGAACTTGAGGAAAGTATGCCTGGACGTGCTGCAGCTGTAATACAAGCTAAAGGAGGGCATACCCGTTACTAAATAGAACAATAAAGTACTTTTTCTGAAAAACATGTCCAAATACTTTTTACGTCCAAATACTTTTGTCCATATAGTGCATATGGAGACTGCTTCATGAAGATTTATCTCATTGGTGGTTTCAAGTAGACCAATTCTTACAATTAGAAATATTATCTGAAATAACTGTAACGTTTTGTTGCAATTGGTGGTTTTGGTAAAAAATTAGGAATAAAATTTTTTTATATGGTCAGCCAAGGGAATAATTTCAATTAGAAAAGTTCCATTGTGCTCATTAGCACATTAAAACAAACTTCGACTTTCTAACCTAAGACCTCTGAGATGATGGGATAATAATTTCTAAAATTTTTAATATATGAAGCTTACGGAGAGTTTATATCACGGTTTAGCTTATCTGTCATATCTCAATGGGGTCCAATTACAAATTGTGATGTGTATGTGTTCACCAACACTTCCTCGATTTTCTACGATCATGAATTCGATTGATGTACATTTCTGCATTTGTATTAGTTCGTATGCAGTTATCCGATTCACTAATTGACTATTTAACTGGATAGTTGTAAAGACTGTATGCAGAAATATTGGTTTTCTCAACAAAATTCATAAATCTCGATGTAAATATCGCCGACCTGAATTGAAATTTTAAAAATTTACAGTATCCTGATAAACTCAACGAGTTCATAAGTTTAAAAAGAAGGATTGCTATAATTTATGCTGAGGCTTGATAGCAGTTAGAAAGTAAAAATTTCTGTGTGAAAATGGCAATTTTCTCAAATTCAAGCGTAGCATGCTTAATAGTTTTTTTTTTTTGCATTGAGGAACCATACAAAAATTGAATACCCCTAGATAATATGAATATGATGTCTTTACCACAAAATATTCGCCATAGTTCTGCTGTTCTTTCCAAGCGGAATTCCATTGAATCGACGATTTATTTTGAAATCCTAAGAAATAAAATAATCTTAGCTGTGATCACGTTAGCAGTAGAAATTAGGGATGCGACATCGATGTCGATGTTTTACAAAAAAACATCGATGTATTGGAGCCGATGTCTTTTTAACATCAATGTATTGGAGCCAATGTCTTTTTAACATCGATGTATTGGAGCCGATGTTTTTTTAACATCGATGTTTATACTTGTCGATGTTTTTAAATGAAAAAAACTACAATTATAAAAATAATCAAGTAGCATAATTTTCAGAATCAGTAAATTAAACATACTTTTAAACCAAAGTGTCCAAGGGTGAAGGGTCTGAATAGTAGGGATGCAACATAGATGTCGATGTTTTATAAAAACATTGTTGCATTTACCATCGATTATTGGAGCCGATGTTTGTTTAACATCAGTGTTTCATTTTTGAATGAACAAGGCACCAAAGTAAAAAAGATAGTCAGTGAAAAAAGAAGCCTGCTTAAGGTGGAGAAAGTTAACAAACTTCTTTTTTTACAAACTGTAAATAACAAACATTGGGTCCTATAATAATTATAGGCCCCAATGTTTTTTATTTACAGTAAATAAAAAATAAGTTTGTTGTGTTCCCCCTCCCGTAAGTTGATAAATAATTAATAATAACTAACAATAAATATTGTTATGCACCTACATAATTATACTTATAGTTAGTAGTAGCTATGTCAAATTGTTGTAAATATTATTTTCTTTTACACGATTCAATTTAAAAATAAAAGATTTGCTAATTGTTCTTATAATTTTTTTCTTTGTTTTGACAGTTAAAAAAAGTCTTACTTATAAATTAATAAACATGGCAAATAACGAATTCAATATCTCCCTTCCCCCGACGAACATTAATGTTTGAGGTTGCTAAACCAGTTTTAAGAAAGGTTTATTAGGCAATGTCTTATCAACATCGATGCTTTAATTTTGAACATCAATGTTTCAAAACATTGATGTTTTGTTGTCGATGTAGCATTCTTAGAAGAAACATCTCCAAAACTTTTATTTTCAGCTGGAAAGATGTTTACAATTGATACTTGTCAATATAATTTTTCAATAAATCTTAACTTCAATGCTCATGTGATAAGATGGTTATCAACAATTACAATTGATACTTGTCAGTATAATTTTTCAATAAATCTTAACCTTAATGCCCATGTGATACTATGGTTATCAACACAAATGTCGTCATGATCGGATTTATTGTGAAATACGCACGGCAATCTTGGCTGTGATTTTGTCACAGTTAAGAATAATAACACTTCATATCTTCAGAATTTAGTAACGGCATAAAACAAGAATAATATCTAATAATGAGATCCTTTTAAAATAAAAAGATCTCAAAGCATCATTCGTGAAAAATAAGGCCATTCATCTAACAGAAATTGCTATTTTCCTCAGTGATGATAAGTATGAAAAAAATCTGTTTTGTTACATTGGTTGTCAGGTAGAAAGGGGCCGGGCCACTTCCATTATGGAGGCACTCTATGGAATGCAAAATTAAACTATTCAAATTCAGTGTTAACGTGCAAAATGTAAATTTGAGAACGCCTGAGAAAGTGAGGGATCATTGAGTTGCTGGCAGTAACCTTTATTCTTCGTTAAAGCAGAAATCAAACCCCCTTCGCCATCTTGGATTTTACACTTTCAGAAAAATTACCACTACGCTCGAAGTTTTCGATTTAAGAGACTTGTATTTCTTGTAAATTATTCTTTTTAAACAAGGGTTTCCTGCGAGTGAAAAATTGGATGTTTTAATTTAAAAAATTTGTTCGTTTTTTTTAAATATTATTTTCGGAATAAAATGTATATTTTTCATACATATATATATAGCACAAAATAACAAAGTGAGAGCAATGGAATAACTTCGAGGACTCTTCTGAATGCCTCCAAAAAAAGATCAAAAAATCCAATTGGAGATTTTTCGGTATTTTGAAAAATACTCTTTTGTTTGTTTAAATATTTTTAGACAATTTTATGGTGTGGGGCTCTGGGCTAAGTTTTATGCCACCCAAATAAAAAACATTTGTTATGCCATTTACAAACGAATATAACTTACAATAGATGATCGTTTTATATACGTATCTATAATCCGCTCCCTATAACATCCAAATCCTAGAGACTGTTCAAGGAGGTTTTAATATCTCTAGGAGGCTCCGCCCCCTGCTCGCCAACCCAAGGATCCTATTTGGTTTGCTTCGCAAACCAATACGCCTTTCGCAGAGTCAATCTCCTGCGATGACGAAACCCTGCTCGCCTATTATCAGGAACCAAATTTAAATTTCTAAACAAACTCGGCGTAGTACAAAAATTCACATTTAGATGTACACTAAAAAAAATACGGCTGCAGATTCGAAATTTGTGCGACTTTTGCTCAGTCACGTTAGAAATTTTGCTTTTTTCGACCTTAACCCTTAATGCACCCTAAACTAATAGCGGCATCGAAAAAAAATCTTTTTCATCTTGTTCCCTGTACAATTTTGAACAAACCATGTTAATTTCGTAATTTTCTTATTCGTACTTTCTCGGGAAACCATCTAACAATCTAGCAAAAAAAGCGAGTTTTCAATCCTACGGCTGCAGCGGCGGTAACTGTTTTTTAATCTAGTAAGCAATCAGGCGCGACGGGGTGGCAAAACTCTACAAGAGTTTGAATCACAGACTTACTTCAATCTCCCTATTATTCTCTGCTAAGGAGACATAGTACACTCTGAACATTTATTTTCCTTTCATATTGACAGCAAAATGTTTTAGTGTACCATAATCTAATACACATTAAATATACAAAAGAAAAAAAAATCATTTTATATTTCCCAATAATTTAAAAAATTCAATTAAAAATTTTCAATATTTAAAAATTTTTCCACCGTTTGTACGTTTAAATTTTTTCAAATATATTTTTACTTACCTTCTATCAGTGTCCCCACAATTTTGTTCATGGGATTACATATACAACTGTTTATTTTTTAACATATATTTCTGTGACAAGCAGCGATAAACTACAAAAAACTGTCAGTTGATTTCATCAGTTTAGAAAAATAACAATTCATACAAATCCTTATTCCACATGCACAAAGTTGTTAAATATATCGTAATAAACAAGACTCCTTATCGGGAGGTTCTTGGTTCGAATCCGGATCAGGGCATGGGTATTTGTAAGCGTATGGTGTAGAGGGGACGGTGCACCTTAAATCTGTCGTGGCCGAAAGTCTTCACGTTGAGTTGGTGTGGAAGTTTGGAAAGTGGGGTGACAGCTCAGATGTTGCTTCGTCATCTGACCGTGGTTCAAAATTACGTGGTGATACTCCGAATGGCTTAGTCTGGGACGGTGGTAACTAGTTGAATATTATAATGAGCATTCAAAAAGTTCATAATTTCTACATTAATTACGTAAAAAAGCCTTAGAATTTTAAATAACTGTTATAAAAAGTGAAAGCTGAGAAAAACCATTTCAAAGTTTTAAATTGCCTTTAGTTTCTGTCCATACATTCGAAACAAAAACTTTAATAACTCGCTAAATAATAAAGCTACAGTTTTACGCATATTCTTTAAAGTTTTATAGTTAACAAAGGATAATAAAAAAATTGTTCGACGTTTTGGTCAGTTTTAGAGTACAGTGTTCTTTTTAAAGGTCTGTTCTTTATTTAGGTTGGTTCGCTGGGTACCATTACACCCCTATTTGGGCAAGTCTTTAAAGACATAACCAAAGCTAATGACATTTGTTTCCGAACCCAGATGGAAAGGACTTCAAAAGGTCTATATCCTTGCTTTGAAAGATTTAGTTTCTGACTTCAATCTGAAGTTTTTGCACATGGTGTTGGCTCTCAAATATTTGCGCACATTTTTAGACGCTACAACTTCTCTTTTCGGGTATACGTAATACCATCCATCTCCAAAGAGGTGAATGCTATTTAAAAGCACTCCGGAATCTTCCTAACAACATATAGACCTGAAATTATCAACGCAAGATCAGGAAAGAGCAGATATCTACAAGTTTCTATTCTGGTCCCATGTTCGTTCAATAGATCCTCACCTGAACGTATATCTCTCCAGCGGAATGAAACATCTAAATGAATTGCGATTAAGCTTTCGATATCGGCTAGTCATCATCCAAAAGCACTGTTGGTAAGCTCTTTAGTGAAGTCAACTACCGGTATCAGGACACATTATCCTTGCCTGATGTAGGCATGGTTTCAAAAGTGAACAGTGAAAATATTGTGAAAAAAATTCAAATAATCTGTTTTACAGTACGCTGGGATTTGTGAGTTGTGAAGATTTAACAAGCTGTTTAACGTATGAATTTACTACTATACCTACTTGATTGATCGATGGCACATAAATCTGGAAAGGCTCAAAATTATCACATGTATGTATTCAGGATATACGAGAGTTGAATGGAAAGTAATACCTTTATGTGCATTTATTGAGCAGTCGCAAAACATTTTTAATACGTTCTGCAGTGTTCTCTCAACAATCTCAGTTAACAGCAAGCTATCACTGTGAAAGGTTGTTTTGTTATTGTGGCAAGAATGGAACCTTGTGAAGTAAGCTTACGCTGTATTTCAAGCAACATACTGCTATTGAGTTCTTGACAGCAGAAGGTGTTGCTCCAGTAGAAATTCATCCAAGAATCCGCAATGGTAATGCATATGTTGATGTTAGCAATGTGCAGAGATGGGTTAACAGATGCAAAGATGGCGAAACTAGAACTTACGGATTGCGTGGCAAAGAGTTGGTCGATCGGCAACCAATGAGCTTTACAAGTAGGGATTACAATCCGGCCGGATTGGTACTTTGTTAATACGTCTATCTAACCAGTATGTATTTTTCCAAAATCGGCCGAGTGAAAGTAGATAAAAAGGATATTATTCCAAATTGACGAACAAAACGTTTATTTTAACAATTGAAAATCAACTTTATTAATAGTTATCCAAATCAATCACCAACAATTAATTCTAGTACTACTAGTAGTAAGTATTAAACGATTGATGATGAACAGTTGTACCTGTTTCCACACCAAAAAACATCAATTTGTTTTATACGTAGTACTTTTCTATTTATCTAAAATTAAGTAGTCTCTATTTCTAATGTCGTTGAGCAAATGACATATAAATTGTACCTAACCTTGTCTCATACTAACATAAAAATATAATCTTTGGCGATTTTTGGTCAACATAACACACAAGGGAACTCTTAATCCTTCTTAATTCCTTAAATCGAAGTTATATAGTAAGGAAATTCTCTTTTGAGTTTGAAAGAACGATCTAATGAAACAAATCGTATTAATTGTGTCATCCCCCAACATACTTCTCATTGAACTGCAAATACAACCAGCGGCCGAGAAGGCCCTCTCAGCTTCGACACTAGTTGGTTTAACCGTCATTAAGTAGTCGTACATAAGATACAAATATTTTCCTTCAACTCCATTTCATATGAGGTCATTTCTTTTTTCCGTATTTTCTCAAAATCCGTTTATTTCTTAAGTTTGTCTTTTTGCAATAGTCTTCATTTTCTTGCAGAATTTGCTTTTCTAATTCCCCTTTATAAAAAAAATATTATTAATCATTTAATTTATTATTTTTGCTAGAATTCTCCAAACAGATGATTGAAAAATATAAAATCGATTAATTCACAATCGATTGCTTAATAAACAATTTTGTGACTTTAAATTTGGGTTTTAATAATCGATTATTTAATTTTAAAAAAATTCGGGTTTATCGGATCCGGACCGGATCTGATAGATATTGCTAGATCCGGTAGGTAACCAAATGATGCTGGATCCTCCGAATCGGATTGCAATCCCTATTCACAAGAAACGAGTGGGTGAAATTATTCGGGACATCCGGCTAACACCTGCCCCGAAAAAAAAAACCCGGTTAAGGAGAATTTGAAAGGAGAAATAAAATGTTTTACTGTAACATGTGATAACGATACGCCACACACCATCGAAGAGCTAAGGAAGCTGAAACTCAACATAGTACCGTTTGCGCCATTCAGTCCAAATTTGGCGCCGTGTGATTTCCATCTAAATCAAGGATGACTCTGTGTCGGCTTCACTAAACTAGCTCATCGTTGGAGAAATTTTATTCAGTTATCTGGCGGTTGAAAAAGTTAGTTATGTAACTAAAGTGCACATTCGATGGAAGCTTTCTGTGTTTCAATTAATAAAATATACCCATTCAACTCCGGGTTATTCTCTTGGAGGCATTACTTTTCACTCAACACTCGTATTTGCACCAAATGAATTGTCCGTTCCCTAAATGCAACCCTTACAATTGATATTGATAATCTTTTACATTATCGTATGGTTGGTTAGTTGTTTTGGAGTTTTTTTGGCACAAGGGCAATATTTGGCCAATATTGTTGCACGTTTACAACCAGCAACATGCAGGCAAATACACTATATGGACAAAAGTATTTGAACACTGCATGTTTTTCAGAAAAGTGTTTTAATTCTATCAGTAATGAATAGTCCCTGCTTTTGCTTGTATTTCATCTGCAGCACGTTGAGGCATACTTTCCACAAGTTATCTGGAAGTCTGGCAGGAATATCTCGCCATGCCTCTTGCAAGGCTGTGAGAGAAGATTGTTGTGAAGATGGGCGTTCGTGGCGGTGTCGTACTCGTCACTCCAGTTTGTACTCGAACGGATTGAGATCAGTGCTCTGAGCAGTCCTGTCAAGCAAATTCATCTCATTTTCAGGAAACTAGTCACGTAGACGTTTTGCAGTATGACATGGAGTTCGATCTTGTTGGAAGAAACAACCATCATCGCCTTAGTATTGCCATAGTGTAGGCAAGGTTGAATTATCCGCAATATAGAGGTAAACGTCAGCGTTCATGGAACCAGGTACAAAAAGCAATGGGCCGAGTTCTAACCAGGTAAACAAACCCACACTAAGATGGATCTGCCTCCTAATATCTGCAGTACCCAAATACTTTTGTCCATATAGTGTATATGAACAATATGTAGCCTACAACTTGGAACACTACGAAACCTATTACATTTAACTTGATGGTTATGATGGAGGTTCTTGCATAAAAGGTATCTAATACTTTCCAGGATGAGGATTACAAGCCTCAAAATGAGGTGAATGTTAAAGGTGAAATTACAAATGTAAAGAAACCAAATCAACACTCATCTTGCTTTTAAAAGGTTATCTTCAAGCTTCAGAGTGCCAAGTCTTCCAGGCTATTAGTTGTACAGACATTCTTGTATCAAAAGCTCTGAAATAAGAGCAGAAGTTGATCCATAGTATTTACAGGAATATTAATATCTCTTAATCTTCTAATACGACAAACGAGATACTAATGCTTAAACCAGTTAGAAAAGGAAAGAAAAACAGATCGCATTTACAAGTCAGAAGATACAAAACTAATTAAGAGGCATGGAAGAGTACCTGCAGTTCTGTTCATAGACTCTTTTATGTGTGTGATTCTACTTTTGCTTCTTTCAAGAATGCTTCCAAACTGCTTGCTACAAATAGTACGCTTCATTAAATAGATATATTTAATTATGTATCCTCCTCCAAATAGCAGTTGAAAAGCTCTTCCTTGTTGTGTATATGGTGTTAGGGACAAACAAATCTTGATACAACAAGATTTACCTGAAATGGGGCCAAGCAGAAAGCCAGTGACAGCAGAAGAGGTAATAAACTCCATAATGAGAACTTTTCCCTGTTCCAACAGTACAAGAAATTGTCCCATAAAACATTCTGATATAGATTATCTGCAATTGCGAAATCTCATAGGAAAACAATTATAAATGTAAAAGAGGGGTTGAGTAATCCTGCTCACTGAAAACACGTTAAAAACGTGTTTTCAGTGAGCAGGATTTATGGGTGTGAAACTAGTCCATTGGCTATTGAAGAATATGACGAAAGGGCCCCCAATGAGGTGATGTACAGTTAGTTACCAAGAAAGGGTCATTGATGATACCGGAGAGAATTAGATTCACCTGTGCAACGAAAACGCCCAAATTAAATATGGAAGAGTGACAACACACATTCTCCACACGTGTAATTGCTCATAATTGCTTGTCATTGCTTAAAATTATCTAATGGTGATAGCTAAAAGCTCTTCTAATTGTTTTCTGCATACCCTTTATGGGTAGAGATTGCTTTGTTTTATTATATTTTGCTTATATCTTAGTTTCCTTTATTCCATTTAGCTTATTATAATAATTGTATCATTTTTTTATTTCTATTTATGCCCCAAATTTGTGAGAAGTGCAGATGAATAATTTTTTTATCAATTTTTATTCAGTATCGTTTTACCAATTTATCAATTTTTAGAATTTTGTGTGCTATAAAATTTTTATAACGTGTTGGAAAATAAGAAAATTCTTCAATCTATCATATAAACATTTATTCGAACATTATTTGTAAAGCCCATCATTTAACTACTTTGTGAAAATATTCAGAATTTTACCTCAAGGGAAAAAAATGAATTTCAAGGTCATGTAAACTCTCTATTATAAATAAGTCGATACTTTTATTTTTCACTTGCGTGAAAGCCATTTTAAAAAGGAAAACTTCGGAAAGAAAATCAATTCTATAATTTTTAAACTTCCTATGAAATTATAGTGTCCATGAGAGTACCAAATCCAAGATGGCGGAGTTTTGGCTAAAATTTCAAAATACTGGTAAACACGTGATTGATCTTAGGGGAATTTCTCGATAATATTTAGGAAGGTCTAAAATTTTCCACAGTAGTCCTGCTTGGGTATTTTGTACTATTTGGACTTCAAAAATGAAAAATATTCAACATTTTGCTCCATAAAAAGGAATTTTTATATTTTTAAGGTCCTTGCAACAAATTTTTTATAGAAAACATATATGGTGCTGGCGTTAAAGCCCCTTTAAAAAGGACGAGTAGCCTACCAACCGGTATAGTGGTTAAGGTGTTAGCCTCTAGATCGGAAGGTTCCTGGTTCGAATCCGGGTTCAGGCATGGATGTTTGTAAGCGTATGGTGTAGAGGCAGCTGATACACCGAATGGCTTAGGCTTAGGCTGGGACGGTGATAACTATTTAAATTACTATTAAAGAGGACTGGTTCACAAGAAAATCAAGTATCTGATTAAAAAAGTTAAGGCGCAATGTCATTTTCTGTTCCAATATCGTAAAATCAACAAAATTCAAATTGGAAGTAAATTCTCAAAATACTGTCAAACATTCACTGGAATTTTGGTAAAATGTCTATTAGAGGCATTTAGTGTAGTCCCCTGACTATTTAACAACATTTTGTTTCCCTCTGTTTTGTTATTTTAAATTATAAAAATGAAAAAAAAAAAAAAAAAAAAAAGATATTCAAAATTTTACTCAAAAACAGAGATTTTTATTTTTAAAGTCATAGAAGCAAAATTTTTTAATATATAATTACTTACATCTGTATAAAAGCCCCTTTAAAAAGGAATGCTTTTTGAATGCAACTGAATTTTTAGGGAGTTTTTTGAGGGACACTCGGGAAAGTCCCCTGAACATTTTCCCATTAGTCAAGCTTTGTTTCTTAGAATGTCTGGATTTGTCCATTCCCGACCTAATTTGATTGAACTTGTGGCAGAAATTCTAAGTAAGAGAATTATATTAACTCATATCTGCATGATTTTTATTTTCAAACAAAGTATTTACTTTTTGACTTTGTAGATTCTTGTATTACAGAAAAATATAAAAAGGCTTTGAAAGTCGCATATTGAAATCTAACTGTATTATTATTGTTCCAGAAGTTATACACTGAATTTTTATGTTTTATAAAAGTTCACTTGTGTCATAAAAATCATTCAGTGGGACGTATGCCAATAGAAAAAGATATAAAACGATTGAAGATCCAAAAGTACTTTCAAACCCTAATATCTTCATAGGTAAACACTTAATAGAGATGGCGCTAGAAATGAATCCTGCTTCTGCTCACTTAAGTGGTTAGACATAAGCCCTTCTCCTTTTACGCGAAAGTATCAATAATTGTAATCATAAAGCTTAATGTTTCCAAATGAATGCGTGCACCAGGAACAAACAAGCTATTAAAGATTAAAGCTAAAATAATTTAGGTGTACAATTTGAGAGAGAGAGAGAGAGAGACAGAGAGAGAGACAAGGTGAAGGTATCAACTAATAATTTAGTAAACACTTGAATAGAGATGGCGCTAGAAATGAATCCTGCTTCTGCTCACTTAAGTGGTTAGACATAAGCTCTTCTCATTTTACGCGAAAGTATCAATAATTGTAATCATAAAGCTTAATGTTTCCAAATGAATGCGTGCACCAGGAATAAACAAGCTATTAAAGATTAAAGCTAAAATAATTTAGGTGTACAATTTGAGAGAGAGAGAGAGACAAGGTGAAGGTATCAACTAACAATTTAGTAAACACTTGAATAGATATGGCGCTAGAAATGAATCCTGCTTCTGCTCACTTAAGTGGTTAGATATAAGCTCTTCTCATTTTACGCGAAAGTATCAATAATTGTAATCAGAAGGCTTAATGTTTCCAAATGGATGCGTGCATCAGGTATAAACAAGCTATTGAAGATTAAAGCTAAAAATAATTTAGTTATGAAATTTGAGAGAGAGAGACAAGTGAGAAGGTACCAACTAGAAAAGGATAAAGTAACTCAAACATCGTATATTGTTTTCGATTACTTCGACGCAATAAAAATATGTTATGAGGAGGCATTTAACTCGTACCCTCAGCTCAAGGCGCTCTGGGTTCGAATCTCGGTCTGAGCATGGACGTTCGTTGTGGTTCGGAAAAAGTTCCTACTCCAATTAGCCCTCGTGTATAAAAAACACGACCGTAGAGCGACAAACCACACAGGAGGCTTTTAAAAATGAGAAAATCGGTGTCCATTATAACTTCATCCATTCATCATCCACTTCCAACGTTATGAATGATATTGCTTTATAAAACTGAAGTAAAGAAGGCTTAGGAAATCTGTTTTAATGTGACATCCTTTCCATTTATTGCAGAAGTGGATTTTTGTGCTCGTGACAACGGTGGTTGTTCGCAATTGTGTCAGAACATTCGTGGAAGACAAGCATGCAGCTGTTTACCTGGATTTACCCTAGGCAGAGATGGTCGAATCTGTGAAGGTATGTTATTTTACTACCCGTTGTTACCTGTACTTTGAGACTCATCTGAAGATTATAATTTGTAAAGAAAACAGTTTGCTAGATATGTATTTACAAGCAAGTACTATTATCATATTTATAAATATATCTTCCCTGTCAGGGGAGAATGGGTTGAGTCGTACTTTTGATGGATCCTAAGGAGTCATATGCAGCAGTGATTTAAGGAATAATATAATATGCTTAAAAACAAACCTAAACTAATCGACTGATTTAAATTACAATTACAGTAGAACTCCAACTATCCGGATCAATTGGGACTATACCCCATCCGGATGATAAAATGTCCGGATAATTAGATAATTAACGTAAAAAGATATGTCGTAGTGAAAAAACGAATTTCTGTATTTGTATGTAATGTAATTTAATGACTATGAAAAAAAATGTGCTTACATTTTCTACTTACAAACTGTATTATAATGTATCATCGCTGGAACATATCGATCAAAGTCAGTTGTTTCGCTGTCTTTACTCGTTTCCGTGTAGCAGTCTCTCATGCGTTTGCGTTTAATGGTGAGTAGTTGTAAATGGTCGCATTCAAGCTACTGCTCCATCCATTTTAGCGCTGTGTCAAGGCACTCAAATGCCTTACAAGCTGACAGACCCACGTCTAGTTTAGTAGTGATGTCATCGTCTTCTTCCGGGTCATCAATGAGTTCTTCTCTCGCATGTTGAATGAGTTTATCGTCACAGAGAATTTGTCGAATCCAGGGTCCGAATAATCACGCATCAGCCACTCGTTCAAGTCCGCTGCACTACGCTCGGAACATCCAGGAATTTTCACTATGATGTTTCCTACATCTTCAACTGACACGTTGTCCTTTTCGTTTTTATCATTCACCGATAAAAAAAAATTTTAATGCGGATTTTGCTGAGTACTTTATTTCTTAAAGCGATCCGGATAACTAGAGTTCGGATAATTGGAGATCTACTGTGGTATGCTTCTTTTTCTTCCTGAATATTTGTGAGAAAGTGTAAAATATTCTACTCGGTATACCGAGAAGTATCCATTTTGGCTTAACCCCTTTTACCCTGACACGGAAGATAGATATACATAAATAGCAATCTTGCCAGTAAAAAAGTAGACTTTGCTACAAATGTTTACTCTATGGCGTCTATATGCGTGGTTCTATGCACAATGGTATTTTAGGCCCAGTGATCCTCAACCACTGAGCTTGGAAAGAAGTGAATTTTGGACTACACCCCTCATTGCATTAATTTTATATTCACGTGATTGCTGTCATTCTTCCATTGGTTAGAGATCAGTTTAAGTGGTGGCACAAATCACATTCCTCTGAAGGGGATTTCAAATGCTTTGTTATTCCCATCCGACACTTGAATACCGATACACCAATTACTTTCATCGTCCGATTTATGTTTCGTAATGTCCGCCTCAAAAGCTGTCACAGGTTGAAATCGAAATACGATTCATTCTTTACAGCAAAATATTTTAATATCGCAACTATCAAAAGTTTCCAAGTTTTCATTTAAAAGCTTTTAAATGACTTTATTATGTTCCTGAAGCCAATAACAGTATAACGAAGGGTTTGTGTTCCAATTACATGGAACATTTATTAAGACAACGTTCTAGGCGTTACGAAACGCTTCTGTAAGAGATTCTGCGAGAATTCTTAATTTTATGAAAGGGTTAAATCATGGTGGAAAATAGATTCAATCCAATAATATTTTTTTTACAGAACAGAAAAAAATACATCCGATATTTCAAATAGTCATCAATTAAATAGCTTTCGTGTAGTAATAAAAATGAATCTAGGCTTATTTATTTTGGTAGCTTTGTTTGCAGTTTAAACAAGGTGCTTCATTTGAAAGTGGAGAAAATCTTTTAACCCTCAAAGTAGTCCATAAAGACCTGACTAATTTTGTTAAAGACGAGATATCTCGTAATCAAGATAATTCCGATTTTTTTATGATGACGAGATCAAGATCTGGTCAGTTGTCTTCAAATGACGATGTCACATCGAGATAACCACCAGTAGGATTAACTGTACAGGGAGGTCAGAATCGACCGCACAGAAATCACACCACGTAATTCCTTGTAGAAAACAGACCCGAAAAAGCATTGCTCGTATTTTTACTCGCATTCTGAAGATATTGGCATCGACCGTATTATAATGCAGCCAATTCTTCTATCGAATTCGACAGTTCTCTAAAAACTGGATAATCTAAATTTTAATAAATCGGCATTATGTATAATGTATAAATTAGCACACCATACTGTTTTATAATTTCCAGCAAAATCTATAAATCCATTTGATTTTACTTTTAAAAATGGAACTTAATATGCGTCTTAGAATTTATCAGGACTCCAAGCCAAAGATTTTCTTAAATGTTGTCGTATAGTTTTGAGTCGATATGAATAATGTTTCTTTAAAGATGTGGATAAAAAGATTGTATGAATTTAACTCACAGAGAGACCGTTTTCTGGTTATATCAATTTAAATAACTAGAAATTAGGTCCTCTCACATACTTGAAAATCTATGTTCAGAACATAGTTGCATTAAGATTAGTATCTAGCAAACCATACTAGTCGCCAAGTTGCATTAATGCTAGAAAGTCTTTTGGTAATGTTTCATTTCCAAATGTTTCTATTCTCAGAACACTCTAGATTTTAGATCTGCATTCGGTGCTTCCTGCAGATGAGAGATATAATTCGTTTATTGTTTAACAACCCCTGTATGCGTTTACGAGTTCAGAGGTGTTCACAGCTCCTTCCGACAACCTGAATGCATGCCTTGCAACGTCCAATACATGCCTTGCAACGTCCAATGCATGGATCGGTGAACTCGTTCAAATACCAGCTCTCTCAACGGATACATGTACTGCTACCACAAATACTCTTGCAATGTGGTCTTCGTAAGATACTACGGGGGTCTCGTAAAGAAAGTCTTTATTGTAATGCCAGAGGAACTTAGAGACATATTCATCTAAAATATTTCATAAGAATTGCAGAATATTGATATGAGGTGCTGCTAGTTCTCCATTTGGAAAACTAGTTTACCTTTGTCAAGAGAATAACGCAGAGCAAAACTTGATGAACGGTAGATGACCTTGGAATATAAACTTAGCTCGTCTGGGGAAATGGCTAAACCATACACCAAAGTATGTATTACAATTTCTCCTATTTGTAAGAATTACTAACGCTTCCGTCTTAAAACGATAAACTCAGAAACACATCAGTTGTGGGAATACATCGCTTATGCTTCAACCTAACATTCCCAGCACAAAAAGTGCCAGAAGCAAATTAATATAAACTGCTTAAGAAAGGCAGTAGGAAAGTAGGTAGGTACACACAACGGGTTATTGGCGACGACGGTCCGGGATCAATTCCTAAGAGAAAGATCCAAGTACAAAGCCTCGCAATTTGAACCATGGTCAATAACTGAGCTGGCAACTCTCCAAACTTCCACGCCACGCCAAAGTGGAGACATATGAAGTCATGACAGATTTAACATGCACTAGCCCCCGTGTACACAACGGTATTTGTCTGGACCTAGTTTCGAAATCGGAACCCTCTGGTTGCTTATCCGTTACTCTTCTAACAGAGCAATGCAGTACAAAGCAGAGAAATATAAACAGTTTAAAATAAAGTAGAGAAATCTAAAGGCGTGCTATAAATAGAATGTAGCGTGCATAACTAAAAAGGCTTGAAAGCGCAAAATTACGAAAAGCTCTCCCTTTCCTTAAGTACTGAAAAAGTTGTTTACTAGAAAGCAAATGTTTCGTTGGCCTTCCCAGATGTCAATTATAAGTTAATGGCGAAAACTTGTTTTCGAATCTCTGAACAATTTTTTTTTAGTTACCCAGTCATCTGTTGAAGTTGAGACTATCTGCATTAGCGAAACATGACACTAACGTAGTACCCAAAGGAATATTAGAATGTGAAGTGACTGCATATTAAAGACAAGACTTTCAGTTCCAAGGGAAAGAAGCCATTCTTTGGTTACTCGCACATTAATTAAAAGCGGGAAACGAGGAACGCAAATCAATTTTGAACCGGTATTCGAAAAAGGTTTTAGTTTTACGTTCGGAGAGATGAGATTTACTCTGGACTACGACTTCAAGAGTCACTGTGGTGTGGTTGCAACATTTTTATTTTTTAAAGTTAAATTGCTGGATGAAAGAGAACCCAGGAAGGCTATATTGATAGCACTGATGTTGTTGCAATTTCCAGCTCCAGTAAATGGGGTTGATTGGTTGTTTTAGTGTTTTATGGAGCCATATTTGGCCAAGCTGTGTCAAACACGACAGACAACTTCAAGCACAAAATGACGTGAATGGAAAAAGGATTAGAGAAGAGAGTATAGTGGGATGAAAGGAGAAAAAGATCGATTGAGTACCTCAGGTTCGTAAATTCAGTATATATCTAAGGGAGATGTACTGTCCCTGAGGGCCCAGAAAATATGCAAAGCCAGTGAAATTTATTTACGCTGATTAACTCTGGATTGTTTGACAATCCGAAATAAGCTATTTTCCAACATGAAAAAAATGAAAAATGAAATTCAATTTAAAAATTGAACGTTTTAGTAAAACTTAAAGGAATTCATCCGAATGTTTGCCAAAACGTTGAAAAGTATACAATGTGTTTAAGGGTCTTACATGTGTCGGCCCATTCACGTGGATTAAGTCTTCAATTAACCACGTTCTACTGCCAAAGCCGCTTAACTCTCATACACACCTAAAGGAGATGTGCCCTGAGGGCCCAGTAAATATGCACCGCCAGTGAAATTTATTCACGCTGATTAACTCTGGATTGTTTGACAATCCGAAATGAGCTCTTTTCCAACAAATGAAATTCAAATTAAAAATTGAATGGTTTGGTGGAAGTTAAAGGAATTCTTCCGAATGTTTTCCAAAACATTGAACAGTATACAATGTGTTTAAGGGTCTTACATGTGTCAGCCCATTCACGTGAATTCTGTTCTCAATTAACCGCTATCTGCTGGCAAACCAAATGGGGAAAACCAGAAAGAAGCTGTATAAGGACTGAGGCAATATTAAAAAAAAATCTTAATACATTTAGCATCAAATAATGCAAAATTCCTAACTATACCTCGCAATTTTGAACCACGGTGAGATGGTATATATATATATATATATATATATATATATATACAATTTCAAGAACACAGGAATTTCCAAAAAAATTAAAAAAGTCTTAAAAAAAAGATTAAAAAAATGAAGAAATGTGTGTGTGTGTGTTGGTGGATCAGGGCGCCATCAGAGAGGAGCCTGACCCAGACAACATAAAATGGTGTTTTTTACATATGAGCAGCATTAGGCTGAGAAAATTGCTCATACACTCCCCCAAACACCACCAAATAGCAAGAAAAACAAATACCAAAACAGAGCAGGAACAAAACGAAATCAAACCCGCAGCCGGGAGATCAACAACAACAAGCCTAAAAATTATATATATATATATATATATATATATATATATATATAATTTTTAGGCTTGTTGTTGTTGATCTCCCGGCTGCGGGTTTGATTTCGTTTTGTTCCTGCTCTGTTTTGGTATTTGTTTTTCTTGCTATTTGGTGGTGTTTGGGGGAGTGTATGAGCAAATAATACACCTCTATATGGGCATCATTAGTTGCACGAGGCGCATCAAGACGGTACTCTATTTTTTGCCATGTTCACTGTAGCATACCCTCATCAATGGTGGGAATGGTATCAATGATCCTCTGCTTTAGATTAGTGAGGTCCCGTACCTTTGTTCGATACACACCATATGGGGACTGCATGTTCGTGGGTTCCTAAATGAAACATATCCAGGCCGATGGATTGAAAGGGGCGGCCCAATTCCCTGGCCACCTCATTCACCAGATATCACTCCCCTCGACTTATTTCTATGGAGTTGTGTTAAAAATATTATGTATGCCATTGCCATTGCCATTGCCATTACCACTACCACAATTGATGAGGGTATGCTACCACGAACATGGCAAGAATTTGAGTACCGTCCTCATGTGCTTTGTGCAAGATAACACTATCAAAATGCTTATAACTTGTTTTATGACCCAAACCAATGGTCTTTAAAAGGTTGCAAAAAATTGCGTATGTTAATGATTTTCTGCTGTAAATAAACGATATGAATGAACGACATTCAATATCTTACAAGAAATCCGGTATTGTTTTGGGGGGGGGGGGAATGATCTGATTGCTAGCAAGAAAAAATTGTAACTTTATTTTATCAGGCTGGTACAGAAGTACATAATCGTATAAATGTTCGGTTAAACTACTTAAAAATTTTATAACTCTCAAGTACAATCTCGGACTAGTATTTCTCGACTAATACGGACGCAAAAATACCGTATATGTTTATTCTGTTGTGTTAACTGAAGTTTCATACTTACGAGTTCAAGTTTCGCTAGTGAATGAATGCAAAAATGATCTGGATCGAATCGTTTTTCAAAATGTATGTTATGTTCATCGAAATAATTAATAATGTATGTTTTGATATTCATATTTCCCATCACTATTGAAACACAATGTCCCACAACCTGTCTCCCTTTCAACTTGTGATCCTTTTATTGGAAAGAATGGAATAAAAGTAATTTCAAGTATACAAGTGAAAAACTTACATTTCTCCGCTCACTTGTGTGTCATGGCCATGATGTAAGTATCGGTAATGAATTTTTTCATCCGAGGGGATTTTTAAATGTGCTGTCAAGTGCACCATTAGCCATAAAAGTGCTCCCACGTGGTCATAAAACTCTTCCGGCTCGTTTCCCGAAATGTGCCTTCATTGTCTTGGAACTCGTTCATATGACCGTTAATTTCTTCTCAACTTTTTCCGGCAGCTTCGTTAAAGTTTTATTGATTCGGAAACATTCGTTGGGAAGCTTTCACTCTTCTCTTGAAATATAGAATTTCAATACACTTTTCATCATTTTCTTTTATCTTGTTCTCGCTTGAAATACAGCCCCAAATACTTTTTACTCCAAAATGGTTGATTAACTTAGGGTTGAGTTGTTCTTAAGTAAGCTGTTGATGAAAGCGAAGTGGAATAAATTGTTTCGTTGCACTTGTAGCGTTTAAAAGATTAAAGATTGGGAAGTTTATTTTAATTTTATGTTTGTTGTCTTTGTTGAAAGTGATGTAACAAAGGGAAAATCACATTGTTTTAATTATTGACATCAAATATTAATATTTTATACTGAGACAATTTGACTAAATGATTAACAATTAGTACTATACAGCAAAATAATCGTTGTTAGTGTAGTTCTTAGTACAGAACTCACTGACATTTTATCGCTAAATGCTTATTTTCATGAGAATCCGAAATATTTTGCCACATTGTTTTAAAAAATATAATACTATGCTTCTTACAATTTTTACTAGCAGTATAAAATTAATAGTTAGTCTTTAAACAACTGATCTGTAAAATTTATTTTTTGTCATTTAATCATTTTCTGCTTTAACCGACAGCATATGTTCAGTAAAATCCCGAAAATAAGATCCCGCATCAGAAGAAAACCGGAAAATTCTATGCAGATTGGAGGTAATAGGGCTTTCTTTCAAAATGTTGGACAGTTCATTTAAAAGGGAACATTCTAGGAGAACAAGAAATCAAAATTACTTCCAAATGTTTGAATTTTTTCAAAACTTCCCGAAATCATGAATTTTGTTGAACTTGATTTACGGACTTAAAATTGCTTTAAAGATTGATGACCGTGCCAAAGAGGATTGTAAAAGTAACCCTATTCTCAGCTGTTTATATGCTTGCCGGTCGATTTGGCATTATTTTATGGCAAAATGACGTCAAATCCACTACCCTGCAATGATGGACCGGACGCCAGTGGAATTGCATAAAATTCGACTACTTGTTTGGGGGTGATTATCGTGGTATGGCCTGGGACCTTTGCATGTTGTTCATGGTAAATTGAGCGCCGACTCCTTCATGAACATTTTGGACAATCGGGTTCTTCCTACGCTCTGGCAATTTTATGGAATGGACGAATGTGACTTCCATGACGAGAACGCTACAGTCTCTGTCAAGCAGTGGTATCAAGATATGAATGTAAAACATCTTCCCTGGACTGCTCAGAGTCCCGACCTAAACCCCATAGAACATTTGTGGGACGAGTTAGAGCGACGCTTACGGACCGGGGAACCGCGTCCGAAATCTACAGCTGAGCTGGCGACATTCTTGCAGCAGTAATGTACCCAAATACCCATAGTTGTGTAACAAAACCTTGTTGAAAGTATGCCCAGAAGGGTTGTTTGTGTAATTGCAGCACGCGGGGGACCATCCACATATTAAAGCACTTATTCTTTCCCTTATACCATCACATCTTGCAGTCCGGTCCATTATTGTAGGGTAGTGTATATCAAGCAAGCAATCTGGTATAACAATTTTGAGAAAGTTTCGTATACAACACTTAAAATACATCAAAGCTGCTTAAAAATGGAGATTTTAGTTTCATTGATTTTTCTTTTTCTCAGGTATCTAAGTAATCTGTTCCTGTGGGTCGTGTTGTCTTTGGTAAACACGGGGCTCACGGGATACCCAAGCGATTGTTGGCGTTTTATAGCGCAAGGGACACATAACTAAGGTTGCCAGAACATCTCTTTTAAAGAGAACACATCCTCTGAACGGCTTGGATCTTTTTTTTTCACTCTCTTTTTTAAGTCGTATCTTTTTATGTCCTCTTTTTTTCGGCTGTTTATTTTTTTATCTCTTCGATCATTATTTCGGATTGTGTAAAATAAATATTTTAAACTTTATGCGCTAATATATTCACATTGCCTACTATATCGTTATGTAAACCACAGCTATTCAAATGCTTACTAGATCTAGTGAATTGTACGAAAATCGTACGTATTTTTAAAACGGATCAACGTATAATAGGAAGTTCAACCTCTAGTGTATATTGAGCTCCATGTTAAAACGTCTCATTAGGAGATCAAATTGGTAACCAATAAGAATTTAGATTCGTGTTAAAATAATATGAATAAGAAATATTGCTCTTATTTTATCAGAATGAATATATATATATATATATATATATATATATATATAGTGTGTGTGTGTGTGTGTGAAATATTATTCTTACTATATCAGAAAGAATAGTAAGACAGACAATTCGCAGCCTTTTTTAGTTTGGAAGGAAATTGCTTAGCTAACTTAGCCACCTTAACTTAGCCTTTTAGTATAAAATCGAAGTCGATAACTCAACTATGATTACTGCGCAGAATTCTGTGAGTTTTAATTATGTATTGGTGTATTATTTACTTCCGTTGCTTGTCAGTATTTGAATTAGTTTTGCCCATTGTTAAATAATAATTTTTCGTGTTTGTTTATGTGATAACGTTAAAAGAATATTTAATATTGGTTGCAGTTAACTTATTAATCAGAATTCTAAACAGACTGTACATTTGGATGTATAATTATGTAGGAGGAAGTATTGAATCTCATCAATGTATTTTGAGATATAATCTTGTCAGCAATTTTTCCCGCAAGCTTTTCAAATGATCGAACACTTATTCGGAAATAATTTTAAAACTTTGGATTTTCACTCTTCCTTTTGTCCTCTTTTTTTTTTCAAAATAATTTTACCAAATGTTCTCTTTTCTAATATTTATCTTCTGGCAACCCTACACATTACAAGAAAAGGTCAAGCAAAAAATGACATTGAAAAGGAAAAAAAGAGGGATTGTGGAATTGATTAGTGGGATATTACTCAATTCCTCTTTTTTCTCCTTCGGCGACATATTTTACTTGACCTTGTCTTGTTATGTGTCTATAAAACGCCAAACCAACCAACCTTTATTTCAGACACTGGTCATTCATTATTGGAATAAAACTTTAACAATACTTATGATCCCAAGTAATTTTTTTAAATTAAATATTTATATACGATTGGTTGGGTTTTTTAGCGCTAGGGCCAGACATGACCAAGCTGCGCCAAACACAATACAAATTAGTCTAGACTATATAAAGATATTTATATACGGACAGACCATTTTCATATCCCAAATGTTAAGGATTTTTTTGGATTCGAATGTAATAAAAGAACGAGATAGAACCATGTTTTTAGTTTGAGTGAAATGAAGGCAATGTTTGTTAATAAATCGATGCCCGTAGTTTTTTTTTATTCAGCTGAGATTGTGTTAAATCCTAGAGACAGTACCATTTATTACATTTGTAGTTGTCTGTGGGATTCTAATTACAGCTAGATGCGGGAATTTTTCCAAACATAAAAACTTCTCAAACAAGAGGTGCTAATTTTCGGAATTTAACGACATAAAATGTACGCTATTCAATTAGGAAATGGAAGAAGGGAAACTGAAACGACGAAATGGGAGTACTTTATGGGAAGTGACCTCAATGCATTGAATAGAGCAAATTCTCCAAGCACGCCCGAGCACATCTCTTAGTGAAATTCGTTGAACTCGAAGAGACCTGTGAGCAAAGAGAGGACGCATCAATGTCACTGTATGCATTCTGGAGGAGAGAGAAATTGGATAAAATCATTTACCGAGTTTTTGGATGAGTTCCAAAAATGTTATCCGAACTTGGAGTGTTTGTGATTTCTTGAACCGCGTCAAAAACATTTTCTTACGCGCTCGCCACCGCATCCATTCGGAGAGGACGAATAACGAAAAGCCTTCCATAGTTCATTCACCTTAGTGGTCCTAATTATTGACAATTTGTACGACATTTATCAAAAATATTTTATTCTTTCGTGGTTTTGGATACGTGTCCGTTTGTTTTACTTTAATTCTGATATGGATTTTGAGTTTTACTCTTTCATCCTTGCTCTACAGTGGAAGATCTTAAGACTATGAATTTAAATTTTCATCTTTATTGATTGTACGTGATTTCTTTCATCTTTCCAACAAATTTTTTTCAAAGTATTTCTCGTTGCTTACGTTTAAAAGCGATCATTTGCACTTTTTATGTCTTAGTTGATACTTTAAAAAGTTTATATTTGTTAGTTCTGTTAGTTTTAACTGTCACCCCAATTACTCATATTTTACTTGACTTGTAATAAAAAATTGTTTGAATGCGCAAGGATATTTTGGAAAAGAAGAAAACTAAATTTGTTTCCTCAGACATTTAAGTTAAAGTGTTTTAAAAATATGTTGTAGGTATTACGTAAAAAAAAAATTATGTCAGTAATAGTATAAGGTAAGAAGCCCTTAAGGTATCTGACTACGTTAAAAAGTCAATTTTTGACCAAAATTTCGAATTTTTCAAAATTTAATATTCCTCCTTCACAAAACTGTGTTTGTTGTCTCTAACGGAAACAGAAGTTGAGATAATTCAATTTGAATAAACCTTGATGCAAACTTTTGAAACCGTTATCAAACCGATGTTTGCGCACCGGAAATAGGTGCAAGTTTCGGTTTTCCGCAGGTTTTAAAAAATTTAATTGCAGTTTAAGATTTTTAGTTGTGCTATGTTCCAGCCAACATTTATTTCTAGGTAATGGTAATGGTAATTTTAGTTAACGTCGTACTAGAGCAACACAACGGGCTATTGACGACGGTCCGGGATCAGTCCCTTAAGGGAAAGATCCGAGAACAACACCTCGTAATTTTGAACCACGGTCAGATGACAAAGCAACACCTGAGCTCATTTATTTTTAGAGAAAATAGGCAAAGAGTAGTATTCAATATTTAAATGTTTTTTTCTCTGAATGCGGTTTTCAACAAAATCATTGCACGGTAACAATGATAACTAAAAAAGTAATGAATATATATATTTTAATTTGGTATTATGGTTCTTATATGTATATTTTAGTGCCTGAATCTGGATTCTATGTGTATCTTTAATAAAAAAAATTGTCAGTCACTTCGTTCTTATGTTATAGAGAAAAATTTCAGAAATTCATATAGTTTTTACGTCATCCCTTATGTCGCCAGATTCTAATAATATTTAGCTTATATCCAGCTTCAGTCACTAGCTTATATATTTAAGAATCTTAGTGCAAAGTTTTATGTTAATATTGTGTTGAGCGAGAAAATTGGAGTGTTTTTCGCAAACATCATTTTTTTGACCAAAACAAGACAGTTTTTGGCATTCATTAAAAAAAAAATTATTTTTAGAGGTTTGCTGGTTTAGAATGTGTTTTTTTATGTTCAATCAACTTTTAAAAGAAAAAAGTTCTATTGAATCACTTGAGAAAAAAAAGTACTCCGAACGTAGTCGGATACTTTATGGATTTATTTAAAATGTTATTGGAGAGACAAAAAATGACTTAAGATCAGAAAAAAATGCTCCGGAAATATTAAAAAATACCCGAAGGATGAAACTAAAAACTGCAAATGTCATTATAGTCCGAGCACTAGTAGTAACAATTGATAGTTCACAAAACGAGCTTTCGTTACGGTGACACTTGATTGCGGCTTTTAGAGGGCGATTCCATCGTTTGATGAAAACAATGGCTTGGGGAAGGTGTGCAGCTGCACGTTTCCGTTTGAATCCCAAGAATTAGACAATTCCCAGAAAAGCGTAGATTTGAATTGTGTATCTTGGTCAATGACTTGAAGGGATGGTGTTCAAAACCGTGAAATCTAGTTAGTGAACAGTGCTGTGGTGACTATTTCAGCTCGTATGAGAAAACCTCCGACCATCTCGAGTATTGGTCGAGGACAGTCACACAGTTATAATATCCTGAAGCAAGTGGTACAGAACCAATGATGTCCAAGTGGAGTTCATCGAGTCGCTGGCTTACAAGAGGTAACTTTCCGAATTCATTATGCACGTGTCGAAATACTTTAGCTTTTTGGGAGTTTAAGTAACCGCGAGCCAATTCAGTTACATCTTGTCGCAGATTTGGCCAAAAAAAACTTGCTTGAAAGTAATAGAATGGGTGTTTCTAAGCCTGGATGTGAATTTCCATTAAATGCATTGAAGTAAATTTTCCTATAAGGTAAAGGAATATAGGATCTTGTTTTCTAGATGTAGAAGTTTCGCACATGATGTTGGAGTCTATTTCCACTACTGGAAATTCTTGAAATTTCAAATTTGGAGAATTCAATTCGATTAGTTTTGTCAATTCGTCGTCTTGTTTTTGATGTTTTCAAAAAGCAGCATAATCAATAGCTTCTGGAATATATACTTCTTCAACTCTAGAAAACGCACAGGCTACGATGTTGTTCTGACGATAAATGTACTGCATGTCAGTTGTGAATTGTCTTGTCAAGTCGAGGATTGCATAACTGACAAGGTGAAGCTTTCTCTGGTTGTTGATGGAATGCGTATATCAGAGGTTTGTGGTCTGTAAAAAGAGTGAAGATTCTTCCGTCCAGATTATATCGGAAGTACTTCACTGTCAAATACACTGTTAGCAATTCTCTGTCGTAAGAGCTATTCCTTATTCGAGTTGGTGTTAAGTGGAGTGGGAAAAAGGCTCGTGGTTGCCAGTGTTCCTCGATGCATTGTTGTAAGAAAGCTCAAATGAAGTTATCGGAAGCATCAACCATTACTGCTAAATCACCGTTAGTATAACGGTGTGCTAGTTTCAGATTCAACGAGTTGATGTTTGCACACTTCAAAAGCGTGCATGGTGTTTTCGTTCGAATAAATTTTGCGGTTCTCACTTTTCATGCTTCCCAGAAGGTAATCATTCAAAATGGTTTGATGGGTGGCAGAGTATGTGATAGGAATCTTCTATAAAATTTAATCATTCCGAGGAATCTTCAAAGTTTCTTAACAGTTGTAGATCTCTAAAAATCTACGATGACTTGGATACGTTCTGTACTAGGCCGGATGCCGTTCTCATAAACATGATGACCCAAAAATGTTACTTCATTTTGTTGGAAGACACACATGGAAACTCTTAAAACAAGGCTGTTTTCCAAAAACCTCCTAAATGTTTCCTTGATGTGAAGTACGAGTTCCGAGATGTTTTTGAAGTCACAAGGATGTCATCTATGTATGTAAAACAGTATGGAAGATCTCGAAGAACGGAATGAAGAAATGTTTGAAACGTCTGAGCAGCATTTTAGAGTTCAAAATTCATGAAAGGAAATTCATAAGGCCAAAAGTAGTACAAATTACGGTCTCCTTAACGTCAGATGATTCGACTGGTATCTGATGATAGACATTAATGAGTTCTAAAGTAGAAAATACTGTACATCCGTCCAAATTATGAGAAAAGTCATGCAAGTGAAGTTTAGGGTAACTATTCGGTTGGGGAATAGCAGTCATAGAGAAGTAATCCTCACCAATAACTCTTTTTCTTCTTACCCAAACATACGGAGATGACTGGACCAAGAGCTACTTGAGGGTCTACTTGCAAATACTTTTTCTCAGCATGAATGAAAATTCTTCCTTTGCGATCTTCACCAATTCTGGTGACAAATGTCTTACTTTGAAGGAAACTGGCGTACCTGTTGTTATGTTATGGTGGGTGACATTATGCTCTCTTTCTGTACTGTTAGAATTTTTGCGACTGTAATTTTTTTTAATTCTTCCAGAAATTTCAAAATAGCAGGATGGTACATCGAAACGTTCAAAGGCGTAAGTGAGCGAGTGTGAACTCAGCATTTATCTACCTGATGATTCAAAGGAGGTTAGAGGATCTAAAAGAGTGCTACGCTTCAAGTGAACGAGCAATCCAAAATTCTTTAAAAAGTACGCTTCTATGATCAGCTTCGACACATAAGCAATGATAAAAGACAAAAAGAATCTTCTGTGTAGACCTAAATCCAATTCAACATTTTTCGTTCCGTAAGTTCGAATTGGCGAGGAGTTAGCTGCAAAAAGTTAAGTCTGATTTCTGGCGGTTTTCTGACTTTATGGGTAGAAGAACTGAAACATCTGCACTAGTATCCGCGAGATGTCAATTACTTGAATCATCAAAGAAGAAGAGGTGGTAGCTTGCCTCCTGTAGAGTCTGGGCAATCAGTTTTCCGATGGTGGGTTTCGATCAGGAAAGCTGCAAGGTTTATTGAGCTTCCACGCGTTAGGTCCAAATTTAAGATGCTACCAGCAGTCCTTTTCATTGGATCTGGATCGAGAGTGACTGCGAGAACAATTACGACGTCCAAGATCGGTATAATTTAATCTGCAAAACTTTTGAAACTTCCAAGTTAGGCTTGCGGTACTTGTTTAAAATGCCTTCAAACGTGACTCACATCGCAAGATCTTTTTATTCACAAAAACCATTAAAGATGGTATCTGTAGTGATGAAATTTCAAAATCACTAAAAACCAACATTATTTTATTCACCATTTCAGTTAAGTTAGTCGAAGGTCTTTTACTCACAGAAATTATGACATGAACATTCTGTGGTAAATGTTGAAACCATAAAGTTTTAAGCGATTCATCCGAAAAAGGCATGATCAGCAAGGCTTCTCATCTGCCTCAGAAAATTGAAGGCTCGACAATCACCTATCTCTAAATACATTTAAAACAGTTTTTATGTTTCGATTCTTCAGAATCGAAACAAGACAGCGGTTTTTAGTGTCGTACTTTCCTTCATGAGGCGGATTCGATAAAATATTCTCTACGTAATCCAAGTCATCTTCAGGTAAGGCAGAAACAACCGTGTTATATTTGGTTTGATCTTTCAGTATTCCGAATATTCCAAATTGTGCCTCGAGTTGAATAAACCAGTTTTGGGTTATTTTCCAAAAAAGGTTGGTGTTTTCAAACCAACACGATTCATTTCAGGCGAGTCGGTTAGAGCATTTTCATTTTGATCGTCCATCTCAGCCATTTTTTTTCCAAACGATATAAAGTTTAGGTAACGTAAATTAATGCAATTGAAGGCGAAGAGAATACACAGTTCAAAAATGAAGGGGTGATAGACTATTCCGATTGCTAAGCAAAATGTTCGCATGTCAAAAGTAAGCAAAATTTTCGAAATTCTAATCAATTGAAAATATAAGGTATTCTTCTAAATCAAGTCCGAATGAACCATTCTAATAACCAGAGACGACGAGAGAATATTGAACGAGATATCTCGTTCATAAAGATTGTTTTGCCAATGCATACCTCATCGAGACAGCCACAAGGAGGGTTAATAAGGTACGTTTAGTAACGATCGGTAGAAATAAATTCTAAAATTACAAATGATATGAACGTTTCCCAGTAGCAAGTCGTATGCTTTGTACAAAATATATGTTACAAGTTCCAATTATTTGCACACGTAGTATACTCCTGCAGTTCCTTAATCGATCATTAGTTTTCCTAACCTTTGTGAGGAGTCAGCAACTTTATACTCGTCTCCGCCAAGTCGGAAGAAATGCTCGAAGAACTTAACTTTTCTGAAGAGTTCTCGTTAACAAAGAAAATTAGATTCCAGCTGTCGTTCAAAAGATAGAAACTTCAGCAGCATTCTTAGGAAATCAACTCCAAAAATTCTTCTTTTAAAATGAATTTTGATTTTTTTTTAATGTGGAGCGTCTGGATAAAAAGCTGAATCAAAATCGATACCCTTAAATTTGTGGTTCGTATTAAACATTAACCAGATATTCCAATAATTTTCATCTTTATAAAATCGGATGAACAAATTCAAAAAGAAAATGCTCTGATAAGTTTTCTGATACATAAAAACTAATTAAAATGCATACAAAGATACACAAAATCCGGAAAGCGAAACACATTGATACATGGTTAAAACTTCATACATTTCGAATTTAATTTTGACAAAAATTCTTTGGGAAGCTCATATAAACATATAATATTTAATTTCAAGCACATTGTTTAACTGTTTTCATTAGTTAGGCATTCCCTTAAAAGTTTGAACAATAGTAAAAAATCTCGAAACTAATATTTTTGTGCTTCACATCTAAAATGTATAAGATGTTCCAAATAAAGAGCTTTTTTATTTTCCTGGACTGAAAAAATTGTGCGTCTCAAAAGTTTTTGGCCAACCATATTTTAATCCAATTTAAAATAAAAGTGTATCAACTATTCACATTAACGAATGGCTGTGTGTGAATGAAATTAAAATAGAATTATAACATCATAATAAATATACTTGTAATTTGTTTTAAGGAAATATACAGGGTGTCCATAAAGTCTCTTTACAATCAAAACTTTCTCTCTAAAAAAAAAAAGTTACCGCCGCAGGATTGAAAACTGTGTTGTTTAGATCGATTCTTAGACGGTTTCCCGAGAAAGTACTGATCGGTAAAAAAAATGGTAATGGTAATTTTTAGTTAACGTCGTACTAGAGCAACACAACGGGCTATTGACGACGGTCCGGGATCAGTCCCTGAAGGGAAAGATCCGAGGACAACACCTCGTAATTTTGAACCACGGTCAGATAACGAAGCAACCTGAGCTGGCACCCCACTTTCCAAACTTCCACGCCAACCCAACGTGAGGACTTTCGTCCACGACAGATTTTAGGTGCACCAGCCGCCTCTACACCATACGCTTACAAACATACATGCCCGGACCCGGATTCGAACCAGGAACCTTCCGATCTAGAGGCTAACACCTTAATCACGTACTAATCGAAAAAAAAAAATTAACATGGTGTGTTCTTCATGGTATTCCCTGGACAATTATTAAGATTTTTTTTTCCGATGCGGCTATTAGTTTAGGGTTTATTAAGTGTCAAAATTGATGAAGCGAAATTTCTTCCGCGAGTGAGCAAAACACATACAAATTTTCAGTCTTTAGCCGTGAGGGTTTTTTTTTTAAGAGTACCTCTCAACGTAAATTTTTGCAGCTCGTCGAGTTGGCGAGCGTAAGCGAGCAGGGGGCGGAGCCCTCTAGTATTACAAATGCATATGAAGACATATAAGGGGAAATTATTTCATAATGAGACGTATATAGTTATTTTTTTTTCTTCAATTAGTACACCTCTATACGGGCGCCATTAGCTGCACAAAACCCATCAAGATGTTACTCGATTTCTTGCCATGTTCACAGTAGCATACCCTCATAAATGGTGGCAATTTCAATGGCATACACTATATCTGTAACATAACCCCAAAGAAAGAAGTCGAGGGGAATGATATTTGGTGGCCAGAGAATTGGGCCATTCTTTCCAATCCACAGGTCTGGAAATGTTGCATTTAGGAACCAAAGAACATGCAGTGCCCAATGTGCTTGTGTGTCGATCAAAGGTACGGGGCATCACTAATCTAAATAAGGTGATCACTGATATCATTGCCATCATTGATGAGGGTATGGTACAACGAACATGGCAAGAAATCGAATACCGTCTTGATGTGCTTCGTGCAACTAATGCTGCCCATATATAGGTGTACTAATTGAGGCAGAAGAATATTAAATACATACGTTTCATTTTGTAATAATTTCCACTTATCTGTCTTCTCATTTGAATTTGTAATAATTTTTTAAATTGCAAAAATATTTTATGGACACTCTGTACAAGAAATGGGCTGTCTGACATGAATACGTATATTTTCTGCAAATTTAAATACAAATTCTAAATTTATCTTTATAAATATTTGTCAAATCTTTATCAGGTATGCCTTAAATAAACTATATTTTTACAGAGATAAATATTTTACGGCTTTAGAAACACTACGCATCCTGTGAGCATTGTACTTTCACTAAAAAACAGAACATTTTCTCAACGGTAATAAGTCCATTCTATCAAATACCATGTTCGAATGTTTACATTAGCTGTGCATATACAATACATTAATGTTCCTCATTTTGACTTACATATTGAAGAATTAGTTCTGTATTTATCGTGCTTTTTTCAATGTTTATTGTACTTTATACATGAAACTTTCAATTGGTAATTGGTAATTTTTAATTAACGTCGTACTATAGCAACACAATGGACTATTGACGACGGTCCGGAATCAGTCTCCTAAGGGAAAGAACCGAGTAATATTGAACCACGGTCAGATGACGAAATGAAACTTTCAAGGTTTTTAGATTGATATTTTACCTGCTTTTCCAAAAGAAAACAGGTGTCGATAACCTCTTGAGGTGCACCTTTTGCATACAAGTTTTGAAATGTTTGCTTTTTAAACATTCATTTTATTGCTTTCCAAAGTCAAGATTTTGAATTTCGAGGTTTTACTTCTACAAACTTTTTTAACAAGTTTCATGTCGAAAATTATACTTTTTGTGTAAACTTTTACGCAATGTTTATTCAACAGTTACAGCTTGAGTAGCATTTAAAATCTATGAATGATATTTCGAATATTTTTAACAACGTTTTTACAAAGGTTTTAAAGCTAAAAATGCAGTAATGGAAACAAACAATAATGAAAATGCTCTCTAAATTGCGTTAATAAATTTATGTTATTTTGCTTTACATTAAATATGTTCAAGCAGAATTTGTAGATTCTTTATATGTTTCAAATATTACATACAAATCCAAG
This sequence comes from Metellina segmentata, assembly GCA_947359465.1. NCBI lineage: Eukaryota > Metazoa > Arthropoda > Arachnida > Araneae > Tetragnathidae > Metellina > Metellina segmentata. The sequence goes on along the minus strand of OX375884.1, from coordinate 54,458,284 downwards.
CTTCATTTGACTTCGAAATTATCTTTTATACTTGTGTCCAATCACTCTTTGATTTCCATCCCCCACGAAAGAAGAAAGACATTCATACACTGAACCAGATTCACGAAGCATTTGTTTCCGAAAGCCCATCTATCAAAGAAGAATACTATTAGGAGGAACACAATTGATGAAAGAAGCAGCGCAATTCAATATTTTTTCATGTAGTTCATGATGCAGGGTTCATTTTAATTTGGTTTGATAGGAGAAAATGCATGGAAAACTTTTAGATTCTTAAGGAGTAAATATATCCCTTTTGGAAGGTCCAGAGTTCTCAAAAGTGAAAACTCTTCAGTAAGGAATAATTGTACAATGCCATAGGCATGTTAGGATGACCATGTTAGGATCTTTACCAAACTGTACGTGTAAACATCTCAGGAGCAAAAGAATAATCTGTTAACCAGATGCTTAGGGCAACTACATCTTCCGGTCGTTTGGATCTTTTGTATCTCTTGTATGTAAGGAAATATTGCTGAATTCGGCGTCAGGAACATCGAAACTTGAAACAAGTCGTGATTCAGTTCAGACTGAACCGCTCTTTTGAGTACAAGGGAACTCATTGCATTGCTAAGGGCGTCAAGTAAAGGGATACATTTAGTGGTACTTGGATGGTATGAGATTTCATACTGAATGAGCACTCAGATCTTGACTGAGCGTTACGGTTAGAATAGTAACGTTAATGCTTAGAAAACACAAATTAGAACTGCCTACCAAATGTCCTATGGCTCTCGTAGTTCAAGAGTAAAGATTGGTGTTATATACTACCATTTATTGTGGATTATTTTCGAATTGAATCTATACAATACATGACCAGTATAGCATCCAGGTGTGACTCTACAGAGTAGGCATGTGGCATTTGGGAGGTGAATTCCATCTCGTCTGCTTCTAACGAAGTCCGATCTCTAGTCTGTTAAGACTTGTTTTGCTCAAAGATCATTTGCTCTCAAAATTAACAGAGCCTTCAGGACAACCTCCACAGAGATTTTTCTTGTACTGGCTAGCCTAGCATCAATAGACCTTTTTGAGGCACGATGGATTCTCAACATAAAGTCTGTTCTCTCCACATCTGTTCGAAGGGAAAATCGCCAGTTTTCGTAGAAATCCTACGCACTTCATCTATAATCAAACCACTACCATATACGTATATGCAAACGGTTTTAAGACCCGCGATTGGATTTCCTATGACTTTTGTATGTTCCCGGATAACATATTCCAATTAACTTTCTAAACTTTCTGTCTAAAAATGATACTTACTGCTAGAGATATTGGACAATATGAAGTCAATATGGGCAACACGATGTAAACAGACTTCTTGTACATCATAATTAATCAGTTTTTCCTCCTATTATGCTTTGGAAATAAATATCCCGTTTTGCTAATTTTTGAAATTCATAATTAATAATATTACAGGGGACAATTCTCGGAGTAGCAGTTATTCCGTTGTTTACTGTTGCATACGTATGTTACTTCAAAACGCAAGAAAAACTAATTTTATGTCATTCCGGCGATTGTGTTCGGATATATTCACAAGCTCAATTATGACGCTTAACTTTTAGAAACTACTGCAGTGAGAGAGATCAATACTGATTCCAACGGAACTTAATTGAAATTGCCAATATTCGGAATGAGTTCTACTTTAGTTTCCTGAAGCACCTAGTATACATTCCACAGATGATTTCGGGTCATTTCTAGTAGAACGTGTAAATTTAATACAGGTACGCGCCACAACACACTGCAGTGCTTTTAGACTATTTTCGTTTTTACGAACGATTCCTTAGTTCTATAATAGTAATTTGGGGGGTAAAATAGTCTTTATAACTATGAACGGTCTTGTCTAATTAAATTTTGCGTGACTAAACGATTCATTAATGCATTTTCCCATAAAACGTGAAAAACAAATCTATCAATGAGCAGCATTATGAATTATTATTCCATCCCTTATGTTTATAACTACCATACATCAAATTTTGTATTTATGAGAACGAAAATATATAGTTTGCATTGAAATTAATATATAACCTCTACTATATGAAGAGTGCCCGTGCGTGAAGAAACACCATCTCAAAGCGTTCCAATAATAAAGCTATGTAATGTTATCTCAGAGTTGCAATCGTTAAAACTTTGTCCTTCAATTGAAAGTTTAAGAACTACTTGATATGAGCTCGCAATTATCATAAAACAACTTGCCAAAAATAGCTAATTCTAACGGTATTCTAGCATCTTTTAAATCCTTTTAAAATGTTAACATCGGTGTCATAAATGTTGATTAAATCCTTAACAAATGCAAACATTGGTATCTTAAATGTCTATTAAATCATTTATGAATACTAATGAGTCCTGGTTTGTAGTGTTGCTGTCAATAGCCCGTTGTATTACTCTAGTACGACGTTAATTAAAAAACTATCAATTACCTGGTTTGTAGCTAAATTATTTTGCTGCCATCATAACTTTTAAATATAATGACGTTGAAAATAAAAATTTGGAAACAAAGTATTTCCTTATCATTACTATTTAGAGATATTAGAATATCAAGGGGGTGTAGAATAACGATATGTAGGTAGGTATTTTAATTAACGTTACACTGGAGCAAAACAACGGACTATTCGTGACTGTAGTATAAAGTATTTGCGTAAAAGAACTAGTGGTCTAGAACATTTGGTTGCCCACTCGAAAATGCCACTCTTAGACAATTTCCAAGTGACTGGATTGAAAAGTTGACATGGTCATCTATTACCTGTCAGAAAAGTGGAACTATTTCGACAAAGTGGCTATTGATTGTAGCCGGATTGAAGTAATAGATTCGCTAGGTTTTGACAAATGATCTTATGTTTTTGCCATTGGTGGCCGTTTGTGAGGGAGTATATGTGCCGTCGTTTTGCTCCCAACAGAGACTATAACTAATATCCATGCGTCCTATTGAGTGGCAGACAAACAATATGAACACTATACCAGGTAGGCAGCGATCATAAAATGAAAAATGGCTGAAATTTATTTTTAGGAAGTTTCTTGGACTACTGATTACTTTCTGTAATCGTCATAGTAAGCATCAAGTTTTATTTAGTTTATTTAACAAAGGGCTCCAATGGCTATTACTTTTGGTTCTTGAAAACTCTTATTATTTTCTTTCAGAATGAGCTTAGTATGACACTGAGAAATTCTACTTCTCGAACTCGAACTGTTTGAGAAATACTTCATTGAATGTTTGAACCTGAACACCTGTCACATTCTTTTGTTGCAATATTTATCGAATATATTATTGAATGAAACATCACGTAAAAATAATTTAGGCAATACGAGTATATACTAAATTTTACTAGATAAATCACCTAAAAAATCCTTATTTGTGAATAAAGATCGGTAAAGCAACAAAATTTTAGTGTTAATAATAAAATAATGCACTTTAATATATAATGTACTAATGATGACCCTTTAAGTTTTCGTTCTTTATTGTTAATTGATATTATTTTGCACAGTCGTAGTATTTTATGTTTTGAAAGCTTCGCATAGTATTTCGTAATATGGATGAGTTTAATGCCTAAAAATATAAATATTAACAAAAAGTATCGAATCGGGCTGTAGTAAACAAAAACATTTAAATGAGCGTTGCATGAAAAGGGACTTATAAGTACAAAATTAGAAAAATTTAAAAATTCAGTAAAATATCATTCTATCACAACCAAAGATTTAACAATTAAGGTTTAAAGGTTTCAAAAGTACCTAAAATATCTAAAGCTAAAATATTAATTAAATTAGAGTTTGAAATGCTTTACGCAGAAAAGATATTTCCTTAAGTTTGTTTTTCTATCATATTGAGAGTATATACTTTGTAAAAATAAGTGTATTCTCGAGCACAAAGAGTTGTATTTAGATTACACTAGCACAATTACCCGGACAATTACCAGAGTTGCTTGGATTGGTTGTAATTGCTCATAATATTACTCGATGTTATTATAAAGATTTCGAATTGTTTTTAGCCCTCTGCAGACCTTGGACAAATAGGGGTTAATGCATGCCTGTTTCCCGCAGGAATCTAAACATATAGGTGTACCAACTTTAGTAGTAATTGGTCTAACGGTGATGGTAATAATACTCAATGTTACTCCTATGAGAATTTCAAATTGTTTTTAGCCCCTTTGCAGAACAAATTGAAAGAGGATTAATATATTGCATGTTTCCCACAAGTTTATAAAGAGTAAATGCACCAAATTGTGTGTGGGTTGGTCATTGGAGTAGATTTGTAGAGTACCAGACATATGCCCCCTTTTATGTACATATAAATATATATTAAAATGCTGTCACACACACATGCATACACAGACACGCGTATACTACTCGGTGGTGAACTATTTACGAATTTTCTTACACAAATTCTCCATAAAGTGAATTATTTTCTCTATTTATGCAAGTTTTCTTTGTGACTAAATATTTTCTATACGTTAATAACATTGAATATTAGGACATTTAAACTGTTCTTTATAAGAACCTTTCAATTTTGCCGTTGCAGCTGGTAATGTGCTTACGTCTGCCTCTTTCAATTTGTACCAGATACGGAGATTCTCCTATAAAGTAATTCCTACATAGCTTTTCATTCACAGTTCTACGTAGATTCAGATATACTACTCTACAATAATGGACTGGACTGCAAGATGTAATGGTATAAGGGAAATAATACATGCTTTAATAGGGGGATGGTCCCCCACGTGCTGCAATTACACTAGCAGCTCTTCTGGACATACTTCCAACAAGGTTTTGATACACAGCTATGGGTATTTGTGTTCATTCTTGCTGCAAGAATGTCGCCAGCTTAGCTGTAGATTTCGGACATGGTTCCCTGGTCCGTAATCGTCGCTCTAACTCGTCCCACGAACGTTCTATGGGGATGAGGTCAGGACTCTGAGCAGGCCAGAGAAGACGTTTTACATCCATATCTTGATACCACTGCTTGACAGAGACTGTAACATGACATGTAACGTTGTCGTCCTGGAAGTAACATTCGTCCATTCCATAAAATTGCCAGAGCGTAGGAAGAACATGATTGTTCAAAATGTTTATGTAGGCGTAAGCGTTCAATTGACCAGGAACAACATTCAAAGGTCCCAGGCCATACCACGAAAAAAACACCAAACAAGTATACAAATGTATTTTATGCAAATCGGCTGGGGTCCGGTCCATTATTGTAGAATAGTGTATATACACTTTGTATCAGAAAAGTATCCAGACACATTTGCCGAGAACTGTGAAATTTGTTTGTAAATTCCTCATTCATATGATAAGTTTGGGCGCCAATAAATGTCAATCTGAGACTTACTGAATAGGTGTCAAAGACTCGCTGTGAATACTCTGATTTGGTGCTGCCTCTGAATTGCCATCAGTTGCGTTTAAGAATGCCTGGACGATGCACTCGAACTCTGTAGAAGTGGCATGGCAGCTTAATCTGCACTTTGGAACAGGTTTTTTTTTATCAGAGGCTGGTCACTACAGGTACTACCAGCCTCTAATGCAAAATTCACGACAGTCACAAACCTCCGATGGGAAATTCGACACAAAGATAAACCACCAGTTGGCTTAAGAAACTGGTAGACTGAAGAGTCAGGTTATGAGTTCTGAAATCGGGATGGTTGCTTAAATTTTTCTGGGTTTTTTAAGGAGACGTAAATGAGGAAGGCTTGTTCCCTCGCCGTGAGTGCGATGTTTCAACTCCTTCAAGCTAATGCTTGAATGATGATACGATCCATAAGTTGGAAAAACTTTTAAACCAGAGATGTTTGTAGTGAGCCGGTGATAAGCCTTGAAGAGGAGAGATCCGTAAAGGTGCCAGCTCTGAATGCCAAATTGCTGTTTATCCCAATACAGTAAACTCCCGATTATCTGTGGGCGGATTATTCACTTTGCGGCTTATCCGCGGTCACTTTATGACCTAAATGTTGTTGAAAAACTTCAATCTCATTTTTTTTAAATGGTTTTTTAACACACAAAAAAACAATTAACTGATTTTTTTTGTGAATAAGTAAATAAACAAATTCTTGAGTTCAGAAATCTACTGTTTATTAATTCATAATTGTATATATAGACACACTACTGTCAATAAAAATTGTTAAAAAACATTTTCGTGTTGATTTGCGCCCCTTTTTAGCCAGTTTGCGGATTATTCGCGGTTGCCGCGCCACTCAATTCCGCTGATAATCGACAGTTTACTGTACTTAAGAATTGGTCACAAGGTCAAGATGTCAACAAGATATTTCAGTCACATCTTTTGGCTGTTGAGAAATCTCAGCAGCGGTGTATCATGAACATGAATCCCAACTTTTCAGCCCTTTGAAAAAGAATTAACGCATATAGGACATCGTTCGAGATCTTCGAATTCAAGACGCCTGTCAAAAGATGCGAAGACAACTGCTTCATACAGTTCTGATGACCAAACTAAATCTTTCAACGTGAAAATTTTGGACATTTGGTGCAACGTCCATTTGAACAATTTGATCTGAAGTTGAAGTTGGTTCGATCATTATTCACAGAACTCAATTTCCACGAACTTTTTTGGCTTCGATGAGAGGTTGGACCTGCTGTGTGAGTAATATGAGGTATTTTTCAAAATGCAGAGCCACTATTTCCAATCAACAGTTGTAAAATCGAAGGGTGCGTAGTCTGTCTGGTTGGTGACCTTGCGCCCCGCAGACCGGGCGGCGCCACTTGCTCCTCCTCATTTCGCCGCTGCTTCGCCGCCCCAGCACACTCCGTAACCGGCGCTCCTCCATGCAAGTTGGGTAAGTCTCCTTCCACTCTACAATCGATTCACAACTTTCCCCGAAGAAATTCGCAGTGGAAAGAAACGCGACAAGTTTAAAATACTGGATTCGGTCACTTTCAAACTTTGTTTGACTTTTGATCCACTTTTGTCTTTATGCTAAGAAATGATCCAATCAGCTGAGCTAACTTCGAAAGTAGATCAAGGGTGTAGATTTCATACGGCAAAATTCGCGTAAGAAAACTTAACTCAGAAGTAATTTAAACTGTAGTATCGATGGTTTTATTTGAAATTTTCGGTATCAACATGGATTCACAATCTTGGAAAAGAAATTCTCGTGTAAAAGAAACTCGACAACTTTAAATATTGGATTCCTTCAGTTTCAAACTTTGACTTGATCCGCTTTTACTCTTATTTACTTTTATGTAGGAAATGATCCAATCAGTTGAGTTAACTGAAAGTAACTGTTCAGTGTGTAGAGTTCGTTTAGCAAAAAAACTTAACTCAGAAGTAATTTAAACTGGTGTCAGTGGTTTTATTTGTACTTTTCGGTTTCAACAGGGATTCAAAATTTTGGAAAAGAAATTTTCGTGTAAAAGAAACGCGACATTTTTAAATATTATATTTCTTCACTTTCAAACTTTGACTTTATCCGCTTTTACTCTTATTTACTTTTATGTAGGAAATGATCCAATCAGCTGAGTTAACTGAAAGTAACTGTTCAGTGTGTAGAGTTCGTTCAGCGAGAAAACTTAACTCAGAAGTAATTTAAATTGGTGTCAGTGGTTTTATTTGAATTTTTCGGTTTCAACATGGATTCACAACCTTCGAAAAGAAATTCTCGTGTAGAAGAAACGCGGCAACTTTAAATATTGGATTCCTTCACTTTCAAACTTTGACTTTGTCCGCTTTTACTTTTATGTAGGAAATGATCCAATCAGCTGAGTTAACTGAAAGTAACTGTTCAGTATGTAGAGTTAGTTTAGCGAGAAAACTTAACTCAGAAGTAATTTAAATTGGTGTCAGTGGTTTTATTTGAATTTTTCGGTTTCAACATGTATTCACAATCTTCGAAAAGAAATTATCGTGTAAAAGAAACGCGACTGCTTGAAATATTGGATTCCTTCACTTTCAAACTTTGACTTTGTCCGCTTTTACTTTTATGTAGGAAATGATCCAATCAGCTGAGTTAACTGAAAATAACTGTTCAGTGTGTGGAGTTCGTTTAGCAAAAGGGCGTAAAACTCAATTCATTGAAGTAGTTTAAGTTGTATGCCAGTGATTTTGTTTGAGTATAAACTCATTTTTACCACGGAACAAACATTTTATTTAAATTCAGTTTTCCTAGGAAGCAAACATTTTTGGAAAGTTTTGTTTTAGGAAACATGCTTCGTTGATTGAAGTGTTTTTGTTTCTTTAAAATGTATGTACGGAATGAACTTTTTGACTCTTCCGAATGTGAGATATGCCCCATGCATTATTATTATACTTATTTCTAATGCGGGTTGTTCCTCTTTTTTAATTCCAATGTCATCCGCTGAAGCAGTATAATTTTAGATAACTTCATAAACTTGTTTTTAACTGCATGTGTAATTTCATATATCGCACCCCGGCAAGAAAAGTGACACAACTCAAAATTTCAAAATTTGAGAAACATCAACTTAAAGGATACTATAAGACTTATATTGAAATAGTATCAGCTTCTTTTAGACTTTAGGTAAGTATTTAGGGTGGTAATTTCTATTATATTCTATAGAATAGAGTAAAAAACCACGCTAGGGCACCTTATACATATTTTTTCAATGACATAACATAAAAAATTTTATTTTTGACTTTTGTCACTTTTCTTGCCGGGGTGCAATATATCAAAATGTATGGAAAAGCTTGATTTTTAATTACATTAGCATCTTCAGATATGTATATAATCAAGATCTTCGCCTATTCAACAGCAATAAAGTAAAGTTTTAGTTTACTATATGTTTGACGAGTTTTCAGGTAGTTATATATATATATATATCGCCATCAAGAGCAAAAGGGAACTGCACCATTTTGGTTGGTAGATAGTTAATTGACATCACACTGGAACAACACAACAAGGTATTAGTGGCGGTACGGGATCCATCCCGAAGGGAAGGATTCGAGGACAACGCCTCGTCATTTTGAACCACGGATTACGTGAACAATATCTCATCTTGCACCCTATTTTCCAAACGTCCACGCCATGCCAAAGTTTGGACATTTGAGCCATGACAGATTTAATGTGCATCATCCCTCTTTATACTCGACGGTCTTTGGTTGGATTCGAACTCACAACCCTCCGATTGCCAATCCGTTAATCTTCCATCCGGGTCACCATGGGATGAGTTTTCAGATTTTGCGTGTTTTAATTTATTTTTCTTATGTCGTTAAAAAAGTTACTCAAGATGCATTTTTGTATTGTAAACGAATGCTTCTTTACTCTCAATGCCTGATTTTTATTTAAAGTATTTTTTGAAAAACTGTTGTGTACATAAAAGCATTGTTGATTTTTCTATTAGTTGATTGTAAATTTGTATCATTTTTATGATTGAGTTTACACATGCAGTTATCCAAATACTTGTTGCAAAATCGCAACCTGTTCTGACTTTAGTAGTGGCAAATTAGTCATTTTTATTCTTAAAATAACAAATGTTACGTAGTAAAACAAACCAAGAATTCCAAATGCACATATCTTCGAGTGAAAGAAAAGACATTCTCGATAAATGTATTTCATTTCTTCGTTGCATGTCACGTCGTGTTGATAACATTATATTTTCAATTCAATTTAATGAAGATCAATATAAAGAAATATAAGGTACTCAATTTTATAAAGCCTACAAGTTGTTTTGTTAAAGTAATTTGTATTTAATTTTAAAATTTATTGGAAGTGTTTGGTTTTTTTTTAAAGCGTCACTATTCTCGTCTTCCACACTTTGACCTCGAAGTCTACAAGTGTAGCAAAAATGACAGGTTTTGAACTCTGCCAAAAATGATCATAGATCACCAACCAATTCCTAAATGTTTGTCTTAGTTTCCTTCGATTGTTTGAACAAAGAAACTCGATTTATGCAACAAAATCACAGAAAATGTTCTCATTATTGGATTTCTTGTTACTTCAGAAATATGTCATTTTCCTCTGTCACTGAAACAATACTAAAACTAGATTATTTTATTAGTTTCTAGTTGTGGCAGAAATACAGGTATACAAATATAGCAAGATTGTTTCTCAATATCAAACATAATCGATCTATAGATAAACTGTTAATAATGAGATTATGAACTGCAGATTATAAATATTCACATGTCGTTTAACCTGAGCTGGTCGTCGATTTAATGTGAAATTTTTCGCAGATTTCAAATCCGTGGAAATTTTTACTCTATCTTTAACGATCTAGGAGATAGAAAAAAGAACAACATAATTCCAGTTAAAACTTTATTTGTTTTTTCGTCCGCTGAAGAATCGTTCCTCCGAAAATCAAACGGAAACACCGAAAAAATACATTTAGAATCTTTGGTCTCTTTATGTGTTGACATTCTAAATAAAATACTAATAATTAAATTACAATAAAATAATTTTAGAATGTTCTATATTAAATTTTAAAATTCGAGCGCGACAGAAATATTGCAAAAACTTCAGACTACCTGTGTGCCAAATTTCATTATTGTTAGTGCCATAGATTTGTCAGGAAAGACCACACAGGCACACACACAAACACTTCCTTTTATAATAGTAGAGATGTTGAAGGATGAGGCCGTCGAGTTTCAGTGGGAATGTTCTCTGCGCCAACTAGTTCGGTTTCAGTTGGGTACATTCCTCCCTGGGTGTATTTCTTCTGTATTAGTTAAACTTTCATTGTGTATGTCTATTACTTGATATTGTATGTCTTGTAACTGCGGCGCAGGTTCAGTTCCTGTTAGGTACATTCCTCCCTGGATGTATTTCTACGGCATCAGTTAAACTTTCAGTGTGTGTATCTATTACTTGATATTGTATGTCTTGTAACTGCGGCACAGGTTCAGTTCATGTTAGGTACATTCCTCCCTGGGTGTATTTCTTCTGTATCAGTTAAACTTTCATTGCGTATGTCTATTACTTGATATTGTTTTTAACTGCGGCGCAGGTTCATTTCCTGTTAGGTACATTCCTCCCTGGATGTATTTCTTCTGTATCAGTTAAACTTTCATTGCGTATGTCTATTACTTGATATTGTTTTTAATTGCGGCGCAGGTTCAGTTCCTGTTAGGTACATTCCTCCCTGGGTGTATTTCTTCTGCACCAGTTAAACTTTCATTGCGTATGTCTATTACTTGATATTGTTTTTAATTGCGGCGCAGGTTCAGTTCCTATTAAGTACATTCCTCCCTGGGTGTATTTCTTCTGCACCAGTTAAACTTTCATTGTGTATGTCTATTACTTGATATTGTATGTCTTGTAACTGCGGCACAGGTTCAGTTCCTGTTAGGTACATTCCTCCCTGGGTGTATTTCTTCTGCATCAGTTAAACTTTCATTGTGTATGCCTATTACTTGATATTGTATGTCTTGTAACTGCGGCTCAGGTTCGGTTCCTGTTAGGTACATTCCTCCCTGGGTGTATTTCTTCTTTATCAGTTAAACTTTCACTGTATATGTCTATTACTTGATATTGTGTGTCTTTTATATCTGGTGCAGCATGATCCTTGCATCATAAAATCCGAAAACAACCAAAAATCCTTGTGCTATGAAAATTCTCAATTTGCAACAGTTTAACTCCATACCCTTTATCATAAGTTTTATTTTTTTTAAACTTAAGCACTTTAATTTAAGACTCTTATTATGATAAGGAGATAAGCTGGTGCTCCGTAAGTGATATGGGCTGTCCTGTCAGAGTTAATGTTTTTCAGTGCTTGTTACTGGTATTACATCCTCATGTTCGGTGAAAACTAAATTAATTAAGCTTGACAATTTTATCTCAGCCAAGACGAATTTCAACTTCTTGTTCTGGTCTTAGACATTTTTATCGACAATTTTTTTAAATTTCATTACCAATTTTATCTGATTTGTTGCATCACCCTCCTCATCCATCACTTTATAACTTTTTACATCACTCTGGATTTTTATGCCATATATAATACATTATATTTTTATTGCATTTCTGAAAACTTTTTATAAACTTTGGCCTTGACAAATTGTTTCCTGTATTCCTTGTTTGTATGATTGAATATTTTTAACCATTAAAAATTATATACTTATTATCCTGTTTGCTTCTAAATATCTTGTGTTTGGCGCAGCTTGTCCACTATTGGACCTTGCGCCATAAAACACAGAACAACCAACCTCAGCCAAGACGAGATGCAAACAAAATGTTTCCACCTTGAAGGTCTATTTAGGATAGTATATTAAATATACTAGTAGTATACGATAGTATATTAAAATCAACTAGATAATATATTTAATACATTTAGTATCTAGTTGAAAAAACTTAAAATTGACTAGTCAAATGCAGATTTTACTGCACATGTTTACGGAACAACCCGAAATCAAATTTTTTCGACTTACATGGTTTGACACTTTTTCCGACGTTTTCTGAGACCGTAGTCACGGTCTCCAAAATGTTCTAAATATCCGTTATCAAGGAGTTAATTCGGTGAGAAGAGGTTAAATGATACTTAGTAGTTGTTTAGAAGTTGTTAAACGTAGTTGAGCAGATGAAAATATTTCGAAATGATACTTTTTAAGAATAGGTTCGCTAAGGGCGGTCATTTGGTTGCAACATTAATTACCCCAAGCTTAAGGAACTAAGAATTACTTGGAAATATATCACAATACTTTTTATGCAACATTTTTACTACAATTTTTGTAACTACTTTTTATGTTCAAAGAAATCCGTAACGTAAATTCTGGTTTTTTTTTTTCCAAAAAAATCATAGCATCTTCTCTTTTTGACTTACTGAAAGCTGTCCACTCAAAACAGAAATGTATCAGATGTTTTAAGAACGATGCGTGTTACACTTTCTAAGTTTTCAGAAAACTTTCATTCCTACAATATTTGCGCTGAAAATGCGTGAAATGGCAAGTTTTTAAGCTTCCTAAAAAATTTAACTAGCCGGTGGGAAATAATTACCTTCCATGCGTTTTTTCGGACACTTATATTCGGATTCCCTCTCTTCTTTCCCTCTAAAAGTTATTTAAAATATTCTTCCAAATAATAACACACTAATGTATAAAGTGAAACAACCGATGTTTTAACCAAGCATCCAAAATATATTACTTCCAATCGAAGATCTGAAATTGTCTTCAAAATCTATGTAGCATTTCCTGCAGGCCCAATTGAATATATCGTAAGAGTTTTAAAGGCGATAAGGTTTTACAAGATGTTCTCACTTACTTGATCTTTCACGTTGTACCAGATGAAATGGTGTGACGACAGTTAGAAATAGTAAAGTAGAGGATCTTTGGGTTTCACACAACTACATTTATTCTAACATCCTACAGCTTTACAGACATGTACAACAAAATTGCAGATATTTAGGGACAAGGGTTCGGCAGAGGTTCGCGAGCGTGTCCTCGCTCTCTCAGGTCTCAATGGTCTCAGGTATGTTCCAGCCCACCAGGCCGCCTTTCAGCTAAGAACCACCTGTCGAAGGAATTTTGAGTGTTCTCAATGGGCTTGAGATTCAGTAGATCGTAATATCAGTGTAACGTCAGATGAAGAGGGTTTATGTCAAGTGCCCAGAACTTTAAGACCACTGTAATGTCAAAGGGAGTGCTGTAATAGTACTTCCAGAGTTAGCTATGGACAGCTGATCACTTGAAAAGAGTTTTATGATCTCCAATTAGGAATGAATATGTCTGATTTAGGTCGGCTTAGTCAGAGAAGCCGCCTTTACAGTCTCACAACGTGCAGGAACTAAATTGTTGAGAGAACTTTGAACCGTTAGCTAATGTGTATTAATACAGTCAAACCTAACTAAGACGAACTCGCTTAGTGCGAATGATTGAAAATACGAACTAAATTCCAATCCGTATCAAAATGCATATTCAGAAGTGGATTCTTTTCAATCGTATTATCAGACACATTAGGTCATTCCGAAATTATAGAAGATTTATTTGTGGAAGTGAGTGAAGATAAATGAAGATTCCGAAGATGAAGGAATAAGCGTGCTTTTTTTAAAGAAGCCTCTACTGGCTTAGAAATTATTCACAGCTCTTTATAAGCCAGTGAAAATACAAATGTTCAATTAAACAGAGTTGACCGTATCAAAAAATTTTTTAAAGAGTGTCTCGGAGAAAACAAAATACAAAAATCGATTACAGAAATATTACAAGACCAAAATTGTGTGATCAGGAAATATCTGTAATCTAGAATTATTTGCAAACAAGAATCATTTGTGTAATCCAAAATCATCTGTGTAAACCAGAATCATCTGTGCAATCCAGAATCATTTTTTTAATCTTTATGATGAAGAATGCCATTTATCTTAACCCAGAATTGTACAGTAAGTAATATAAAAACACTAATATTTTATTGTTGAAATAATGCTTTTTCTGAATTCGGTAAACACTAACTATGATTAATACAAATTTTTACGCGTCCCGTGAAATTAGTCTTAACGAAATTTGACTGTAGAAGAGCGCGTCTTGTTTAAACTGTACGAACATCCAACTCAAAGACGCTAAAAATCTTAAAAAGAAATGCGAAAGGCAAAATGTGTTAGTTGAAGGAGAAACAAATTTATAAGCTTCTGACATCTCGTTAAAGAACTGTTAGCAAAATAACTCAAACTAAGTTTTAAGGTACTTAAGGAAACTCAAGTGTCAGTTGCATTGCCCTCCAAAAGAATTCAACTATCCAATTCGATGAGCTATGAAAAAGTATTTGACACAGTTTAAACAAGTAGTGAGCATATTATTCAATCGCACAAGAAATTTTTAAAGCAATTTTAATCAAGTAACGGCATATTTTAATCAAGTAATGGCATATTGTACATAAAATATGCATAGCATTTAATTAAGTCGACTTAAATTATCTTACCATCATAAAATTATTTTCAAAAATTCAAAAATGTTTTCACATGTAAAAAATATTAATTAATTCTGTATCCGGTGTTCTATTAGAAAAAGAATATTTTCATTTTAGTATAGTAGAAGTTGACATGTAGGAATAATTTGGTTAAACTCCTATCATGTTTCAAAATGGTTATTTTGCGATAATAAACTTAATCATGAAAGTTTTTAAAAGATATATGACCGCAAATATCAATAGTAGTATGATTGGAGAAGCATGCATAGGGGAGGGGGGCGTTTAGAAGCGCCATTCAATCCCTAATAAACATATTTATGCGAAGCTTAATGCGTAAGAGTAACTTTCCCAGCCGATAAAAGTGGGAAATTTGTTCCGAAAATGAGATTTGGTTCTATCAATTCTTCCCTCGTAATCGGATGCTTTAAAATAGAAATGGATGTTACAAAGGTCATAGTAACCCTAATATGGCCTTGAATGCTTTCCACCATTGCTTTATGGATCTATCCCTTCGGGATTGATTTCAGTCATCGCCAATAGCCCGTTACTCTATTGCGACGTTATGACCTGGCGATTGTCACGAACATGTGGCTTGTCATTAGTGAATCTGACGAAGTTCTGATGGACGAGATATCTCGTCATTTGAAGAAAACTGACCAGCTTTGTTGTTGATAGCATATTATTTTGATTCATCGCGCTGTTAAGTAATTACCATTACCATGACTTTTGAATAGGTTGGTTTGTCGTTCAGGAGAAATTTTGTGTGCTGCATGAGAACCAACTGCACCATTCATTAGTACAAAAATGATCTTCACTCAATAAAGCGTATATATAATTCTTACTTGTAGGAAACAATTTAAATAAGTGAGCGGTAACATTTTATATTAATTACCAATACCGATTTTCCACCATTTCTTCATTCACAATATACATTTTTGAAACCTCTTAACTTCATTTGTAAGATGAGGAATTGTGACGTATATACAAATACAAATACAAATATTGACGACCAGCTACAGGCTCAAGCCCAACAAGGCTGGTCCTTTGTTTATGAATTCCCCAGTTCCCACTGACTATCCAATTGTGTCTTAAATTCGTACACTCCGTTTGAATTAACTATATTTTCTGGCAACGCGTTCCAACTGTCTATTACCCTATTAAAGTAGTAGTTTTTCCTTAAATCCCGATTAAAATGTGTCTTATTCAATTTATACCCATGGCCCCTTGTTCTGTTATCCCTATTGAAATTTAAGCCCTCTGTGTCCCCTTGTTTTACAAACTTGAAAAGCTGAATCAAATCCCCCCTCCTTCTTCTTCTTTCCAGTGTATACATGTTTAGCTTACTTAGCTATATATGTAAGATAATGTTCCATCTCTTGTAAACAACATTTTTCTTCTTTTATCTAATGTTTTTCCTCCATCTGAAGGGTCAATGCTACTTAAATAAACTTTCATTACAAAGACAGCTTCATTAAATACTTCAAAACTTATTTTAAATGGCAATTTTTAAATTTAGATTAGTTTTACACTATTTTCTATTGGTGACCTCCGATAAGTAACTCACTTTACGTTCTGTAGCTTTGTATCCGTGCCCTGAAATCTGGAGTGTCATCACTATGAATAATGCTTCAAACGCGGTTGATAGAATGATAAAACATTCTTCATTTGAGGAATTTTCTAGGGAAAGACCATACCCAGAGCTAGTATCATAATGATGTCTTGTGGATGCGTGCTTTGAACATTACCTTATTTGCTGATATTTATCAAAACGTTTTTTAGAATTTCACGATTTATGAGCTATTTTGGGATAGTGTATACTATTCCAACACTATAAACATGTTAATTTTCCTCGCTCTTAGAAATACCTTCAGACCCCCAGCTTGAAATCTCCGGATGGATTTCTTTTGATTCAATGTTTTTACTTCATTATGCGTATTAAACAATATGAACAGTTTGTTGACTTCGGGAATTTGAATTTATTCATTTGCTTATTTAATTTTTGTTTCTCTACACCAAAAATATACTATTGCAAAGAACAAACACTTGGAGCCTAAAAGTGCGAAAATTACCTCGGCACATACAGTTCGATAAAATATTAACCCTCGATATGATTTCGACGAGATATCTCGTCTGTCAAGATCTGACCAATTTTGCTAATGACGAGATATCTCGTCAAGATATTGTGATTTTTTTATAAAGACGAGATCAAGTTCCGG
This sequence comes from Metellina segmentata, assembly GCA_947359465.1. Taxonomy (NCBI): domain Eukaryota; kingdom Metazoa; phylum Arthropoda; class Arachnida; order Araneae; family Tetragnathidae; genus Metellina; species Metellina segmentata. Next base: position 54,441,267 of record OX375884.1, on the reverse strand, counting down.
TCTGTTTTCCTAGTGACGAGATACCTCTCCAAGACAGCCATCAGGAAGGTTAAAAAATTCATTCCAGTCGATTACTTATTGAATTGGTATCATTAAAAAATACACGAACCTCCGCGAAAGATTCATATTGAAAATTTTGCTCATTAATTCGAAAGTTAGGCGATATCAAAAAAGGTAGGTAGGCAATTAACGTCACACTGAAACAGCACATCGGGCTATTGGTGACGGTTCGGAATCGGTTCTGAAGGGAAAGATGAGAGAACAACACCTCGTCATTTTGAATCACGGTCAGATGACGAGTTACCTCACTCTCCAACACTCAATCGACATGAGGACATTTGACTTAGGTTCGAACCCGCAATCCTCCGGTTACTTTTCCAACTGCGATACCCCGGTATCTAATTAGATTGGTTCTTGGGGACTACAATGTTCAGAACATTATTATGTTCTATAACACCGTCATACTGTATATGAAGTAACGGATGCCATATACACAGTCCAGTCACATTAATGTGACCACCTGTCAAAAGCCAGAATAACCACCTTTGGCAGAGCGGACCGCTGCGAGACTTGCAGGAAGAGAGTCAATTAGGTTTCTGAAGGTGTTCACTGGGATGTTGAGCCATGACGACTTCAGTGCCGTGGCCAGCTGCGCTAGATTACCTCCCTCCTTCTGCCTGGATTCTTCCGGCAATTGTTGCAGGGTGTTTGCTTTCAGACGTTTCACGCCGTATACGCCAACGTCCATCTGTCCGATCGAGCATAAAACGTGATTCATCGGAAAAAGCCACCTGTCGCCACTCTGTGGACGTCCAGTTGCGGTACTGGCGTGCAAATTCCAGCCTTCGTCGACGATGAACAGCAGTCAGCATAGGTGCATTAACCAGGCGTCTGCTGCGGAGGCCCATGCGGAGCAACGTTCGCTGAACCGTTGTTGAGGATACACTCTTGGTAGCCCCTTGGTTCATCTGGGCGATCAGTTTCTCAACAGTTGCACGTCTATTCGCCCGAACACATCTCCGTAGCCTTCGTTCGCCTCTGTCATCTATAGCCCGTGGTGCACCACATGTGCCATGCTGCTGTTTTTGGATAGTGCCATTTTGCCATGCACGGTATACTTTTACCACGGCGGCACGCGAACAGTTCACAAAATTAGCCGTTTCCGAAATGCTTCCACCCTTGGCCCGAAAGCCAATAATCATGCCCTTTTGGACATCGGATAAATCGCTACGTTTCAGCATTACGCCAACGATTGAAATGGTTTCCGATGCCCTAGGACATCCTTTATAAACACTCCACTGCAATGTGCTGCCACCTACTTTTGTGATTGGTTATTTCACGTTGACGTCGAAAGTAGGTGGTGGTCACATTAATGTGACTGGACTGTGTATATGATTAGAATACTGCTCAAAAATATATACAAGTAGGTTTTATAAAAACCTTAAATGTTTAGCTGCTTTTGTAAGGGTGTTTTGAATTTTTTAGGATTTATGCGATATTGTGTGTATTTAGTCATTTTAACGTTTATTTTAATTTATTGGTTTGTTATTTATGATTTGTTGTTTTACATGTTTTAGTCTTGAGTTAACGAGTACATTTTCAATGATGCATTAAAATTCTGAGCCGTGTCTAAGCTTCCGTTTTCTGCGCTGTTTCTAATATTAAAACTATTGAATTAAAAATTTTCATTAATAAAATTAAAAGTTTACACTTGTTAACATATTAAATGGCAATAATGAAAATTGCGTTTCTTCTTTTACATCGTGCACATTTTTGGTAACAAATTAAAACATTGTTTTTATGAAAATTAAAAAAAAACTTATTGTTCATTAAATTAATTATTATTATTAAAACTGTATTATTCATTAAACGTGTTATTACATTAAAAAAGTTAAAATGTGTTTTAAAGAATTTCTGTTAGGACACGTTTACTGAAATAAAATTCTATTTTATTAGATTGTGTCCACATAAGTAGTACTTGTTTTTCTGATTAGTTTCATAGGTCATATATCTTCTGTATTTAAAGTAGAGTTGGTGTCTGTCTGTCGGTTCTCTATACAAATCTACACCGTTCGACCAATCCACATAAATTTCGGTACACATATACTTTAGTAGTGCACGCTAGATGTGCAGAGGGAGCTAAAAACAATTCGAAATCTTCATAGGAATAACATAGAACGATTGCGGTACGCCGCTCAGTATGTTTTTCCAGTATTGACCAAAAATCGAATTTTCAAACAAAATTGTTTTTCTAGTATTGATTGAAAAACTATTTTTTCAAAACAAATTTAATTATTTTACTTATGTTTGAACTGACTTTTTATATCTTCTTATGAAATAAATAATTTATGAATATTTGATTGATGGAAAAATAGTATTTAAAACATTAAATTTTACGCAACTTCCACTTTGTAATGGAGCACGAAAAGTCCAAACGAAGAACTCATTGATCTTAAAAGCGTAATTTTGCAACTCGGTATCTGGCAATGCCATAATTAATGTTTAATTTTTCTTATTTGATTTAGAATTTTCTGAGTTTGTGTATTTGAGCTGACACCAAAATGTTACGGTCATATTTGAACATTTTTAAGTATTATAAATGTGTGTTCTTTTTGTAAATAAAAACATTATTGTCCTTATCAATATTGTTAAAATGTCTTATGCCAAATTGTTGTATTTTAGAATATATTCAGGAAGTCGACATTCGACACCTATGCACTTATCTTTCTTTTTTTCAGAATTCTGTATTTTGCAAGAATTTGAATTTAGTTTTTGTTTGTATTAATGTGTTCCAGTATATTACCTATTGAATATTTCGTATTTAAGAGTTAAATTTTAATACATTACATTTCTTTTCTGCCAAATACGAGTATCACTAAACATTAGTAATTTCTTGGTGGTATATGTATATTTCGACCATATATAGTATTTAATACATTAAATTTTAAATAGTATTTAAAACATTAAATTTTACGCAACTTCCACTTTGTAATGGAGCACGAAAAGTCCAAACAAAGAACTCATTGATCTTAAAAGCGTAATTTTGCAATTCGGTATCTGGCAATGCCATAATTAATGTTTAATTTTTCTTATTTGATTTAAAATTTTCTGAGTTTGTGTATTTGAGCTGACACCAAAATGTTGCGGTCATATTTGAGCATTTTTAAGTATTATAAATGTGTGTTCTTTTTGTAAATGAAAACATTATTGTCCTTATCAATATTGTTAAAAAGTCTTATGCCGAATTGTTCTATTTTAGAATACATTCATTCAGGAAGTCGAAATTCGACACCTGTGCACATATCTTTCTTTTTTCAGAATTATGTATTTTGCAAGGATCTGAATTTAGTTTCTGTTTGTATTAATGTGTTCCAGTATATTACCTATTGAATATTTCGTGTTTAGGAGTTAAATTGTAATAAATTACATTTCTTTTCTGCCAAATACGAGTATCACTAGACATTAGTAATTTCTTGGTGGTATATGTATATTTCGACTACCTTTCTTTAAGTCTTTGGTTGAGTACGAAGTAGTTTGTTGAATTCTGTTTCATTAAAATAAATAAGATATACAAAGCAAATCATTTTTAAATAAAGTGTGTAATTTATTATTTTAAAATGAATGGTAAAGTTAAAATAAGACTTTAAGATAAGATGGGTTTTACGTTAAATTAAAACGAGTTATACACACACGTTGTAGTCATTACAAGACGAAATGTACGGGTTTTTTTTGTCATGTTTTATGGATGTAAGTAATTGGAAGAAGATATGAAAAAGTTAAAACGATGTTAAAAATTATTTTCGGTACACTTTGATGATGCTTGCATTCTTTTATAAAAGTGATTTTATAGCTTGATCCCTCAATCAACATTTAATTAATTCAACCCGAACAACGCCGGGAAGTTCTGCCTAGTTAGTTATAAAAAAATCAGTCACAAAGCAACAGTCCACAGAAAACTTTATGATTTTCAAATTCTTTTGTTTCATTTATATAATTATTTAATATAGTTTCACAATAAAACAATAATAATATTTTTTGTTTTATAAGGCATTTTCTATGAGAAATGTAGTTTTTCACAGAGTGTAAACAACATATTTTGACCAGAAATATAAGTACACAGTGTGAAGATAAGTAAATACAAACGTTTGGTAAATTTTGTTTCAAAATAAACAATACCGGATTTCAAATAGGTTCCGATTACAATATTTAGTCGATTTATCTCTGTAAAATTTTCATATTCGGAGCTGAATAATCTGGAAAAATGATTTTGACTGACCATTTCACCCCTTGAAATGGTTCTTCCCTAGGTATATTTCTCTTTTCTGTGTCAGTAAAACATTCTTTGTGTATGTCCATTATTTGGTTTGTATGCATGCCTCGTGTCGGGTTCAGCATGGCCAAATATGGCGAAACAACCAACTATTAAAAAGTCCTGTTCACCGAACGTTGCCAAGTTGAGCGACAAATACTACATTGCGGAATGTGATTATTTTAAAACAACGTCCCTCTGACAGTTCTCAGTTGATGGATTTTGATTTACGCTCGTATAGCCATAGCCTTCGGTCACAATAGAATTCGTCTTCTTCAAGTAGGGATTGATTTTGAAATCGCAGGACGACTTGTTATTTTTTATGAAACTTTTTAGAGTGTCACCTGTAGTACAGTTCGTGGAATCTCGGGTTTGCAACTGGACAGATGTAAGTTCGAAACTCAATGCAATCAAATACCGTCGTGTAGTTTGGGGCTGGTGCATGGTAAATCTATCGTGGCCTCAAATATTTTCACATCAGAGTAAGTTTGGGAATTTGGGTGCCAGATCAGGTGCTCTTATAATCTGCCCATGGCGAAGTGCTGTCCTCGAATCTCTTCTTCCAAGATTTGTCTCAGACCGTTGCCAATAGCCCTTTGTGTTGCTCGATTGGAACGTTAATTCAACTATCTCCAACTACCTTCAACATATTTTTAAGTATAGCTTAAATCTAGTTTTAACAACTTCTATCATGCCGAACATCTCTCATTAAAGAATTTCTTCGTTTAATTTGATTTCGATTGACATACAATCTCATTGCTAAACGGTGCAAGATAATAGCATTACTAATCGACATAAGCAAAGTATGTGAGAAGTTTTACTTTCATGAGCGGCAACATCTTCGGTTGCTAAGTTGGAAGTGAGAGTTCCTTTTTCACAGCTTCCAGTAGTATATTTTCCCAGTCTTATTCTGCCGAGTCATTTTTCGTTCCGTCCTGAATTAATAAATGGTGTTGTCTTTCATCGGTCTCCTACTTAATTTATTCTTAATAGCGAAGCGTGTTTGCTAACTTGAAAAGAAGACTTTTTTTATCGACAAATTGATTGCTCGCGAGAATTGTTATTTTTTGTTAGTGAGCATGGATGTTTTTGAAGACAGGATCGAATAATGCGTAGGGCAATTTACTGGAACGAATTTTTCATTGTAGTGTCGTCGAGTCGAGGCTGTTTTTGGAGCGAAGGAATTAGATGACTAATTGGAAAAAGAAGCGAACAACACAAAACAGGTGGAAGTGAAAGAATCGAAGAAAGCTAATGTATTATTGCTAACTTTGTTGCAAGACAAGGCGCTGGTTGCTATGCTCAAGGAAACATCGGTGTATTAGATTTGGGTGAAACTTAAGTCAACATATTGCAAAACCAGTTTTGCAAATCAAATAATGGCACGAAAGACTTGCAACCATGAAAAAACTAAGCAGCAATATATTGATAACCTATTTGGTATAGTAAATTATTTACAACTCTCGGTTGTACAACTCGAGAAAATGGGCGCAGTTGTATCTCGGTTGATATCTCTTACTCCTGAGTTGGAGGTTTTTTACAGATGCTTTTGAGAATCAATCTAATTGAAATCTTGGTTTGAACTGTTTCCTTTTTTTCTCAGAATTGTGAATGCTTAAGCACTAACGCTGGATAAAAACTAATCCAGGTATTAATTCACACTGCAAAAATATTTCCGTAGTAGGTGATTACACATCTTTTAGTGCATCCAAACGAGGCAAAAGTAGTTTGAAAAACCGTCAATGCATTGGTCACTTTAAAAGGGACTGTAAAGTTAAGCAAGAAAATATTAGGATACAATCAGCTGCAGTGACTTTTGCAGTTGGAAAGATTGGAAGTAGTAGCTTCCTGTTGGATTCAGGACATACATCACATATTACCAGCAGTCGAGAGTGGCTTAGTGAATTCATATCGTTTACTCGAACTGTAGCATGTACAGCCTTTGAAAACAAAAGCAACTCACCCGATCGCAATTACACAATTTACATAGCAGAACAAAACGAAAGGTAACAATCAATAGGGATGAATGTTTTCTACAAATATCAATATTTAAAAATTGTCTAAGGGGCGTCTTCATATTAAACTGGATGCTTGCTCCGATAATTTCAATACGAACCTCCATCTTTAATTTCAAATTTGGGTTCTACACATAATTTCAAACGGAAATAAAAAAAAGTTAATCGATTTTATTGTATTTTTCACAGATTTGTAAGTGTTTGGATCTCTTAATGTTAAAATGGTGTTTCACGTTTTTAGTTATATTTGCTAAAAACATTAATTTTCCTTGGAAATTGCTTTTCCATCCTTTGCTACCAACAAACCCAAACACAATCTATAAACATTTTAACTATCAAACTAAATTTTCTATTTTTTATTAATTATGAAATTAATATTCATAAAAACTATGGATAGAAACATGGGTAAATTTTGACTCCATAGCTCAGTAAGACTGTTTGCAAAATTCGATGATTATTATCGTCATTGGGGATTGTTCACAAAAGTGAAAACAGAAATTTCTGCCAACAGATCCTGGGATTCAATCAGAATGGATTCTGACTTTTTCGCTGCTTATTGGACTCCACGTCACAGCGCCTCCAACAAGTCATTGATTACGACGGCCACTAGACATATTAATAGTTATAATGTGATTGTATAATATTATTAAATGATTTTTTTATAAAGCGTTTGTGTGAAGGGTATTTTATTACTCTTTGCTAGGCATAATTTAACTTCATAATTCAGATATTTCTGAAACATAATTAACAGCCTACTTATACTACTGTAGGTTAGGATTGTAATAATCCACTTATTGGAGATAACTACAATATCTAAGTGCCACACTCTAACAAACCTTCCTCAAGCTGTCGTTGAAAGCGACACACACTCCCGGAATCGGACTATCTGATCGGAATCAACCCTTTCTACTGCGGAGTTCAATTTTTGCACGCTCCTTAAATGGGTTTTTTTTCTCGGTCAATTTTAAGCCGTTTTTCATTGTTTTTTCATCAAATCCGCCTGAAATTGTGTGTAGAATCCAAATTTGTAGTAAAAGATGGGGTTCGTGTTGGAATTATCGGAGCAAGCACCCAATTTAATTTGAAGACGGCCCCTTAGACAAATTTTAATTATTGATATTTGTAGAAGACATTCATCCCTATCGATTGCTACCTTCCATTTTGTTCTGCTATGTAAATTGTGCAATTGCGATCGGTTGAGACGTGTTTTTTTATGGCTGAACCTCTAAAAGTGAAAAGCAAGAAATAGCTGGAATAGGAACTATATCCGGAGCCTTGCAAGGAAGAGATAACTATCTCACAAATGTATTGTTGGCACCAGGTCTAAATGGAGAATTAATATCGATGAAAAGTATATTAACTTCAGGTTACACTGTTATATTCAAACACAACAAAGTCGTTGTACAACAGTGAGATCTACAATTAATAAGCTTAACACAAAAGGCACTATGTGATTGAATTTTCTCATGTAAAAGCAGAAGCGCGTGTTCTAAAAATGATATCAACCTGTGGCATTGACAAATGGGACATTCATTAAACAAGGTTCTAAAAGAAATGGGTTTTCAATAAGTGGAACATTTTGGTAGGTAGGTAGTTGAATTAACTTCACACGTGCGCTGAAGCAACACGAAGGGCTTTTGATGACCGTCCATGATCAATACCAATTGAAATATCCAAAGACAACACCACATAATATTGAACCACAATCAGATGACGAGGGCAGCAGTTGAGCTGGCACGCCACTCTCCAAACTTCCACATCACGCCTACATGAGGACATTTTGACTCCATGACAGATTTCACTTTCACCAGCCCCCCCCCCCTTCCGTACATGACGGTATGCGGTTGGATTGAGTTTTGAACTCGTAACCCTACGGGGAAAATAGAAACCGCTTGACTAATGAAAATTTTAAATGAATTTTGCGCTTGGCTACTACAAAAAATGAACCAAATAATAAAAAATTGTTAAATCTCGACGCAATGTCACGCATTAAATTAAATTCTTTATTTAATTTTAATTTTCTTTATTTTGTAGCATTATAAAATATCATTAATATAAATAATAACTATGAATAAATATAAATAATATATGATAGATAACTCATGTTTTTTGGCGGACCACCCAAAAGTCACAGTGAATCTACACTATATAGACAATAGTATTTTGACATTGCATGTTTTTCGGAAAAAGTGCTTTATTATTCTATTTATTGACAGGTAGGCCCTCCGTTTGCTTATATTACAGCTGCAACACATCGAGGCATACTTTCCACAAGTTCTCTGTATGTCTGGGCAGGAATAGCTCACCATTCCACTTGCAAGTCGGTGGGAAGAGATTGTTGTGATGATAGGTGAGGAACTCGTCGCTCCAGTTTGTCATTCAAGTGCTGGATCGGATTGAGATCGGGGCACTGAACAGGCCAGTCAAGCAAATTCACCGTTTTTTTAAGGAAACCAGTCCAGCACACATTTTGCAGTATGATATGGAGCTCGATTCTTTTGGAAGAAACAACCATCATCGCCGTAGTATTGGCGTGGTGTAGGCAAGATCGAATTATCCACAACGTCGAGGTACATGTCAGCGTTCATGGTACCAGGTACATAAAGCAATGTGCCGAGTCCTAACCAGTAAAACAACCTCGCACTAAGATGTATCTTCCTCCGAATTTCTGCAGTCCAAATACTTTTGTCCATATTGTGTATGTGGCCCTTATTAACAAGTCTGATCCACCCTGCTCTGGTGTTTTGGAGGGTACACGTAGTTTCTGTTTCATAACTTGTGACAAAACTTGACGGGTTATCCAGCTATATCAGCACGTCGCTGCAAGAATAAACCATGAAAATTCACTCCAAGCATCGCGAAAATATCGGAAAAGCAAATCAGTTTTTGCCGGTAGTGTATTTTTCTTCTTCGCCGGTCTGTCCCCACTGGGGAAGTAAGTCTCATATGCAAGTGATTCCTTTTATCGTATGCCATGCGGTTGTATTGACGAAATTGCATATTGAAAGACTTCCGAGAAAGGAGTTTTGATTTATTCATATTTAATTCTTCCTTTCGCGACTCCAAATGCGAAATACCAAACTTTTAGTGGACGGGAAATGATATTTACCGCCCGAGTAATTACTTCCCGTTCTAAAATACTTGTACCCTTTCTCGCGTTTGTATCATTCATTTTTGAGGGACCGCGCAAATATTTCTATTTAAAACCGAGTCTGAACCTATGCGATTTAGGCTTTCTACACCTTCTTTAACAGCGGGGTGTTCTTCAAAATGAGATTCTAAATTAAATTACTCCTCTCAACTAAGTAATGAAACAGGAAGTGGCAGGACTATGTTTTAGCTGTATATGAGACTTGATTGATAACGGAGCATTTAAATAAACAAATACTAGATAGTGTCTATCTGTGAATTCTTAGCATCCACTGCTCTGGCCTCAATTCCAGTTCGTTTTTAATTTGAAGTTCCATGGTAGCTTGGTTGGAAGAGTAGCAGATTAGCAACCGAATAGTTGCGAATTCGATACTGGATCCAACCAAAGACAGTCGTATACATGGAGGGAGGGGGGGGGTATTACACTTCTATGTCAGGGGGCTGTTGCGCGTGATATCTGTCGTGGTCTCAAATATCATCACGTTGATGTTGTGTGGAAGTTTGGAGAGTTGGGTGCCATCTCAGGTGATGACCTCGTCATGGGACCGTGGTTCAAATTGACGAGGTGTTGTCCTCGGATCTATCCATTCGGGATCTATTTTGGACATTCGCCAATAATGCTCCAGTGCGACGTCAAATAAAGTACCTGCTTTAATTTGAAATTTAATTTTCATATCTTTTAAAATTTCTATTAATTTTAATTGAAAAAAAAACTAGCTTGAGGTAACTAAACTGAATTTCCAAACTATCCCATTCCCCTAGAAACTTCTAAGAGAGAATCTTGTCTAATTTCAATAACTTTCCAGTGTCTATACAATGCCCTCACTATGAACAAATTGTTTAGTATTTTACTCAGATACACAAACATCTTAAATCGAAAGATATTTCGATAACTACTTCAATTAGCAATTAAGGTATACACGAAAAAGTATTTACAAATACGGTGGCATACGTTGGCGTGGTGTGGAAGTTTGGAGAGTGGTTCCTCTAGCTCAGGTGTGACTTCGGGTTTGATCCCGGACCATCGCCAATAGCCCGTTGTGTTGCACTAGTTTGACGCTAATTAATTTTCCTACCTACCGATAACACAAGACGCTTGTCCTGCCATTTCGTACATTGTTGTTGGTTCCACTGCTCGATTAATTGAAGAATCATACCTGTAAGAAAAAAGGAAGGAGGGAAGTAATTTGCATAATCAGAAATTTCTCCTCTCCTAAAATAACTATTCATTTCAGCTGAGGCCAGTGCGACGTTAATTAAAGTACCTACCTACATTTTAGCTGAAGTTTGAAATTTTCCAATTCTAGTATTTTACCAGCAGAATTTTCTCACCATGGTTCAAATTTACGAGGTGTTGTCCTGGTAAACTTCCGTTTACATTGATCTTCATTCGGGAGCAGAAAGTGCTCAAAACTGCGACGTACGTCTCAGAACAAAGTCTTTGCAGAACAATTTGTCCTTAATTTTATCAAAATTTTCGTCGATTTTTTTTCAATCATAAGTTACGATGTTCTGCAGTGCAAAGCGCGCTCCCTGCCACATTTTTGTTTCTTCTCTATGAACGGAACAACTTTCCTACACCGCCCCAAATTAACGCAAACACTTTATAAACAACACATCTTCTATGTCAATGACAATATATATATATATATATATATATATATATATATATATATATATATATATATATATATATATATATTAACTTTAAAAGTTCCCGATAAAATTCCAAATTCTGAAAGTATGCCTTGGTTTTTAATAATGTAAGTTAATTCATTTTTATGATTTATTATAAATATGTAATACATATTTTGCCGATAGTTGTGTTTTACGTCTGCTTTTGATTTTACTGCAGTTTTCAAAATTCGTACTAAATGCCTGCAGAACAGTTGCAATTGCTTGGAGTTGTGTTGCAGAACACTGAAAATAATTCTGCACCTGGGGATCTTCATTAAATTGAATTGAAAAATTTAACTTTCTTAAAACGAAATGACATACAACGAAAAAATGAAATACATTTTTCGAGAATATCTTTTCTTTGCCCTCGAAGATCTGTGCATTTAGAATTCTTGGCTTTGTTTAAGTGTGTAACATTTGTTATTTTAAGAATAAAAATAACTGTTTGTCGCTACTAAAGTCAGAACATAGCTACAAGTGCTTGAATAACTAGATTTGTAATCTTAATCTTAAAAATGATACGCAATTTTTTACAATCAACTAATAGAAAAACTACGGTGTTTCTACATACACGGCAGTTTTGCAAAAAATATTTTAAATAAGACATTGCTAGTGAATAAAAGAGGAAAGAAGTATTCTTTAACAATACGATAATAAGTGCATACTGTGTGAGTAGGCTTTTTTTACGATCAGAAAAATAATTTAATACACCCTAAATCTGAAAACTTGTCCCGCGTAGGAGTGACGGACTAGCAACTGGAGGGTTTCGAGTTCGAATCCAACCCAAAACCGTCGAGTACAAAGAGAGCTGGTGCACGTTTAATCTGTCATGACCTCAAACGCCCTCACGTTGACGTGGTGTGGAATTTTGGAGAGTGGAGTGCCATCTTAGACATTGTTCTCGTCATCTGACCATGATTCAAAATGACCGCTTGAAATAGTTGAATGGTAGCGGTCAGTTTTACTTTCAAGAAGATACCAAAATAAATTAAAAACAGGGGTCCCAAAGTGGTTGAACGACGGGTAAAATTTTCAGGGTTTGTCCGTAAAGTAATGAGACTGGGTCTGGTGAAAAGAATTTATTGATCCGATCGGTACATATTGTTAAAAGTCTTCAAAATAGTCTCCTTGGGCGTCGATACACCGCTGCCAACGCAGGTCCCACGCTGCAAAGGCTCCCTGGAAGTCAGCTGACGCAACCTCTTTCAGAGACTCTGTGACAGCTCGTTGGATGGCGGGAACATCTTCGAAACGGCGACTGTCAAGGCTTCTCTTGAGCTTTGGGTACAGGAAAAGGTCTGCCGGGCTCACATCGGGGCTGTACGGTGGCTGTGGCAAGGTTGCAACCACTATCCGGGGGAAACGTAGGCAATCACAACGAAGGCGGTGTGGGCTGGAGCTTCCAGCTATCGTCAATCTCCGGTCGTTTCCGTTTGACGGCTCTGTGCAGGCGCGCAAGGACTTCTTTGTAGAAAACGGCGTTGATGGCACGTCCTGGAGGTACAAATTCACTGTGGACCATTCACTTTGACCACATTTTCGTCCAAACCACTCGTTGAAGGGCGTCCAGATCGCTCCATGTCTTCAAGGGTTTCCCGTCCGTTCTTCAATTCACTGAGCCCTTGACTGGGCTTCGTCTTTGTAAGCCTCCTTAACAAAGGAAAGCCTCTCGGAGGCTGTCTTGCCCAGGTAAAAGCAAAATTTAATCGTGTAGCGCTGCTCCAGCGAACGTTAAATTTTGTACGTTTTCTGCCGTGACAAAAACTCAAAAACAGCTTTTAGGTAACGTGTGATCTTCACTGCGTCATAGCTTGGAAGCGGCTGCCGCCCGTTGCATTGCTTAGCTTAGACCCCCCACCACAAATCCCGCCCCCAGGGAGCGCGCTGCTGGCGACTGGAGCGCCGCGCGGTGGCCAGTCTCATTACTTTACGGACACACCCTGTATGTATGTCGAGGAACGATAATCCTCGTATTAACTGTTCTCCGACCGAATTATAACTGTAACTCCTGCCGAATTAAATCGCCGCCCGCGCGATGATTCCGGAGACGCAAGACGAAGACGAAAGTCTTGTGATGATGAGTTTCTATGTTTAGTACTTCTGTTTAGTCATTTTTTGTCCAGTCCTGTTATGTTTAGTCTTTTTATGTTGAATTAAATGTTTTTTCTATCAAACTGTGTCTTTATCTTCCAAAAGACATAGTAACAGGTATTGAAAATGTTACTCGAGTCGAACCAGAAAGGATACATACATTATTTTCTTTAATATATATGTGTATGTCTTTCAGTTAATAAATAAAGGGTTAGAAGAGTATATAAGGTTTTACATATTCATTTGTTATTTCAGTGAAAAATAGCGTTATGTATTAAAATTGGAAATCTTCAGGATTCAAATGTACAATTATTAAGATAAAAGGAGAAAAATGAACGCGGATTGAAACATACATAAAAACAATTATATCAAAGCAGGCATTATTATGCAGGTCTATTTAAACAGGTATTAAAGCAAAATCATTTCTATTAAAGCAGGTATTATTGAAGTGGTGTTTTTCGTGTAACTCCGCTAACTTTTTGAACTTAAAAATCCGCTCCTCAATGTACCAGTTTTTCCGATATTTATGAACTTTTAAAAGTATTTATTTATTTCAGACTGCTAAACAGATTTGTCCAAATACCTTACAATGGGGAAAAGATCAAAAATAAAGAAAATGCAACAATGAAATAAATACAACGCATTTAAACAGCAACATTAACTATATTTTATGAGCACAAAGCTATTGCTTACATAGAACAGAAATGATATGGGAAAGAAAAATTATAATAAAAAAATGCATCCACAGAGAAAACAGTTGAAACATATTTTCAAGCATTAACAAGGAATTTTTGGGAACCTTGGACGTTTTCCTCGTTGCAACATTTTGAACCTTTACTGTATGTAACATCTTTGAGCTTTTTGAAAAATCAAAGCAATGCTCAATTCTGATTTATTAACAAACATTTCATTCAATGTTTTCAAAAATCGATCCATGTGAATGCACAAAGCCCAAATTAGATGTCCTATTTGAAATTAAAAAGCTATACAGCTTAGGTATTTTTAGGGCTCATCTTATAATGATTCAAATAGAAAAAGACTAAGTGATTAAATGAGGTAACGAAACTGGTCGATTCTTTTCTTATTGTCTGGAAGAAAAATTGAATCTCAGCTTGGAAAAACGCATGTGCGTGTTTATAGGAATGAAACGGGAGGAAGCGATCCCTTCTAACCAAAGAAAAACGATTCTTTCTTGGGCGGTTTAATCGGAGATTGAAAAGGACATTTTCGATCGTAAGTCTCCACCGGGACTCAAATAATCGGTGGACTACTCGGATAAACGACTTTTCCTAATAACTTCTCGTCCACTGAGAGTCGTAAGAGGCCAGCAATGTCCGATAGAGCAACGCTGTATCTAACTGGCATTGCCTCATGTGTGTTATCAGATCTTTTTTCCTGGACTTTAAGGGTGGTTCGTAGCTGGAATTTCTCTTTTGGTTAATGAACTGTACTAATGACGGTGAAATTTGTATTATATTCGTAAAAATATTACTATATTTGCTTCACATTGTATCAACGGCACAAAGGTAGTTTATATTTATTATTGAATAGAGATGTTTTTTCTTCCTTGGATAATGTTTTGCATTGATTTTGAAGCAAACAGAAGCACTCATATTACTATTAGTACGAACGAAAACTACTAACTGAACAAATGATTCTTAATAACGACAAACGTTTACCATTTGATTAGTATGAAATGTAGTCGTACGCCCTAAATGTTTTATATATTTTGTACGGGTAGAGAGAGGAGAGAGAGAGAGAGTACATTTTTAATAACGCAGTAACGTTTACCACATTATTACAAAGCAAATTGTGCGCCTACCTGCAGATTATCTCAAATCTAGACATCGAAATGATGAAGTACCCTTTATGTTTACCAGTGTAGAGCCTGTAGTGATATAGTGACTCCAGCTACTTTCTGAAGTGAAAGAGCAACTTCGTAAGTGTTGTTTTGAATCAAATGCTATGATCAATACTGTGATCAGTGCCATAAGCATGATATCTGAAGGGTGTTGCAAACACCCTACTACAAGTGGGACTTGTGCATTCAAGTCGAGGGAGAATGCTTCCAAAACATGTATGTTTACTGCGTTGAACTTCTGGCAATTTGTTCACAATCTCGTTACTTTTTGAACGACTTTTGTAAGTTAAAAGGATGGTCAGAATAATTCTGCAAAAAAGATTAAGTTCTTTAAAAATACGATACAGATGAATCAACCCTGGATAACAGAAAAGACGCAAATAAAAAACATAATACTGATTTTTACTTGTACTGTGTTGGACATGGATGATGCTTTGAAATCTAAGCAATATGAGGAATACCATGTTTATACATAGCTAGCAAAATACTCGCCCTTACTCGGTTTGAATTGGCTTACTCTAGATTGAAGAATGATCAAAATATAAAATGACTAATGTCTTTAGTAGAGTAAAATAACATTTTAACACCTTTCGCCATCTTTATAATTTCTATAACTTACTTTGGGCACAAATCCTACACATGAATATCCATTCAAGTAACACTTTTCACATACATCGGCACCCTTGCTGTATGCCAAACCTAAAAAATGACGAAAGGTTACTAATCAACACTAAGGTTACTATTTCAAAAGACGATTTTGAGGGAGTTTAGGAAATCTCTTTCTTAAATTATTTTCATGTTCAGCTCAATTAATAAAAATGACGATTTACGGCGAGTGCTCTCACACTAATTGTCAAAAAAAAATAAAAAATATTTTTTACTTGTGGCACTCGTGCGTCAGGCTTGCGACATTGTGGAATTTCGCCATCTTCTGTCATTATGACAAAGAATTTTGTAATGTTTGAAAAGTTATAGTTCGGATTTTTTAAACGTTATTATTCTCTCAATAACGGCATAATTGCACTTAAGATTTGCTTTATTCTGACTTACCTGCCACTTTTAATCGAATACTTCTTGGTGGTGTTGCGTGTGATGAAAAGAAAATGCAATTTGTAAGGAATGTTTAAAACAGCGAAATAAAACAAAATAAATGCTGTCGGGTAGAACGTTGTTCTTAAGATATTGATTCGTGATTATTCTGTATCTCTTGATCTCGCACAGTTGCCACAACTTACAACTAAAAGTGCACACAATTTAGAAATGCGAAAATAAATCAGAGCGAAAGAAACAGAAAATATCACTACAAGAGCGATCCGTTTCTTCCCGTTCGTTGAAATATTATGTATCGCCTGTCCCAAAAATTCTTAAATCGTTTACATTGTGCAAAGAACAAAAATAAGACTCGAAATAAATTAAGTATCAGCTGAAATTCCATACAAAAAATAATTTTTGAAAAACAATTGCCTTTTCAGCAGTACCGTTAAAGCAATCCAAGTAATCGTAATTTTCAATATATATTCCAGTTTTTCTAAAACAACCAAATTACGGTTGATTTAAGTATAATTACTCAGGTGCTTTAGAATGAAACTTATCGAAATATGAAAATAAAGATAAGTTTAGTATTGCATTCATTTAACTAATACATGATGTATAAAATAAAGCACATTGTACAGCCATCACGAGAATTTCATTCCATATATTGGATTACAAACACAAAATCGAACATAGAACAGAAAGACGGACAGACAGACTTACGCAACGAAGTTCACTCACTAAATGAATATAAGTACTCACAGTATTCAAAGTTTCATGAAAATATAATAAACCGTGTGGACGTGTATAGGGCACATACTATGCATACAGACAGACAGACACCAAACGCGCAAGAGGCTGATTTGGAATAAGAAGGGTTCAAAACGGATAGGAAACTTGAAATGAGTCAAAAATATTCAATGTACAAACACTCTATTCTTATTTATATAGATATTAGGGATGCGACATCGATGTCGATGTTTTCAAAACATCGATGTTTTTTAAAAAACATCGATGTATTTAACATCGATGTATTGGTGTCGATGTTTTGGTAACATCGATGTTTATACTAGTCAATGTTTTTACGTTGTCGATGTTTTATTTTTAAATGAAAAAAGTACCGTTATAAAAATTTTAAAAATAACCAAGTAGCATAATTTTCATAAACAGCAAATTGAACATACTTTTAAACCAAAGTGACCAAGGATGAAGGTTCTGAAAAGTAGGGATGCGACATCGATGTCGATGTTTTCTAAACATTGATGTTTTAGAAAGAAACATCGATGTATTGGAGCCGATGTAGCATCACTAGTTGCTAAACCAGTTCTAAGAAATGGGGAAACAAGTTTAAATACACTGAATTTTAGAAACATCGATGGTTTGGGGACGATGTATTATCAACATCGATGTTTTAATTTTCAACATCGATTTTTGCTGTCGATGTCGCATCAATAGTTTGTAAACCAGTTTTAAGAAATGGGGAAACTAGTTTAAATACACTGAATATTTATAAACATCGATGGTTTGAGGGGGATGTATTATCAACATCGATGCTTTGCTGTCGATGTAGCATCTCAAGTTTGCTAAACCAGTTTTAAGAAATGGGGGAATAAGTTTAAATACATTTAATTTTAAAAACATCGATGTTAAAAAACATCGATGTTTTTGGGTCGTTGTATTATCAACATCGATGTTTTAATTTTGAACATCGATGTTTTGCTATCGATGTCGCATCCCTAATAGATATACTCATATGTACCATATTGGACATGATTCAAAATCTAAGCAATATGAGGAATACCGTGTTTACACATAGGTACATGCATATGTTCATGAATCTGCTTCAAATTTATAGCCTCCAGTGATGTGCAAAGAGGAAATTTGAACAACATTACATTTGTTAGGCATGTTCTAACGATAGATATAAATTTTAACAAGATGAACTATCAAATGTATTCAATTTATATATGTATGTGCTGCTTTTTTTCGATTAATAAACTATTTCTTACCAAAAATGTTATTTAACACTTCAAGGTCGAACAACCCTGTGTTGTAATTTTGTAAGACAATCCTGTGTTCACTATGTTATGAAGTTTAGACAGAGAACATACATATGTCGAATATCTCAGTCACGCGGTTTTATTTCTGAATAAGCAAAGAATTGGTGGTTAAAAAGCGTTCTTTGCGAACATTCCGAAAAGCTATGAAATGTGTATCCTAAGACACCCTCCGTAAATAGGTAAGCCGCATTCTGGTCCCACGTGGTTGTTTTAAATGGCCCTGAGGACATTCATAACTTTTTTACGATCGGAAAGAAAATCTCTCCAATTTTTTGGATAACCGCTGTCAGTTTATCAGAACGTTTTTACTTCAGTTTCTTTTGGAGATACAGACCTTTTAAAGGACTGCTGTTTTAAGAGCAATTTTAACTATAGTACGATGTTTGTAAGGGCTGAAAACAACGAAATGTGAATTTATATATTTAGTATAGTTACAACTGAAAATTATATACTGTTGTACCACTAGATAAAAGCTTTTCAAAAGTAAGCAACATAGTTTTTCTCATAGTAATGATTTTGCTGCATAAAAGTATTGTTAGGTAGGTAGTTGAATTAACGTCGCACTAAAGGAACGCAACGGGCTATTGGTGACGGTCCGTGATCAATCCCTCAAGGAAGAATCCGAGGACACCTCGTAATTTTGATCGACGGTAAGATGACGAAAAAGTTTAGTTAAATGTCCAAGTTTAGTAAAAGCTGCAAAAAGTTAATTTTTACCCAATTAGCAATGATTGTTTTGGGGGTATTATGGCCAAGCTCTGCCAAACACAGGATAGACAACACAATGACGGAGGAAGAAAAAGCATAAATGTTTACGGACCGAGATCACTCAGGTACCTTGAGGTTGTGATTCCCGTACACACCCACAGAAGATGTGACCCAGTGAGCAGTTGGTAACAGCTGTGGTGATTCCCGTACACACCTAAAGAAGATGTGACCCAGTGAGCAGTTGGTAACAGCTGTGATGATTCCCGTGCACAACTAAAGAAGTGTGACACAGTGGACAGTGGGTAACAGCTGTGGTGATTCTCGTACACACCTAAAGAAGATGTGACCCAGTGAGCTGTTGGTAACAACTGTGGTGACTAACTAACTCGTGAGAGCTACTATTCTTTAGTAGCGTGGTGAGTGGTCTTTTGGGGATAAATAATATAGCCTAAATATAAATTGTATTGTGCTATATAAAGGGAATATGTGCAATTGAGAACAATTTAGACGACTAAACTTGCACCGGCTCAGGCTCAAAGCCTTAAGTCATTGGAATTTAAGAAGAACTTTCTTAAAACCGGCTAAAAAACCTCACCATCGGATTCCTTGAATGTAACATTCTCTCGTTTCGACGGTCTGGTCTCTGGCCCTCTATGACGACGTTCAAGACAAGACACATCCAAGAATTATGGGTATAAAAAGAATTGTAAACAAATTCGCGAAAACTAATATGATTCAGCAAATTACGGTTTTAAGTTTAAATTAGTCACGGTATAAAGTTTATAAAATGGATATCAACAATGAATAAAGTTTCGTGAGGATCTTCCAAAGTGTCTGTTATAAGTGTTAGATTTGAAACTCCAAATTGTTTGTCTTTCATTGATAAAAGCTTGACATTCAGTCAAAATGAGAAAATGAGAACATAAGAGGCAAGTTGAGCAGGTTCTCTATTTGATGTGTCTGTAAAATTGGTATGGCCTATGCGAAGTCTTGTTAATTAAACTTCATTTTTCCTATTAGGGTTTTAATTGCGGAAACACCTGTAATAGTTGGACTATATATCAGGGGTGTGCAAATGCGGCTCTTCGTTGAGTTAAGTGCGGCTCCCATTGAAAATTTAAATCCATTTTTTTATTATTTCAGAACTTTTTTCACGATTCTCTTTAAATTGACTCGTGAAGTGTTAAGTTGTACGTAATCGCTTCGAAAGTAGATCCATGCGTCAGACATGTTAGAATATTTACACATTTAATTTGGCTTTATAAGGAAAGAAAAAATATCATTGATATCTCTCAAACTGTATTCAGTTTTAAAGCTAAACTTCGGCTTTTTTTGTGTACAATCTTAAGAATAAAATATTGAATCATTTTCCATTAATAAAAGCAAATAAAATTAATATCAAAGATGAAAAGTTAGACGAATACAAAGAAAAATACCAATATTATTTAATACTCTAGAAAAAAACTCATGGCTGAAGACTGAATATTTGTGCGTTTTTTGCTCATTCACCTTAGAGATTTCTTTTTTTTTCGACTGCCACTTATTGCACACTAAACTAATTGCCGCATCAGTAAAAAATCTTCTCCATCTTGTTCCCTGGACAATTGTGAACAAACCATGTTAATATCTTAATTTTCTGATCCGTACTTTCTCGGGAAACCGTGTAAGAATCGAGAAGAAAAAAAAGCGAGTTTTCAATCCTCTTTTGTAGTATAGATAGGTTATTTAGCAATCTTAAGCTGGATTCCGATCTCTATTTGTTAGTAAACGTAGAAACTTCCTGTTATGTTTTGAAGCAGGCCTTCTTTTATGCGTTCAGAATGAAAGTGAGGGTCACAAAAGTACTTGAGATTTCTGGTAAAGAAATGGGATAAAAATAGGTAAACTTCCTGTAAACTACCTTTTAAACTATTCTTCTAAAGAAACCTCACATGCAAGATTGTTAATTTCAAATAAACTCAAATCCGAAAGTAAGGATCCAAAAAATTGTAAGCTTCTTTCCATGATAAAAAACTTGTTATCTTTCTCTTTGAGTCGTTAAAATTCACTGGAAAATCAGCGATAAGTTTTTAACAAATGCAAATAAACAACTTTAATATACTTTTCAATATCCTAACCCTCTTGGTTGTTGTCTAGACGAAGTATCTCGTCATTAGCAAAATTGACCTGATCTCGCTGTACGAGATACCTCGTCATACAAGAGAAAACTGACCAGATCTTGATTTCATCGTCACAAAAGACAGCAATATCTCGATGACAAAATATCTTGTCATTAGCAAAATTGGTGGGATTTTGATTGACAAAATATCTTGGCGTAATGACTTGGAGGGTTAAGACAAGTGAAATTGAAAAAACTTTACAAAATGACATCCAAAGCGTTTCACAGAACGTTAAGATAAAGGTTATCACAAAGAATGTTGTACTCCTTTAACTAGGGAAGAAAAATAAACTTTTGAAGTCATAAGAATATTGAAATATATAACAATGCTAAAATTGTAAGAAACATTTTAAGAAAATATGAATCTCCTGGGCATAGCTTCAATAAAAACTTGAAACGAATGGAACAAATAAGAGACAATAGAATTCTTTATTCTGCCTTTTAAACTCCGGTTAAGGTTTGTTTTTCTCACGCAATCCTCAGAATTCTGAAAAATCGGTTCCATTTGTAGTTGAATTTAAATTTAAAATTTGTGAAGGGGGTAATGAAAAGTAGATGATGCTTTGAAGACCTAATACTGAACTTAAGCTTAAAAATCTTACTTTCAATTGAAGTGATAACAGATAGACTGATGTTATGATCTCTTAGTGTTTAAAATCTACATTTTATTGACTATAAGATGGATAAAACTATGTATTCAATGTATGTAAACTATGAATGAATATTCTAAAAATTGGCATATTTTCAATTTGTAAACTACAGGGCAATGTTCCTAAGTATAACACCCATATTTGTAGATTATGGACACTACTGCTTAAATTTCGTCAAAATTACTGTACAAAGTTCATCTCAATCCTATTGAGAATACTTTAGACCGTTGCATTGTGGGATTAATGCATTTAAAATTTCCAAAGAAAATTAAAGTTAAGCATAAATCCCCTTGCTGAATGTGGAAAATCCAACCAATTTTTTAACATCCTTGACATCCTTGAACATCCTTGATGAGCAAAGTCTTGAAACATTAAATTAATTAATTTAACTTTACAAGATATTAGGTAAGATATTAATTTTATTTTTAATACTTTAAATGCCTAAAAAATCAGGGTAAAATATGGCGAAAAGAGAATAAATGCGCAAAATTCTAGGCTTTAAAGATTCCATGAAATTTTGAAACATTTTTAAATCTAATAAAAGTCATATAAAGGTACCAAATCCCCTAAAAGTTCTTTGCTTCAATTTTATAAAAGTACGCTCGTGAAAAGTTAATGTATAAAAATTAAGAATTGCCCACAACTGTACATATCGTGGAATAGCCTTGCTCAAAAGTTTTTGGAAGATATCCAAAACGGTCAGCCTCTCAAACCTATTTATCACATCCATTGCTACTCTCTACGAGATGAAGAAATTACCTCTCTTATCTAAGAATCCGTTTATAATTCATCGCCAAAACAATCTTTTTAATTCACTTTGGTAATCAGGTTGGAAAATACAACAAAAGGGTTTCTCTTCAAGTGTTGTTTGTTTACGGAAACGATCGTTCCCCTTCTGTGGAGCTCTTTCGTGATCACCCAACAGAAATAATTCTTAATTTGTTTTCTAAAAATTGTTTTGTGTGCACTCCAAAGTAAACTTACTTTCACCATTAGTTTCTTTCGTATCACACCAACCTCTCTTTTTTTTATGAGACCACAAAACTACATCCACTGAAATTTTTAAGGGCTAAAGACTGGACAAAATGAATTACAAGTGTCAATTCTGACACTTGTTATTTATTGGGTTGGCCAAAAAGATAATGGTTCAAGAAATATATGAATCACCATTAATCACACCATAGCTTGTCTTCATATAAAGATGACAATATGTATGGTGGTATTAGAAGAGTGTACTTACAAATGCCCGTAAAACTTAACTATAAATTTAGACAAGTACTGCTCCCAATTAGACCAATTGTTAGCAATATAAAGAATTATCATGTTCCAGGTGCATAAAGCAATGGGTCGAGTCCCAACAAGGAAAAACAACCTCACTCTAAGATGGATCTTCCTCCGAATATCTGTTGTCCAAATACTTTTGTCCGTATAGTGTATACTGTAAATATAATCCAATTACACCTCTTAATTTCTAACAGTAACGTCCTAACAGGCACATTCGTAAGAATTATAATCATATATTTAAAAAATCCTAATTGAAATGAAAGTAAGACAAAACTGTTGTAAATAGGTTTCATTGGTTTGGGATTTGACTTACTATATATAACCGCTGATCTACATTTATGCATTTCTATTTGTCACACAAGATCTGTGTATTGTTTTAGTATTCAATTTTCTAAATGCGCACATGATATAAACATTTAAGATCACAGGCTTATCAATCAAATTCCAAACCTGGTCACTGGTTTTGGCATGGATGTTTGTAATGGTTCAGAATCCACTTTAAGTCACATACCAATACTCAAATACTCAATACATACAAAATATTCAAGTTGCAACTGGAAAGCCAAATCATGCGAAACCTACTCAAGTAAATTTTCAGTGCCTGCTTTTGCGCAACGTGAAATTGCTTTATGAATTTGCATAAAATGCCTGCTCGCGCATTTTGATGAAATGTGTTATTCTATGTGCTATAATTCTATCATTATAACATGTAAGAATCAGCTTTAAAATTAATTATGAAAAGATAATTTAGAAAAGTTAAAAATTCGACGCCAGAACAACATAAGCTAGCTACTTTCTTCAGTAATCTTAAGATTCATTTTATATGGTTTCTCACATATTCCCATTTCAAATACTTAGACCACCTACTTGGTATGGTGCTCATAAGTTTCACTCAGTAAGTCCTGTTTTGTAAGTTTATGAATGTTTGTAACTGTCAATGTTAGAAGCAACGGATTACTGCGTTCTCACTCACCAATAGCCTCCCTTGCAATGCAGTTGAAGAGATTCGTGGTCAGACTTAAAATAATAAACATGAGTAGGAGGAGAAGACAAATATGCTGATTTTGTGTTTTCGGTCGGATGCTCCCATGAAACAAAAAACAACAATTCTGATATAAATACAGTGAAACTTCGATTAACCGTCAGGGTCCATACCGGTTAATTGAATAGACGGATAACAGAAAAATCTTAAACAACAGCCGACTCCCTCCATTGCTAATGAACGAATGATAAAAAACGCACGTTTACGAACTGTAAACACAATGTACATACATGCATTTTATTTTACAGAAACAAACAATGTGCAATTTACATTAAGTACAGCATCTTATATAAATAAGAATGGAGTGTTTGTTTGTACATTCAATATTTTCGACCCATTTCAAGTTTTCTATCCGTTTTGGACCCTTCTGATGCCGAATCCGCCTTTTTCTCGTTTGGTGTCTGTCTGTCTGTCTGTCCGTCTGTCTGTATGTATGTATGTTGTGCCCTATACACGTCCACGCGGTTTAAGATATTTTCATGGAAATTTGCATACAGTGAGTACTTATCTTCATTTAGTGAGTGGCATTGGTTGCGAAAGTCTGTCTGTCCGTCTTTTTGTTCTATGCTCGATTTTGTGTTTGTGTGTTTGTGTAGACATCACATTAATTATATTCCAGATATTTGATTGCAGTGTATTTTATTATATACATTATCTAATAGTTTAGTGAATGTAATATTAAACATTTCTTTATTGTTATATTTAGTTGAGTTTCATGCTAAAACACCTGAGTAAGTATACTTAAATCAACCATAATTTGGTAGTTTGGGAAAAATTGGAATGTCTATTGAATATTACGATTAATTCAACTGCTTTACCAGTACTGCTGAAAAAGTAATTATTCTTCAAAAAAAAAAAAAATTATGGAATTTCATCTCTGATACTTCATTTATTTCGAGTCTTATTTTCATTCTTTGCACAATGAAAACGATTTCCGAATATTTTTGACAGACGATATTTTTCAACGAAACGAGAATGAACAAGATCGCGCGAGCAGTGATATTTTTTCTGGTTCTTTCGCTCTGAATTAATTTCTCATTTCTAAATTTTGTACACTTTTACTTGTAAGCTGTGGCAACTGTGCTAGATCAAGAGATAAAATTGAATCACAAATTAATATCTTTAGAACAATTTTTTTTGCGACATCTTTTATTTTGTTTTATTTCGCTGTTTCCTGTTTTAAATATTTATTATTTTAATAAATGTGTTTTCCTTCTCATCACACGCAACAGCACCACGAAGTATTAGACTTAAAAATGTTAGGTAAGTCAGTATAAATTTTCAGTAAATTTTAAGTGTAGTTATGCCATTATTGAAAGAATAATGCCGTTATTGAAAGAATAATGCCGTCATTGAAAGAATGATGCCGTTATTTAAAGAATAATGCCGTTACTGAAAGAATATGCCGTTATTAAAATAATAATAATGTTTAAAAAATCCGAACTGGAACTTTTCAAACATTAAAAAATTCGTTGTCATAATGACAGGAGAAGATTACAACATTTTACTATGTCATATACCGGATGCAAGAGTGCCACAGGTAAAAAAATATTGTTTTGTTGACTATGAGTGCGAGAGCACTCGGCGTAAATCGTAATTTTTATTAATTGAGTTGAACATGAAAATAACTTAAGAAAGGGAATTCCAAATCTCCCTCAAATCCAAAATCGTCTTTTGTAGCAGTAACCTTTCGTCCGTTCGTCTGTAGTAGTAACCTTTGTAACCTTTCGTCATATTGTAGCTTTGTCATACAGCAAGGGTGCGATGTATGTGAAGTGTATTACATGAATGGATATGCATGTGTAAGGACTTGTGTCCAAAGTAAGTTGTAGAAATTATAAAGATGACAAAAGTTATTCAAATAAATTTTTATTCTACAAAAAACGTAAGTCATTATATATTTTGATTATCTCTTCAATTTAGAGTAAACCAATTCAAACCGAGTAAGGTCGGGTATTTTGCTAGTAGTACATATTATAACCGCCGCTCAGAATTAAAGCGAGGATTATTTTTCGTGGCAATCTAGCTACTGTACATAGAGTACAGTATGTATGACACAGAATGACGGGATTGCAATAATCACTTGGGTCAGTGGTATTTTTAGATCTTAGTTTGACAAATACAAAAATGACGATTGAAAGGATTCTTCAGTTAGATTAAAATTTAATTATTATTTTACACTATCTACAGATACATAAAAAGATTACATATTAATGCAAATCGAAACATTAATCAAATCAATCAAAATAAGAACGCTTAGGTTCTTAGCGAATTTAAATTCTAACTTCTGACAAAAACTGAGGTGTGGGAGAGGAGGGAAGGCGCATGACATCAGCGACTCCAGCGCCATCAAAGATTCAAATAATTTCCTCAATGTATGTCTGTGTGTGCGTACTAATAGCTTTTAATATTTAAGTAATTGACTTTTAATAACGGACTGGCGGTTAACAGAAACTGGCGGTTAAAAGAGTGACGGTTAATTGAAGTATGTAATCAAGATGCGAGTGGTAGTTAATCAGTGTCGCACTGGAGCTATTGGCGATGGTCCCGAATAAATCCAACCAATCTGGCGAAACTAGCGCTGATTGCAAATTGGGGACATCAATATGGATTAGGTTATTCACTTACTACCCATGTCTAGTCAAATTGAAATTGTACCTGTGCTGGTGTAGGTTCATTTTCTGGATTGCTTTGAGTTTTCTGCTTTTATTCGACGTTATCGTTGTGAACTAATTTGTAATTAAATTGTGGGCAAATTAGACAGGCAGCCTAATCAGTTCACTTAGAACTTCGGCAGTCTTCAAGAAATTAACTGGAAAGAATTGCAGATAGTAAAGAAACCTATTGATGCGTGTAATTCCTATGGGACCTGGTGTATATTGCTTGGATTCCTCATCGGGGGAGACAAGGAAAAAACTGTTAAAGTAACCTATTCATGTGTGTAATTCCTGTGGGACCTGGTGTATATTACTTAGATTTCTCATCGGGGGAGACAAGGAAAAAACTGTTAAAGTAACCTATTGATGTGTGTAATTCCTGTGGGACCTGGTGTATATTGCTTAGATTTCTCATCGGAGGAAACAAGGAAAAAAACTATATAATTGACCAATCTGAAATGTTCTTTTAAAATCTCTTACAAATGAAATAAAATTTCGAAGAAAATATTTGATCTCTTATATTCAATTTAAGAAACATAAGCCATGTCAGATACATCCGATTAATAAAGCAACTAATATTTTTGTTTCAAAACTTTATTTTTTCATTATTCTGCAAGTGGCAAATTCAAGACTGCTATAATTAATTTGAAATGTATTTCCTTCAGTGCAATTTGTGATACAATATTTGTCAAAACGATCATTTTTAATTTTTGTAACAAGTTGTCTTTGTTCCTCGGTTGAGTTAATTTATTGAAGTTACAGCAGAAAGACTAGTCTTCACTTTAAAGGAAAGCATATACACACGCATTATGAAAAGCGATAAAAATATCCATAACATCTGCTGAAGAGCATGGACAATTCGAAACTGATTCACCCAAACATAGAACATTTAGAAACTGAACTTATAAATTTTTTTCTAAAATATTTTAATCTGTGGTATACTTGTGAGTTTACGCATTTCCAGATCTTACATATACAAATTTTCCATCAAATCTGAGGTTTCTTAAAGTAGAGTTTGCGACCTGGTTGTGAATTTTGCTAAAATTTTTGAATTTGGAGTAAGCCAGAATGATGTGTAGCTTGACGAATTGTATGGATATTTTCCGTTATATATGTATCCTCTGTTTTTCGTTTCTGGCTCCTCAATGGAAAATAAATTTTAAACTACATCAGTTTCCATGAATGTATCCATACCCTCAAATTCACGGTTTCGTACTTAAAAGAAGTTAGATTTTCGACAGTACCGAAATCAAAATAAATTTCGAAATTTTTATGTTAAAATAAAATTTATGTTTCATTTCAAATGTTTATATTTTAGCATAAAATTATTAATTGAAAGCCATAGGAACCTTTATTTTAACTACTTTTGCTGAACAGTTTAAAAAGTGAGTCAGTAAAAGTAGCCCATTTCTATTTTGTATGAAAATGTTTTTATGTTGACACAAAAATTACTTTTCTCTTTCAATAAACTAAAATCTTTATAAAAGAGCGTGAATTTTTCTTTCCTCTCCTGAACATCTTTTGAATAAAGATGATCCTAATCATGTTATCCGATGGCTAGGTAATTGAACCACGTTGCTGTTACAGAACGCAATAACGGTAAAAGAAAGGTTCAATTATAGAAACATGTGTCTACCCATTCGAGATCAGACGAAACTGATCGTAGGCGTGATCAGTTTCCGAAATTAATCTATAATCTATATCAGATAATTTTATATTGATTGCATTAGAGATAAAGTTTTGTTAGAATTTACAAAGATAGACAGAAATGAGAGCTTTAGAAATAATGTATACTTATAAAAATTATTTTGTAAAAAAATTTGTTCACATTTTTTTATTTAAGAACCAAAATGCAAGCTTTTCTAAAGTACACATATTATTTAAAGTGCAGGTAATATCTTCAAAAATTCGTGAAAAATTCGTCAAAATTTTATATATATATATATATATATATATATATATATATATATATATATATATATATATATATATATATATATATATATATATATATATATATATATATATAATTCTATGATTCATTCGATTGTAATACTTTATTTCTATTGACTTGTCTAATTCTCCAACATACGAGCTGTAGGCAGCGTAGGTTCGATTCTTGTAGAAGCCCTGTATTCATCTCTCTGTGTGTGTATTTCTCTCTTCTGGTATCAGTAAAAACATAACTGATGGGAATCTTCATTTAATTGAAGAAAAAACATTGTTTGCTTGGCTCAGCTTGACCATACCTGGCCTTGCACAATAAAATCCAACCAACTAACTTATCAAATTCCCCCAAGCAACTCCACAGAAAAAAGCCTAGTTGCTTACACAAGATTTTTTTTCATGCTAGTGTTGCTTTGTATGCTAGTTTTACCAAGAAATTACCGTGCAGAATTACATATTCTGATATCCTCATTGCATCAAGCATCCTGTGAATAGATGAATACAATTTAAGAAAAAGACTGATAAACTGTGTACAAAAGTTATTTCTAGCATCGTAGTCCTAATTACTTTGAAGTACTAAATATGTACTATAAATATATAATGCTGTAAATTAATATTCTAATTATCTGTTTAGATATTGACGAGTGCAGCTTGAATGCTCCATGCTCCCATGTGTGTCACAACACTCTTGGGTCCTATACCTGCAGTTGCCATCTTCACTTCCAACTTGGAAATGATGGACGCTCTTGCTACCGTAAGTTGCATTTAAGCTTATATATCCGTTCGAGCAGCTAAAGTCCCACAAGGTACCTGTACTCGAAAACTTACAATAGCGTATTAACTTATCTACAAGGACATTAATATTCTACAAGGGCTACACATCCCCATATTAGAGATACTAAAGGGAAGAGAAAGGCTCCTGAGGCTGCGATAGCGTATTAATATAACAACGACATTCATATTCTACAAGAGCTACTAATACCCAGATTAGCGATAGGCTAAAGGGTAAAAAATGGAGCTAAAGGGAAGAGAAAGACTCCTGAAAAGGATTTTCTATTTGTATTAGTACAAGAACATGTCCACTCGGAATCTCAATGAGAACTGTTGAATATGTGACCCAAGAAAAACCCCACAAGGGAAGATTGACAAAACTCTTCATTGCCTACTGTGTCTTATTAGATATATGACTTATTTGTAAATAAATATTCAATACCCATTTAGTTTCTTCCACTGATTGAAGTTGCATCAGTTTGTACTGGTATGTAAAAAAGCCATTATTTCAATGTTAGTTTTGTTTTGGCGAATAGAAAGTCTAATCTAAAACTAAGCTGAGGGAATGTCTTCAACTGAAGCATATGTTAAGAGAATCTTTCCCAACTGTCACTGTCTACTTATTAGTGTTAGAAAGTTCTTCAGCGGTTAAATCATTCTTTCTACTGTACAGTAGTAGACCGATGTACTGTACTTACTTCAGTGCAACGCTAATTAAAACTGCATATCTGCAGGTATATACTGTACTGTAATATTTTAAATCATTATCCGTCGAATTTTTTTTAGAAAATTGAACACAGTATACCATTTTAATTCATTAATGAAATTCTTTTTACTTATTTGTTTTCAAGGTTTCATTTTTTGCGCATTGCTCTATTATATAGAAACACAAAAAGTCCAAAAGTAAAATGTTGTTTGAAATTATAAATCGCGGCTGAAAGATTATTCATTGTTGTATGTATTGTTTTTAGTTTTTCGGCAATTCAATTACAGGATGTTTCTTACAGGAATTGAAATGGAAGTGGTGAACACATGTGCTGATAAAAACGGGGGCTGTGACCAGAAGTGTAGTCATGGACCAGGAGGAGCCATTTGCAGTTGCTACTCTGGATACGAACTCGACTCAGATGGCAAAACTTGCAATGGTAAGAATTGAGTGTTCCTTATTTTGTTACATACCTCTCTTTGTTAACGGCGTCACTGTTGCGAAGTTGGAAGATTATCGGATTAGCAACTTGTGAGTAGCGTGTATGAAACTAGGTTCATCCAAAGACGTTTAGGTTGAGAGCTGGTGAACGTTAAATCTGTCGTGGCCTCAAATGTACTTATGTTGGCATGACGTGGAAGTTTGGAGAGTAGGCTGCCAGTTTAAGTGTTAACCTTGTCATCTAACAGTGGTTCGAAATTACGAGGCGTTACGTTCTCCTTGGATCTTTCCCTTCGGGATTGATTCCGGACCGTCCCTGATAGCCTGTTGTGCTGTTTCCAAGGTGACGTTAATTAACTACCTACCTACCTTCATGTTTGTTGACTATCAGAAAATGTTCTCAGTCTAAACTAGTATTTAGTTATTATAAAGCTGAAATATTTTTCAATATGAGCATCTACGTCCAATGGTTTTCATAATATTTGGCTCAAATAGGAAGTGAATTTCACCTGTTTAAGAGCTATGCATTATTCGTGGAACTAATTATACGTACTGTAACACAGCTATATTGTTGATAAGGCAACTGTGGCGAATTCTTTCGCTGACAACTTTTCTCATACTGAATTCTTTTCGAACTAGACGTGGACGAATGTCGTCTCTCTCAGTGCCAACAAGTGTGCCACAACACCCCTGGAGGGTATTCCTGCTCCTGTCGTCTTGGATTTTCATTGGATAAGAACGGAATCACATGTAACGGTAAGTACTACACAGTTTTACAAACGAAATGCAGAATTTAATTAATCATCTGACTATCATCTCAATTGTATTTGTTTTATGTATCCTATGAGCGGACTTTCACTTTATAACTGCTAACATACAAGAGCATGTTAACAGTTAGGCTATCGTGTATCGTAATATAAAACACCTTTTATAACAAGAAGGTATTTTACAAAATCAATTTTCTTCAAAAGAAGAATCTTGTATTTTCATCGTGTTTCTGACCTTTCTCTGCATATTATGTCACATTTGGATATTTTTGCGTGTTTGGAACTTTTGTTTCTTAAGCTGGTACATGTATCAATCTGGAAGCGTAATGTGCCTTAGAATGACTAGTATTGTTGGTTGCATGAATTAAGCTTTACGCTGCGGCGCTTAGATTTTTTCAATCGTCTCCAGGAACGGCTTTCCTCCTGATTCTCCGATCCCCAAACCTAATTACCTAACTTGAGCGATAGGGTCGTCAGTGGCATTTACGACTGACTTTTTCCTTTCATAGTATCGTTAGGCGTGAGAAGAGATATCACCTGACAACTTTCTGCTTTCCCAAAAGCTTTGACATCTTGGACTTGGACACCGCAGGTGTCCCCCTTACCTCCCGCCCAATAGGACAGGTAAAAGTGGTTTGTGATGGACACGCTGCGGAAAGAGCGGTTTGAGCCCACCGTAACAGAATGTGGCAGCTTTAGACGAACCCTTGGCTGTGCGCTTCTGCTCTAGGAGCAACTGCGCAGCTGGTTTCTGATTTATATGTTTTACTTTGATAGTTAAATTGAGCTTTAGTCAGTTGTGATGAGGAGTGATGCCATCTATTGCCGAACGCTGGTAGGTGTAATTACTATTTATCTATGTTCATTGTAGGAGCTCTTCATGAGGGGGTACATTATACATACAGGGGTTAAACAAAGTAAACATGAGAATAGAAAAAATAATTTGAGGGGGCCTATTGTATAAATATTAACGATGTAAGTGGTATCAGCACTGGTAAGATTTGAGCAAAGGTGGAAGTTTAATGTTTTTAGTTGCATAGTGATAGCATTTGCCATGTGGCACTATTGTTTGATTATGTCGATATTCTCTGTTAGGTACTTCATGATCTGCACTATCTTTGCTTGAGCCTTGCTGTTGTTTACTGTGTTTTTGGCCCACTCCCTGAAGTGTTCAGTTGTTGGTTGTAGCAGGTGGTTTGTGGCTGTAAGTGGGCATTCAAACACGTAATGGTTTGGAGTCCCCTCCTGCCCACAAATGCAGTTGCCTGTGGCTGTTATGCTGAATCTGTTGAGGTAGCTGGGGAAAGGGCCGTGTCCTGTGTAAAATGCCGTTAGGAATGGTCCGTGTGGCTCCTTTTTGGGGTTGACATTTGGGAAGAATGAATAGGTTCTTCTTCCCGTTTCTCCCTCGTCCCATTCCTCCTGCCATCTCTTAAGAGCTGTTCTCTTCATTAATTGTTTTGCGTGGCTCTTGGGTAGTTTTGCGTTGATTCGGAAGTTCGTTGCTCCTGTTGTTGCTTCTTTGGCAAGCTGGTCGGCCCTTTCATTGCCTCGTATACCTATGTGAGCCTTGACCCAGTTGATGTATGTATTGTGGAAATTATTTTTAAGCAGTGCTCGGATTTGTTGCGCTATTGGATCCTTTGTTTGGAATTGTTGGAGTGTCTTTATAGTTGATAGGCTGTCCGTTAGAATGTTACAGGTGGAATATGTTTGTTGTTTTGCCCAAGCTAGGGCAAAGAGGATGGCTATTTTCTCTGCTTGCGGCACTGTGTTGTTATTATGGAGCTGAATTTTTTGGTTATGGATTTCTATGTTATTTCTAAATGCCACAAAAGCTGCTCCTACACCGTGTTGCGTTTTGGAGCCGTCAGTGTATATTTTAAAATCTGTTTTGGTTGGGCCTTGTCTTCCTATTTCTTCGTAATTTGTTTGCCAAGTATTTTCTTTGTGTATATCTGCCTCTTGTTCATAGTCATTGCTGTTGAAAGTTGTGCCCAGGTAATTTACATCTTGTTTTAATCTGATGAGTTTGGTGAATGCTGCTTCTCTGTGTGCCACTAAGTGCAGGCAGGGTAGGGGGCCAACGAACTAAAGAAGGGATCCTCTAGAAGGTCAGTCGCTGACAGCTCGTAAATGGTGATCGATGCCAGTGGCCACTTAAAAGTGAAATAACATCCACCGCTACCATGCCGCTGGTGTAAGCGATATTTTAGTGGCAACAAAAGTCAATCTGCCGTATCTTAAAGGTTAAAAAACAGAGCTATAAGAAGCATTTTCTGACAAGTTAAATGGAGGTGGTGGTTGTGTTTCTGCATTGATAAGTGTTTTAGTCTATATTTTGAACGTGACATCAGTCTATTTGTGTTTAGAACTTTTTCAACACTTCGCCAATAAAGAATCCAAATAATAAATTCCGAAATGATATATGATGGTTGATTCCAATTAAATTGAACGCCAAATTTGCCAAAACGACGAAAAATTACATTTTAATGTTAACCCGAGATATATAATTTGGACAGCGGAAGTAAAATCATAGCAGGCCTTCTGGTTTGATTACAACTCCCTATCATGATTCACTTTTAGACAATTTTTATCAGTTTCGTTCAGTATTGGACTTTTTTCTAACCAATCAATTAGTTAATCCTTGGGCATTATTGTTGGCCGAATTTTCGTTTGAAATTGTTTTTGGAAAGGGGTAGAAAAGTTATATTTAATCTCGAAATAAAATGCCAGCACTTAAAAGAATTATTCAATATCTTAAGCCTTCCGTAGAGTCAATTTTAATGTGATTTATTAGTTATTTAATTCTGAACTAAAATAGCAGAATGGAGACAGAAAACCAGTTTTCATGACAGCAGCAGTAGCAGCAGAAAATATGTATATGAAGGAAGTTTTAAAAAGAGAAGCATAAAACGTTTTTTGCGACAATAAAATCTACCCACTGAGGAAGCGACTGAGGTCCCGTAGAATCAGACATTACAAGTAATTTAAGAACTCAACAAATAGATTTATTTTAACAAGAAAATCATAGAAGAAACACACACAAAACAGACATAAAAACCAGCGTCGATAAACACAAGCGATCGAAAAGGGTGGAAAAGGACCCGGTAGTTGAGGGTAGGGATGCGACATCGACAGCAAAACATCGATGTTTTGAAACATCGATGTTTATAATACATCGCCCAAAAACCATCGATGTTTTTAAACATCTATGTTTTTATAACAATAATTATTGTTAGTTATTATTAATTATTTATCAACCTATGAGGGGAGCACGACAAATTGATTTTTTATTTACTGTAAATAAAAAATATTGGGGCCTATAATTATTATACGCCCCAATATTTGTTACTTACAGTTTGTAAAAAAAGAAGTTTGTTAACTTTCTCCACCTTAAGGTGACTTCTTTTTTCACTAACTATCCCACCAGTTAGGGGAAAAAACTCTTTCTGATGGGACGGATGTCGCCATCACTGACAAATATTTAGTTGCACGGTTATTTTTCTTAATTTTTACTATGGTGCTTTTTTCATTCAAAAATATAACATTGTCAATGAAAAAACATCGATGTTAAACAAACATCGGCTCCAATAAATCGCAAATACATAAATTTTTTTTGTAAAACATCGATGTTTTGAAAACATCGACATTGATGCCGCATCCTTAGTTTTCAGACCCTTCAGCCTTGGCCTCTTTGGTCTAAAAGTATATTCAATTTACTGATTACAAAAAATATGCTACTCAGTTATTTTTTTAATTTTTATAATGGTACTTTTTTCATTTAAAAACAGAACATCGATAGCATAAAAACATCGACAAGTATGAACATGGATGTTCAAAATACATCGACTCCATTACATAGATTTGAAAAGAAGTTGCTAAGGCTATGTTCACAAGAGGCATTTTAACTCGCGTTTGCGAGGTTTTCGAGGTCCGCTTTCCGTAAACATTAATTTATGTTTTATTTTGTTATTCCTCTAATTCAAGTTTCTATCTTTGCCATCGTTGAAGATGGAGTGAAAATTTCAAGGGATTTGAAATCTGCGGAAAATTTTACACCAGATCGATACCTTAAATGTGATTTTCTTCAAATAAATAATTAATTATTTAATAAATAATTAAATAATCAAATGGTAAATAATTAAATAATAAATCTGTTTTTGGTATCGATCTCTATCGGAAAGGTTTTTATTGCATTTCAAATGAACGCCATAGTGATGCCAGACAATTGCAAGATAAAAACGGAACAGATAGGGGTAACCAGTGGTAGATTTAGGGGGGTAAGAGGGGCTATAGCCCAGGGCGGCAAGAAGTTTTGGAAAATTAGGGGTATTGAGGAAATATCACTGCTGACTGCTGAGGGCAAGAAGCAGGGAGTGGGAAAGGGTGGGGACGGCAAGTTGCCGGTAACCCCTAGGCGGCAGAAGTGTTAATTCGACGACCATCTCACGGGTGTAAGAATCATAGCAATTGCGCATGCGTATGGAGTTGGAAATTTTTAACTCCATGTTTGGTTCTGGGGAAAGGTATGCCAAATTTGGCAATTTATCGCTTACAATACGAGGATTTTTCTAGTTTGCTGTCAGATGTTAAAGTAATAAGTACGGCCAGTTTAGAATCCTATTTTTATAGTTCAGTATAAGTAAGGCTTATTTACGACCAGTAAAAAAATATTAAATACTATCTATTCTATACTATCTTTCTACGAAAAGTTAATTTGTGTAAGTTCATAATTTAAAAGTTTATTTAAATGTCAAACACACACATTATGAGTTTCTGAAAAATAAATTATTTTATAACTTGTAATTGTGTTCTATATCCATGTGCTCTACATCCAATACTACATTATGAGCACCCGTCACATGTTCCCTCAGCTTTGTTCGTGTTGAAAATGTTTGTTCACACGATACTGTAGGGCAGTTTATGTTAAGTTTTCTTTTGTTGCTGACATTAGTCACAATGTGCACCTTTTTTATATGACGTAATAAATTCTGTCGATACTGGAAAGTTTTGTCACAAGAATCGCATTTATACTGTTCATCCATTCTAGAATGTCAACGACAGCGGACAGATGCTTGGTTTGGCGCGGGGTGAAAATATCCTCGTCTTCGCCAAACAAACCACTCGTAAAGAAAGGGTTGCAACAGAAGTCCGGACCGGAATAAATTGACGCATGCGCAATTGCTATGATTCTTACACCCGTGAGATGGTCGTTTAATTCGCCTCTTGGGCTAACCAAAACTTTGAACGTAAACCGAGCAATACTCGAATCCAGATTATCTGCTTTAATTGTGGCCGTCGGAACCTCAAATCAAGTGCTTGTACATCTAGATCTCTGAAATGCTTTAGTTGTAATTCTTAAGGACATAAAAGTGACTTTGTTCCAAAAAACGCAACCTCAGCATTATCATTGAAATCCAAAAAAAACTCCAGCTGACCATTACTCATAACATGGATCCAATAACTTTCACTGGTATTGCTAAACAAAGAATTTACCCTATTGCATTGTTTCAAGGTTCACTCACAATCGACTATACTTCTTTTAGTCGAATATACTCGTTGTTCGTGACTGTATACATTTTCCACTTAATTTCGGAAATGACTGCATTCAGCAAGCTAGCGCTTTCATTGGGAATAATGGGGTTAAATTAATCCGAGATGAACCCAATCTCCTCATTAATTTGGGCTACCCTGAACCCATTGATTTGAGTCATGTTGTCAACAACACAAAATTGAGTTGAAAACTATAATTAGGGACTACACACCCCACAAAGTATTGATTGTATTGATATCACCCCTAAAAAGTATTGATATGAAATTGAACATAGTACTCTCAGATGACTTTCCTGTATGTCACCGCCCAAGACGTTTACCCTTCACTGAACAACAAATCGAGTATAAATACAAGAATGGTTAAAAGATAGTATAATTAAATATAGAGTTCTTCAGAGTATTCTTGTTAGTCAATGTGCTTCAAATGTTATTCTATGTAAGAAGAAATTTGGTTCTTATCATGTGTGCATTGATTTCCGACAACTTAACTTTGTGATGTGGTCTTAGACAGACTTGAACAATCACAAGTTTTCACAAATTTAGATCTCAAGAATGTTTTCTTCCGTGTAAATGTAGACCCTTCGATTTCTGAATATACCTTTCATTTGTCACTCCGTATGGACAATTTGAATTTGTAAATGTCCATTCGGTTTAAGTTGAAATTCTGCAATTTCCCAGCGTTTTATTAACACTGTTTTTCGAGATATTTTAAATTATAACATACTCGTCATTTATCTTGACAAAGTCATTTATTTCGTCATTATAAATACTGTTCATCTGTTAACTGTTAAATCTCAAGTAAAGTTGCGAAAGATGATGAAAACTCTCGCCTCTAATCCATCAAAAATCCAAGGACTGGGCAACTCTTCCATGATAAGTAATGTGGCATTTGGAATTGAGATTTTAATAACTGTTATATCTAGAAATTTATTCTAGATTGATGCTTCTACTTCTGCTTTTTTAAGTGTTTTGTGTTTATCCGAATCCCTTGCACTAATTCGATCTCCACAAGGCAGTTGTCTGTCTAGGATATCAGTGCCCACTGCTTGGTGTATCAGCTTTGTCTTGGGTCATCGTCAGCTGCAGTTTGAAGTTTTTGTACATTGTACACATACGCGAGGTGATGTTAGATTTTTCACCCTACGGTAAATATTTTGATACAAGAGGGGAAATTAGACCGGGATCTACGGCTTAAAATGGATTCCAAACCAATATCTCCCAGCTTACACCAAGACTTAAACACAGAGCCTGTTGATCCGAAAACCAGAGCGTTTCCACGTAGTACGCATGCAAAGTTTGATAAAACAAATATCATACCTTAATTTTTATTACTACTCCACCTTATTTCAATAGCTATAACCCGGAGACTGGATTTAGGCACTTACAACCTAGTACATAGACTAGTACATATGTGGAATATTTTGTCTGGATCGTGCGACCCTTCATCCTAGGAATCAGTTATACAAACTAGGGATGCGACATCGATGTCGATGTTTTCAAAACATAGATGTTTAATAAAAACATCGATGTTTTATAAAAAAAACATCGATGTATTGGAGCCGATGTTTTCTTAACATCGATGTTTATACGTGTCGATGTTCTTACGTTGTCGATGTTTTATTTTTAAATAAAAAAGGTACCATTACAAAAATTAAAAAAATAACCAAGTAGCATAGTTTTCAAAACCAGTAAATTGAACATACTTTTAGAACAAAGTGGCCAAGCGTGAAGGGTCTAAAAGTAGGGATGATATATCGATGTCGATGTTTTCAAAACATCGATGTTTAAAAAAACATTGATGTATTTACAATCGATTTATTTGAGCCGATGTTTGATGTTTGTTTAAGATAGAATCTTTTTGACTATGTTTTGACAGTTAAAAAAGGTCTTAGTTATAAATTAACAAACACGGCAAACGACATATTAAATCTCCCCCCTCCCGGCGAACATTAATTTTTGACGTTACTAAACCAGTTGTAAGTTATGGGGGAAAGGTTAAATACACTGATGCTTAAAAACATCGATGTTTTAATTTTGAACATTGATGTTTTGCTGTCGATGTCGCATCCCTAATACACACCATGTGCAAATGTTAATGACAATACTGAATTAGTACAATATTTACATGTCAGCCAGGTTAGTGGATTTCTACCAGTTACGCAAATGTGTATGTTTATGCAAATATTCAGTGCTTTAACAAGCAAATTGCGCTCCCAACAGCAATCCAGGTGCATATTATCATAGCTTAGTTGTCCAGTTTTGCACCATGCGCCATAAAACCCAAATCAACCAATCAACAAGATCATAGCAAAAACGCCATAAAGCTCAAGTGAAGTTGACAGGTTGGTAGTTGAATTAACGTCGCACTGAAGAAAACACTTCGGGCTATTGACAACGAACCGGAATCAACCCCGAAGGAAAAGTTCCAAGGACTTTCATTCGCTATGTCTTCGTCATTTTGAATAACTATCAGATGACGAGCTTAACTGCTGAGTTGTCACCTCACTTTCTAAACTTCCACACCAACCAAAGTGAGGATATTTGAGGCCACGACATATTTAACGTGCTACCTCCGACAATCTTTGGTTGGATCTAGTTTCGAACTCTAAACCCCGGTTGATAATATGTATACAGCACTTGTGTTAAATTGCATCTGGTACTAGAACAATTGGATTGCTTGAAGTAGACCCAGTGTAAGTGCTACGGGACCTTAATGTCATCTAACCATGGGTCAAAATTACGTGGTGTTTTCTTCGGATCCTTTCCTTGAGGAATTGATCCACGACCGTCATCAATAGCCCATTGATTTGCTCCAGTATGACGTTAATTAAATTAACTACCTGCCTATCGAGACCTTAATGTGCCTCAAAAGGTTATCTTAAGGTTTTTGAAGAAAGGACAGAACGCTTCAGCATAAGTCGACAACTGTAGACAGATATCTGAACCTTGAGAGAGACATCTCTGCTGCAACGGGAACTGCTATCTGGAAATAAACAATGAGCAGGTGGTTGAATGCATATGGTCCTTGTGCAAGACCTGTTTTGTGCATTCCTCTAAATCGTGTTCGTTGCAAAAATTGCTTACGCTGTTGCATCAATATTCGAGCCCACAAATACTGCTTTGGTTCAAAGATGAGTTTCGAGTTAGCCTATTAATCACGACGTCAGTAAATCTTGAGATCACAGTACAACGAAAGACGCCGCTTTTGAGGTTGTGTTGTTATGTATTTGGGTGGGATTGTGTTTGCATCGAAATGTACGTCTAGCCACCCATATCGAGTCTTCAAGGGATTGTCTTGATGTTGTAAAACTATCTTGGCCATTGTTGAACACTGGATTGTGTACTGGCAGGAAG
This sequence comes from Metellina segmentata, assembly GCA_947359465.1. Taxonomy (NCBI): domain Eukaryota; kingdom Metazoa; phylum Arthropoda; class Arachnida; order Araneae; family Tetragnathidae; genus Metellina; species Metellina segmentata. The sequence continues at coordinate 54,401,031 of OX375884.1, read as the reverse complement.
GAAGCAGCTGAGATGAAATATGTTTTATTGTGTCGATATGTACCAAGAGCGCAGTCCATATGTACAAGATCACATTCGTTTGTCTAGTGGAGAGGGCAACATTTCATAGATATCTTTTCCAACTTTTATTTGGACATTCTAGGTTATATAGGAATATATTACAACATAGTATAAAATCGCAGCAGAGAGCCCCTCATCGTCCGTTCTCTTTCGTCTCCGCGGGTCGACTTTCTTCTTTTCTTTCCGCTCTACCCCTTTCTCCTCCTAACCCGGGTGCGATATTCCAAACCCTCATAAGTACTACAACTGGGGGTGGGACTAACCGTAACGGCCAATGATCGCGAGCGCTGGATAGGATTGTAATAATTGTAATTGCAATTTTTAGTTAACGTCTTACTAGAGCAACACAACGGGTTATTGACGACGATCCGGGATCAGTCCCTTAAGGGAAAGATCCGAGGACAACACCTCGTAATTTTGAACCACGGTCAGATGACGAAGCAACACCTGAGCTGGCACCCCACTCTCCAAACTTCCACGCCAACCCAACGTGAGGACTTTCGGCCACGACAGTTTTAAGGTGCACCAGCCGCCTCTACACCATACGCTTACAAACATCCATGCCCGAACCCGGATTCGAACCAGGAACCTTCCGATCTAGAGGCTAACACCTTAACCACTATACCGGTTGGTCGGCGCGCAGGATAGGAATGTCCTTCACTACGCTAAAGACAACTAAAATCCTGTCTAATCCTGTTTGCAGTGTAATAATTATATAAGTTAGTGTTTTATGTATGCTTTTTGTTACATCAGAATGGTCCTAAACCAGGGTTGGATACGACACCATCATCCTAAAGCAAAGGGGACGGCAGAGGGGCGGAAAAATATCAGCTGGTAGTGAGTTCAGGAGTGGTTCTTAGATTATTTATGTAAAATCAACGAAAGCTTGGAAAAATATAAAAAGGGTATTAAAAATTAGGAAAAGTAATTTAGAATCAAAAGGAATTAAATTGGAATTTTTTTTTAATAATTTGGAGGATCTAAAAATTGTTCCGCCAGCTGTGTTCGAACTCGGGAAGTCATCCTCCGCTGCCGAAGCCAAACTGAAAGTAGGTGACTTTAGCCATTAGGCCATTGTTGCTTCACGAAAGGTAGCTCTTTAAAAGAAGAGATCATTTTATATTTGGTTGATTTCAGTCTCATTGGCCGTTGTGGTTAGCCCCGCCCCCAGTTGTAGTATCATTGGCCGTTATGGTTAACCCCGCCCCCAGTTGTAGTACCTATGAGGGTTTGGAAAATAGCAACCCGGGTGACCTTTCACTGACACCCCCGCCAACGTCCCTAGAGAATATCTCGTTCCCGCCAACACCCATTCCTCCTTGTGTTGGTAGGGGAACCTCCGAACCTCACAAGTTCCTTGTCGGAATGTCATGTATTTCAGTTTTGTTTTCAACGTTAGGCTATGCCTTTCACCTTGTCCATTTATTGCTGGATGACCTGATGCTATAAGCTTTTGTCGAATGCCATTTCTTTTACAAAATTCTGTAAACTCTTTTGATTTGAATATTGAAGCGTTATCGCTAACAAGGATTTCAGGTTAGACAAGACAACTAATTACTTCCCGCAAATAATGTATCGTCATATAAGAGTCAGGCGGATTCTTCATAACAACGATTTCTGACCGTTTTGATTTTGCATCAACAACTATGTAGCAAAATAGTGATTTAATAATGGTCCTGCATAGTCCATGTGAACACGTAGAAAATTTCGGTCAGGAGTTTCCTAATTATGAATTGGTGCTTTAATAGGACGTATGCAATTTTCGTCATGTTTACGATATCATAATCTGTTTTTCCAATAACAGTAATTTCTTGCACGTTTCCACGCGAATTATGCGTACATGAGTTAAATGAATTCTTGTAATATGGCTGGTTGTAACTCCATCCGTATCATAACTATTTGAACCCGAAATAAAATACCGTCTTGTAGTGAAATTTCTTAATCTTATATACTTCCGATGAGTATGTTTTCTTTTAGCTTTGAAAGGTCATCATCCATAACAGTTTCTATATGGAAATATTCTGGTGCAACTGTTTCTGAAGAAATGTGTCGTATGACAGCTTCTTAAAAAATGTATTCGTCATTGACTTTTTTTCTCTTCAAAACTGGTTAAACAAAGTACATTTCCAGTTAAATAATCACCATTGATATGTTCATTAGATTTACGATACGCAATATAATAGTTAAAGTTCGTCAGGAAATGTGCATATCGAGGCAATTGTGTTGCTAATAAAATGGAAGTTTCTTATCTGGATATAATACTGTACAGCTGTAGCTTCTTTGTCTAATTGACAGTAATTTCTTTCTGCTATAGTCAGCGATCTCGATGCAAATGTTATAGGCCTTGCAATACCATCAGGCGTATTATGGGAAATAATACCAGAAGGTTTAAAAGGGCTAGCGTAGGGTGCTAAAGTTAGAGGAAGATCTGGATTAAATGGTATTAAAATATGATTACTGTCTATTTCAAATTTTACATTAATAAACATTGCGTTTGCAATTAGCGGTCCAATCAAACTGTATCTTTCCTGTGTAATTTGTTCAAAGAATAAAGCAAGTTAGAAGCATTTTTGATAAATTTCAAATTATACATTAACATTCCAAGAAATGTTCTAAATTCATCTACGCTCTTTGGTCGTGGTGCATCGAGAATAACCTTGATTTTATGTGGTGATTTTTTTTCCCTTCACAACTAATTATGGTACCTCAATATTGAACTTCGTTTTCAAAAAATTTAAATTTATGCAACATTTACAAGTAGATTATGTACTTGTAACTTGTTTAATATTTTAATTAAGCGAGACATACATTTTTCGTATGTTCTACCTTGGATAATATCGTTGAAATATGCTACCACATCATCTTAATCTTGGAAAAATTTGTCAACAAATTGGTGGAAATCGTTTGGTGCAGTTTAATTCCAAAAACAAGCGTTTAGCTAAATAAGTAGTACGATGAGTTTGAATTGTTTGAATCCAAGAGATTTTTCATCTACTGACAAATGTAAATAAGCCTTGAAATATCTAATGTGCAATAGTATGTAACATGACGTAATTTGTTGAATGATCTCTTCGATGGCGCGGAATCGGATGTCTCGTTCCGCAGTTGTTTATTTGCTGTGACCTTGTAATCGGCTCAAATCCGAATAGAGCCATCATATTTTGGAACAACGAGCGGTGTAACCCCATTCTGAATGACTTTCAATGATACCGTCGTTTTCCAATTTTATCTAAGTTTGAATCCACTTTTCTTCTAACGCATATGGTACTGCACGGGGTTAAAAAAATTCTGATCTTGCATCTTCGCTTAATTTAAGTGAACACACGTAATCTGGTAATTGACATACTTTCGATTCGAAAACATCACAGAATATTCTTTAAGAATTTTCGTAATTGACTTATTGATACTACAGATGGGAATTTGTTAATCATAAGTTTGATTAATTTCGTAAAAAATTAATTTTAATTTTTTCGAATCCAATTTCTTCCCAGAATAGCTTTTTCACTTAAATGAACAGAATACAATTGTTCTAAACTGGAGCAATTCTTGTAAGATGTTAATTTCGCTACTCCTGCGGGCTTAAAAATTCCGCCAGTTTTGCTTGGAAACAACATTTGTTTTTTTCAAAATCGACGTGTTTATTTTTAAAATCTTGAAATATGATCTAAGTATATTCATAATTCAGACACGACCGAAATCACATTCAAGAGTTAAGCTGTTACTCTCTAATTCAAGTTAAACTTCGGAAACCTGATTTATTGTATAATCGTTCTCTTCACTGTAAGGAATTTGATGGTGTTCGAATCTACTTTCGAGTTACGTTTTAGAAGTTGCGAAATGCAAACTTCTTTGAAATGCCCATTTTTATGGCAGTAGATACATTTTATTTGCACGTTAAATCTGTCATGGCCTCAAATGTCCTCACGTTAGCGTGGTGTGGAAATTTGGAGAGAAGTGCCCCACACAGCTCAGGTGTTGTCTCGTCGTCTGACCGTGGTTCCAATTTACGTGGTGTTGTCCTCGGATCTTTCCCATTGGGATTGATTCCTGTACTGCCGTAAATAGCCCGTTGTGTTTCTCCAGTACGACGTCAATTCAAATACTTACCTACCAAATTATTGAAAACCAATATACTTTCGATTTCAACTGGTGGAACGATCAATGTGTGGTTTCGGAAATAATTTTGTGTTTGATCTAAAATACCTTGTAATTCGTCGTTCAGCACAAGTACGCTCCTTAGAGAAAAAATGAGCAGAAAATGGCTGTCTTTATTGTCTGATAGAATTTAAAAGATGTGACCTAACTCACAGAGTGACGACTAAAAGATCAGTCCCCGCACGTTTTCGAAGCACGAATCGTACACACCCACCCAAACAACAAACCCTAATAGTGCAATTTGTTATTTGTCTTTTACTTCCCCAAGCCAGTTTCGGGTCAGTCGACGTGGCAAGCCTATTTCTAAGTAAACAATCTTTAAAATCTCTCTTAACACCTAGATTTTCTTACCCTGGCCTTGCCTTTTTTGCTCCTTCAGAACTACAAGGTTTTTGCGATTTGTTCAACAGCCGTTATGGGATCCGCGATAGCCCAGTTGGAATACTAACGGATTATAAACCAGAGGTTTCGAGTTTGAAACTCGGTCCAGACAAAGACCGTCAAGTACACGGGGGCCTCTCGCATGTTAAATCTGTTATGCCCTCAAATGTCCCCACGTTGACGTGGTGTGAAGGTTTGGATAGTGGAGTGCCAGCTCAGGTGTTGACTTCGTCAACGGATTATCATTCAAAATACGTGGTGTTGTCATTGGATATTTTCCTATGACACTGATCCCTAATCGTCACCAATAGCCCGGCTCTCAGTGTGATATTAATTAACTACTTATCATCCTTCGGAACTACCTGTTTTTTACCATTTATTCAACAGTCATAATTAGGGCAACTTTTTTGTTGCATTAAAAATGGGAAAAGTTTCATTTATAATTTTCTAAAGTTGCATTTATTTTTGATGCACTAAATTCTAAAATAAATTATTCGTAAAGAATGAAAAAATTCAAAATATATTGACAATATTAGTCGTGTACAACAGTGTTATAATACATACTGAAATACAGAAGAACGTTGAATGGCCGATCCTTGGCCAGTAATTTCTATAACATTGAACAACTGCGCCAGCCGCAGTCATATGTGCTGTATTGGATAGCAGAAGCACAAAATCCTTTCGATCAACATTCAGAGATTTTAAAACGTCATCTACCAAGCGAACAACATATTGATGATCAACACTCACCTCGCAATCTCTGCATTTGATTACGCAAGTTTCTTCTGGATTATCAAGAGTGCCAACCAATGTGTTAAAAGTACTTCTTGACTTCTTATTTCACTTTCGGCTGTTAGGACGAACACCTTCTTTCCATGAACTTCTTGTTTGATCCGCAATACATCATCTTTCGCAAGATCAGACACACGCGATCGAAGGGTTGGTTCAGAGGGCAAAAATTTAAATAGTAATTTCATATTAATTTATTTTAAGCTAAATTTTAAAAAGTTGCAGGTGGGTTGCATTTAATCAAAAAGTTGCATTTATGTTGAGGTTATAACTCGCTTACAATACACCCCATGAAGGAGGAATTTTGGTTTTAGTATTTTACATGCAGCTGAGAACGCATGAAAAAAAGTTTCATTTGTTTCAAAAAGTTGCCCTAGTCATAATATTAAGCGCGCTTATATATTAAATCTAAATCTACTATACTAGAATTGGAATTGAGTATTTTTCCTTGTGCCTTGAGCGGCAAATCGCGCCACTCTTTATGGATTGTTAAAAATGTCGAACCAGAATAATTGCAGAAGAAACAAACGTATTTTATAATTAATATAACATAAAAGGATTTTCATATTGCAATACGCTTTTCGATATTGTGCTCTACTGAACTTCTCAATTCATTTGAAACAATATGAGCAAGGATTTTTAGGAAAGATGGCGACACTAACATTAGAGAGACGAACTTGAACTGTCGAATATGTATGAAACTGTGTGACTTTTATGTTTTAGCTCAATTGTCACTTTCTATCTTTCCTACAAACGAAGGCCCTCAGGGGCTCATCTTCAAGTGTGTACGGGCATCACGACACTGAGGTACCCGATTGATTTGTCCTCTTTTGTTTTACCTTTTGCCTAACCTCCTGAATTTTGCTTTTTTTTCCCCTCTCTGTGTTTGGCGCAGCATGATCAAGTATCACCCTTACGTCATGAGGCCCAAAAGAATCAAACTAAAAACTAAATCTTCACTAATACCTCAAATACGTTCACAATTTAAATAGAGTATAATGCAGAAGAAATGCTTACTGGACTACAAAATCTACAGTTTCAACTGCTCCCATTCACTGCTTGTGAAGCCTCTTCCGTTTTTTATTGAACATTAATCTAAATCAGAAACAATGTTTTGTTTTTTTCCAGCTATCTTATGCCAATGCTGTAACATTGTTATTGCCATATGTCCGATTACCACACTTAGACTCGTTTTAATTTCCTTCTTGTTGCAGATGATGATGAATGTCTGGTAAGGAATGGAGGATGTGACCAAATTTGTGAAAACACCCCCGGCTCCGTCAGGTGTCTTTGCTTGGAAGGATACAAACTTCTGGCCGATAAGAAGCGGTGCGATGCAGGTATGCTCTGATTATTATTGCTCTGATACCAAAACAAAGGAATTTTCTTACTTGATCTAGCTGTAAAAGTATATGTAGTTCTCTTACAAAGGAATTTATTCAATACTTTGAGAGAAACTAAAATCTTAGTTCTGAGATATTCAAGGGATATTATTCAAAATATGGATGAAAGAGTGAACACTTTGAGTAGTGTACAAAGATAAATTCATATTTGCCTAGAATAACTTGACATTATATATTCAAACATCTTAAATAAACTTGTGTTTTAAAACTTGTATCATTTGAAACCATCACCTACGTCTTGCTGTTTGCGTAAGGTGTATTATTTTTTATCGTCTTGAGGAAAAAAAATGTTTGTAATAAAACAATATTTCTGAATCCAATACTTTAAGTAGTATATCCTCATCTTATTTTCTTGAAAATATGCCCTATATTTCAATACCTTAAGTGTATGACCTACATGATAGAATTTTCGCTTGATAAAATCAAAATTAGAATTCTTATATAATACTAATATTAAATAAATAAAACTAAATATTTTTTTCGTTAATGTAAAAATGTTCGAGTATAAACCCTAATTATTATGAACCTAATATTTATTTTAATTTTACTAAACGTTGTAGTGATGCACAACTTTGCTTTGTGCACTTACTCCATGTAACACTGTGCAGGCTTGCATTAAGAGTTTTGTGTGGTACATCTTACAGAACGTTGTAACAGTCCAGTTGAAGCAAGCCTTTTCGCATTTGACAATATTTTTGCCAAATGCGATTCGTTGATTGGTGTTTTAATATTTTCATATGAGAACCAGGAGGAACAATGAGCCAATGCAGCTTGATAAAAGCACCAGGAATCTTCATTATATTCTTGCCAACACACTTTGAATTAAAAACCAAAAATTTCGTCTCTGACACCTACTTCGAAGCGCGTAATTTTTATTGTGTCTTGGATAAGAAAAGTGTCTACAACTTTTTAAGTAATGCAGTTACGAGTTTAAAATGTTGCACACTTATTTAGAAAGGTTGTAGCTCTAATTAAACGCAATAAAAAAATTTCAATATTTTGAGTGATTTTTAGGTACTGCATCCCCTTAAATTTATTAGTACATGTTTTGAGCTTACAATGCTTTCAATGATGATAAAATGTGGACTTCTACATTTACAAGATAAGATAATGCCTGTTTTCTCCAAAGATGATGTTGAACAATCCCAATAATACTACGAAATTAAGCCTTTTCGGTCTTAAGTCCACTCAGAATCAATTAATATTGTCTCTGCCCACGTATAAAAGTATACCACCAAATGATTCTACATAAATATATATATATATATATATATATATATATATATATATATATATATGTATGTGTGTGTGTATTCAACAACTGTGGATATTCAGCAAGGTTGATAGCTGAAATACTATGCGTTTTCCTGGTGTTAGTTTAAATTTCACTAGATTAAAAGTTGATTACATCCGTAAGGATTTTTCAGATCACATTCAAATCTGCCTTCTCGTCACACAAGCGTCAAACAACGGGTACTTTTTGATAGACTGAAGTTGCACTGTCTCTCCACGATCTGCCACATTGGTGACCCGGACGTTAGACATGGTAGAACTATCCAATACAGGATAAAAAAGTTTTCAAACCTTTATGAAAGACACTGATCTTTCGAATACCAGTGCGCATATTCGAGTACAGACTAAATTTGATACCCTCATTGAAATAAAAAATGCACTTTTGGAATTATTAAGGTAGGTAGGTATTTTAATTAACGTCGTACTGAAGCAATACTACGGGCTTCTGACCAAGGTTACGGGATCAATCCCTGAAGGAAAGATCCAATGACAACGCCTCGTCTTTTTGAACCACAGAGTACGATATCAACACCCGGGCAAGTTCCCCACTATTCATACTTCCCCACCACTCCAATGTGAGGACATTTGAGGTCACGACATGAGGTTTGACGTGAACCAGCCAACTTGTACAAAACGGTCTTTGGTTGGATCTAGTTCCAAACACTCCGGTTGCTAATAGTCTACTCTTGCAACCATAAATGCATCGGTTTTACAAAAACTAGTTCAAATCAAACTTTTGCATTTTCAACTAATATTTTTAATTTAAAAACTCAATATAGTTTTATTCTGGGGAATTTCTTAAAATATTTTTCATGCGTGCTCAATGTAACCAAAAGGTTGGACACCCATGCTCTAAGGGTTGTTTCGCCTCTTAAAATAGCAAATTAGGTGTCGGTTTTCTATCATACATGGGATTCAGCATATTAATATCCTTAGGCAGTCGATAAATCACGACCTAAATTTGACACTTTTATTGCTTCTCGGGCGAAGAATACTACTTTCGTATTCATAGCAATTGAAGGACAGAGAACACCAATCAATAGTTTCCCCGAAATATCCGTCTTCGGAGATATCCTTTTACGTGGGAAGAGGATTCTTCCGCAAGAAATGCATTTTGAATGAAAAATACATATTCCCTCAAACATTCCTTTGACGTTAAAAGTGGCTTAACTGCGAATTTGTTTGTATGCCTCCGTTATTTGCATCGTGAAATTTTTGTGCAGTCAAGTCTATTGTTTCAAAATTATGTCTCGCGTTGCGTTTAGGAGTGGATTGATTCTTCACTGAAACAATTTTTTTTTTAATTCCAACAATTTCAAAAAAGGTTATACTGGTTTACTATTTAGATCTCTTTGTAAATTACCGTACAATGATACTTTTCTATTGCCAGCAATCCAATGATTATTTTTATTATTTAACTCTGAACACCAATGTTATAGACCTTAAAAATGATTCTTTGAAGTTAATCCAGTTTTTCTTCAATCCATTATACACCGCTATTCGTTTAAAATTCAACACAAATGAAGAGTTGTTGAATTGCCCGGAAATGCAAGCGATTAAAATTTCAACTGAATACAAACTCAGAACTGCAGTACATTCTTTAATGTGAAACTCTTAAAATATAAAATATCTCACAATGAAAGTCTCAAACTCTATCGATAAATTCGATTGGTAATGCTCTGCTTGATGTGTCTTTTCGCAAGACGAGAGAGCATGATTAACATCTGACGGGTTTTGAAAATGGAAAAATTGGTGGAGAAGTCAATTTGTATATGGGGTATTGCTCTACGCGTTAGACGAAATACTAGTACAAATGTACGATACTTAATGACTATGTGCATAGGAAAGTTCTAGGCGTTGTCAAGAGGGATCTGAAACACTTATGACTACATCAGAAATGGAAGATAGGCACTTGCTATGCATAGCAATGACGAATCGTACAGCAACATTCACATAATCAAAACAACATCTAGATACAATTCGTATAACAAGCACTTTTAATGTGTCTGCGCGATACATCAGAGAGATCTAGGAACCGCAAAAATCCTACTCCTCATACTGGAGCTATCAACATCACAATGTTCGTCCCATGTCCCTCATATTGACCAGCATTTCTTCTATGATCAACAAGTACCACTTCTTCAGTGGCTTTCTCTGTGACCAGATTTGTTCAACGTCAAACGCGTATTGGACACGAGGACTCGAAAAGTGATCCGTATGTCATGACCTGCAGACACAACTGCCAAATTATGGATGTGGGTCGAATCTTATAGAAACGACATTTCACCGACAATCCTCCAGAATCTGAAAGTCAATGTCACGCCGTATGCAATCAGGTTGACCCGCAAATTACTGATTTCTACATGTTGCTGTTTACTTACAATTCTGCATCGACTATTTGAATATTATGATAATACACCACAAATCATTCAGGGCAGCCATTTTTGGTACGTGCATTTTTGGAGCTGCTAATGTTAGATTAGCTTTCTTATATCATTCGAAATAAGATTCTTATGCTGATTTCTTATGAGGCCAGGGTTGAAAATGGGTTGATTTTTTTATGACTCAAAGATCCGAATCGGGGCAAGTTGAGCCAAGCAATGTTTTTTCGTCACGTTGATGGGAATATACACACAAGTTAATGTATTACCGACACAAAGAGAAAAACATGCAGGGCAATATATATTTTATATATTTTGCGAGTTTCATGTATTTTGATTGAAATTGGTTCCGAATTTCTTATGTGGCGACGAAAATTTCCTATGCTTCCTCTCGGTACAAGAGTCCGACAATTTTAAATTCAGTTAGTGAGTTTTCATATAATTTCAAAATTTGGCATCAAAACTGGTTATTGCATTGGAAGTTATGACGTTTGTGTACAATTTGACAAGAAGATGCCCTCTTATAGAAATTTTATACGTATGAATTCATAGATGTTCTTTCCTATTGATCGACTTCTTTGAATTTGCTCTGGCCGACCAACCATTATAGTGGTTATGGTGTTACCTTCTGGATCGGAAGGTTCCTGGATCGAATCCGGGTCCGGGAATGGATGTCTGTAAGCGTATGGTGTAGAGGCGGCTGGTGCACCTTAAATCTGTCGTGGTCGGAAATCCTCACGTTGGGTTGGTGTGGAAGTTTTAAGAGTGGGGTGCCAGCTCAGGTGTTGCTTCGTCATCTGACCGTGGTTCAAAATTACTAGGTGTTGTCCTCAATTCTTTCCCTTAAGGGATTGATCCCGGACCGTCGTTAATAGCTTGTTGTGTTGCTCTAGTACGACGAAAACTACCAAATTACCGAATCTGCTCAGTTAAACTTTGCAAGAATAAAAAGGAGTGAAAGGATTTTGTTTATTGTTCATATACTTTTGTATTAGTGTGTGCTTAGTGTGTCCTTTTTTATCTATTTAAATAGCGTTTTAACTGCACCTTTCACAGTTGTTGCGGAATGCAAGCAACTCATCTGAAAACGGACTAAGTTGATTTATCTACAAATTCCAGGCGCTGGACATTAAGTCTTTACCTTTCTTGCTTCCCACTATCTCTTAACAACACAATTAAAAACACTAAGTGCAGTACGTGTCTAACTGTTTCTTATTCGTCCAGAATTACATAGAGGACAATACTGTGAATTCCTGAGACTAATTCTAAATAAAAGGCCATTGAAGCAATCGTATCCACGAAGAATACAAAGCAACAGCTGAAAGACGTGAAAATTTTTTTAATTGGAGACAGAATTAGTAAGACACTCCTAGGCCTTCCCACTAGCCTCATTGTACATGCTGAATTTAGAGTTTTCCAAACTCCAATTCAATTATAATTTTGTGACAGAGTGCAAGGTTAAATGAGGCTTTTGAAGGGTAGTGGGGGTAACTTTCTTCACTAAGAGGTCATCCTTTTAATTTTCTAGTCACAAATTCGCTTCGAGTTATACAAAGCAAAAATAGGTTAATCCACAATTTTGCATCAAAACAAGTCGGCAATGAGACAATCAGGCCCAGTCAGAAATGGAGCTCTGCAGTAGTGACATTCCTTGGAGAGTTTCTTGGGAGGAATCCTTTGTTGTTAACAAAATTATAAATTTTACATTTAATTCCAGCCCACCTTGGTGTGTCCGGAAATAAACAGATGAATTTATTTACTAAAAGAGACTAATATTCCAAGAATCGAATGTCGCTTCAAATCCCTTAAGGTATCCGAACACGTTTGAGACCTTTTTTTTTCTAAAATGTGGTATAGAAACATTTTAATGATATTTTATGTTTGGTAATATTAAACAATAGCATTGGGCTATAAATATTTAATATATATATATATATATATATATATATATATATATATATATATATATATATATATATATATATATATATATATATATTAATAATTTTGTAAAAATGATAATTATCTATGACATTTTAAAGATATTTGTCAATACACTTCAGAGTGCTACATGAAAATCTATTCAACCAATTTGAAAAACGATGCTACCAAAACTGGACAAAATGCTACATGCATTTTTCTGTGGAGTGAACTAGAATCAAAAAGATATTTAAATAAACAAAAATTTTACAAGCGATCGAAAAATGAATACAAGATTTTTGCTGATTTTACAGTTCTATTTCTTAAATAAATGACCATAATTTAAAAACTTTTCAACACAGCATAATTATTCTTATTCATTCCCTAGACAACATTATAAGGAACAAGTTTAAAAAAAAAAATTTTTACGAGAATCCATCAATAACTTTTTGTGTTATAACATTTGAAGGTGAGGAAATAATGCATAAATATTAATTTAGAGTAAAAAATATTTTGAAGTGTATCGTTTGCTCTCTCTTGCTTTTACTGCTTGTGTAAACAATTTTGTTCTTCACTTCTCTCTAAAAATGTTCACAATATTTCCAAAAGAGAAACCATTTAAACATTTGAGAAAACTTTCTAAAATTATATTTGCAAAAAAAAGTAAATTTTAAATTGAAATTTCGACGGGTTTTTGGTCTTTTAACGGTCACTTCAGGTGTTTTCCATACCCACTTCCGTTTTTTTTCTCGCGTTGATTAAAATCTTAATATCTCTACAAGTAATTAACTTAGAGAAAAAAATCAAATATATTTTGGAAAGTCAAATAAATACTCTATTCAATAAGATCTAAAACTGTTTTTGGAAGTTTTGGTAAAAAATGACATTTTCAACATGTTTGTATATCTTAAACTATATATAAATTACCCTTTTCGTGACAGCAGAAAGACCTTTTAACTGCTTCCAAAGACAAACCATGGGAATGTCTACTCACATGCAGCGATTCCATTTCGGACACTCCGAGGGAAGTTGTAGAGTTCCATTTCAGACTGATTATGATTACCTCCTGGTCCAGTTGTTTCGATGTAACATTGTGATAAATTTGTAGATGAATCAACGTCACACTAGAGTTGTTATGTATGTAACATTGTGAATTCACCATTTGTGTTTAAATGATAGTGAAAATGGACAACAGTGACGGTTAGCCATGTTGCAAGTGTAGATGCTTTTAATAATGAAATTCAGAAACAATGGAAAGCTGTATGCCTACCATCGTAATGTCAAATACACTGGCATTTGTTTGAGCTCTTAATTAAATACACAAACTTCTACCCTAAAATTTTGCATATTTCTTAACATGCATTTAAATACTTACTTACTTATTTGAAATAATGTTATATGCCATGAAATGTTACTTCATTGCATTTTCTTTTTTGAACTTTGTAACAATTTGTTTAAAACGATACTAGTCTCTGCGTGGTCAGCACGGCGTTGTCCGTGACAGTTCTTTTCGTGGGGTCAGGTGTGACTACTGCTCGCTAACCCCCCGGTGACTGCTACGAATTCTCAAACCAAATGGGAATTCGTAGCCTATTGGATAACAACAATCACTGCGTTGTCAAATGCGGCCAAATTCGAATTTAATTCGATCTCGAAAGATATTCAGCTTAAAAATTATTTATTCATCAAAGAAAATCATATTTTAGATATCGATCTAATGTGAAATTTTTCGCAGATTTCAAATCCATCGAAATTTTTACTCTATCTTTAAAATTAAAAAATAAATTTAGAATCTGTCATCTCTTTATGGTGTTGCCATTCTGAAGAACACAATAATAATCAAATTCCATTAAATTCATTTAAAAATGTTCTAGATTAAATTTTAAAATTCGGACTCGCACAAAAATTGCAACAAATTCAGACTACTTGTGTGCCAAATCCCATTACTGTAAGTGCCATAGATTCGCCAAGACAATGCGTACAAACGCGTAAACACTTCCTTTTATAATAGTAGAGATTCGTCTTAGCAGAGTTTTTCAAAAGCCTCCCTTTCGCGGATTAGTTCCACGACTAGCTAATTTATAAAATTAATGAAATATCGTATTTAAACCATGCGAGAGATTTGCGTTTACTCACAATTGTTAACAGATTGATCATTCCAGTTTCAGCACGTCCAGCTATTCTCATCGAAACTTCAAACAGCCGATCTGACACACCACCTCTCTCGAGTACCCCGAGGTTAAGGTACCAGGTAACACCTCCGACGGTTGTGCCGCTCTTGGATGAGGATTTTCGACAGTTCTTAGCACTTGAAGGAATGGATATAAGGCATAGTGAGTATTAACTAAAGTTTTTTAGTATCAGTTGAATATTTTATTCATTTTCAGCCACATATTATGATACTAAATCCACTCAAAAGATCATCTTATTAATAAAAGTTCAAGTTTAAAAAATATTTTTTAATTTAATTTTCTTGACGCATTAAATTCTTTAAAACTCTTGTTTCTACAATATTTTAAGAAACGTCTATAATTTGGATAAAAATCTGTCCAGTTTTATGACTACGGCTGAATTCAAATAGAAAGCGCAAAGCGACACGTGCACAACCAATACGAAATGCCGGCGCGAGTGGTGAAAACGCTCTGATTGGTCTGAGAGTGTTTGCTTTGTGCTTTTTGCTTTCTGTTTGAATTCAGCTTAATTCAAGTTAACTGAGGTCATTGTTACTTACAAAGTGAAACGTTTGTAATACTTATCGCGATCAGAAACAACGCAGCTGGTAAACCTGTAGTGAAAAACTGGGTTTGCTGATAGGATTCAAAAACATGAATTAAGATTTTGTGCCTCATAAAGACGACAACGAAAATATTCTTTAATAAAGTTCAACCATTCTTTTTAAATCAAAGTGTTCTTTAGGTATCTCACTTTTTATAGCTTGGATATAAATTGAATAATTCAAATATAGTGGTCCAAGAGACTTAGAAATGTTGTTCTTTGAAATAAAATATAATAAAACATTGTTTTTTTTTATACTTGAATCATACACATCTCAAACGAAATTGATGTCTAAGCTTTTCCCGACTTCGAGCTACTTGTGAAATAAATAAAGGCTTGCGAAAAGACTGAATTCTTTTGTAATCAAAATTTCATCGTACGTTTATTAGATTTTCAAAAATAGTTTGTCTAAAAAAGTTTTTGAGGAACGTTTAATATGTTATTGCTTTATTGATTCGGGCAATTCGTTTTCAAAGGAGAGTTTTTCATTATTTTCTCTTTTTCTTAAAGTTTCGTTTCGTAACATTTTCGTAGAGATATGAAAAGTAAAAAATATTTGTATTTCCAAAGCAATGAATACCTCTTCAAGTGTACGTATAAACTGAAGAGTTTTTAAATTTTTACTTTAAAGATTCAGACTTTTTACAGCAGGTCATTGCTTTGCGCTTAAAATCATTTCAATGAGAAAAATCAGATTAAGCAAATCATTAATTATATAATTTAAATATAATTATCATATTATCATGTTTTTAAAGGGATATCTCCTATACTAATTTGTTCAGAAAGACGATTCTTGTTGGAAATTATTCCTAAATGTTTTTCATGTTAAGTGTTAAGTTAATTCATAAATGAAAAGGTTTTTATACATTTTTCCCCCAAAAAAGTGTTAAAAAATCCAGATTTTTCAGGAATTTCAACATTTAAAAATAAACTACAAACTAATTTCTAAACTATGAACTCTGATGGAGGATCAAAAATTCTACTGTATTATATAGATTATAATGATACAGGTAAAATAATTACAATAGATCAATTCATTTTTGAGTTATTGTTTCAACAAAGAAGCATCGTAATGTAAAACCGCAGTTCTTCAAAATTTGAGTTTGAATTTTTGGAAACGTGTTTGGTAAATGGTGACAGTACCAAATAAAATAGCAAGTGTACTTAAGAATTAAATGTTATTTTTAATTGTGAATAAAGTTTGCGATGTTGCTCTTTCTTACTCAGAATTTATCTTAGTATTTAAGGAAAAACGGTTGTTTCTCAAGCTAAGTAAAAATACCTCTTAAATCTTTCAGACACAAGTTGTATTTAAAAATATATATATTTGATGCATACAACTTAAAAATGTTAAATAAAATTAAAGTAAACATTTTCCAAGTATACCGTTATAAAGCATAATATAATCTAAAATATATAATTTGTAAAATTTTTGGATGATGGTACATAACATATCACCATACCAGTGCAGTACCAGTGTCGAACACTACAAATCGAGAGTTCAAAACTAACTTTTTTTTAAGATTATTCTATTAAGGGGGTCCGGGACACAAAAATCGTCAAATTTTCGAAATTTTTTTTATCATTTAAAGAAATTCTCTGTGTTTTTCTGCTTAAAATGACGTCTAAATCATGTTTCTATCTTAATTAGAACTAGAGATATAATAATTTTTGTGGTGCGTTGTTTTGAAAATCTAACACTCTTGGCAGTAGTTGTCATGGCAACAACATCTGTCTTTAAAACTTTAAATGCGTTTTTCTCCATGATACATTTTTTCAAGATTTCCTGTATTCAAATTGCTCTAAGTCGAAAACCGATAAAGTTTAAGGGTTGAAATTTGGAATATATCTTTTTCAAACATTATACTTTAATTTGATTCAGCAAATTTGAAACAAATATTTATTTTTAAAAATATAGCTTTTTTTTTTTTAAAAAAGTACCTTTAAATTTTTAGAAGTTTTCAATCAAATATTTTTTTTTTTGAATTAATATTTTTAAATTTGCTGAATCAGAATTAAAGTTTATAAATTTGTGAATAATTTACTGCAAGAATTTTGAAAATTGATCAAGAATATTTTGAGTTTTAGCAGTTTAAAATGACTCCTCTTTTTTTTTTCAAAAAATTTTAATTTAAAATTTTTAAAAAACTTTTGGAAATATTTTGTGTTGTGATTTTGTTTATTAGTTAGATTTGTAATCAGTACAAAAAAATTCTAAATTAATTAATAAAAAAAAATTCAATGTGTCCCCGACCCCCTTAATAATATGAGACAGTAATTCAAAGGATGAATTTTAGTTATTTAAGGTGTATGTATAGAAAACACGAAATTCGACATGAATATCGATTTTTTTTTTATTGCTTTAAAATATTTTCCAACTTTTTAGGTTTCAAGCGATACCGCAATCTTGTAAATATTCGATATATTTTTCTTATTACAAGGCCCTTTCGAGGTTTTGCACAGAAATTACCAGCTGTTAAGGTTTTGAAGAAGCTTGGGATTGGACAGTACACCGCCTAAGAGTATTTTTGTTTCATTCATGGCACTATGTGGTGTAGAATATTCCAGTTCTTTTCGAATAGACGAAAACAATACTTATATATACCCAATTACAAAAAAATCGACCCATAAAAGAAGGAGTTGTCCCGGGCTCGATCAGTTTTGAAAGGCGTTTACTGGAGACGTATAGTCTGTAGTGACGAGTCCCGTTTCCAACTGTGTCCTGGCAACAACCGCAGACGTTTCTGAAGACGTCCAGGGTAGCGTGGGGATCTTGTCTTTACTATCGCACGCCACACATGCCCACAACTGGGCGTTATGGACTTTGATGCCATCTTCTTTGATAGACGGACCCTTTTGGTAGTCATTTCTGTCACACTTACAGCACAGCGGTACGTAGACGACATTATACGACCGGTTGTGATACCGTTCCTATTGCGACTCCCTGGACTTACTTTTCAACAAGATAATGCCCGGCCACACACGGAACGTGTTGCTATAAAGTGTCGTCAAGCTTTCCCAACACTTCCTTGGCCAGCTAGGTCTCCTGATCTCTCTCCCATAGAGCACATTTGGAACGTTATGGGAAGGCGATTGCAACCATCCCGGAATGATGACCATTTAGCCCGACACAGTTGGAGACAATTTGGCAAGAAATTCCGCAGGACACCATCCAAAAACATGCCACGCCGGGTGACAGTTTGCATCCAGGCCATAGTTTATTTTCCAATGGCGGGCACTCTTTTTTATTTGTAATCATTTGCTACTACAAGGCCAGAAGTGATGGCCATTTGTGAAGGAGCACCCAATTGACGACCATCATTGCCCCTAACAAAGGACAGCACAATTTACATCCATGCCCTGACCCCGGATTCGAGCCAGGAACCTTCCGATCCAGAGGCCAACACCTTAACTACTAGACCGGTTGGTCGGCTCCAGGCCAGAGGTGAACCAACGCCTTATTGACTTCCTCCCTTTGTAACGGTCAAAATCTGAAATTAATCATTCAATTGTTCTGAAATTTTAAGTACTTGTTTTTCTATGTATGTCCTTCACATCCACCAATTTTTATCGCAATCGGACAACTCATTCTTGGTGCGTCGATTTGTTTTTTGTTAGAATGTATATTCTGTTCTTGATCAATAAAATACTTAAAATCGAACACTTACATTTATTTGTAGCAATTCTGTACCTCTGCTTACAAACATAAGATGATGGAGCAACACATTAGACACAATTTATGATTCATTCACAGTATGAATTGCACGGATTTAAATATTTTGAATACTCATGTAAGGGGCTAAAACCTAATTTTATTAATTTAATTTATCTTAATGATTCTAAGATAGTATATAAAATAAATGTGTTTACTTATGCTAAATAATATTTGCAAATTTATACTAAAAGCATCTAATGAATGGGAACTCTTTGAAATAATTTTTGAGTTCAAATTATGTCTATTCTGATTTTTAAAAAGTTTTTAAGTGTAATCAATAAAACTTACTTTCCTAATTTCTTTTTAACTTAATCCTATAAAGAAATCTATTGTAACAATGCATATAAATTATCTCTAATTATTAATTTCTTTAACCTTTTAACTATAGCTATAGATTTAATTATAGCGTTTTGTATAACTTTCAAGATACAACAGCTGTACCGGCCATAGGCTAAATTCTTTCTTGGTGTGATCAATGTAAAACTGCTGTAGCGACCGTAGTCTAACAGTTAATGAATAGTTATTCGCGATATTAATTATTAATTACAAGTAATTGTACTTCAAATGCTTTAGTTACGATTATATCATTTATGCAACAACAAAAAAACGATTAAATAGTTTTCTTTCTCAATAACTCAGAAATAATCGTCATCAAACACTAATTAGGGTTGAAAGTGTTTTTTGGGGAAAAAAAAAACAAATGAAGCTACAAATGAAAGTAACGATCACTAATACTACTAATAAGTATTTTCTTTCTGTAATTCATTATAAAATTATTTGCATAATATAATTCTAGTTTCATGATAGAATTTCTTAGTGAGAAAACGAGTACATAAAAAATAATAAAACCTTATACCTTGCAAATATTGGTTTAAAAAATTTCTGCACAATATATATAAAATGCTTATATCGATTTTACTTCAAACGAAATACAATCATAATTTCCTTCAAAAGAACTATGCACAGTCATAATTTCCTTCAAACGATTTATGTACAATCATAATTTTCTTCAAAATAACTACAATCATAATTTCCTTCAAAAGAACTACAATCTCATAATTTATACCTATGATCTCAGACACAGTTATTTATTAAAATTTAATCTAAGTGAAACCCAATTTATTTTTTGACTTTTCAAGTAATTGATAGCATTGACTTTTTAGATTCACACTACTCGTTGCAATTAATTTTTTCCAAAAATTGCATTCATGCAAATATTCATGAAGTACAGAATCAAAGGAATTGGAACAGAGCAGAACTAAACGGGAACGCATTTGTCGATAGATATTATTGCTCTTTAAAAGTAACCGAAATATTCTTTTAATCAGACAGGAAAATGCAACATGTCCTATTTTGTGCCCACAAAAAGGGGCGTATAACATTTTACTATCTCATCAGATTGAATAGTCAATGAAATTTTGTAAGTGTTAACAAAAAACACTTTCTAAATTTCACTTGTACTCTTAAAAAAAGAAACGTTCAACTGAGGAAACGTACTGTCAGTGAAGCTGAACTTGATTAGAAGACTCATGACATTGTACTAATGGGAGACAGAGTGGATAATTTACAAGACCCCCTTTTTAGTGTGAATTAGAATCTTTGAGGTTCCTAATGTGTCTTTCTGTGCTCATAAAACACAATAAGTGAAACAATCTCTATAACTTGAATCAGTACAATGACTTAGAGTTAGTTTCAAATGTAGTAATCATTGCCTATACCTTTTACTAATTAGTAGGGCAACTTTTTTGTTGCAATAAAAATGGGAAAAGTTGCATTTATCATTCCGTAAAGTTGCATTTATTTTTGATACACTAAATTCTAAAATAAATTATTCGTAAAAAATGAAAAAAATTCAAAATATATTGACAATTTTAGTCGTGTATAACAAGTATCCATTGTATTATAATACATTCTTAAAAACAGAAGAACGTCGAATGGCCGATCCTTGGCCAGTAATTTTTTTAACATTGAAAACTTGCGCCAGCCGCAGTCATATAATGTGCTGTATCGGATAGTAGAAGCGCAAAATCCTTTCTCTCAACATTCAGAGATTTTAAAACGTCATCTAAAAGACGAAGAACATATTGATGATCTACACACCTCGTAAACTCTGCAGTCGCTTACGCAAGTTTCCTCTGGATTATTAAGAGTGTCAACTAATGTGTTAAAGTATTTCTTGCCATTTATTTCACTTTCGTCTTAGGACGAACACCTTCTTACCATGAACTTGCTTGATCCGCAATACTTTGTCGTTCGCAAGATCAGACACACGTGATCGAAGGGTTGATTCAGAGAGCAAAGAATGAAATAGTAATGTGATATTAATTACTTTTAAGCTATATTTTAAAAAGTTGTAGGTGGTTGCATTTATGTATACACCCATGTAGGAGGAATTTTGGTTTTTGTTCTTTAAATGTAGCGTAGAACGCGTGAAAAAAAGTTGCATTTGTTGCAAAAAGTTGCCCTACTAATAAGTACTTTCCTTACACATGTGTGTTTAAAATATTGCACCCATTGAGAACTGTAGAAGTCTTTGGATGATTGATTAACAAAAGGACCACATACCTCCCATCTCATATTAAAATCATTAAGATCTTCCTGTAGTAGCATGCCCGTTTTGATCTCTATTCGGACCTGAAAAGGAGCCCTGGAAAGTTAGGTAAACGAAACTTAATGGAGATTTAGACATTTCCTCTTACAAATTTTCCTCTATTTGTGCCCTCATCAGAATAGACTTGATCTTCTTTGGATCCATTGTGCAATGTTTATCAAAAACTAAGCTGACAGCTGTAATGAAAACACCTGTATGATCCCTATATAAGTAAATAGCACTAATGAAGCTGCTCTGAAGTCAGTAGAGAAGACAACATTTTCGAAACATTATTGTTATGGAAACAAGACTTAAGTATTTCAAGAATCCTACCCCCTTTAGACGCCCCTCCCAAAAATAAAAAGAAAAACTACGCCGCTCTCATACTTTGTGCAAATTGTTCTTAAGACGATTTTCTTCGCAGTTATTAGGTCAGTGATCTGAAAATGAGTGAGACAAATCACCTATCTGCTTAACAAAGCGCTGAGTTCTTGATTCCTAAGGATCTAATTAGACCTCGTCTCGAAAGACATGGCCTCACAGAGAAAAAGCGAGCAAAAATATTTACTCGTAAGGCTCGAACTTCGATGATATTTGCATTTGGGTTCGTTTTCTCTCTCTGGTTACTTTTTTTTCAACTTATTTTTTTATTTATTTTGTTGGAATTTTTATTCGCGGGCCGACTGTTTCAAATTTTCAGCTATTTACAATAAAAAAAAAGAAATTTTCATCTTGATTATGCTTTGAATTTAATCACTTGAAGCAGGAATTCACACAAGGGTAAATAACGTTAACATTTAGCTCATTCTCTGTTCAAGACACAATTGTAATCCAAATTAGAGAAATTATCTTTGCTCACTTTCGAAAGTATTTTTTTTGGGATGTGATTGACAGAGGAGCTTTTTCTTTACTTTTGAAGATTTACAGTTTAACTTTAGTCCCGGTTTCTCAATTTTTCAAGTGTCAAAAGTCTAACCAATCTTTATTTGTGCATCTTTCATAAAGAAGAGCAAATTCAAAGGTGCCATTCGACAGAAAATAACCTCTTTCATTTGGGCCGCCTTCACAATGAATTGCGTACAAACGTCCTAATATCCAACAGTACTATCTCATTTAGACGCCAAATTTCAAATTTATATAGAAATTAAATGGTAAAATTCCAAGTTTCAGCTGTTCCTGTCATTTCTGGATTATGAGAATGGAAAGTTTGAAACTCTGAATGTTAAACTAATTCCCAGACTTCAATTTATACTTTCCAACATACTCTTCCTTTAAGGTGAAAAAAGCTTTTTATCACGTTACTTTTTAGAACCCAAGCAAAATGGCGGCAGTGGAACTGAAAGTTCGAACTGTCTAATCTACAAATCCTGAAATCTTATATGCAAATCCAGTCTTGTACACTGTAACCGAGCTCAACAAACTATCCTGATTTGCTTGTTTAATCACTCTCATTATTATGTTTGTTCGTTGTAAATCACGTTTGTGCAATAAAGTAATTTTAGATTTTATTTCGATTTACTTTTTTGTGCGTAAGTGGCGGTTACAAAATGTTGCCGTCCCTACAAACTATATACGTAAAGTTTCTTCTATTTACAATTTTAAATTTTCAATAAAATTTTTCGAAAGAAATTTAATTGAAGTTTTGATATATTTTGATGGATATCGACGAAGAAAGACTTTCATAATGACTAAAAAAAATTTATATTCCCACCCTGCAGTTTTACCGCTATAATAAATTTAATAATTGACATTTTTAACTATTTCTGGCACAAATCACAACCATCATCTCGAAATAGAGAACTGAAAAGAGATATTTTCCTTCGTGATTGATCTTGGATCGTCACCAATAGATTTGTGCACCCATAAACTGGCAACAATAATTCCAACGTTGAACAGTTAATCGGAGTAAGTAGTAAAGAATATAAGAATTAACGATGCTCTTTTGTAGCTTGCATTCGTGGCACCTTTGGACCTGGCTGCATGTTCAACTGTGACGATTGCCAGAACGGAGGGAAGTGCGATATCAGAGCGGTCTCCTGCAGCTGCCCACCTGGATTCAGTGGATTACTGTGTAACGAAACATGCCCCAAGGTGAGTCCACTTGCTATTCCACCACTGCAAACTATTGATGTCAGAATATCTCTACTATTATAAACGAAATTGTTTCTCATTCTGTCTGTCTGTGTCATGTGTGTACTGTCCTGACGAATCTATACACTTACAATAATGAAATTTGGCACACAAGTAGTCCGAATTTTTTGCAATTTTTCCTATCGCAACCGAATTTTAAAATTTTATCTAGAACATTTTTTGAAATTAATTTATTAGTTTTTTTCACCCTTCATTCTTCACTTCCGGAGTGACGTCAGACAGAAAAAGTCAGCCGATTTTGCTAATTTCGACCTCTGATGTCACAAGCGTGTTTCATTTTCCGAGCGACGATTTCAGTGGACGAACAAAACAGATAAACAGTTTTAACTGGAATTCCGTAATTCCTTTTTCTACCTCCTGGATCGTTAAAGATAGATTGAAAATTTCAACGGGTTTGAAATCCGCGGAAAATTTTACACCAGACAGATACCTTACATTTGATTTTCGTTAAATAAATAATTTTTCAAATATAACTTTTATATTTTTGCAATACGAATATGGGCGCATTAGACAGTGGCATCGCGACTTTTATGTCCTTTAGAATCGTCTTCGCGATTGTTTTTGGTGGGTGTTTAATTAATGTCGCACCGGACCAACACAGTGGGCTACAATCCAGAACATTTTTAAATGAATTTATTAGTTTTTTTCTCCCTTGAACCAACGTTTTCGACCTTTTTGGAATTGTCACGGGCAACGCCGTGCTGGCCCCGCAATGGCTAGTAGAGCATATTAGAGTCATGAACTATAAGATAGAGTCGAATGCTTTATATAATTTTTCAAAATACTAGTATCTTACTAATAAAATTATTTCACTTCTTTCAAACGTCTCTTAAAGCTCGTTCTCAGTCTGGTGGTTAAGGTGTTGGCCTCTACATCGGAAGGTTCTGGTTCGAATCCGGGTCAATGCATGGATATTTGTAAGCGTAAGGTGTAGAGGCGGCTAATGCACTTTAAATCTGTCGTGGCCGAAAGTCGTTTGATGGTGTGTGGAAGTTTGGAGAGTGAGGTTCCAGCTCAGTCGTTGCCCCGTGGTTCAAATTATGTGGTGTTATCCTCGGATCTTTTCCTTAGGGGATTGATCCCGAACCATCGTCAATAGACCGTTGTGTTGCTCTAGTACAGTGGTTCCCAAACTTAAAATGCCCATGAACCCTTTCTTATAGCAAAAACCTGATCATAAACCCCCAAGAGAAATAACTCTACATAAGTGCATGATAGAAAAATCACAAATTTAACTTTGATGTCTAAAATGGTAAATAGTGACGTAAGAATAAAATATAAATAAAAAAATTTGATACTTAAAGTAGTATTTATTGAAATTATAACTTTTGTTTTAAAATACAAAATCACATTAATTTTTTTTAATGAGATGGGTAAACCTGATGGGAGGATATGAGATTATTTATGTTCGCCTCTATGTTTGTGAGTAACATTTGTAAGTCTCCACAAGCTCTAATTTCCAGTCGTTTTCATTTTTTCGTGATGAGTCTTATAACTGCACTAAATCTACGTTCTACTAAATAGGAAGACGGGAAAGCAATCAACAGCTTCTATACAGTGACCCATAATGCAGGATATAAAATTGGTACCTATTTTTGTACCCAGAATTAGTGGTATCCTTGTTCAAACATCGGTTTCAGCTCCTCATTTGTGGATAATTCAATAAATTGCTACTGTATTAGTAGACATTCATCTGAGTTTGTGACTTTTCTTACAAAAGGGCCCAACACCCAATCGGGGATAACCAACTAAAGAATGTCTTCAAATGTGTGGCGGAGGTCAGAATGAAGAGTCATGAAGTGCTGACACTAAGCAAGCAAATTTTCATCTCGTTTTTACAGATTTGAAATATTTGGAAAGTGAGAGCATTCTCCTCTCCCCAAGTTTTGTTTGTATGGAAAAAGTTTTGCGATCAAAGCAGATATTACTTTAAGTTTTGATTAAGTACAAGATATCAACTGTATTCAAAAATACTTACGTAACGTACGCTATCTTCGTAATAATATTAAAAATGTATATGTGCGTGATACTGCTTTTGTTCAAAACTAGGAAAATTTGTTGCACATGCACTTCACATCACCCACTAAACAGAACTAAATTATTGATTACATGCACGATTCTTTTATAGTGCCATATTTTATTCTCGCCAGCACCTTTCTTGTCAATGGAGAAATATGCTGAGAGCAAGCGAATCCAGTGGCGGATTTAGTGGGTCTCTAGGGGCTTTAGCCCAGGACAGCAAAATGTTTTGGAAAATGCCAAAAGCTCAAGTTAATAAAAATAAGCGGCAGAACTGTAAATCCGCCACTAAGCGAATCAAATAGTTCCCAGCACCGTGTTCGATATTTGAGTGTAATGAGGCATTGCAAGTTAGAAATATGATTAATTTGTCAACACCAATATATATAACGTTTTGTCGTAATTAGCGTGAAGTGTTGAATATTTTGCCTTTTAGTAACTTTAGTATTAACCCGTAGTAAATTCATTTAGAATCGAGCGCGCCAGCCAATAATAGCCAACAAGCAGTTCGCGCGCTCCCGAAACTTGTCGTTTAGCACCATTGGCAGATTATTTAATTATCTCTCGACCGGCGTTTGTGAGATGCTTGTCATTACATGTATTTTATGTACTTATCTATACTTATATTTTACACTCTCAGGACGTAAAAATCGCTACCATTTATCGCTTTTTATTTTAATTTTCATAAAAATGAAAATGGGTCACAATTATTTTACTTCATATTAAACGGACTTGACCCCCCCCCCCCAGACGTTGTCCACGCACCCCCAAATTAATTTTAATTTGCCACAGACCCCCTCAATGGTCACAAGGACCCCTGGGGGTACGTAAAAACCACTTTGGGAACCACTGCTCTAGTACGACGGTAATTAAATTTACCTTACCTTAAAGATCGTTCAGAAATAAATTATCATGTTCTACTTCAAACGAACACGAAGTAAAAGAATAAAACTTGTGTTTTCAATGAAAACTATTTATTGCCTACAAAATTTTTGCAGGTAAAACTGCTTAAAATATTAAGTTTAGTATTTTTATTAATTAAACATGCTCCTACAAATGAAACTTGAATGGGATGACTCGTTGTCTTATAAAGATTTTTCTAATACGAAGTGTGTAAATACGTCTAAAATTATTTCTTAAATAGTGGTCACAGAAGGATCTAGGCATTTATACAGTTCAAAATATCTAGTCAAATTCTAAAGGATGGTAGAGAGGTTCAAAATAAACATTTTTTGTGAAAGAATGTGTGTACGGAAATGCCGCTTTTAAGTACTGACACCTAAGGCAAGATTTGAAAAACAAAATGAAAGACATGTAAAGCCAAACGCACCAGGTATTTTAGTTAGGCTTGTTTTTTAAAGTAGAGATGCTCAAACGTGCGTCTACTAGCACATACACAAGTTTATCATCGTCGGCGCAGGGATTGCCGTACGTTTGAAGATGCTGTTCATGTGTCCCAGAAGAAGAAATCCATACATGACAAATCTGGTGATCCTGTTGGCGAAGAAACAAGTCCAATCCGTTTAATCCAGTACTTTCCATAAGTAGCGTTCAGGTAATTCCTGACATTAGTGCTAAAGTGTGCAGGAGCACCATCATGCTTGAATCTAATTCGTTAAACAGACGGAGGAACATCGATGAGGGGGTGTTTCGGCAAGGTTCCTTGTAGGAAGATGCGACTAGGTAGGATGTGCGGTCAAATATAAAAAAAACTTTCACCACCCGCCCAAACATTGACGGAAAATCTGCTGCTAGGCATGTAGTCTAGTGTGCCGCATGTGGATTTTCATGAGCCCAAACGTGACATTGTGGCTGTTAAACACTGTCGCTCGCATAAAAACAGATTCATTCGTTAATAACATTTAGAAAGAGAAGTTAGACTGTTCTACAACCTGTTGCAGGTATCATCGGGTGAAGTCTATAGTGAAAGAATAATCCTCCGGTTTCAAAGCCTCCACTCTCTGTAAGTAGAATGGATGCATTTCTTGGTCATGTAAAATTCTTCATACGATGGAATGGCTCAGATCCAGGCAACGTTCAACAGCTCTCGTAATTGTGGCAAGATTTTTCTGGCCTCCCAGAGGCAACTAAAAATGCGACTAAAGCGACCATTTTCAAGGCAAGGCGACTATGGCGACTTTTTTTTCAGAGAATTAACATTGAAAATCGTCAAAAGCAACTATTTTGGCAAAAAACGGGAACTATTTTCCTCACAAGTCGACTTCTTCTTGGAAAAACCCGAAATATCAATATTTGCGCTACATTTATAGATTAATCGATTTATATGCTACATTTATCGATTAATTGATTTATATGCTACATTTATCGATTAATTGATTTATATGCTACATTTATCGATTAATCAATTTATAATCATTTGGTATCGTCGATGAAAGCTTGTCTTACTCTCAGTCATGGTAATAATAGCGTTGAGAGTATTCTCGATTTCACAACGTGTCTTCTCTGAAGAGAAGTTGGCGATGCCTGAAAAAATGTTAAATGTCAGATTGAATACCCATGATGGAATAAAGGAATTTGAGAATGTTTCGAAGGTGCCAATAACCAAAAAGCTTTTGAGTAGTGCATACACTTCTAAATCCCACTTCAAGTTTTTGGAGGAGCAAGAGAAATTAAAGGAACAGAAAACAAAATCAGACAGAGAGAAAGAAGAAAACTAGAATTTTTAGAAAAATAATTACACGAGAGAAAAGAAACAATTTAAAATATGGAATCTAGAACAAAAGCTCTCTCGCAAGAGCAAAATGAGATGCAGTCTTCAGCAGATTCGTTATTAAAGGAAAGGGGGGGGGGGAATGACCGCTTAAAAAAAACTACTGAAAAGCAAGACCCAGTTCAAATGCACATTGCTCAAGGAATGCTTGATGCAGCTGAACAACTCCGTCAAAAAGAGAGGGAGCAAGAAGGAAAAGCAAGTACACTAAACAGTGTTGTTCAGAAAAGAAAATCTACTCTTATTGATATCATCTTTCAAAAAATCCTAAAAACTTTTTAAAAAATTTACAATGAAAAATATACATAACCACCTGTAATTACGTTTATTATTTATACAATAGATCGCAAAAAGTGGAAAAGAAAGAAACTTCTGTGAAGTTTGCACTATCATTAAATATATTCTATCCAGTCATGTAATTTTAAGGTATGTTTCTTAACGTTTCTTTATTTATAAGGAAATTAATTTTTTTTGTTTATTTTAATGCGTTAAGTATTTTTTATGAAATATTAGCATTTAATTTTAATCGTTTGTAAAGGTTCCTTTTGTTATTTCCTTGCAGCAGTTTTCTGTGTCTAATATAATGCTAAATTTTGTATAATTGAGAAGACTATGTTGGCTACTATTTTTCACATATGAGGCAACTATTTTCAAAGGTAAGAACCACTGGGTGGCCTGTTAACTGAATTTAACGTAAAACAGCTTCTTCCGGAGTTCTTGTACGGCCCACATCGTGCTTACTGCCACTGAAAGATCCACTGTCGCAAAGCTGCCGATGCACGCGCTCTAGCTTTATGTGGTTATAGAGGTTGTCTGGTCTGGAGTTGTGCATAGTACAAACGTAAAACAGCTTCTTTCGGAGTTCTTGCATAGCCTACATCGTACTTGCTACCACTGAAAGATCCACTGTCGCAAAGCTGCCCGATGTACGCGCTCGAGCCCTAAGGGGTTATGGAGGTTGTCTGGTCTGGAGTTGTGCATTGTACAAACGCAAAACACTTCTTCCGGAGTTCTTGTATGGCCCACATCGTGCTTGCTACCACTGAAAGATCCACTGTCGCAAAGCTGCCGATGCACGCGCTCTAGCCTTATGTGGTTATAGAGGTTGTCTGGTCTGGAGTTGTGCATAGTACAAACGTAAAACAGCTTCTTTCGGAGTTCTTGCATAGCCTACATCGTACTTGCTACCACTGAAAGATCCATTGTCGCAAAGCTGCCCGATGTACGCGCTCGAGCCCTAAGGGGTTATGGAGGTTGTCTGGTCTGGAGTTGTGCATTGTACAAACGCAAAACACTTCTTCCGGAGTTCTTGTATGGCCCACATCGTGCTTGCTACCACTGAAAGATCCACTGTCGCAAAGCTGCCGATGCACGCGCTCTAGCCTTATGTGGTTATAGAGGTTGTCTGGTCTGGAGTTGTGCATAGTACAAACGTAAAACAGCTTCTTTCGGAGTTCTTGCATAGCCTACATCGTACTTGCTACCACTGAAAGATCCACTGTCGCAAAGCTGCCGATGTACGCGCGCGAGCCCTAAGGGGTTATGGAGGTTGTCTGGTCTGGAGTTGTGCATTGTACAACCTCTGAACAGCTCTCCATTCGCGGCTCCATACATAAGAAGCATACCTGCAAGCTACGAATTCGTGAGCTATGCGTACAAAATCCGAGCGAGAAACACCGCCTTACGCCACTGAAACGATGCTATTGACTGGCCTAAACAGGCCCTATTACCCTTTACCTCCTAAATGCGGCATTTCCGGACACTAATTGTTTGACGCAAAAAAAAAAATTATATTTTGGGCTACACCATGTTTAATTTGGTCAGATAGTTTCGAACCATCCTGTATATCATTGACCATCAAGTGAAAATTTCATGTTACACTATATATATTTTAAGCTATATTTTTTAGAAAATACACTTGGAGAAAATAGTTAACTTAAAATTTTGGTCACGTTTGCACTTTTTGTATTGTATTTATTTATTTTGGATTAAAATTTCCAATTTGTTTCCTCTTTTATAGTTCGAGGGGAATCGCTTCTAAATGTATACCTTTACCTAATGATATAGTGCAACATTCCGCTCATTCGTCCAACCTTTACTTGATGGAGGGTAAACAGGTGGCACGTAGTCAGAGAAGTGACGCTGTGGGGGGTTTAACTTGTGGGTGGTCGGAGTAGAAGAGAGAAGAACAGGACGGTGGGAGGAAGACGGTCGGGTATAGTAAACCGATTGTACTTTGTAAGGCTTTTCCCTAAGACAGATATTGTTATTTGTTATGTCTCATTTGTTGCTTTGACGTCAAATAAACGTTTTGTTGAGTTTCAGGTGTTCTCTTTCTTTTACCAATAAAGAACTACACTAGGATTTTACACTAACTATCCTCGAGTGGTTCTTTCTTGGCAAAAGGCTTTCTTGACTTGAAAATCAACAAAACGTTCATGGAATGAACGTTAAAACAACAAATGGCCATCCTTTGTATCAGAAAAGAACCTCATAAAGTAAGATCGGTCTGTAATTACCCGACCGTCTTCCTCGTTCATACCCCTCCCACCATTACCGTTGCTTTGACGTCAAGTAAACGTTTTGTTGAGTTTCAAGCGTTCTCTTTCTTTTACCAATAAAGAACTACACTAAGATTTTACACTAACGATCCTCATGTGGTTCTTTCTTGGCAAAAGGCTTTCTTGACTTGAAACTCAACAAAGCGTTTATGGAATAAACATTAAAGCAACAAATGACCATCCTTTGTCTCAGAAAAAAGCCTCACAAAGTACGATCAGTCTGTAACTATCCGACCGTCTTTCTTGCTCTCTGGCCACCTACAAGACATACCCCTCCCACCGTCTCCTCTCTGACCACGTGACGCTTGCACCTTTTAAAGTAGGGGTTGGGTGAAACAGCGGAATATTACTTTACAAATAGCAAACTTTAGTTTAAAATGCATCTATTTTTCGATGTTTCTTTTTCAGGACTCTTATGGCAGCGGCTGCAGCAAGCGATGCAAGTGCCAGAACGGGGGCATCTGTGATCCAGTCACAGGAGAGTGCTTGTGTCCGCCGGGGATTCAGGGAGGGAATTGCGAAGATGGTTGTCCTCCAGGTGAGTTTGGTCTTCTCGTTCTATGAACTCATTTCATAGGAGAGCTCATTTTAAGGCTCGATAGAAACTAAGCCTCGGATTTTTAGGTTTTATCAATTTATATTACAGGTTCTTCCAGGTTCGAATTGCCTATTTTGAGATTTTATACGTTCCCACAAAATTATCACTAGATCGTAGTATCGTAAAATCATTTTCATTGATATCAGGGCCACGCCAAAGACCGTCGTATACAAAAGGTCTGGTGCCCGTTGAATCTGTCGTGACCTCGAATGTAGTCACGTTGGCGTGGTGGTGCAGTTTGGAGAAATGGGTGCCGGCTGAGGTATTGACCTCGTCAACGGACCGTGGCTCAAGATTACGTGGTATTGTCCTCGGATCTTTCACTTGGAGATTGATCCTGAATCATCACTAATAGCCATTTGCGTTGCTCCAGTGTGACGTTAATTAATTGATGTTACCATTGATATAATAATAATTTTTAAACAGCATATTCCGTTTTTGTAAATAAAATTTGCAATTTGTCACAGATCTAGTGACATCACCACCAAGTATACGATTTTAATTTGATAATTAATTTATAACAAAATTAGTTTTACAACTAAACATAAAATAGGTCCAGAATTTATAACACTCTTATGGTTGAAAATTTTTTTCGAAAAAGAGCACGAGTGAGGAAATTAGTTTTGACGTTAACATAACAAACAAACGTGTACATAACAAACAAACAAACAAACAAACACTTCTTTTATAATAGTAGAGATAGGAGCATGACCCAGAGCTGAAGAAAAGGCTACAAGACTAAAAATCGGATATAAACATTAGTCTGACCAAAATATCCATGTATGCGTGCTAAAGCCGCAATTCACAGCACGGCGAGTAAAATTTATTAAAACTATTATATTAAATTCATGGTTCATAACTGTGAGACTCGTAGCATTTAAATTTGGGGGGCGTTTATAAATGGCGTTTGTGTGGCGGTCTTTTATGCGAAATTTAACTTGCTGAGCTTGCTAGCGCTATTGTGGCTGATATGTGTAAGTTTGTTCTATATTTTTATATATAATTTCTTTTTGCTGTGTTTTATGGTCTAGTGCTGTCTTTGTTTTTAATCTTTTGTGTTTGTTTTTGATTTAGGAGGTGGTCAGATCTTATAGTTTATAATTTACTCTGAATAAAATTACAGTCCTGATAACTTACACACAAATGTTTCTGAAATTTTCTGAAATATCGTGATACCTTCTATTTCTATAAAAACCTCGCGTCTATTTTGTTAGTCCTCGGAAAATTTTCTGGTATTAAATTTCTTGTTTCAGCTGCTTTTTGCGATGTTCTTTAAGACTTTCGATAGTTCATTTTTCATTCATTTGTGTTCATGCATAAAATATTTATCATTAATGTATCAGTAGTACTATTGGAAATTTCTAAACTCACGGCAGTTAATACATAATGTTCATTTCCTCTCTCACACATTTAAAGTTAAACTTTCTTTGTAGGAAAGTATGGCGATAAATGCGAAAAGCAATGTTCCCAACGCTGTCCAAGTGGCCGCTGTAACAAGATTTTTGGTTACTGCGAATGTGATCCTGGATTGTTTGGACCGAAGTGTAATCTTCCGTGCCCAGAGCATACGTTTGGGCCCAACTGCAGAAACCAGTGCAAATGCATCAGGGAACATACTGAGAAGTGTAACTCAAAGGTAAGTTCGATATTGTTGGAACTGTATTCACTCCACTGAAATACGTGCATTTTCTCTCCTACTATGGGGTTTTAAGGTGGGTATTTATGCATTTTATGTTACATTTTTTGAAGAACTGTAGTTGAGTCTCCATATAACGAAGGTCAAAGAAAAAGTTGCTATTTATCAGTAGAATGTTTCAACAAAAATATGTTTGTAATAATTTTTTATTGTTCTATATACTTTTTCATATAAGTGATTAGGTACTCATTTATCTTTAAAATTATTGAGGTCTAAACAAAATGTTATGTTACTTAATATGTTAAAATAGGTATTACGCTAATACCTATTTTATGGTAGTTATGTATTTTCATATAACGACGCGCCGTAGCAACGCAAAAGGCTATTGGCGACAGCCCACACCGCCAAGCGAAAGATCCGAGGACAACACCACGTAATTTTGAACCCCGTTCAGATGATGTCACACATGAACCCTACTCTCCAAACTTCCACACCACGT
Organism: Metellina segmentata; assembly: GCA_947359465.1. NCBI lineage: Eukaryota > Metazoa > Arthropoda > Arachnida > Araneae > Tetragnathidae > Metellina > Metellina segmentata. The sequence goes on along the minus strand of OX375884.1, from coordinate 54,367,374 downwards.
CAACGTGATAGATAATGGAAGGGTATGTAAATTATTTGCATTGCATAGACTTTACAAATAATGTGTGCCAGTAACGTCTCCTAAAAGCAGTATAAAAAAGGAAAACGGAGAGCCGGTTTAAAGTTTTGGAATTGTGTTTTCTTGCTGTCCCCGTGTAAGAAGCTTAATTAAGCCAGTATTATTGAGTTTGAGAGGAAGAATTGGAGCTTATCGAGACTGCAGATTATCCTATCGAGATATCGGCGCTTGTGTTGGACGAAATGACACACGTGAACGAATGCAACAGTGTCGTCACACCACAAAACGAAAGGACAGACATCTTGTTCACATGGTTATTACGGGTCGTACTTCAACGTCAGCAATCCTAGCTCAAGTATTAGAGTGTGTTGCACAACAGACGAAAGCGGCTTAGGTGTGTATTTTGGGGTATGTCAGACCATGTTGCTTCCCACACGAGGTGAAGTTAATCTGTCTTAGCCACGGGTGGTCTGTGGTGTGCGAGTTGTTGAGAGATTATCGAGAGATTATTGGTGGGCGACAGATCTGGTGAACGAACGAGTCTTGGAAGAACTGAAACAAGACATCTGCAGGCAAGCTAGGAAGGTACGAGACCAACATGTTCAAAATTTCAGAGATGTAGCGAAAGTTGTTAAGTGTACTTGTCAATGTGTTCATGGTGAGTGAGGGAGTAGTCCAAATCCCTCTTACCATAACGCCAGAGGGCTGACTGGTATGATGATGCACAATCTAAGAGTCGTGCAATCTATCTTCATCGTGCAGCCAGACGCGGTTCACGCCTGATCATTGTGGTGCTTTAGACAGAATCGAGATTCGTCGGAAAAGACGATGGCATGCTATTCGTTTGCCCATGTGCAGTGCTCTACGCATCATTGCAACCGCAGACGCGTGCGATGTATAGTCATAGGTTGCCGCTGCAATGTGTACGTATACAAAATTCCCCGTTGCTGCAGACGTCGTCAAATTGATCATACTGACACAGATTGCTGTGCAATACACTCTAATTCTTCAGCTGAGGTTCTTGATGATGCAGTAAGCTCCACAATAGCCATGGCACGGGATGTCTAATCCTTTACATATCCTTCCAATGGATGCTTCATTGTTTCTTTCTTCTTACTCTTTTTCTCTTCTTCACGAATCTTAACTACAGCCTTCATAGTGAACAGATTCTTTAAATTTTCGCCATGAAGCGGATAACAGGGAATCTTTGTTCAGCTCAGTATTTCTTCCCACCCCCTTTTAAATTCTTCATCTTATTATTCTTTTTGGATCTGCATATTATTTTTCATATTGCTATAATATAATGATTATTCTTTCATCGTTCGCAGTGGTGTTTGGGGTAATGGGGGCATCTTTCAGCAATCGCTGCTCATAAGTAGAAAACACCACCTTGTGTTGCCTCCTCTCTGACCCTCCAACACTAACACGTTCGTTATCAACTTTTTAATTTGTTATTTCCCCCTTAATGTTTTGTCTGAATGCTTAATCGCACTACACGCATTTTGGAGAAAGCGGTGATTGACACTACAGCAATAACGGAAGGCATCTGGAGAGAGACCCTGGTGGTCATTTCATTATGCCCTTGTATAATGCGTTGTATTCGCATCTTTAAGAGTAGTAAATTGTTCATTTGTCTGCCGATAGAATATAATGAAGAAAAAGGATTTTATGGAATTTCTTGGAGCAAATTCCAATGATTGTTGGCAACAGAAAGACTTCGTTCATAGAAATTTGCTTGGATTAAATTCCAATGATTGTTGGTAGCAGAAAGACTTCGTTCATAGAAATTTGCTTGGATTAAATTCCAATGATTGTTGGCAGCAGAAAGACTTCGTTCATAGAAATTTGCTTGGATTAAATTCCAATGATTGTTGGCAGCAGAAAGACTTCGTTCATAGAAATTTGCTTGGATTAAATTCCAATGATTGTTGGCAGTAGAAAGATTTCGTTCATAGAAATTTGCTTGGATTAAATTCCAATGATTGTTGGTAGTAGAAAGACTTCGTTCATAGAAATTTGCTTGGATTAAATTCCAATGATTGTTGGTAGCAGAAAGACTTCGTTCATAGAAATTTGCTTGGACTAAATTCCAATGATTGTTGGCAGCAGAAAGACTTCGTTCATAGAAATTTGCTTGGATTAAATTCCAATGATTGTTGGTAGCAGAAAGACTTCGTTCATAGAAATTTGCTTGGATTAAATTCCAATGATTGTTGGTAGCAGAAAGACTTCGTTCATAGAAATTTGCTTGGATTAAATTCCAATGATTGTTGGTAGCAGAAAGACTTCGTTCATAGAAATTTGCTTGGATTAAATTCCAATGATTGTTGGCAGCAGAAAGACTTCGTTCATAGAAATTTGCTTGGATTAAATTCCAATGATTGTTGGTAGCAGAAAGACTTCGTTCATAGAAATTTGCTTGGATTAAATTCCAATGATTGTTGGTAGCAGAAAGACTTCGTTCATAGAAATTTGCTTGGATTAAATTCCAATGATTGTTGGTAGCAGAAAGACTTCGTTCATAGAAATTTGCTTGGATTAAATTCCAATGATTGTTGGCAGCAGAAAGACTTCGTTCATAGAAATTTGCTTGGACTAAATTCCAATGATTGTTGGCAGCAGAAAGACTTCGTTCATAGAAATTTGCTTGGATTAAATTCCAATGATTGTTGGCAGCAGAAAGACTTCGTTTATAGAAATTTGCTTGGATTAAATTGCGATTCTGTTTCATGTAAAAAACCTTATATTTAAGGTTCCGATTAAAAATATACACTTGCTGTATAGAAGTTCGCTATGTAGAGACTCAACAGATTTCAAAAATTATAAAGGTAAGTGCAGTCTAGAGAAATAAAATCCCTAAGTTATTGATGCATTGGAACTTCTAAAAATATTCATAAATTCTCTCTTATGGTCATTCTAAATAATGTGTAGAAATCTGTGGCACACTATTCCACTCATTATCAGGTAAGTAGATGATTGAATTTACGTCACACACAAACAGCGTAATGCGTATAGTGCGGTATCAATCATCACTCACAAACATTCCAATTTTCTATATTTTTTGTCAGAAATTTAAACTTACAGAGAAATGCAGAAGAGACTGATTTTCAGAAATGTGCCAACTTTATTAATGAAAATATTCCCTTTTTCTTTAAATAAGTGTCACTAGTAACATTTGACTTTGTCACATTTGTAAAAGATAGGAAAGACAAATATTTAATCGTAAATTAAAATACTTATCTAACATCGTTAAATAATGTGTTTTAAGAAAGTGTTTGTAAAAAAAATTCAGTATTTATTATTGTTACTTGAAAGGCAAATTTCTCGTTTCAGTTTTCCTATCTCAATGTAGCGAAAGGCATTACTTCCCCCCCCCCAGATGACATTATTACACTTTCCATACATGTTTAAAGAATATTTTTCAACGTTTCTATATTTCTAGCGGGTACACTTCAGTTGTTTTACCAGACTTTCTTCGTAAAAAAAAAAAAATCGCCCGAGTAGCAATCCTTAGGATTAAATTGAATGAAAACTATTTACATTCGAAAAAATGTGCAAATTTGTCACTTATTTTGGGTTAGAGAGACTATTTGTTTCATTAAATGTTCGCCAATTTTCAATCAAAAAATTTAATTTTATTAAAATGTTTATTTAGGTCATAAGGGTGGTTTGGTACTTTTTATTAAATGCTCGTTTTCCCTGTAAATTGACTGTGGCTGACATATCACTGATTTTATTGAAAATCAAACTTTAGATAGATCATATGTAGTAATGAGCACTTACAAAATATTATGTTTCAAAAGTTGATATTGTATTAATTATTGACATTTAAAGTTAAATGCCACACAAATTTAGAATTTTTCCTCTCTTAAAATGGCTTGTTTCCTACCTTTATTTTAATAAGTTATTGACTCAAATTTAAAGTACATTATTAAAAGTACAAAATTAAAGAGGGGTACCAACTCAAGTGTGACCTTGTCATCTGACCGTGGTTCAAATTACATGGTGTTGTCCTCGGATGGATCTTTCCCCTCAGGTTTAATCCCGTTGCCAATAACCCATTGTGTTGCTCCAGTGCGACGTTAATTAAAATACCATACACCTTATAATTACGCTAAGTATAAATTTTTGCAGAATTCTGACTGTTACGATCGGAAATGTAGGAGAGAAACCCTTCGGAGAGTCTGTTTTAACATGAAGAATAATAATAAAAAAAGGTCACTTATGTAGAATATTTAGCCCATTTTCTAAACTGCCCTCAAAGTAACGAGTTCGAAACTCGATTCAATCAAAGACCATTGAGTACGTATTAAAACTGTCGTGGCCACAACTGTCCTCACGATGACGTAGTGTGGAAGTTTGGAGAGTAGATTTCCAGTTCAAGTGCTGATCTCGTCTTCTGACCGTGGTTCAAAATGATGCGGAACTGTCCCCGGATCTTTCTCTTCGGGATTGGGTTGGTTGGTATTTTATAGCGCAAGGGCCACATTTGGCCATACTACGACACATTTTGAATAAAAGACACAGATCTTTCCCTACGGGATTGATCCAGGCCCGAAAACCTGTTGTGTTGATTAACATTTGAAACGCACGTAGTGTTATCCGATTTTGACCTCAAAATCCTATGTTAGAAATGCACTCTAAAATTTACACATATAGGTATGAGACACCGCTGAGTCATTGCATTGCATTTTTCAATTCAAAATGCTTTCAATAATTTTAAAATATAGCTTTGAAAAGAAAAAGGCCTGGTATTTTGTTTATAGTTATGTAATAGTTCACTATAACATAAATGCTACTTGAATCAGATGACTAGATGATTATTCTGGAGCGCATAAGAAACATTCATTTAACATTTGGGAGTTCTGAATATATTTCAGCCACTCATAATTCATCATAGATTTGACATTTATATGAACCCTGTCAATTCTGATCCAAAACAATTATAATCTGTAATAAACGAAACAAGTGTTATCCTTAAAAAATTGAGTTGATACAGACTTTAACTTTTACTCTGCAGCATGTAGAGAATTGTTATCACTAAAATTTCGTTTACACTATCGGTATGGTATAGATCTATGTACGGTGGATGTTATCCCCCTTTTAAGTGACTTCTGGCATCGATCACCATTTACGAGCTGTTAGCAACTGACCTTCTAGAGCAGTGGTCCCCAACCCCCGGTCCGCGGACCGGTACCGGTCCGTGGATCAAATGGTACCGGGCCGCCCAAGGAATATTAAATTATTTCCATTTTATTTATTGTGGTGTATTTATCTCGGGTTTGTGCGGTTCTTATCTATGAAATGTCCACTCAAATTAGGAGACGGTAAATCAGAACTTGAAATTTGTTCTGTTACTAGAGCTTCAATTATGATTTCTGAATTCTGTATGTCTCTATTTTCCAATTTTGACAAATGTGATAGCTGTTTTCAAGTTGGCAGACAAAGTAGCTGCATTTAAAGCCAAACTGAAGTTGTGGGAACGGCGCGTGAACAGAGGCATTTTGGACATGTTTCAGACATTAGCGGGGATTTTAGGCGAGACTGAGCCTAAACATTCATTATCCTCCTAGTTGGTGAACGATCACCTGTCTTTGCTTTTAAAAGAGTTCGAGCGCTTCGTGGATATTTTGTGGTTGGGAAACCACAAAATATCCACGAACTAGTAAGGAATGGATCCGCAACCCATTTGTCTACAAATCAGGCGAATCTAGCAATTCTGTGCAAGAAGAAGATCAACTGCTGGAGATTGCAAATGAAGGCGGCCTTAAAACTACGTTCGAGACAACTCTGCCGGTGTTCTGGATTAAAGTCATAACGGAATACCCTGAGATTGCCACCACAGCACTTAAATCCCTATTGCCATATCCGACAACCTATCTGTGTGAAGCGGGATTTTCTGCAGTGACTGCAACCAAATCAAAACGGCGGAATAAACTGGACATAAGCAACACTCTTCGGGTGTCATTGTCACCTATTATCCACAGATGAAACCGTCTCGTTGCAAGGAAACAAGCTCAGGGTTCTCATTGATTTAGCGTTCTAGCGAGTTAAAATGTTAAAGTCACATTATATTCATTTTTTGGTGTAACTGTATTTTATTTTGAAGGCATGTTTAAATACAATTAAATTAAAATTATTAAATCAAAACAATCTAAAATATAAACAATCAATGTCTTCCCCCCCCCCTCAGCGGGCCGCGTTAAAATTATCAAACGTTGATACGGTCCGCGGCGATAAAAAGGTTGGGGAGCACTGTTCTAGAGGATCCCTCCTTTCGTTCGGTACCCTACTCTGTTGACCGTGAGGTGTGAACGCTTCGTTGAAAAGGCAGAAAGTCGATTCGCTGATATCTCTCCAACGCCAAACGATATGCCACACAATACTATGAAAGGAAAGTGTCAGTCGTAAATGCCACTCAAGGCTCAATCGTTAGGTAATTAGGTAAGGGAGGTCGAACATGCAGGAGAAAGAGCCATTCCTGGAGACGATTGAAAAAATCTAAGCGCCACAGTGTAAAGGTTAACATGACGATAGATCGTTATTCAAATGAAATGCACATTTACTTATCATATACATTTTAAGTCTAATAACACTTGGTTTCTTGGTTCAACTCCAAGGGTAGCAAGGTGTTCGGATACTCATTTGACTGACAGTGCGATTAACTTCTTAATGCTCCAGTTTCTCATTTTCTGGTCAGTGGAAGTAGCTTTACTTAATTTGTAATGAAAATAAGTATTTTTGGAGTTATACTATACCGAGCCTTCTTCTTTAGACAGGGAAGTGCGAGTGCAAACTAGGCTTCACTGGCTTGAAGTGTGAAACAGTTTGTCCGCCTAATCGTTACGGTGAGACCTGTCAGAATCCTTGCAACTGTTCTTCCGGAACTGTTTGTAACCCGAGAAACGGAGACTGTCTGACGGAATGTCCTCCGGGATACCATGGAGCCAAGTGCGATCAGGGTAAGCTATTTTCTTCTGAAACTATTGCGAGAGTACGTAATTTGTGGTATGTGTTTTGTGCAGATGGTATGTATGTGTTATTGTTCTTGAAATTAAGTATTTCTGGCTGTTCGACAGAATATTTTACTCTGGAGCATTATTCTTTGTTACGCAATAGGATAGCAAAACATCTGGCATTGCTTTGCGACGTGGTCTCCTGCGACATTGATTCATTTGTTTTCAAAGCTGAAGTATATTGTCACACTCCGCGGGTTTTTTTTTTTAGTCATCTGTGTATGCTACTATGAATGACGCTTATTCGGGATGCTTTTCTATGCTATTTATACGAGAAGGGTATCAAACATGCTATTTACATACATTACCCTACAATAATGGACCGGACGCCAGCGGATTTGCATAAAATCCGACTGCTTGTTAGGGGATGTTTTTCGTGGTATGGCCTGGGACCTTTGCATGTTGTTCCTGGTCAATTGAACGCCGATGCCTACATGAACATTTTGGACAATCAGGTTCTTCCTACGCTCAGGCAATTTTATGGAATGAACGACTGTTACTTCAAGGATGACAACACTCCATGTCATGTTGCAGCCCCTGTCAAGCAGTGGTATCAAGATGTGGATGTAAAACGTCTTCCCTGGCCTGCTCAGTGTCCCGACCTAAACACCATAGATCATTTGTGGAACAAGTTAGAGCGACGCTTACGGACCAGAAAACCACGTCCGAAATCCACAGCTGTGCTGGCGACATTCTTGCAGCAGGAATGGACACAAATACCCATAGCTGTGTATCGAAACCTTGTTGAAAGTGTGCCCAGAAGGGTTGCTAGTGTAATTGCAGCACGTGGGGACCATCCCTTATTAAAGCATGTATTCTGTCCCTTATACCATCACATCTTATTGTCCGGTCCATTATTGTAGGGTAGTGTATTTGAATATACAAGCACGATTTGAATATACGACCTATGCGTCCAACCTGGTCGGTGTCCACCACTCGTCACTTTCCTCTACCCAACTTTCTCTTCTTTCCTCCTCACTCGGATATGATTGTCCACGGACACCCCCGCAGACATCCCTCATGGATCAAATGGTTTCTTTCAGTCAACAATCCTCAGTGTCTGGCCGGAGAACCTCACATGTATGATATATTTTCCTTACATTAAAGATGACGCATGTAGGTATGCATTACGTTAAAATGTTTCCTTGATCCCCGAGCGTAATAATCTATGTACGTTTTTATATTTCCACTTATAGAAAACTGTTCAGTCGTATCGACTCGACGCCTTGATGGTCTTTCCTTTCGTTCTCCTTTCAAACCTTTGAATCCCCTTTTACCCCCGAAATTCTTTTCTCTCTTCTCGAAAAGATGACCGTATAAGTACACCCCGCCTACGTTCATCGGAGATCAAATGATTCTGCTAGGCCAGCATTCTTTCTAGTCTGGCTGGAGAATATCACAAAGTATTTCTTCATGCATGCAGCCCCAAAACTTGCAACCTTCCGCTACTTGATAATATCTCTTCCGCCTACTCCTAAGCATTTGACAATTGCCAACATGTCTTTATTATTTTAGCCTATATGAGGAAAAATTGACATTTGTGAGAATAACCAATCCTGCAAAATATTAACCTTCTCAGTCTGAGCTGGTATTAGTTTGAATATTGAAGTAAAAATGTGATGTAGTGAAGTCGGTTCTTGTTTATCGTAGAATGTCTTGTTCGCTGTTTTAGGGTTTTACATGACAAAGGTCGGTCTTTAAGGAAGTAGGTTCGCTCCTCAGAGAGTTCTTTTAAGTGTCATATTAAGAAGAAAATCCATAAAATCTCTCAGCAGCCAACCAGATAACAGACTTACGGTTAGAGGTCCGCCACAAGCTACTGGAATTAGATCTGAAGCTGCGTCTTAAGGTATAAGCTTAAAAGAACATCAGAAATGGCTTTGTTACTTCTCTTTGCTGCCTAAAAATAATTATATAAATAAAAGAAATAACATAAAATTCATAGATTTCACAAACTTGTAGGATTTTTAAATCATATTTTGTTTCAAACATTGGCGAACTCCCCAATTATAGTTGATATACTCGTCTCCAACAGCAATTAATGCTCTAACTTTGTTCTTAACTGAAAATAAAAATAATTTGAAGTCTAAAACAATAAAGAGAGGGAAATTATCAACTTCTAATAAATTTTCAATTTAACTTTCATGCACTGAAAAAATAGTTCACAATTCATCATGATTTTATCTCAGTTCGAATGAAGCGGTCGGGGGCTTCTGTCCTAACGACAGACATTCATACTTCTATCATTAATTTTATGCATCTTTCGCCCCCCCCCCTGTATGACAAAATATCGTAAAAACTTAAAAGTTTGTATAGATGAGAAATTTGTACAGGACTCGAGAGTTTTTCATTTGAAACATTTGTTAAAATAGAAGTGAACTTCTAAATCAGTCTTTCCAATCAATCCGTTGAGTGAAATCAATCGCATCGAAGTTTATGTTTGGAATTTAAAAAATTATTTTCTTGCTTTATTCATTCTCACTCTAGCAATTCTCCAAAGTAACAGTTCTCGAACATGATGGCGTTCATCGCTGATCATTTTAAGGAACATATTCTCGCGGTGAAGAACGAATGCATTTTGTAGAATGACTGGGTAAATAACACTTTTAGTTCGTCACTTAAATAACGATGTTGAGTTGAAATATTTTTGGCTCGTATAGTGGAAAATCTTTAGCTCAAATAATGATACGCCTCCCTATGAACCATAAAGTGACTGAACACGGTTCTTTTAAAATTTTAAAGAGAATTTATTGCTAGGACTAAAGTATGAAATAGTATCCAAACCAACAGTTAAATAATAAGGGCCCCTAAAATACACAGAAATATCAACTATCACAAATAATGAATTGAAACAAAAGATGAAAGTCCAGGAGAAAGGAGATGGAGACCGATGGCAAAACCCGAAGAACAGATGAACTAACCCTCGGCAAAATAGTCTCGGGAAAATACGGTGAGGTTCCCACATACCAGGTGTCAGGCTTAAAATCGAATCTATAAGACGAGGAAGGCGTTTCCACCTTTTCGAACGTTTCGCGTCCGGCAGTAGGAACGTTCCATGTAGATAGTGGTTCCCGGATTTAGCAAGATAAACTTCTTCCAAGTAGTCCGCGAGGTGCCGGGAAATTCTTTCAGGCAAAATCCTCCGCTTCGTCCTATGTCCACAATCGTCTTCTTTCAAAGCAACCGAGGACCGTGGTCGCGTTGATCTATGTTCGATCCACGCAGCATAGGAAATTTCTCCGCACCCAGTCAGTCAGTTCCAAATCAAATCTTTTGACCCCACAATTCACTTTTGTCTCTCTGCAGCTCAGAAAATTTACAAAGATTCTATGTACAAATATTGTCGCATTCCTATTCTTAACGGAACCAGAAACACGAACTCATTCTTAAGAGAACATGAACTCGAACGTATCGTCCGTGCACGTAAGAACGAAAAGTAAACACAAATTATTCTTAAAAATTAACCCAACAACGAGGATGTACGCATCATTTTCAAAACACTCAACGCTTCATCTTTGAAGGAAGGATGGCACTTTATCACGTACCATATTGGTGTATAAACTCTTAAAATAGCTTCTGAAATCATTTTTAAGTTCAATGACGGATTCTTACACATGTAATATATAAGGATGCAATTTACTGTTATCAGCTATCGAGCCTGTGATAATTCTGCAGGTTGAAGTTAGCTAAATTTGTTGAACAGCATTCATACGATTTAGATTTGCACAGTTATTAATGCCGTTAATGTAAACTTAAATCCTGTTGGTTGACCTCGTATAAATAGCAAGAAAATTTCACAGATTGCACATTAAGTTTACCACTTTTGGTTCACGTTTTCCCCCGATTGCTCCCGAATATTCTTTACAATTTTCAGATAATTCTCTATCATGATTTTGTGAAATGTAATTAGAGGTAGCATCAACAAGATAGATCCATGCTCACGGATTGTGCATAAATATTTAAGATGTTAATTAATTGCATATTGATGTGTATTGATTTTGTTTTCACGCTATCCCTCGATTGCTCACGAATATTCTTTAGGATTTTCAGATTGTTCTCTCTATTATGATTTTGAGAATTGTAACTATGGGTAGCATCAACAAGATAGATCCATGCTCACGGATTGTGCATAAATATTTAATATGTTAATTGCTTGCATATTGATGTGTATTGATTTTATTTTCCAGAGTGCCCCGAAGGTTTCTACGGTGGCAACTGCCTGAAGGTCTGTCTCTGCAACCGAAGAGAGTGCGATGCGGCCACAGGAACCTGCCTCTGTGACGCTGGCAAGATGGGACCAAGCTGCTCCAAAGGCACAATCTTTAAACTGTTATTCATCCCTGCTGATAATGCCTCCTTTTATCCATAGCTTTCGATACTCAGTTTCATATCATATACAGTCAAACCTCATTACGGCCAACTCGCTTAATACGAATTACTGATGATACGAACTAAATTCAAATCCCTATCAAAATGTGTAGTTCATTAGTTAAAGAAGAATTTGGGTTACACTAATCGCAGGTTACGACGAACGAGTATTCTACAGTTAAGTGCAAACGGATTCTTTTCAATCGTATTGACAGAAACATTAAGCAATTCCGAAATTGTAAAAGATTTATTTGTGGAAAAGAGTGAAGCAGAACCGGAATAAGTATGCCTTTTTCAAAAGAAGCTATTAATGGCTTAGAAATTGTTTACCACGTTTTGTTAGGCATTGAAAATTCATCTGCTTAATTACACAGCGTTGACCGCATCAAATATTTGCTTAAAAAATGTCACGGAGAAAACAAAATACAAAAAAAAACGAAAATCGGGAAAGATTTGTGTGAGCAAGAATTATCTGTGCAATTAAGAATTATCTGTAAAAAAAAAAAAATTATCCGTATAATCAAGAATTATCTGTATAGTCATTGTGATGAATACTATTTATCTGCGAACCAAGTACATCAAGGAGGTTTATTTTATTGTTGAAATAATGCTTTTTCTGAATTTTCTCGCATAGCACGAACTTCGGATAATACGAATTTTTTTACGGTCCCGTGAAATTCATCTTAACGAGGTTTGACTGTAGCTGGAAAAGCGGATTCCTGTTCCTAAACTACAGAGTACAGATTATCTCGGCTGTTACAACATTCAGAGCCACGCAACTTTAGGCCACAAGAAAGTTAGTAGGGGAAAGTTGGACAAAACCGGTAGGCGGATAAAACCGGGACCGGGCAGTTGTGGCTAGATTATTACTGTCATCTGTCGGATAACGCATGAAACTAGGATGCAGACAGCCGCCATGTTATTTGGAGTTGAATGAAAGGCAGTGTAGATTATGTGTTTGTCAATGCCGATGTTTTAAAAAATTCGAGTAGAAAAGGTTCGATTTTTACTCCTCCGATTTTACTCTGTGGTTTCTAAATGCTTGAAGATTTATTTTAGGTAAGTACAACACCTGATAACACCTCTTTCAGTTATTTTAAATTATTAAACCACGTTTTACATCATGTTTGAAAGATGCTAAGCCTTCTTTTCTGATTAATGGCGTAGTCGGATAAAACCAGGACATTGGCAGGACCGGGTTCAAGAACAAGAAAAAATAAAAAATAAAAAACAGAAAAGAAAACTTAAAGCAGAAACTGTTTAAGGCCCCTAAGCAAAAAAACTGTCACAACACGGAAGAAAAAGTTCTGCATTAAACTCCTCGACATCAGATTAAGACGACGTGGAATGTGACGAAGCCTGTATCTTTTGTAATGAATTGTACGCCAGGTCAAAATCTCTGGAAGGTTGAATACAGTGTCTCAGCTGTAAAGGATGGGCACATGAAGCCTGTAACAATACAGAGGAGCATGATCAAAATTTATTGTAATTTCAGTTATTAAAACTTCATACAAATCTGATCAATTAACTTAATTTACTATACATTCCAAACATTAAATTCAAAATTATTTATGTTCCGTGATTTTTAAACCCACGTATGTTCCTCAGTGTAGGAAGGCCATTGTACTAATTTACTGTTATAAAGAGTAAAACAACAACGTTTTCAATTATTCTTATATATACCCGGTTTTTGCATACTTCCAAAAATAATTTATTTACCCTCCAAAATATAGTTCTTTTACATTGGAAAATATATATTTTTGGAACTAAAGAACTAATTTATCATTCAAATAGAACTTGAAGCAGTTTTATTCACGTATGTGTTTAGGAATAAAAAATAAAAAACAGATTTTGGGACCCGGTTTTGTCCAACTTTTCCCTACTTAGTGTCGTCAAGTGAGATATCTATACTCTTCGCTCTTTGTTGAATCTGCAAAGCAATGAAAAAGACAATACTGCAGTTTTTCCCACATCAGATTAAACAAAAGAATGCGTTTTATTTCGGTTCCTAATTATGGTAGTGTCCATCGTGGCTCAGTGAATATGCATATTACGCCGTTGTAGGCGGCGCTGGTTCGGTTTATCAATGGATGTATTTTTTTTCTGTGTTAGTAAACTTTTCTTGTGTACACATGTCCATAACTTGATATTTTGTGGCGCAGCATGGTTAAATATGGCGTTTGCACCATTAAATGTACCAGTTTGAACATAGCACTGTGTGATATTTTGCCAATACTGCGTCATAAATTACATGAACATTTTCTTTTAAACTACGTCTTTCGTAACTGTCCATTTTCGTAGTTGTAAAGAAGATTCATCGAAACGGTGTGGTTACGGGAAATATCTGAGAAGCGTGTGTATTTTCTCTAATGAAACCTATATAAAAGTTTTTAGAAAAAGTTTTCCCTTTCTTATATTTTGGCAATCATGCATAAATGCATCCTTAGTGATTACAATTTGACGATATCCTCTTCTCCTCAGTTCTATGCCCCTTGAAAAAGAGCTTATGTTGATGAAACACTTGCATATGCAATGGTAATCAAATTGACTGCAAATGATTTTAGATGCCAGTATTTAACGTGAATTTTTGCAATTAAACTGAAGAATATTGGTTTTGGTTACCTGACTCAAAAATACTTTTGGCTATATACACTACTAGAATAATACTAATATGCTGCTTGTAAATTGAGCAGTAGTAATGAAAAAATATTTAAGCTTCTTTTTTCAGGTCTATGTTGCGTTATTGATTTCCTTTTTGATTGAATTACTTTTAAATACCAAACTGTCAACAGCTAGAGACATTACAAAGACAATGTGTTTTATCTGCAAATAAAATATTTTATGAAAAATAATTATACTATAAAAGATTCAATCACTTTACGTGAATTACTCACACTTATGATTTTATTTGTACTTTATAAACATTTTTCTGAGTAAAAGCATTCTAATTTCCATTATTCGTGTATTGGAGTTATATTTCGTTCTTAAACGCTATTTATTGGCATTTTAGTGTTTTCTCTCACTAATATTAAATAATATTTTACACAGGTTGTCCTAAGGGAAAATTTGGGAAAAGCTGCTTGAAAAACTGCACTTGTGAAAATGGCGGAACTTGCGACCCCAAAAGTGGAAAATGCTCCTGCCCCATGGGATACAGTGGAAATCTTTGCGAAAAGAGTAAGATATTTTGACGTAATTGAGTTGTTAGCAGTATCCACGGTTATAAAAACAGACCAGATTTCTAATATAAGATAATGCTTTTTCGCTATATTCACTCTCCGATTTATCATTGTTTTAAAAAAAAGCGTTTACTCTGGTTTTTCAAGCATAATTGGCTATAAAATACTGAATTTTTGCAATATATGTGCTCAAACTGCGCCATAAAATCAGCTCTGAGGGGCAGCTTAAGGACAGTTTGTATTGAAACAAGTGGTCGCGCTCCTGCAGGTGCTCTCGTTGGCATTGATTGCTCGTTACACTGTGTGCGCTCGTCACATGACTTCAGATGACCGGACAACCAGCTATAAGTCGTTATAAATATCTCCATGGCAAAAAAAATGAGCCACCGCAGCTCTTATTATCAGAACATTGAACTATGCTGTTGCAGAAAAAATCCTTTTGAGTTCAGGTAAGCTTTGTAAAAAACGTGTTTCCAACTAGCTTACTTTTGTCATGCTTCTCCTTAATCAGGGAAAGACTTCACCAGTGCCCTGCACTTTACTAAAACTATCTACTTGCATTCGTTTTTTCTGATCATAAATTGTTTATTCAGAATCTTTACCAAGTGGTCTCAACTTTTTAAGAAAATGTGGCTGTTCGGGAAATATGGCTTGTATTATAACAGGACCTATCACTATATCTATTAAAGGATATTCTTTAGGACCATTTGGAGACGGGTTTAGTTTATTTGATCCATTGTCCCTTTAAAAAGTTGGACGCTTTTTACGTTACACACGTGAGGTGTTGGGCAATTTATGTCTGGCAAATATTCGAGTAATTGGGAAAGGCTTAAGTGAAAGATATCCCTAAATTCCAACTTCCCCTTTTACGTAAAAAGACACATTAGCCATTACAAACAAATTATTTTTATCTCAGAAGCACTTAGATATCATAACAAGTGACTGATACGGCTACAAGTAGTCAAGACCTATTGTTAACAAAAATACAAAACTGGAAAAAATTAAATTTTTTCTTTTAACTTTGTAAAAAACTATGATGGGATTAATGTCTCAATACATCAATAGAGGGCAGCACAATCAACATGACATTAACGTTGTTGACCTTTACTGATCAAGAACATTATCAGAGAGAGTTAGCAAGCGAAGGTGTGTGTTATGGAGAGGTCGGTTATTTCAGATGTTTCTGAAAACATGTAAAATCCACGATGTAAATATTAGACAAAAATAAAGAATTTGTAGATGTCAAGGAGTATTTGTTACTTGGTCGTCAGCTTCAAGGAGTGATTCCTCTAAGGCATACTACAACTTTAGGATCTTTCTGGATTCCGATTGCCCTTAACGGCCTTTCTCCGACACGTAAGTACGAGCTTCAGGAACCGAAGGTACCTGAGCGATCTTTTCTTCTCCCATGGGGCTTAAAATCTTTAGTAAACAAGGAAGTAGTGCTCCCTGAATACCCAAGCGATCATTTTTTGCTTTTATCCAACTACTGTTCCCCAATCCCTGTTTTTTCCATTCAAAATGTTTTACTTGACGTCGTCTTGTAATCGGCGCAGATTGGCAAATATGCCCTTACGTCATGAAACTCTTAAACAATCAACCCAGTAGTTTCATTTTATTTAATTAGGTTATTTTCTCTTTAATCGAATATTTATTAGTTCTAGTCTTGATATTGATGCCCAAGTCTTATGCTGGCTTGGATCTTCTTTCCCGTGAGATCTCAAGGTCACACACGAGTACCATAATTTCTCATGAAAATGGTTTTATTATTTCTTTCATACCAACACATTTTCGAGCAAAATGGACCTGTTTCGTTGGCGTTGTTCGTTGATACCCTTGAAATCTTACAAAAAATAGAAAAAAACGTATTAAAAAGAGAATCATTTTTGAAAATGACAGTATTTTTTTACGGCGACATGCAGTTTAGACATACTTTTCTGGGAGTATATGTTTCTGAGGGAGTTAATTTTCAGTGTGTTTTAACAAATAGTAAGAACTTTTTAAACTTCCTAATTAGAGGAATGAAAGTTGATTCTAAAAACAAATTCAACTATTTCCCTAGCGAGAGTCGACGTTCTAATCTACGGCAGTGATTGCCTCATGGCTCATTTTATGTAGCGGCAATATAGTTTTTATTTTTTATGCATTTTTCAGGGAAAAACGATAATACACTGGTTTTCAAAATTAAGAGAATTTGCATGTTTTGTCGAATTTTACGACAGGTAGTAAACGAAAGGTAAAACTAATGCTTCCAAAGATGCAAATCTTTAGATTCGAATACGTAAGCGTACTCGTGCGTGTGGCAGGGCTTGTAGAGGAACAGGCTTTTAAAGTTCACGTGATAATTTCCGAACTTCGTTCACTCGGACACTTCGGCGAATTTCGTGGTGGTTTTCTTTAGCAACATTCGGTGAAATTCAAAAGCAAATAGGCAAAATGAGTAACCATCAACGTCTGGATGATGAAATGAGGTGACGAATCGTCGGGAGACTGGAAGCAGGGGAGCTTTAAATTCAGATTGCTAGACTTTAATGCAACGTTCAGCATCGTGTCCAACTTATGGCAAGTTTAAGGATACCAGATCTGTAGAGAGAAAGGCTTGAGTAAGGTCGTCGAAGAGCCACGACCCAATGAAGATCTATATTTATCCATTACAGCAAGGCATAACATGAGTGCGACAACTTCTCAGGTCTCTCGTGATCTTCATGCGACCACAGGAAGCCGAGTTTCTGTTTCCAGAAAGCTACACGAAAGAGGTCCGTTTGCAAGAAGACCTGCTGTTTGCGTCCCGCTCACTTCTGTGCACAGGAGAGCCCATTTAGCATGGTGCAAAGAACATCGACTTTGAACAGAGATCAGTAAGGAATCGTTCTATTCACTGATGTGTCCCGGTTGCGATATTCCACATTGACTAACTCCCGGGCACTCGCGTCGCCAAGGATTTAGCAACTACGCCAATCCCTGATGCACAACCTCGCGCTTTCTCGCGTTTCACGAGATTATTCGAAAACCGCAGTGATCGCGCGCTGTTTGTTTACGGAGAATTTAATGTTTTGCTGTAACATTTTGTCAAGAGCTCATCCGATGTGTATTTTAAACCCGTTTTTGTGCAACACCACTTCAACTTAATATTTGTTTTGAATTCCATAAACAGTCACATCTTTTCTGGCGTAATGCCTGAAATTAATTAAGTTTTTATGGAGACTAATTTACGAATCGCACCCCGGCAAAAAAAGTGACAGTAGTCAAATAATAAAAATTTTGTTGTTATATCATTGAAACATATATATGACATCGTGTTGGTTAGTGAGCTGAAGCTTTCCAAACATCTTCATTTCCTTCTCGGTTTGGATTGCACATCAAAAACGATTTTTTCGTCGTTTCAACTATACTCGTCTAATGCAAGTAAGAATTCCTTCTTCAACTCGCCTAAATATTTGTCTTTAAACGTGTCCATCTTCGATGATAATTGATAATCAAGCCTCTGGATAACAAACAAACAATAGACGCGCTAGTGTCGACGGTACGAGACACGAGTGGATAGATATGCAACTGTTTCCACTGACGTCACAGAATCGATAGTCAATGAGAAGAGAATTTGAGCTGTTGTTGGCTAATCGGATCACATGACCTAGATACGTATGTCATAAGAATTTTTCTGTTGGCAATTTATCTCTTCCTTTGGCGTACTTCGAAATTTATGTGAGGATAAATTTCTTTGCTGCTGTTTAGTTATATATTTTAGTTGACTCGGTAACTTTAAATTCAGATCTGCTGTATAATCAAGAGGGGCTACAGAAAAAAGGAAATAAGGTGTGTAACATGATTTTCATTGATCTAACATCATCATCGAAAATTGTATCCTTTTATTATATAAGTTAATAATTATATAAGTTAGTGTTTTATGTATGCTTTTTGTTACATCAGAATGGTCCTAAGCCAGGGATGGATACGACACCATCATCCTAAAGCAAAGGGGACGGCAGAGGGGCGGGAAAATATCAGCTGGTAGTGAGTTCAGGAGTGGTTCTTAGATTATTTATGTAAAATCAACGGAAGCTTGGAAAAATATAAAAAGGGTATTAAAAATTAGGAAAAGTAATTTAGAATCAAAAGGAATTAAATTGGAATTTTTAAAAAATTATTTGGAGGATCTAAAAACTTTTCCGCCAGATGGGTTCGAACTCGGGAAGTCATACTTCGCTACGGACCAGTCTGAAGGTATATGACTTTAGCCATTAGGCCATCGTTGCTTTCGGAAAAAGAGCTCTTTAAAAGTATAAGTACCCTTAGGATAAGTTGGCGAGATATCCAAGTGAAG